>CM033639.1:25556281-26156281 GCA_019453435.1 Rhinogobius similis | reverse complement strand
CTGTTGGCAGCCCATATTTTTCCCTATAATTTTCATAAATGTGGAAAAGCAATTGTAAAGTCGGGAGGATGGTTTATTTTTAGATCGCTCTGTTAGAAGCCAGACGCAGCGATAAGTGGTCATTGGTCATGGGTTTGATTGTACTTTTTAAAAATATAAGCAGGCCTTTCATTGCTGGTGATGAGTACAATATAGTGTTTGGCAGTGGCGTTGTGAATTTCACCAAATGAGGCGTTGCTGGTGTTTGTATCCTTGGGCAAGACACCAGTTCACCCAGAAATCTCACCGCAGTCATGGTTATGTGATCATGGGTTAAACGTGCGACTGTCTCCCTGATGTCTGAGGCGCCAAGTGCTGATTGTCAGGTCTGACTTAGGGACGGCGGATATTGACAAAAATGAATTTATTTATTCTGTTTTTCTGGAGTAAGTAGTTGATATTAAGAGGAAATCCAACAGAAATATAAACACCATGATAAATTGTCTTTAGATGAACTAGCTGAAATGTGGAAAGACTGTAAAATTACAGAAATAATACCTTTGTTTGGATTATTACAATATACTTTTGTTAAATTTCAACTGTATTTACAGCATTTAGATATTTTTTCATAAACAAAATTAGGGATGGGTGATATATTGGTACTGGTTCCAGTATTGGTATGGACCGACATCAGCTGATTATCACTGATGTTGGTATTGACTGATTTGTCCAGAGTGATTCCAATTTGTCTTTTTGAGCAGTGACTTTGAACATTGACTAGTGTGTAAAATTGGTAGTAGAAGAACTTTAGGCTACAAATATGTCTGTCTGTTTACACAACCTCAAATGATCTTATATCTCAGCCAAAAATTGAATAATGTTATGCCATAGCCTCAGAGGCAATCGAAATATCAACTATTGGTATCGGCTCAAAAAATCCATGTCCATACCTTAACAAAAAAACAGATTATCCTGATCTTATTATCTTCAAAATAATTATAATTTAGACTTTTTGACCTATCCCCAAGTACATTGTCTTTAGAATTCCTTACCTTTGTTATGGTTGTTAAAGGACAAATATTATGCACAATTTACTTTGTTGAGCTTTAGCCATGTTCTAACATTGTGCTGTCATCAAAAATCAAATCAAATCAAATCAAATCAATTTATTTTTATAATGCCCAAAATCACAACAACAGTTGCCTCGATGGGCCACAGGTAAAAGCAGTTCAGATAACTGTCCCAGAATGCCCCTGTCCTTTGACCCTCCTTCGCGGCGAGGAAAAACTACAAAAAACCCCATGGGAAAAAGTAGAAACCTCGGGGAGAACCACAGTGAAGGAGAGATCCTACTCCCACGGACGGACAGGCTGCAGATGAACTAGGACTGACGCATCCACTTGGACTGTGGAGCCAGAACCACTCAAGAGGGAGGTGGCTTTAAAGAGTTCCTCCAGGCGGACGAGGAGCAGTCCACCAGTGTAGAGAGATCCTCCAGCAGGAGACGAGGAACAGTTCATCTAAAGTAGAAGGAGTTCGTCCAGGCAGACGAGGTGTGGCTAATCCAGCTGTCCAGGCGGGTGGCGCATAGATCGTCCAGACAGGTGGGGGTGGGGGGGTCGTCACTGGAGCAGCCGCCGCAGTGTCTGAAACAGTCTCCACTCCCCGGGGGAAGTGGAGAGAAAGACAAACATGTGAACAGCAATGAACAGACTACAGTTGAAGTAATATTAAATATTGTTGATAGGTAAAGTAGGAAGAACCAGAGGAGCATTTATCTTGATTCACGTTTGTTTAATGAACGCTCGTTTGAAAATCCTCTCCAACATTTACTTCTGAACTCGTGTGTGACGCAGACGATCGCTGACGTCTTTTGCTGTTTTAAGTTATTTAATCATCACCAGACACGCTCTGAACGTTTCTTCTGTCTAATCATGATAATGATACAACTTCGTCAGATCTTCTGCTTACTGCAATGCATTGTGAGTATATATTTACATGTGTGTAATTGCCTCAACAGCCAGTAGATGGAGCCACAGCTAAGTCAAAATGGCATCTTCCATGATGATAAAGTTATCTTTTTATTTGTAAAAGCTTTTTAGTTTTAGTTCTAAAACATGACATGTCAAGCTGAAGACACTCAAGAGCAGCTTTAAAGGCCAATAACAGTACAAATAATGCATAATATTTGTCCTTTAAGTTTCTTTTGCTGTCAAGATGAACCTTTTATCATTATAACTTTTACTCCCCTTATTGCTGTGCTCTCAGACTGACCACTTGCCTGTTGCGAGCGTGTGTTCTGTGTGTGGCTGACGCTCTCTCTGCACTGGGCCCGGGTGAGTCTGCGGCGGGCTCTTGTACAGGCTCCTGATCTGATCCTCCTCATCTCCAGCGCTGTGTTTGTTTTGGTGCGGGGCTGAGCAGAGGCTGAGGAATGCTTTGTGTTGGACCTCGGGATGAAAGCACACGCACACGCTCATGTCCGAGATGACACCCAAACAACTGACGCTAAGGGCCCAGGGTCAAAACGGCCCTTTCCTTCACTTAGACTGTGTTATTTTAAAAACGTATCTCCTGTCTTGTGTACACCTCATTTCAGACACATTTGGAATAACGTCCGGACTGTAGATGGAATGAAAACAGTGCTCTGATGGATTTGCTGCTGATGAACGAGCAAAAAACGTACACTGTAATTTTTATGATTATTTGAGCGTATTTCTTGGGATTTACCCGTCAGTCGCTGTTCTTTTATGCAAAGCTAGCATATCAATAACAGGCTAATGACTCTGCCCCTAGCGGCCATCAGCTGACAGCCTGAGTGACGGCTGGCTTCCTGCTGCCATCTCAGAGACGCACTTTTAAACTCTTTCTGATTCAAACATAATTGCATTGAATGGGCCGCCCCGTGCTACTGTAGCTGTGGTCAGGCTCCCGTCCAAGCCTGACCTTCTGTTAAGTTGTACTAACATTGCTACTTCACAGGTCATTAGCATCAGTCGCTGTTGCTAATTATGCATGGGTTTATGCCAGAATGACTCCACCAGAGCCGTCATGTGTGCGGTGTACTATGTCACTTGTCAGGCACCTGCCCGTCTCCATGGAGGTAGATACGTTTAATGCTGTTATGTGGAACGTTTCAGACAAAGCACTAACATCTGCTGGTGCAGGACAGTCCACCAGAAAGTTACTCAGTGCACCTTTAAACGTTTGCACATGGTGAGATGGTAATATACAAAGATCTGTTGTTACTAATCCTTATTCTGCATATCTTAACCAACCGTTAATTAAGGCAACAGTAAATTATCATGAAGGTGGAAATATGGACAGTAGTGAGATACTGAATCAATTTGTAGTGTACTTCACAGACCAAAAAGTCTGTGAAGTCATTTATTTCTTTATTTGATTGGAACAGTGCATGTTAATGGACATGATACAACGTGAATGTTAACACATCGGATTTAAGACGACAGTTAATTCCAATTCCATCCATTCTTTCCAGGGGCCGGGGTCACTAAAGGGCAGACAAAAAAAATTACATATATTATTTGATATACACAAGAATACATTGCTCAATCTACATCATTGCACAATCCACTCATTGCACATACCACACTATTGCACAATCAGTGTTATTGCACCATCCACATCATTGCGCAATCAAAATCACTGCACACTCAACATTATTGCATAGTCCTCTCATTTGTACAGGCCACGCTGTTGCTCAATCCACATTATTGCACAATCCACATTCTTGCACAGTCCACTCATGGCACAATCCACTAATTGCACAGTCCACATTATTGCACAGTCCACTCATGGCACAATCCACTCATTGCGCAGTTCACATTATTGCACAGTCCACTCATGGCACAATCCACTCATTGCACAGTCCACATTATTGCACAGTCCACTCATGGCACAATCCACTCATTGCACAGTCCACATTATTGCAGTCCCCACCATTGCACAGTCCACATTATTGCACAATCTACTCATTGCACAGTCCACTCATTACACTATTCACATCATTGTACAATCCCATTATTCCACTATCAATTTTGCCACACATTAAATATTATAATGTTAGGCCTTACATGTCTCAATAGAAAGTCACTTAAAATCCAAGTGGCTGCTGTGAATAAGTGCAAGTTTAGTTTTATCATAGCCAGTTTTTCATTTGGGCGTTTAAAGAGCTGTACATAGGACATTCTCCCAGTGTTGACAAAAGACCACAGATTCTCACCTCGGACGTTTTCAAATAAAACCTCTATATACAGTATGGGTGTATAACCTTCACAGGCACGTTTTAGCACATTCCTCTGCCATAATATCATCCAAATATTGTCATTTTTGTCAATATTGCCTTTTGTCAATATTTGTGAAATGCCCCGTAGAGTCCAGGGTGGGCCATCACGCTCTGAGGTAGAAGATATATAACAATAAAATGATACTGTACTTTCCCTCTCGGTCCACACACCACACAGATGTTCCACGGGTCGCTCTCATGTCCCTCTGCTGGTCACTGTCTGTGCCTTTTACCCCTGGCACCTGTGCTCAAGGGTCTAAATCTGTCATGTTCTCCAGCACTGCCCAGTTGTTCCATGTGTGTTCTTCACAGTTTGTACTTGAACCCTGTTCCGTTTATCCATTATCGACCATTAGGCGGTCACACTGTGGCTCCTACAGTCTGCTCTACGGAACACAGCACCGACACGAGTCAAGTAGTTCACCTAGGGCTGAGCGTTCTGGCAAAAGCTCCTCCCAGCGACATCATCTGAAATAGGAGGCAATTGTTATGTTATTGTGGCTATACACAGGGTTAGACCTAAATATTGGAGATAACTTGCCCTTTCAGTGAACTATTAGAGTTAGGGCATCCAAAATACTTGTACTGACTTGTTTAAGGATATTTAAGCGATAGTTATAAGTCTCTAATCTTTTTTTAGTCATTATTAGTGTTTTAGTTTCTGCAAAGCCATTCAGTGTTATGTATCTCCAGAGGTTAGCATATGCAATTAGCAATCGCTGTCTGCTTCATTTCACAATTTTGAGGCAAACATCTGGCGTATTCACAAAATTACATCTCAACTTTCCAAATTTCATATTGTCCCTAAACTAAATGAAGATATATCACCAGCGACATTATATTATAGCCCTATTGTCAGAGTCTGGGTTTGAAGTGTGAGAATGACACTGATGAGTTCTAGAAGCTACCAACCCAAACTCCAGAACACCAAAAGCTTTTATTAATATTTTTGCATCCTCTGCGGCTTCTCTCCAGAGGGGGATCTCATTCCAGATGTGACTTTGCCAGCCGTCTGTCACAGCCTGTGCACTCTCGTCTGATGTCCCTCAGCCCTGTGTCTCACACAGAGCATGTGGGATGGTCTTATTTAATGAGAAACCTGACACAGAAATGCAGATCAGAAATAAGTACTCTAGCATAAGTTCTCTGTCCCAGGCCCTCAATAAGCCGCTTGAAGTCTATAGAGCATGAAAAGTTATTCTAGTATAACATCTAATGGTCTCCGTTCCCAGTGAAAGAGAGAGCACCAGCTCAAGTGTCCTTTTTATTGCATCTTCAAGGCCCTGTTTGGAAAAAATCTATTATTCCAAGAAGGCAGCAGGATCCAGAATAAGCAGCAGGGATGTGCGTCTCGGTTGGAACGTCGGTTAATGGAACGCCGCTTTCGCCGCTGCATTTGGAAAGTGTTAAATGTTTCTACATGGCCACTGATGCAAAGAAGATGCACTGTAGGGCGTCTGGGATGTTTCTCTAGGTTTCACATCGATCGCCTCATTGTAACTCAACCCTTTTCCCTTCGCTCTTGTTTTTGTGAATGAGATGAAGCAGACTCAAAGCACACATTCTCATCTAGGACAGTCTTTGCTTTGGCTGTGGAGCTGTTTGGACACATAATGATATTGTGTTTGTGTTGTGTGTGTAGGTCTCAAACTGGTTTGCCAACGCTCGGCGGCGGCTGAAGAACACGGTGAGACAGCCCGACCTGAGCTGGGCTCTGAGGATCAAACTCTACAACAAATACGTCCAGGGTAACGCCGAGAGGCTGAGCGTGAGCAGCGACGACAGCTGTTCTGAGGGTATGGCCCTTTGCTTTTTAACATACATATGTACAATAACAGCCACAATGTATGCTCTATTAAAAAAGTATCTGACGTGACATTGACCCGTGGGTTCAGTCTTTACCCACCAACCTGAAGCCACACAGAAACCTTGCCTCAGCACACTGTCGTGTTGAAATAGGTTGTTATTGGGCTAGACAGTTTACCTACTCCCTACGCAGAATAGTTTGGTTTGGTTGGCTAACAATACTGAAAGAAAATCATCATGATCTGGTTCTATGCAGCATGGAAAAGTAAAAACAAAAGATATTTTTAAAAATGAATATTTGATATCTCAATAATGGTATTATGACAATATTTTCACCATGCATTAAAAATGTGCTGAAATGGGGTTCAATATATTGGTTGAAGTTTTGCACAAAACATGAAAGGACGCTGACAAAATAACACCGAAGACTCTTAGATGTTTTTGTCTCTTCTTGTTGTATCTTTTAATCATTTTAATTACAATTTTAATTATTGATTGTGATATAAATCAAGATTACACCAACTCAAAAACAATTGCGATATTATCACCCACTTCTTTTAACAAACAACCTATTTACAAAGACTAATTTAATTCTCTCTTCTTGAATAGTCACACATTGCATAAAATAGAATTGAAAATAGAATAATAAAACAAAACGAAGTCTTGCTACACTCATACTACTGTAATGTACAATCACTTCTCCATCCCAGAGGAAGCAGGAAATCTTGTCAAACACACTATATCTCTTTGTGCTGTGTCCTTACATCATACTTTGTGCCCCCAAAACTCTAATCGCTGTGGAGTGAAAGAAGGCCAAAGGTCAGTCAGGTTCGGTCCTGCAGTGCTGACGCTGCTCTGATCCGTGAGGAGGCTGTGTGGCCCGGAGAGACTGCAGGCTGCCACACACTGTCATTAGGACACCCCACGGAGCCAAGCCCGTCTGCAGCCTGCAATTCTACATGACACTGTGTATTTACTGCAAACACACTGTAGACATCAGAGCCGCACCGTAGGAGGAAGAACACAACTTCATGTTTGAAAGTCTAAGGTGGAATGTTGTGATTTGTTTTTACAATATTAAAACTGATGGCAGTATTATCATGTAGTGTAGGATTAAGATAAAAATGTAATGGTGAGTTCGAATCAAGCTCCAACAATTTCTAGTGACACTAAACCTCCTGCACATTATGTGTATTTTACCGAGGATTTATAATGTGTCTGTAAATGGTTTTCCTCAAGGTTCTGTGGCACCACTGAAGATTATACTCTTCCCATCATTTCTCCATTACCGCATTTGATAACTGTATATCAGATGTTGTAACTAGCAGGTTGTGTGTTCTACTGGGTATTAATTCAGCCCTGTGCTGCACCTTTATTCCCAATCAGCTCTATTATTATTTTAGTAATTCAATCAAATGTCTTTCTCACCTCTCATTCCCATTTCACGCTGCACTGTCCTATCCATTAAAACTTAAGAGCCAAAAGAAAAGAAAAGCATAGACATAATAAGTAAACTGACGCTATTGACTAATCCGGTCCCCAGTATTTTTCCATTAGTATTACCCACAAAAAACACACGTTCTGAATAATCCAGAGGGTTTGGGCTTTGACCAACCCATCAAGCACACTGAGGTCAAAGCCCCAGTAAAAGTCATTGTTGAGCGTCTAAACCTTCTGGTTTTATTTTAGATATCAATCAGCATATGAAACTAGCATCTGAGTTAAAGGCTAACTAACCCTGTGCTTCTGGTAAGAAGAGAGAGAGAGCAGTTACGTTACATAAACATCATGAAATAAACTTGTTTTACACTTTAAAATGAGGCTAGGTTTCACTGTTTATTTTCACATGAAGAAAGTCTTTGCTGTAACTTCAGGTAACCTCAGCAAAGTTTTAGCGACGGTCAAAGATGATCTAGAAGCGAAAGAGAAGAGAAGAGAAAATGTTACGTTGATGTAGAATCTTTTTGTTGTGGTGATATTTTTAAGCCTTTGCGATGTGGTTATGCCATACTTTAATACTGCAATAATAATAATTCCATGATATATTGTGCAGTTCAAGTACACTACATGCTGAGACTGGCAGGATCAGAGTACAAAACATGATCCACCAGAGACATAATATCCAACACATGCACTCACACTCTGAGAGACGAACAAAGAGGAGCTTCGTTTTGGTGTGACAAGTCTTTAATTACACGTCCCAGGAGGTGAAGCTAAGCGTGCGGCCGCTGTGGAATGTGTGCGCACTGTTTGCATTGTGTCCGCCACAGGCCACCGTACCACCAGGGCCTCTCTATATCTGCCCGACTCTTCTCCTTGTCACATTATGGTCTCGGAGCTGCTCCCGCTTCTGTGCGGGCGCCAAAAAGAGCCTTCCATTATGTTTGTAAGCCTGTGCTTTTGTCTCTCAGGCTATTTCTGGGGCCCGGTGACCCTGCTGACCCTGGGCACATTCCTCCTACTGCTGTGCTCAATGTGCAACCTGTTTGACACTTACAGTAGAGCAGTGCCTACTAGAGCTGTGTAAGAGTGTTTAAGAATAATGCTAGTTTGTCTGTTGGATTGTTTTAGTCTGGAAACGCAACAGGGCCTAAACAGTGACTGTGACATTTCAAGATTTTACATGCATTATATGGTTAATCGATCATTTTTCAGGTCACAATATAATTGTAAGAACTAAAAAATATAATTGTAAGAACTAAAAAAAAAAAAAAAAAAAAAAAAAATATATATATATATATATATATATATATATATATATATATATATATAATCATTACCAGTTCAGATGCAAGTAAGTCTTTTTACTTCAATCTATAGTCTAAAAGGTACATATAAAAATAAACAGCATTTTTATCTGTCTCTTTTTGTCACATTAACTTAATTTTTCACATTCAAAAGTTACATATACATACAACAATTTCATTAAGACAAACTTAAAACTTGTAACATGCTGCACTGGGAATTACAGAAAATGACACTATTGTTTGGTCATGGACTAGTAATTAATAACAATCTTATTCCCAAAGTTTGCTATTGTGACGTCCATAAGAAACAGCAACAGTACTTTAAAACAAAAAGTAGTGACCTGAATAATTACTAATTTAGAAGTTTAAAAAAAAGTATTGGAGGAACTACTACTTGGGTTTTGAGTAACAGTGTGGCTATAAAATGTATTTAATATCTGATTTCTGAGTTAATGTAATTGACCTGACAAATCATTAAATTCTGCACTTAGTCTGGTATTTCCAAAGAATAGACACAAAAATGACAAAGACAAATCATATTGGTTAGATGTAAGCAAAATATGTGTGCTTTGTCCATGTAAACTTACTCACAGTGGGAGGAGCACCCAAAACTTTTACTGAGGCACTGTTGCTTGAAACTAAATACTAAATATTATTAGAGTAAAAATTGTACTCTGAAAAGTACAATTTCTTAAATAAAGTCATAAATTTCGTAAATATAGCTGACCATCTCTGCAAATGTCTGTATTTTACAAAATATTGAATTTCAAATTTTGCAGGTCCATTGTAATGTGCCTGTAAATGGTGTTCCTCAAGGCTCCTCATTAGGACCGGTGAAGATCATACTATTTCCCATCATTTCTCCATTACTGCGTTTGATAACCGTGTATTAGATGTAACTACCACAGGACAAAAAGCAGCAGGTTGTGTTCTACTAGGAGGGTTTTTATTCAGCCTTGTGCCACGACTTAATTCCCGATCAGCTCTATTATTATTTTACAGACAATGTGGTCAAGATCCAGACGTACTCATTCAGACAGCCGATCCTCCCTCGAATAGAAAAGACGGAGAGAGAGAGCTATAAGGCTACTACATGTGGTTCTGATATGTGGGAGCTATAATTCTAATTCGGCCCAGACTGAATCAAATGTCCGACCTGCCTAAATTACTAAATTACAGACTTGGCAGCGACAGAATGTGGAGTGAACTTCTCTCTGATTTTGCCGCTGCCAGGGGAGATGTGTTTTTTCAGTGCAGTGTTTTATCTTTCCCCTCTCTTTCATCAGGTACAGACCTGTGCTCAGATCAATATTGTCAGGCACAGAGCTCTCTGGAAATTATTTATTTCTGCAAGGGCACTTTAGATGGAGAGGAAATGGACTACCATCCGTTCTGGTTTGGTAATACGTCTCAAGTCTCGACCCAGCTCTTTGTACTTGAGGCGATGCCAGCAGCGGGGCAAGCATGCCTGCTCATAGTTTCCCTGCGCTGGGATTTAGTGATTAGTCTAAAATAACCAGAGTCTGTTTAAGTAGCTATGAACATGGAACACAGGGGGAAATAAGACGAGATGTGTTTTATTTAAAAGGGAACATTTTTAAACAGTTCATATATATTGTTTTAGCACATGCACATTGTTGGATAGTGATTCTTGGTAACATTGTAACATTCTTCAATCAAACTGATCGGCGTTTTCTGGGGAAAAAAATAAGTGTATGGCTCTTATTAGGATATTGCAAATAACTACATACACTGCAGCCATACTTTTTTATGTCCTGAATTCTGGGACACTACTTTGCACTAGGTGCACGGTGGCAGAGCGGCTAGAGCGTCTGCCTCTCAATAAGGAGATCGTGGGTTCGAATCCCAGACCACCCCAACATCGTGGTTTCGAATTCCGAACCACCCTAACATCACACGATCTCTCTGGGTGGAGTCTGCATGTCCTCCCCGTGTTACCGTGGGTTCTCTCCGGGTTCTCTGGCTCCTCCCACCGTCCAAACACATGACTGTGTAGGTTAATTGACAACTCTAAATTGTCCCGAGTGAATGAATGTGAGAGTGAATGGTTGTCTGTCCTTGTCTCTGTCTCTCTGTGTCAGCCCTGCGACGAGTTGGCCACTGTCCAGGGTGTACCCCGCCTAAGGCCCAAAGTCACTGGGATAGGCTCCAGTCACCCGCGACCCCTAACGGGAATAAGCCGTAGAAAATGAATGAATACTTTGTTCAATGCAATGCTGTTTTTCAAAGATTCATGTAATTGATCTTTTTGTCTTTGTGTTAGATGTGGACAACCCTCAGAGGACACAGAGCGGCCCTGAGGAGCTGAGTAAACCCATGTACCCGGGTGTGATCAAGAAAGAGGGCTCCTCCAGGATGGGCATGGCCATGGGCATGGGCATGGGGATGGGCGCAGGGCTGCGGGCCGCCACTGAACCAGAGGACTATGTGTCGCCCCCTAAATACAAAAGCAGTCTTCTACACCGCTACCTGAACGACTCGCTGCGCCACGTCATGGTGGCCAACGCCGTCATGGACGCTCGCAGGAGGAACCACTCGGGCTCCTTCAGCTCCAACGAGTACGACGACGAGCTGCTCTCGCCCTCCTCCTCCGAGGCCGAGGCCAACTTTGTGTATCGCGCTGGTAAGACGCCACATTTCTCACATTCTTTCCCCTCCACAATCCACATTACACACGACATCCTTCACTCGGCTCTGTTTGGTCCCTCACATCTGCACTTTTGTTTGAATTCCTCTTTGGGCTCCATTATTTCCAGCTGTCCTCTGTCTTTGTGTTACAGCACCTCTGCCAGCTCACACTGTTCTCTCCCACCTCGCTCCTTTCATCTAATAAGTGTTTGTGCTGATAAATATGATTCTCGTGCCTCTGGAAGCCCAAAAAATATTGTATTACAGCCTCACACACTCTGACAGCGGTGGAGGAATTCCCCGGCCTGTTCTGACCAAGCCGAGAGTCCAGACACAACACGCTCCTGTAGGGCTACTGTTTGGCAGGCCTTAGGTCCTGCTATGGTCCTGCCATGGTCCTGCCATGGTCCTGCTGAGAGTGCAGTAATACCATCTACATACAAAGCAAAGCAAGCACAACATTTTAGGATCACACTTTCTGTACTGTTGCTGAGGAACACTGCAGTTTAGTAATGCCATAAACATCATTGTTTACTTATAGTAATAAAAGGAAAATGTTCAACTTTTCTGCCCTTACTATTGATTGTAGAAGAATGCAAACTTCCTCAGTTCTTAGATTCCTTTTAGAAAACTTACTCAATTATTGTTCAACTTAAGAATGATTCAAACATGTTGATGTGAAGTCCTTCGAGAAGAAAATGTGTTCGTCAACAGAATTTGATCCTGTAGACTGAGATAGCACTGGATACATGTTTGACTGTCGCTGTTTACAACTTTGTATGAAACAATTTGTTCTCTCATGTTGCTCAGTGTTTGCAGTTTTCAGGGTTTTTCGGATAGGAATATTTAGAGCTTCTACCTTGTTTTAGCTCTTACACTATTCACTATTAGTTCCACATTTTTTCCAGATTTTTCTCAAAAGAATGCTACAATAGTTTTCACAAAGCAATATTATAATGAATTGTTGACAGCCAAGCCACAAAATGCCTTGACTAAACATAACACTGACTACAAATGACATTTAGATACACAATCTAAAAGCACACATCGTTGTGGTTTCTGGTTAATGAAAATGAAGTCAGTCTTGTGTGTGCTGCACAAATCAAATGCAAGGCCAACAGAACGACAAATATGTTTCAAATCTTTCAGAGCCAAAAATCCTCCTCCGCCGCTTCACCGACAGCGACAGTTACAACTCTCCACATCCAAATACTTCAAACTTTGCGACCGGAGCCCATTTTTCACAGCGAGGCACCTGCTGAGAGCCACAGATGGTGACGGAAACAGAGACATGAATGGACCAGGAGAGACTTGTAACTCCTCTCTGAGCACATTTTAATAACCTCCAACCCAACACCACTGGATCCATGTACCTGGCCTGCCTCGTGTTTCCAATCCACGCAAACTGTTTTATCTCTACGCTTCATATCTTTCCTTGGCCCTGACGTCTTGGCCTCCATCTTGGGTTTCTCGTGAGCGTTACTGTGTTACATCCACACGTGGAAAGTTCTCTGCGGCGCCGTTGACTCATGGGAAAGAGCACCTGCCCCGCCGCTCCGCTCCCGTCACCCCAGAGCCCGGGCGAAGGCGAACACAGCAAAGAGCTCCAAATGAAAAGTGGATTTCTCCTCTGATCTGGCCCACGCACACAGCAGTAATTATGTACTCTGGGTGACTTCATTTCCTCAAAGTGGCTCGCACATTATGGATATTTCAGTCTGGAAGTCATTGTTCTTTGATTTTCGCAAAAAGAAATATTATAACTTTGACTGGATCAAGTTGTACAGCAATAAGAGAATCTATAGACACCAATTTTTTACATTGAACGTATCAAAAATATCCACGCAAGTTCATATCATAAAGGTTTATGGTAACTGATTTCAAGTTTCGAGTTGATTAGCAAAAAAAAGATACAGTTTGTTCCTTTCATCATTGGCTACTTGAAATGTATTCTTTGAACTCCATCTCTCCTTGATCAATTCCACTTAGCTTCATTTCCATTGATAATATCTGTAGAAGAAAGTAACACAACGAGAAAAAAATATATACTTTTTGACAATATTTTAAACCCGTTTCTGCAAATGCTCTGTTCAAAGGAAGTACATCACATTTTACTACAGTTTGACCCGCAGTTTAGTGGTTTCGTAGAGACTTGTGTTCTTCAGTTTGACACAACAAGCTGCAGTGTCCACTTGGTGTCTTGCCATTGTGAGTTTGGTTTCTCTGCACAGATTGTAGGCCCTTCCCTGATGCATTGTCAAAGCCATGGGTGGCCCCGGATGTTTTTTACTTTTTTGAGTACAGCTATTTTTTTCACTCAGTACTGACATTTTTTTAGGACTATTCTAGTGAATGGTTGAAATAGTGAAGTAGATTGTGTGAGTGAGTGGCACAGGGCTGGTCCAAAAACACACCATCTTAACCAAGTGGAATCTAAATACCACCAGAAAACCGGAAATGACTTCTGTTTGTTCCCAGATAGATACAGTCGACAATCATATTGGGGCCCGTGGTCTGGCATGGGGAAAACTGTCCGTTGAGTTTCTTTTTCACTCTTCTAATACTTTTCCTGGCGATGTATGTGTATTTATTTTTGTGTCATAACTGAGTCTTAACAGACGATGACATGGCGTTTACCCAGAAAAAAAACGGATTGTTCTGCAGATTTTCGAATATAACAGTCAGCGCTAGCATTTAGCCTGCAGCTAACGTTAGCATTCATGGATGACACATTTCGACCACTTTATTCTTCTCCATGTCTTTATGTAACTGTAAGTCTGTGTTTGCTCTTGCAGTTGTTGAACAGTGGAGCAGAGCAGCTCTTCAGCATTAAAATGAATGGATTGCTCCCCCATAGAGGTTGGTTAGTGGGCGTTTCCTCAGATGCCGACTGTATGTATGCTCTGTATCTATGTCTGATCCCCCTTCTGTCCTAATGTCCTCTGTCCCAGCAAATGAAGCTACATTTTGCAGAAAAAGTAACTCGCCTTTGCAGGCACTGGAGCTGTTTAATGCATTAAAACTAAAGCGTAGTTCTCATTATGGGCAATTTGAGAAAAATACAATAGTTTTTCACTGCACATTCATTTCTACAACTCCCCCATGTGTATTACGACTCCCTTTTGGCCAGTTGCGGTGCGCCTGCCAACCGTGTGTCCACTGGCCGCCCCGTTTTGTGCCGCTGGGCTGTTGTTATCTGGGGCCGCAGAGGGCAGTGAGACGTGGCAGGAGACGCAGAGAGGAGATTTACCCCGATGGAAACTTCACTCAAATGTATTCAGGTCCACACGCAGCGCTCCAGTCCAAACACCTCCACCAACCCAGGCCTGTGGGGAATGTCACAGAACAGAAGAATTCCAGCGCTCATGCCAGAGCCTTGTGCCAAATTAGCCTTTAATGGGATATTACATGGCAGGAATCTGGCGCGGTGGTTCGCTTCTTTGCTCCGTACCACATTTGGGCCGTCGAACGTCGTGTGGATCATTGTGTACTTAATAAATAAGAGCGTTTTGTGGACAAGACCTGAGGGCTTTGACTAGACTTTTTAATATGCTACTTGGAATGTTTTGATTATTCTTTATTAGACCTGTTTATTATGGGGACAGATGTTCGTATTGAATTTTAAGTCTTGGATTCTTAATGTTAAAATCTTAAAGGGGAACTATTGTTACAACTGTGTTTCCTCATCATTAGTTTAGTCAGAGTTGTATTTTGATTGATTCCTTTGTGTTTGAGTTAATCCTGAATTGTCCTGCAAATGAGGCTCCAGTGCTCCGAAAAGTCCTGTTTTCCCCGCCCACATCCCTGTACTTACTATGATTATCTGAAAAATGAAGAATCAGAATAACACATACAGGTTCTAAAATGTCACATAGCTACTTTTCAAAAATAAAAACATGTAAATGACAATCTTCTGCTTGTATTATTAAGACATTTTAGATTAATATTTACAATGAACAAAACGTTAAATGATGATCTTCTCATAGTTCAACATTAAGTATGTAAAAAAAAATTTATGTACTCCTTTAAGTCAATTATTAGTTACGGTAAATCATTTTCCCGATTGGCCAGAATAGTTATAAATGTTATTGTAAGGAATATAGAGTGGAATGTTGGTAATCCACTTTTTTAGAGCCAATTTTACATCCATTGTATTTGGTATTTAAAGTACGTAACATTTTAGTCCACATTTTTTTCTTTTTTGGAGGAGGAACTTCCTAATTGAAAAAGTTGTTCCCTTGGCTTTAATATTCCACAGTATGGCATAAACGTATCTATCACTATGGAGATTGGAGACAGAGGTGAGGTTTTATCTTTCTATTTTCATGGACTCACGCAGGTGACTTTCCACCTCCAGAATGTTACATACTGTGCCTTAAGTGTCTGATGAGTTCATAGTTATTGTAATGACATAACACTCCCAAACTTTTACATAATCCAGCTGACTTTTTACTGTGGATGTCTATCGTTATTTTAGGGATAAAAATGATTGGTTTGGAAAACAAGTGGCCTAAATAGTACTGAAGTGCAAGGTGGTCTGAAAGCAGAAGCCAATTTCCAGTGATTGGATTTTTACAGGGCTCTGAAAATCCATGGATCAAAACCACCTTGTAAATATTTTCAGTCACTTTCATTCTCTGCTACTCCCGAAGTAATTTCAATGCAATTTATGTGTCCAATTTGCCCAAATATTTGCCCGTTACTACATTTCATGGCTCTCCCCGTACACTTCTATCTGCTGTTCTTGGCTGCACACTGCAGTGAAGTCACCATCTTTTTACAGCCTTCAAGTGACTTATTTCTTGAGAGGGCCATGTTTAACACATAGTTTTCTCAGAATCGGATTCAACCAAAACAACAGCGCTCGACGGCAGCAGCTGAGATCCTGAGGGCCTTTCAAACCCAGTCAAAACCAGACACTCTGGATCATGGAGGGTTTACTGGCACTTAAGGAACAGTCATTGAAATGTGGAAAATGAGGCCAATGTTTAGCTTTCTTGTCTGAATGCAAAAAGATAAGACAAATTAGATCTTCAGCTACCATAATGTTACATGTCAATCACAAGAGTTTACGTACCAGACTAAGAAGATGGCTGTGTTTCCGCGTCTTTATTAATGTACCCCTTGTTTTGCGTCCAAAGAGGGAAAACCTGTTGTGATGATTTACACAGCAGCCATCTTGGAAAGTATTAGAAGTATCCAGTTTAGGGCCACGCATTTCACCAGAGCAAAGACAATGCAGAACCCTCCCAAAAGTTGATGAATGCAATCTCCGTATCCAGTCAGGAATGGGAGCAGTGATGGCCTCTTTCCACACCGAGGCTTAAGCAGTCGGCCCTCAGAGGCAGGACAGGATGCACTTGTTCCAGATGCAGTTTTTTGAGCAGATTCTGGTGAGAAAGACGGCAGTGACTGAGTGAGTGTGTCGCTGTGTCAAAGAGCGATCCAATCGAAGACGTGTAGATGAGATGGAGCGTTTATTTTTTAAATTTTATATTTTTGTGTTGGATTTTTGGTGTCTGGTCTGGGTTACCTCTGTGTGCTTCAGTTGTGAAAAATTCAGTTGCCAAATTGAATTAGGTGTGAACCCAATTTCATGTCACTTTTAGATACATTGCTTTTAGTCGCATTTTTGTAGCTTGAAGCAGAATATGTTTTAACAAATCTAAACTGCAGGTTTTAGCTGTTTTTATACAGAGTAACAGGATTTTTTTTTTTTATTTGTTGAAATTATTGTATTATTTGTTAATTGCGTCCATTCGTTCGTCTTCTACCACTTGTTCCCGTTAGGGGTCGCGGGTGACTTGAGCCTGTCCCAGTGCCTTTGGGCCTTAGGCGGCGTACACCCTGGACAGTGGCGACAGTGTGTTTGGACAGAGGGAGGAAGCCAGACCCGGAGAGAACCCACGGTAACATGCAGACTCCGCCCAGAGAGAGCGTGTGATATTGGTCTGGTCTGGGAATCGAACACATGATCTCCTTATTGCGAGGCGAAAGTTCCAACCACTCTGCCACCATCCATTCAAATTGTATTTTCGATTCGATTGTGATGGATTGTGTAGCTGTACTACACACACTTCTCCACATGTGTTAATGTGATCTTAGAGGTTGGAACAGCGAAACTTCAACCGTTTCCAGGTTTAGATGCGTTTAAAAAAAAAGGTTTTCCTGTCGTGCCTGTAAAGTGAGAGGGGTGCAGAGCAGGACATTTAGTGGGCCTTGTTTTATCGATGGTCCATGGAATGAGTGACCACGAGCAGAACATGGATGAAATGAATGGACTTGTACGACACGCTCCATTTCTCCTGAACAGACCTAATGAATAGTTCCTACAACAAACACAGAACTGTGCTATATTTGTCCTCTGCCTTTCACATGGCATTCCTGCTAATAAAGCCCACTGAAGTCATTACGCTGATAGAACACAGCAGCACAGACGAGAGCGTTAGATTTCCTCACCTCAGGAACAGACCACTTAAGTAAGTTTCACCATGTACCAGGACTGATGATACATCTATCAATGCACCGTGAACCCGAGCTTGTCCTGGAGCATAAAAGTCAGATGAGCTCCTTCTGGTTTTTGTGTAACTGTCTTTTTGAATATGTGATCGTTCTTGTCACACGCAGGACACAATTTGGATTAGAGGATTAAACCTTTTATATCTTTTTTCAGATTTAAAGTCGAGAAATAAGGTGTAATTCTTTTTAAGACTGTACTTATCTTTATGCCAACACTTATATTATCTAAACCAAGTGACTCATTCTAGAAAAAGTGCCACGCCGCAGGACATTTTGGTGTCATTCCAAGACTATGTGTAATTTACAGAAGACAGGTTTGTGTTGCGTTGAGGAAGAAAAACATTATTTAGAAAGTAATTTAAAGTAATAACATGGACACATCTATAGCATATGAGTTTCTGGATACTTCTCGTCGTCCTTCCAATCTGCTGTAAGGTCTGGACTCTCGTAAACCTTTCCAAACTCCTGATACTCTAAAACCAGTCGATTATGGGTGGATGTACCTCGAATGATTAGCCTGTTGCGTGAGCCATTTTGGACAACAATGGCTGAATGTTTCCCAGCGTCTCTCTTCCCGTGGATATCTGCTATTTCTATAAAGGGTCTGGGCGTGTGCTGCAGTGGGAACAAATGAGAGCTGGCAGAGCGGGAGTATAATCCTGGCATTAACGTGCAACGGATGCAAATGGAAAGGTGGCGGAGAGGGAGAGAACGGGGAAAGAAAGGGCCTTATTGGAAGATGAGAGGTTGGCTCCTGACGGCCGCAGACCGAGGGACGGCTGAGTGGACAAGTGTGAACAGACAAACACCAGCGTGGAGGGAGTGTACACACGTCCAAACAGAAGAGAAGAGGCACAGTGTGGAGCAGAAGGGGCTCTAGACTTAAAACTTCTCAGGACACGCAGTGGAATAACGTCAGCAGAAGGAGTGACAGTGTAGACCAGAGCTGCACGATACTGGACACGTAATATTGCAATATTGAGCCACTTTCTGCAATAACGGGTTCAGCCCATATAGAAAAAATGGTCAAAATATATATATTTGTTGTTTTCTCACAGACTAATGAGTAAAAATGGAAATAAAAGAGCAATTAGGGTTAAAATATGGCCGTATGTTTACACAATTATATACCAAATAATTTAATATTCTACATAAATTCTGTTCTTATTTATTTATTAGTGAAAAGTTAAGGTGCGCACTTTACTCCAATTTAAAATAGATTTGTGGGCCTTGTTATGGGTTTAAAACTGAATTAACGGAATTGGCAAATATCGGTTATCGGCAACAGCAACAAGATAAATATCGGATGTCGGTATCGGCTCAAGAAATTCATCTCAGCCCATCAGAGGTTGTCACGATGTTAAAATTTCAAACTTGATTTTAATACTAAGGAATATACTCCATACCACGATGACATATGGATTTGAGCTGATACCGTTATCAGTTTATATCAACGTTTGTCTAGGTTCTGTTGCTGTTAGCCAATATTTGCCAATACTGATATTTAGGTTTTAAAATTCGTAGTAAGGCTCATAAACCCATTGTAAGTTGAAGTAAAGTTCACAAATGAACTTTTCACTTCTAAATAAATAATAATGGGTGCCAGTATCTGAGCGGTCGTCTTCAGATCTGAAGGTCGGCGGTTCGAATCCCGCTCCCGCTCCTCCCACATAAACATCTTTGCTTGAGCGTTCAGATCCACTGACTGAGGTTGGCAGTGTGATTCCAGCTCCCTCAGGGGAATACTGCTACTGTGTCCTTGGACACTTAACCTGCCTCGCCCCCTTGCATGATTTGGCCATATGTTTATCTTAATTGCTCCTCTATTTAAATTTTTACTAAATGACCTGTAAAAAAATCGCTGCCAAATATCAGACATATTTTACATTTTATTTAGGTATTTTTATATTTTATACTGAAATATTAACGTCGATATCGCCCAGCTCTACTGATGATTGTGACTTGAATAATCACAACAATCCACAATCTAGACATCCCTAGAATGAAATAATAGAACAAAACCATGTCAAAGTAAAAATAAACTTTGAATTGTCCCATTCTTCTCCTCCACTAAAAGTGCTAAGGACAGTGCATTGTGCAGTGCAGCCTTGTCAGACACAGCATCTGTATAATGCTCAGTCTGGACCCGCAGACAGACGCTGTGTTCCAGCGTTCTCACGGGACGCGCCGACATACAAGGCCTTAATAAGAGAAGTGAGGTGAGGACGTATCCACACAGGGCGTCCCAGGCCACTCCAGCCCACCGCTGTGCTGCGAGACCAGCACAAACATGTCATTTGGCCTTCAGCTCCCCTAAAAAGGACATAACCAGGCCCAGGAAAACACTTACAAATTTGAATAATGTTTACTTGTGGCTGGTGTCGTCCTCTCTAATGTGCGCCGCAGACGAGAGCCTGAGGAGCAGAGGAGAACTGAGACAATAAACTGTGATGTCATCCGTGCTAACCATAATGGGCTTGTCACGGAGCCAGAAGTCATTACCATATTTGGGAAATAGTCTGAGGATTCCAAGTACGGAAATACGAAGGAAGAGAATTTGTCTCAAAAAGAAGCAACAGATAGTTTGCACAAGTATCTTCATTCATTCTTTATCATCATCTGCTACAAATACTGAGAAATCAACTATTTTTGGCCTATATCTGATTTTTCTCATGTAATAAAGTCAAATCAGTTTTGCCTCTGGACAGATAATTGTAAAAGTAGCTCTTAGAGTGAAAATTAGAGCCCTTTGTCCTGTCTGCATCTAATTATATGGCGTTTTATTGAGGAAGTGTGCTTTTAGCATACTAATGTTTGTTGACAGCAATACTCGCTCTGGTCTCTGAAAGTGCTTATAAACTCATAATGATGAATAATTAAGATGCTAAGAATGTGCTTTGGAATCACAGTTTCAATGGACACAGTTAGCAAATGACAAAGGCTGCCAGGGCGTCGGACTGGGGGGGTAAAGGGTACTGGTGTCCCCGGCCTAGGGCAGGGAAGGGCCCACAAAAACATGTGATTGCATTTTTCTAGGCTTTAATCTGTTCTGGTGTTAAAATGCACTGTGGTTGAGTAAAGGCTTTGAGAGACTAAATACAATCATGCATGAGATCTGAGGGCCCCATCACCCATTTAAAAAAGAGGACCTCATTGGTCACATACTAACCAAGTTGTTAACGAATAAAACTGTGATTATAATTTGCAGTTAGTTTACTGATTGTAATAATGTGATTGCAAATCCGATCACAATTGTAATTCTTCGCTTTTCAGTATTTTTCCTAAATTGTTCAGCTTTTCAATGAATGCATCAGGTAATTGAGCTATACATGTGGGGTTTCCACGGCAAACAGATTAAAATGAACTAGTTCTGTTTTTCACATTTTAAGACAGTTAAAATCAGATACAATTCCTTTAAGCATAAGCATTATCATTTACTTTTCCCCCAGTCATTTTTCACTTTTCATTGACAGCTGGCAAGACTCTCCTTTCGTTTCTGATTCTAGGTTTGTCACTTTAAACCACTGCGAAGTCCACAATGTAAAGTTAAACCCGTTGTCCTAAACTATCCTCGTAACTTTCCAGCCCGCGATGAGTCACGCTCCCGTCCTCGGCCCCACAGTCTAATCTAATGATGATGCTCGTTCTTTTTTAGTTTGTTTGCGACACCCGTCCACAGCGAGACGCCCCGCTCGTTTAGGCCTGACTTCAGCGCTCCTGATGACTCCGTGTCTGTTTACTGATGCTGGTAAACACAGGACCAACGGGGCACATGTTATTATTCCCCCATCCAGCGCAGTGGAACCTCTGACTGGGCTGGACCGTGTTATGGGCCGCGCTGCCAAACCACGCTGTCATCTGATGGGGAGATTCAAGACAAAACAGACGCGCTCCGGTATCTGGCCACTCGGGACAAAAGCGGAGGTGCTTTTGAGAAACTGAGCTCGTTCTTTTTCTCTACAGATTAGCTTAAAACTTATTGAACTCTCTGTGTCATCATGAATAATATGAAAATGTATTTAGTAATAGGACTTTATTTAAACAGCATTATAAAAGTATTACATTTGATAGCGCCAAATTTAGGGCCTTAAAAGCGTGATATTATACAGAAATAATACCTTTCAAGTACAATGGTCTTAAATGGTGTTGGTTCATTTGCGTACATTACTTCATAGTTTATGTTTTATGATTAATTTTGGTGATTTAATATGATTTTCACTCAGGCAGGTTAGATGTCTGTCTTGGATTTGCAATTATAGCCAAGGACAACTAATAATGCTTTTAAATACTAGAAAATTCATGTAAAATAACCCATAATAATAATATAGTCAGTGTCTTTATCGGTGCATATATTTTTGTATCTAACACATCGTAAAGGACAAAAAACTGGCATGAACTGAATTGTTATTGGCTTTTGTCGAAATAAAAAAAATCAACCAAAAACCAAATTACTTCATGTCACTCTGGCCTGTAGTTGACTTTTGACTCAATCTACTGGCTGCAAGGAATTATACTGGTGACATAAACAAAAGCTAGCTTGCCTCTGACATGCTAATGTAGACACCCAATTGTAATGAGGGATTTGAGGCAGAAATGCTCAGAACAAGAATGGAATGATTTATGGACTTCAAAACAGCACAGAAGACCATTATATTTGAAAGGTTCATTCTGTTTTCTTGTAATACTTGTGAGATTCTTCCAATAAGCTCATTTACCAGACACGTTTCGGCGGGAGGACTGGCCAGAAGAGCACAGAAGGCCTCATAGTTCCACCTATGATGTCACAAATGTGCAAAATTAAGACCGGAGTGTTTTCGGAGGCTCAGAGGAGAGGACTCACTAAACAGGATTCATCAAACTTGCTTGAATTTTAACCATATTATAACATTGTTCTCTCATCTGGTTTGTTTTTGATGAGGGAACACTGTTAAAACATAGTTTAAAGCTCAGAAAAGACACATTTTCATAATAGGTGTCCTTTCATTAGTTCATTAGTATTTAGTGTTTCATTTTTAAATGTAAGATAGCTAAATCTAAACAAAAAAGACTACATCAAATTTGTGCACTTTGTCTGGCATGAAATTCTACTTAAATGGCATTAGAAAAGTTTTTTATAAGTCTAGCCTGTTAAAGTAAAGAGTTGAATGTCGCGTTCCACAAAAACTGTCCATTTGATGACTCGGAGCTGTCATTCATTCCTCCTCCACATCGTCGACTCTTCTGGCTCTGGGACTACATCCCCTTCTGTCTTGCATGGATTTATTGGACTGATGGTGGCATGACTTTAGCTGAAGCAGAGGAGCCACACTGTAGAATACACTTGACTTGTGAGTCTAGTCCTGCTGCTCTTTTCTGACTGTTAGGGTTGTCACAATACTAACATTACAAACTCAATTCTATAAGAAATATATTCGCAATACTGATACAAATGTTCTTTTCCAGGTCAAGGGTTAAGACAGTAGACCTAAGCTATCCAACTTAAGGTCCGGGGGCCAAATCAGGCCCTTCAAGGGATATGATCTGGCCCTCAACCCAGTGGTAGTGGTTTAGTCCTGGTTTAGACCTGGTTTAGTCCTGGTTTAGACCTGGTTTAGTCCTGGTTTAGACTTGGTTCAGTCCTGGTTTAGACCTGGTTCAGTCCTGGTTTAGACCTGGTTCAGACCTGGTTCAGTCCTGGTTCAGTCCTGGTTTAGTCCTGGTTTAGTCCTGGTTTAGACCTGGTTTAGTCCTGGTTTAGACCTGGTTCAGTCCTGGTTTAGACCTGGTTCAGTCCTGGTTTAGACCTGGTTTAGTCCTGGTTCAGTCCTGGTTTAGACCTGGTTTAGACCTGGTTCAGTCCTGGTTCAGTCCTGGTTTAGACCTGGTTCAGACCTGGTTTAGTCCTGGTTTAGTCCTGGTTCAGTCCTGGTTTAGACCTGGTTCAGTCCTGGTTTAGTCCTGGTCCTGGTTCAGTCCTCGTTCAGTCCTGGTTTAGACCTGGTTTAGTCCTGGTTTAGACCTGGTTCAGTCCTGGTTTAGACCTGGTTTAGTCCTGGTTTAGCCCTGGTTCAGTCCTGGTTTAGACCTGGTTTAGTCCTGGTTTAGACCTGGTTTAGACCTGGTTTAGTCCTGGTTTAGTCCTGGTTTAGCCCTGGTTCAGACCTGGTTCAGACCTGGTTTAGTTCTACAGATGTTGTTAAAGCCTTTCATGTTACATGTTTTTTATTTTAAAGCGTTGAAAGACAAAAATCTCTCTGAATAGCCCTGCTATAGACTAACGTTTTCACACAAAAGAATTACACTTTCTTTATTAAACATGGTGCTCTTATACTAGTTTTGATACAGCGCAAAATCATTTAAAACTGTTCAAGAAATGTCAAAATTTGTATTATAAAATCTTAGTATCAATACTTTCTCAAATGAGTGTTTCGTTTCAATACTAATTTTAGAATCGATTAGTATCTGATTTTTGATACTTTTGACTAGGTTTAGTTCTTGCGTTTGCACAACAGCGAAAATGCACAATAGTGAAAATCCTCTAGCTAAGGTAGTCCTGGCTAAGTCTTGGTTTCCCCAGTGATAATGAAGGAAGGGTCAAAAACAGAGGACAAATATCTCAATAAAACGTACCTTTAACCTTTACTGAATGTTACTATTGTTTTCTTTGATCGTTTCCCAAAGTTTTGATTGGAAAATATCCCCAGAAAGTCAATGTATTATAAATGAAAATGTGTTCTTTGGTGTAAAACTGCGGCGCTACCATCCCCTGTGGTATCGCATAGCTAAAAGTGTTGTCAGCGTGAATGGAGAAGGCATTAAATTCACACCGTGGATGATGTCTTTGGCGAACAGGCTCAAATTGACAGTTTTAGTTCCACGGGACCTCAAAACGTCTCACCGCCGCGAAGAGACAGAGAGGGTGATCCAAACCCTGGCAGCGCGCAGGCCGGACGCCGAGTGCCAAGACGGATCGGACTTCATTTACAGCCCTGACACCGTACAATAGCGCAGATCTCTCAAGAAAAATATTACAAGATAGATCGGAACGCCGCGCCAAACCGAGTGGCGAGTGATCACTTTTACACCCCGGGCCCTAAACTTTAGCTTGGGCCACAGTCAAGCAAAAGATTGGAAGAAAAGAAGCTCTGGAGCCGTCCAAACGCATACGTGTCGGCCATTTTGGAATTAGATGACAATGACCATTTTTGCAGAGTTCAATTATTTTGTCCAGTGACTCACCTGCTGACAGTAAACTCTGATTCATTTTCAGCGTTTTGTAGAAATGGGAGAAGTTATTAAATGATTCATGCTCGGGTCAGAGCGGAGCATTTGTGAAGTCTGACAAACGACTGTGTTTTATCACATTCTGGCAGTGGCAGGTCAAAGCTGGGTTTTCATTTGAGCTGAACAAACTAGTGATAAAAATGACTTCAAGTGAGACGCTGCAGGTGGTTTCGAAAAAATGCTACATTTAAAAATATCAAGATTAAACTTCTCCTGTGGTTTACTCACACAAATGTAAGACTAAATGTATTACAACTTTTTCATCATGTCATGTTTTCGTGTAGAAATAAGCAGTGTTGGGTAAATGACTTTGCAAAAGTAATTAGTTATATAATATATATAATATAATATTGTATAAATTAATCAAATTTGTGGTTTTACATTTTAATAATGCCATTTAAACAGAGGAAAACAACAAGTTGTTTAAATTGTCTCAAAAGACTTGACATCATCAACAGAAACTCGCTGCTCTGAGCGGCTGATCTGACTCTGACGTGTTTCTGACTCTGAGATGTTCCTGACTCTGACGTGTTTCTGACTCTGAGATGTTTCTGACTCTGAGAGGTTTTTCTGACTCTGAGGTGTTTCTGACTCTGAGATGTTTCTGACTCTGAGATGTTTCTGACTCTGAGGTGTTTCTGACTCTGAGATGTTTCTGACTCTGAGATGTTTCTGACTCTGAGGTGTTTCTGACTCTGAGATGTTTCTGACTCTGAGCGGCTGATCTGACTCTGACGTGTTTCTGACTCTGAGATGTTTCTGACTCTGAGATGTTTCTGACTCTGAGATGTTTCTGACTCTGAGATGCTTCTGACTCTGAGGTGTTTCTGACTCTGAGATGTTTCTGACTCTGAGATGTTTCTGACTCTGAGGTGTTTCTGACTCTGAGGTGTTCCTGACTCTGAGATGTTTCTGACTCTGAGGTGTTTCTGACTCTGAGGTGTTCCTGACTCTGAGATGTTTCTGACTCTGAGGTGTTTCTGACTCTGAGGTGTTCCTGACTCTGAGATGTTTCTGACTCTGACGTGTTTCTGACTCTGAGGTGTTCCTGACTCTGAGATGTTTCTGACTCTGAGGTGTTTCTGACTCTGAGATGTTTCTGACTCTGAGCGGCTGATCTGACTCTGAGATGTTTCTGACTCTGAGATGTTCCTGACTCCGAGATGTTTCTGACTCTGAGATGTTTCTGACTCTGAGATGTTTCTGACTCTGAGATGTTTCTGACTCTGACGTGTCTCTGACTCTGAGATGTTTCTGACTCTGAGATGTTTCTGACTCTGAGATGTTTCTGACTCTGACGTGTCTCTGACTCTGAGATGTTTCTGACTCTGAGATGTTTCTGACTCTGAGATGTTTCTGACTCTGAGATGTTTCTGACTCTGACGTGTCTCTGACTCTGAGATGTTTCTGACTCTGAGATGTTTCTGACTCTGAGGTGTTTCTGACTCTGAGGTGTTCCTGACTCTGAGATGTTTCTGACTCTGAGATGTTTCTGACTCTGAGGTGTTTCTGACTCTGAGGTGTTCCTG
Source organism: Rhinogobius similis (assembly GCA_019453435.1). Taxonomy (NCBI): domain Eukaryota; kingdom Metazoa; phylum Chordata; class Actinopteri; order Gobiiformes; family Gobiidae; genus Rhinogobius; species Rhinogobius similis. The sequence continues at coordinate 26,129,483 of CM033639.1, read as the reverse complement.
ACTCTGAGATGTTTCTGACTCTGAGGTGTTTCTGACTCTGACGTGTTCCTGACTCTGAGATGTTTCTGACTCTGAGGTGTTTCTGACTCTGAGGTGTTCCTGACTCTGAGATGTTTCTGACTCTGAGGTGTTTCTGACTCTGAGATGTTTCTGACTCTGAGCGGCTGATCTGACTCTGAGATGTTTCTGACTCTGAGATGTTCCTGACTCTGAGATGTTTCTGACTCTGAGATGTTTCTGACTCTGAGATGTTTCTGACTCTGAGATGTTTCTGACTCTGAGATGTTTCTGACTCTGACGTGTTTCTGACTCTGAGATGTTTCTGACTCTGAGATGTTTCTGACTCTGAGATGTTTCTGACTCTGAGATGTTTCTGACTCTGAGGTGTTTCTGACTCTGAGGTGTTTCTGACTCTGAGATGTTTCTGACTCTGAGATGTTTCTGACTCTGAGATGTTTCTGACTCTGAGATGTTTCTGACTCTGAGATGTTTCTGACTCTGAGATGTTTCTGACTCTGAGATGTTCCTGACTCTGAGATGTTTCTGACTCTGAGATGTTTCTGACTCTGACGTGTTCCTGACAGTAGAGGTCATGGGTTTGTCACTTGGAGAACATTAAACATGTTCCTTGTTGAGGCCTGGACTGAACCAGGTTTGACTTTTTTGCTTCATTTTGTACACATATTAGTTAGAATAAAATGTACATATTGGAATTTTGGATTTCTTATTTAGTTTCATTTTGTAAACTATATCTGACTAAACTAAAACTAAAAATTTTATTTCACCTCATTTTTTGACTTTTGAAATCTTAATAAAACGGCCTTTGAAGTTACAATGTCCCAGAGAAATCAATGGATGAAGTGGATTCAGTGAAATAATAAAACATCTTTAGGAGCAGATTGGACAAGTTTGTTGTTTCCACATGAACTGACCAACTAACCCAAAAAAAGTGTTTTCCCGTCGTGTCTCGCCTCGACACATAAAGTAAATGATGCCGCGGATTGCCAGTCAGAGCGTGTCCCTGTGCGTGTTAGTCTTGCCTAATTGAACCCGGCCCATGTTTGCGCACGGGGCCCGCCTTGTTTATTGCCGCACGTTGCTAACAACAGCTCCAGACGGTAACGATGCCGGCTAACCGCTCGCTCTGCTGCTCTTTAACAGGTGGAAGCGCTCTCCCTCTAATTTGTCAGACCGAGCTCATTTTCTCTCTTCTAAACCAAACTTTTGAGTGCTCTCTTCTTTTTTTGGTCCGGTGCCACCATTACCCCGCGGTGATGTTAAGTGAGCTAGTATTTTAGGCCCTCCAGCGCGACGCCAGGAACCTCCAGACTCTCCTCTCTTTCCCCCTCGGCGGCCCGTGAAAAACCCGTGGTCAGACGGGGCCCAAAGGCAACAGCTTCGGCCGACGCAGTGTTCGGTAGCAGAAATAATGAAAGCTCCTCGTGATTTATGACTGATTTATAGAGTCCTTGGCACGGCGCGTGTTTGCAAAAATCCCACTCTGAGATGTTTTAGGCACAGAGCGGTGGAAATGTCGTTTTTGTACGCGCCGAGGCATCTGCTTATCCCGGCGAACGAGGGGCTTGGGTTCAGCGCGTGGTGCCCTGACCCCGGGGGTTCTGGAAGTCGAGCGGAGAGTCATTTGTCATTGGCTTTTTCTCTCGAGCTAACATAATAAGTGGAGATTAGCGAAGATCTTTGTGAACTCGCTCGTCATTAAATTCCTTTTCTGTTCGACCCAAATAGTTCAGTCTGATGTCATTTTTTTGGTTGGTTTTGATTCCGATGAGGCGCATGGAAGGTTATTATTAACAAAAAATATATTTCAGTTTTGGGTTTTTTTGGAGAAGAAAATCCTCCCTGACAACAATTTTGTTTGAAATGTGCTAAAACGAGCCTGTAAATGGATTAGTCAATGTTAAAGTGAAGGGGAACAATAGGACCAAATATCGATAAATTGGTACCATCTCCTCAGTCAGTATGGAAAAGTATTGAATCTCATCCAAAAATATCAATACTTATAGTTTTGTTGCTAATATTTTAGTTTATCTGAGCATATATTTACATTTTAGATCAGTTCAAGCTGGAGTGAAGCAAATAATACTAGCTTTTATTTAACAAAGTCAAAGTTTCATCGCAATTTAATACAAAACTTGATGTGGATATCACACAATACTGCCAGAGTATGACTGGTATGGCCCATCACTATAAAATAAACACAAAAGTGCAGATATTACACGTGGCCCATGCGTTATATCAGGGGGGCGTGGTCTGGGGGGACACACACACTTGATTCAATGGGAAACACAACTTTTTCTAATACGTTTCCTGGTGAATTATGTGTATTTTAAGCACAAATGATGTAATGTATGACGCGTGATATTTCCTCCGAAAATTAAACAAACTATTCTGTAGATGATAAAGTACAACAGGTGGCGCTAGCCTCGCGGTAGCATTTAGCCCTCAGTAAACTGTGACGGGTGTTCTGCCATCAGGGCAGGTCTCTACAGAGCAGGAGGTGGCTGGTTGCCGCCGTGCGCCAGGTTCCTGTGGGGGGCCAGGACGATTGCTGGGCCACTCTGTTTGTGTCAACTGTTTGAGCTGATTTGGTAAATATGGTTTCATCGATGTGATCGACTGTGATGGCTGCATTTTGAATTGTGTTGTACGTGACGCTTTGCCTGTGGGGAAGTGACTGGGTGGGTGTGCTACATCACAGGTATGCAGCATTTTAAAGGTTTTTACACTTTGATTTAAAACCTCTTTTAGCAGAGGATTCATGATTTTTCTTTTTTAGTGTTACAGTTATTCACACGTGCCGCTGCTGTTCTTTATGGTTTACAGTTTTGTTTTGTTTTAGTTAGTCTGCTCAAGGTGTAAAGTTGTGTCGCCATCTAAAGCCCTTTTTTCTCTTTTGGTTTTGTTTGTCTTGTTTTGTTAATTATTGGGTCACTTCTCTGCATTTAAAATCTACTGTTAAGTTTACCACAACATCACAATTACGTCTGATCTTGTGTGGAGTTTTCAGTGCGTTGTTTGCAGTGCTCTGCCGTGTATTTCTTTTGGGTTGAAGTCTCGTCTCGGCCGCTTATGATGTGGATAATTCAGATTGTAATTTATTTGGGAACAACAAACAGATAAAAGTCAACCGTGGACAGTCCCTGAGTTTGTCTTATGTTTAAGTACAGTACTCTTTATAACATAATGTCAGCATTCTTGGAGAACTAAATAAATCTGAGCCATTCGACCATTTTATTCATGTTTTTGTGTCGGTTTGCCACAATGTAACTCCAGAAGGCTGTGTCTGCTCTCGTAGTTGTTGAACAGTGGAGCAGAGCAGCTCTTCCACATTAAAATGAATGGATTGTTTCCCCCACAGAGTTCTGTTAGTGGCTGTTCCCTTGGATAATGACTGTATCCTTTGATGACTTTTTTTATTATTATTTTTGACAGTTTTCTTAATTTACAATATACTTGATATGATAATTATTGCACATCCTCAAAACCAGAATTTCTTGTGAGGAGACATATTATGTAGAACGGATTTTCCTCATCATTAGTGTCCTCACAGTTGTATTATGATTGATTGATTGACTTACTATACTTACTTGAAAAAGTAAAACACTGAGTGACACATGTAGAGTTCTAAAATGTCACTTTGCTGCTTGTTACTATGAAGAGGCGTGGCTTATCAGTTCTACAGTTTTGAACAGAAAGTCAGTCCACCTGTGTCTATTACTAAGCATTTTAGATCAATATTGTGTTTTACAAAGAACAAAATGGAAAAGTATGAGCGAATTATGTTATAGCTCAATACTAAAAAAACATAATATGTCTCCTTTAACATCAATTGGACCATCTCTAACAATGACATTGCTTTGGCAGTGGTCCATCCTCTCTGTATTTCCCTTTTGTTTGAAAAACACTACTGGTTTTGTCGCCGCTACAGCAGACTCTCCTGTAACCGACTCCATTAAACACTGATTATCTCCACGTGCTGGTGCTATTGTGCCGAGGGCCCATCTGGACACGCACACACACACACACACACACACACACACACACACACGCACACGCTCACACACACACACTCACACACACGCTCACACACACGCACACACACACACATGCTCACACACACACGCACACACACACACGCGCACACACACACACACGCTCACACACACTCACACACATACACACACACACACACACACGCTCACACACACTCACACACGCTCACACACATACACACACACACACACACTCTCACACATACACACACACATGCACATACACACGCACACACACACACTCACACACACACACGCTCACACACGCTCACACACACACACGCCACACGCCACACGCCACACACACACGCTCTCATACACACACGCCACACACACACGCCACACACACGCCACACACACACACACACACACACGCACACACACACGCCACACACGCCACACACACGCCACACACGCACACGCCACACACACGCCACACACGCCACACACACGCACACACGCCACACACAGCACACACACGCCACACACACACACGCCACACACACACACGCTCACACACACACACACACGCCACACACGCCACACGCCACACACACGCCCACATGCACACACACGCCACACACACACATGCACACACACACGCACACACACACGCTTAGACACACGCTCACACACACACACGCTCACACACACACTCACACACACACTCACACGCTCACACACACACGCTTAGACACGCACACACGCACACGCACACACACTCACACACGCACGCCGCACACACGCCAGACACACGCCACACACACGCCTCACACACACACACGCCTCACACACGCCACACACACGCCACACACACGCCACACACACGCCACACACACACACGCCACACACACACACGCCACACACGCCACTCACACACACACACACACACACACGCTCACACACATACACACACACACACACACACGCTCACACACACACACACACACGCTCGCACACACACATACACACACACACATACGGTCACACACACACGCGCACGTTCATGCACACACATACACACGCTCACACACTCACACACACACGCTGACACACACACACACACACGCTCACTCGGGCTGGAAACACTTTAACCTTTAGCATGGAAAGTCTCTGCACTGACAGCCGCAGTGACCTCACAACAAGACACTTAGTTCTCCTGTTGTTTATCCTGGATGCCAGCACTGTGAACACGTCTGTCACCAGCTGAGGAGTGAGCTAAGAGTGTCTCAGGGGGACACAAAATCAGAGCGAAGATGCGGAGTCATGAGAATTGGCAATGGGTTAAAAGAAGAAAAGGGTGGTGCAGTTTAACGTTGTTTAGTTGTACTTTTACAAACCCCAAATTGGATTTGAAGTGCTTTTTATGTCTTGCTAAAGTTGATTATTTAAATGAGTCTCAATCAGTGATGGAAGAAGTACTCAATTTTGTTACTTAGCTCAAAGTGTAGATAAATGTGCGGGAAAAACATAAAACATCTACTTAAATGTTATGTTAAGTACTGGTTTAAAATGTACTTTAAGAGTAGAGATGTAGATTTTGAGAGAATGGGTCAAACGGAGCGAATAAAATCAATTTCTAAATGTTTCTTCTGATTTTTATGTATATTTTTGTTTGTTGAAAGCTGGAACTCAAAGTACAGATAGCTTTTACTTTTGTACTTTGTTACTTCCCATCACTACCCTCAAACATTTGTAAATTGTTTCTAATTTTAGGCATTTCCACTTTCCACTGAGTGAAATTGATAGAAATGGACACTGTATTATTCTCGGTGATTGTTCTGATGACAACATTCAGCACAAATGTGAAAAGATGTGCAATTTCAAGGACACGTTATATAAATTTGACTTTTTGACTTGAGCTTTTAACCCTGCTCTAACATTGTTCCATTATCAAAAACAGACCTGGAGTTTCATTTAGCTTCATTCACGCTTGTTGCATTAATTCTGTTTACAAGGTCCTCTCCCTCAATTGAATTCCCCAGATTTGTGATGTCGTGTGTAGAGCTCCGGAGGGATCCTGTGAAGTCCATAAATCACCAGCATACATTCTGAGCATTTCTGCCTCAAACCATGTCCATTACATGTGCTTATGTTAGCATATCGGGATAAGAAAGCCTTTTATAAACACCATCTTTAAAAGACTTTAACATTACAAATAATGCATAATATGTGTCCTTCAGTGCAAAAGTTCAGGAATAACACTTTTATACTTTAACACTTGGTTTTTAGTCTTAATCAGTTCTTTTTACAGCTCTTTTTCAATATGATCTATTTTTGAATACATTCCCTCTGAATATTCTACATGAAACATCTTAAAAACAACAACTTATTGACTATCTATTGCAATATTATCTATTTTTTCATACACTTCACAGCCCTATTATAATATAATCTAATATACTGCATACTGTACTATAGAGTCATTTTCTGAGTGATTTGAGTCGACTTGTTGATTATTTTTAGTCAAACGATTATTTCTTTTGTATATGTAGTTTTTTACTTTTTACATTTCTAATCAGATAAAGATGAAGAAAATACGCTGACTGAAGGCTTCTAGATTCAGAATATTTACGTGTCTTATTGTTTAATCTTTTTATGGCATTTTGATTGAATAGTTTACTAATCAGAATTCTTCATTAATCATTATAGACCCTAAACATGTCATTAAAAATGACCTGTAACCTTAGAAAGTTTAACCTTCTTCTACATAAAACTTACAATAACAATAATGATCTAAAAATATTGACTGAAGCATATGTGTTTGAATGGAACCTCAGGATATTCCTTTCAACTGTACAAAGTTAACCTTTATGAAAACACATAGATGGGAAACTCTGCATTTACTTTGGCCTCGCCGAGTCTTAGCGGTCACTCACTTTGTACCAAGACCAGCGGGTGTCACCACAAACCGTCTCAGCGGAACACGGACGGCCAACGACCTGTGAAAGACCAATAATGGAAAGTAAACACAAATGCCGATCTGATAAAGACGGATAAAAGTCGAGGGAAACACAGATCTGGCGTAAGACGTGGCCAGATGAGGCGAAGATTTTGTTGGAACATCTTTGCGTATTCAAATCGGAAATCTCCAGTCTGCGGCTTGAGATTCTGTGTTATCATGTCCTCATCTTACTCTCACAACCGCGCACTCAATCTTACTGAAGAATCGAGTAAAGTTAAGAGTGAAACCTGTTCGTATTACAGAAAAGTACAGGAAATCCGCGTTAGCCCGGAGCGGTGTAAACTCCGGAGTGTCAGTGTGGTCAGGATGCACTGGAACATTTGGAGAAACAAGGCAGGAAGAGCGCGAGGCGTCTGGAGTGATTAAGAGCCTCTCGAAGCTCGACTTTGGAACGTTTACAGAGGGCTTTAGAGGTGACAAAACAGAACACCGATGCACTGAGTGGAGAAGATTGTAGAGGGTTTGGCTGGAGTTACAAACAGAAAATGGTGCTTGTCCAATCTTTCTCCAAGTTGTTACTTTCCAGCAGGTTCTTAATGAAGATAGATATTCCTATTCCAGATAGTAATAACTTTGTCCTGATAGTCAGAAGAAGTGAGGCTTTTCACTGCAATGTCTACAAAGCATTGTTGATATGCAGTGTTTCCCAACCAGGGGTACAGACCAGGTCCCCCGGGGGGCACTTGGAATGGTTTCAGGTTTAAATGAAGATTAATTGTACTTTTATAGTTGTATTAGTTAGTTAGTTGTATATTTGACTAGTAAACCCATTTATTTGCTCAAGTTAAGAGGTACTCTAAATGTGAAACAAAGTTTAGGGGACACGCGAGACAAGAAAGGTTGGGAACCACTGTCTTAAAGGATATAAGGTATTATGCAAAATTGACATTTGTATTTATTTATTTTATGTTAAATATGTTATAACATACAGGGGTGCACGGTGGCAGAGCGGCTAGAGCTTCTGCCTCTCAATAAGGAGATCGTGGGTTCGAATCCCGAACCACCCCAACATTACACGATCTCTCTGGGTGGAGTCTGCATGTGATAAGTTGGCCACTGTCCAGGGTGTACCCCGCCTAAGGCCCAAAGTCACTGGGATAGGCTCCAGTCACCTGCGACCCCTAATGGGAATAAGCGGTAGAAAATGAATGAATGTTATAACATTGTTGGATTTAGCGTCTTTCAAGCTTTTTTGAGGAATCCTGCTTACAAGGTCATCTTCTATGTCCTTCCTCTAAGCCTCAGAAAATACTCTGTCATCTTTCTGTCATCAAAGGAAGAAATCTGGAGTCCACTGGTACTATTTTAAAGTCCATAAATCAGATGCGTTATGTGCTTTTCTGCCTCAAATCATGTTCATTACAACTGTGTGCTTACATTAGCATGTCGGGTCAAGCTAGCTTTTGATTCGTTAAGCAACGTAGTGTCGTGATGACTGCCCTTGAAAGCTTTTCTACAATGGAACGAACGAATAACTATCTCGTGTATTTCCCTACTGCTGCCAGTAGATGGAGCGCTAACAATACTCCTGATGAGAGAACGTCTGACTGGTATAAGTTGTGTGTGGTTTTCAATACATACATTATTTTAAGTTCTAAAACATGAAATGCCAAGTAAAGGTACAAGAGCATGTTTAAAGGACAATAATGATAAAAAATAATGCATGTGTGTCCTTTAATAAGTCACTAGTAAAACATTAAAGATCCATTATACATATCTATATCATATATTGCACATAGTCTTAAATCTTTTTCCTCAGTCCTTAAGTATTCCTGTGTGCGCAGATGACATATTCAGTGTCTGTTCTTGATGTTAATGTCAAAGCCAGCATTTGCTCCTTTCTCTTTGTCCTCAACATTTCATTCATTGATTGAAAGTTGGCAAGTTGTACAAATCATCATGCGTTAAGTAGAGCGTAGTGTTTGTCCAGACGTCTAAATATACCATAAATCTTATGATATAATTTCCTAGCAAGAATAATTTTCGTCTCGATAAGAGCGGCGTGACTTTGCAAAATGTGTGTCCCTGTTGTGATTCCAGACGACGAGAGCTGCAAGTTTCCCCAAAGCTGACAAACACTGACAAGTTACAAGGAATACTCAGAAGAGATGGAACATTCAGATAATCCACTGAACACACTGCTCAAGTCTCATACAAGTGGAGGCAGTTTTCGCTTTAAATATAGTATTTTTTAGCTCTGAAATGTCTCCATCGATGGACAAATCCAGCCTCTTCTACCTGCACTTAGAGTTAAAGCTTTGGTATCACTGGGTAGATGTGTGAAGATCTTTTCTTTTTCTGTTCTGTTTTGTTTTCTGTTTCTGTTTTGTCTATGTTTTGTCTTTACTACGACTATTACATATTACATATTTGATATTCATCCTTGGGATTTTGTGCAATGACAAGAACCTAAAGGTGCATTCACAAAACTGGGACGAAACTAAATCAATCACATCAAAATTGGGACCAAACTTGTACTAAACCCGGAACTTAACCTAACTGAGACTAAACCTGGAACTAGACCAATCGCTACATCAAAACTGGGACTAAATCCGGAACTGTACCAATCATAACTTCAAACATGTGACTAAATTGAAACTAAACCTGGAACTAAACCAATCACTACATCAAAATTTGGACAAAACTCACATCTAAATCAATCATCACAGAAAAATTGTGTCTAAACAGGACTAAAATTGTAACTAAACTAATCATCACTCTTAAAATGCAACTAAACTGGGACTAAAACTGGAAATAAACTAGTAAACACTCCAAATTGGCACTAAACTGGTACAAACCTGGAATTAAACAAAGACTAGAGAAAAAAAAAATGTGAACGCACCTAACGATTCAGTCTCTTTGACCTAAATTCATATTCTGCTCGAGTCCAGCATCTGCGAAGTCACTGATTTGCTGAGAATGAACGTCTTACCAGCTCAGCGCCATAGCGGGCCTTCGCGGGCCTTGCTAGCTTAAGCAGTCCTTTTTAGCGGGCCGTGGGGTTTGGGGAAATCCAGACGCCTCGCCAAACGTCAAATTTTCTTGTCACGGCTGGCGGGCAGAGCTCACCCCGTGCTGGAGGAGACACTGGACAGGTTCAGAGCACATGCCCCGCGCTCCTTCTCCACCGGCCCAGCAAACACGCCCCACGCCTAACGACCGGCCCATTCCCGCTAATGCCTTTCACATGAGACAGAGATCGTCCCGTTCGAATCCAAAAGGAAAAGAAAGCAGCCATCAGTCTCTGTCTCGGGCTCGTCTCAGTTCCACTCGGACCCTTTCAGTCAGTCCTGACGGCTCGGACCTGTCGATCGCGCTGGCCGGGGCCCATTTGTTTTCCGACAAAATATCAGAGCACGGAGCCTATGAGTCATAGCGCACATCTTTCATCCCGGCCCGATTCGTCACCTACAGCACTTTGTCGACGGCGCTCTGTGCGGAGACAAAGCAGAGACGCACATGTTTGCACGGAACACGCCGCGCTCCAGTCGACATGTTCTGAGGACGTGAATAAATCAAGTTTGAGAAATTAACATTCTTTTTCCCCTCTTGTGTTTTTCAGAAACCACAGACCATGGATCAAGTAAATGTGACAAGTAAGTCGGCTTTTCCAAATATGTGATAGGAATTTCAAAGAGTCTGCGCAGCGTCCACCTGCTCGTTTAATTTATGTAACATTTTATATTTATAATCTATAAGTTGTGACATTAATGAAACATAAAGTAGACTATTATAATGATTCTCTGGTGTGTAGTCAACTCAAAATACTGTATTTTAGTTTACTTTAATATAACAATTTTAACATGACTTTAATATTGTATTTGAGATACCAAGCCATTTTAGTGGATTTTAGCCCTGTACATGTTTGAATCGAAAGCTGTTTTAGGTTTAAGACCATGTTTTAAATAAGCCTAAAGGGAATGCTATTATTATCATTTTTTTACAGAGCAAATTGATGTGTTTATCTAGAAATTGAAGCGCTTATTTTAACTATTGAAGCTGAGGTACCTACATTTAGTTTTTCTCTGCAGAAAGTGTATTGTAAAAGAAGAAGTTTGAGGAAAAAATCTGACTGCCACACGCTGTCTTCATTTAAACTTGTTGGACAGAGCCATGTGAGGAGAGAGAGTGACAGAGCTGATTGGCTGAGCAGGGATACGCTGCCCCACTTTTGTGACCGTTCTAAAGTTGAGATAGTGTACCAAAAAAACAAAAAATGTGTGTGAAAACTAGTGGCAAGGCAAGTTTATTTGTAGAGCACAATTCGTACACAAGGCCATTCAAAGTGCTTTACATAACAGGAAAATTGCATTCAAATCACAAAACACATTAAAATATACAGAATCGTTAAAAAAACGCGAGTAATGAGCCAGGAAGCAAGGAATGAGTTAGAAGAGGTTGAAATACTTGTTCATTTCACTGTTTGACATTTACAATAACAATACAAAACAAGTTAATTAAATGAACCTTTTTTAGATTAAAAATGGAACACCATCTCCACACTCTTCTACATTCATTGATAATACACAAATATACATTTATATCAAAGTCATTTTTTACCTATTTTTTGAAACTTTTTTCTTTTGTTAGCTAACTGTAACAAATGTAACAAAGACTTACCCATTTACAAAGCACATATTGCTAGTGATGTTGATACTTGAGATAGCTTTTATAATATAAAAAAAACATTTTCATTTGTCCTATGTGCAAGTGTAAGCCTCTTTACAGTGAGGCAGAACATTCACAGTCTTAAATTGTCTCTTAATTTCCTCCACGTCATGTTTTGTGATAATTGCACATTTTTACTACAGAACCTTCACACAGTAGTACACTTTCTGCGCAGTACATGAATTCTTTCTCTATCTACAAGCTCCACTTCCCAATGTGCCAGAATAAACATGTAACCCACAGACGCACACACAGAGCACAGAGTGACGCACCGCCCAGGGTCAGGCTCACAACACCAGTCTGACAGCACACTGTCCTCCACGTGCTGTGTGCTCTCTGTGACAACGCTGTGTGCTCTCTCTGTGACAACACTGTGTGCTCTCTGTGACAACACTGTGTGCTCTCTGTGACAACACTGTGCTCTCTGTGACAACACTGTGTGCTCTCTGTGACAACACTGTGTGCTCTCTGTGACAACACTGTGTGCTCTCTGTGACAATGCTGTGTGCTCTCTCTGTGTTCTCCTGTGTTCTCTCTGTGTTCTCTCTGTGTTCTCCTGTGTTCTCTCTGTGCTCACGTGCTGTGTTCTCTCTGTGTTCTCTCTGTGTTCTCTCTGTGTTCTCTCTGTGTTCTCTCTGTGTTCTCTCTGCGCTCACGTGCTGTGTTCTCTCTGTGTTCTCTCTGTGCTCACGTGCTGTGTTCTCTCTGTGTTCTCTCTGCGCTCTCGTACTCTGTTCTCTGTGTGTTCTCTCTGTGTTCTCTCTGTGCTCACGTGCTGTGTTCTCTCTGTGTTCTCTCTGCGCTCTCGTACTCTGTTCTCTGTGTGTTCTCTCTGTGTTCTCTCTGTGTTCTCTCTGTGTTCTCTCTGTGCTCACGTGCTGTGTTCTCTCTGTGTTCTCTCTGTGTTCTCTCTGTGTTCTCTCTGTGCTCACGTGCTGTGTTCTCTCTGTGTTCTCTCTGCGCTCTCGTACTCTGTTCTCTGTGTGTTCTCTCTGTGTTCTCTCTGTGCTCACGTGCTGTGTTCTCTCTGTGTTCTCTCTGCGCTCACGTGCTGTGTTCTCTCTGTGTTCTCTCTGCGCTCTCGTACTCTGTTCTCTGTGTGTTCTCTCTGTGTTGTCTCTGCACTCATGTGCTGTGTTCTCTCTGTGTTCTCTCTGTGTTCTCTCTGCGCTCTCGTACTCTGTTCTCTGTGTGTTCTCCCTGTGTTCTCTCTGTGTTCTCTCTGTGCTCTCTCTGTGTTCTCTCTGTGTTCTCTCTGCGCTCTCGTACTCTGTTCTCTGTGTGTTCTCCCTGTGTTCTCTCTGTGTTCTCTCTGTGTTCTCTCTGTGTTCTCTCTGTGTTCTCTCTGTGTTCTCTCTGTGTTCTCTCTGTGTTCTCTCTGTGCTCTCTCTGTGTTCTCCTGTGTTCTCTCTGTGTTCTCTCTGTGCTCTCTCTGTGTTCTCTCTGTGTTCTCTCTGTGTTCTCTCTGTGTTCTCTCTGCGCTCACGTGCTGTGTTCTCTCTGTGTTCTCTCTGCGCTCACGTGCTGTGTTCTCTCTGTGTTCTCTCTGTGTTCTCTCTGTGTTCTCTCTGTGTTCTCTCTGTGTTCTCTCTGTGTTCTCTCTGTGTTCTCTCTGTGTTCTCTCTGTGTTCTCTCTGCGCTCACGTGCTGTGTTCTCTCTGTGTTCTCTCTGCGCTCACGTGCTGTGTTCTCTCTGTGTTCTCTCTGTGTTCTCTCTGTGTTCTCTCTGTGTTCTCTCTGTGTTCTCTCTGTGTTCTCTCTGCGCTCACGTGCTGTGTTCTCTCTGTGTTCTCTCTGTGTTCTCTCTGTGTTCTCTCTGTGTTCTCTCTGTGTTCTCTCTGTGTTCTCTCTGTGTTCTCTCTGTGTTCTCTCTGTGTTCTCTCTGCGCTCACGTGCTGTGTTCTCTCTGTGTTCTCTCTGCGCTCACGTGCTGTGTTCTCTCTGTGTTCTCTCTGTGTTCTCTCTGTGTTCTCTCTGTGTTCTCTCTGTGTTCTCTCTGCGCTCACGTGCTGTGTTCTCTCTGTGTTCTCTCTGTGTTCTCTCTGTGTTCTCTCTGTGTTCTCTCTGTGTTCTCTCTGCGCTCACGTGCTGTGTTCTCTCTGTGTTCTCTCTGTGTTCTCTCTGTGTTCTCTCTGTGTTCTCTCTGTGTTCTCTCTGTGTTCTCTCTGCGCTCACGTGCTGTGTTCTCTCTGTGTTCTCTCTGTGTTCTCTCTGCGCTCACGTGCTGTGTTCTCTCTGTGCAGCAGCAGTGGCAGCAGCGGGGGGGCGGCGGCGCACAGGCACAAGGTGAAGGGCAAAGACGAGACGTACTGGAGGGAGATCAACGCCGCCATGGCCCTCACCAACCTGGCCCAGAGCAGCGACGGGCCGCCCGGGACCACCAGCTGCATCATCCAGAAGTCGTCCCACATAGCAGAGATCAAGACTGTCAAAGTGCCCCTCATGCCCAAGTACTGACCCAGACTGTGGGACCAGCCACACTCGGGACCAACACACCAGACTCTTTTGTAATGTTGTTAACTTATTTTCATAAGTTTGAGATTTCTTTTTTTATGCTATGTATTTGCCGAAGTGCCTTTGGATTCTTCCTGTGCCCAGTGTAAACTTATGTGCCTGTTTGAGAACTGTTTCATGACCCTACGCTGCAGTCGTGCCTTAAACTAATGGAATGCAGTTTGGGCCCTACAGACTTTGCATTACTTTTTCCTCTCACATGGATCAATCACAGCAGTTGAAGCTGTTTGAATTTTTCTTACAAAACGTTTAAAATTTGCTTTCAATTTTAATTTCATCAAATCATTGCCATTTAACAAAAGTCTTTGTCAAATTTCTTCCTCCAAACCACATCAGACTCAAGCCGATCATTGACGATTAGAAACATTTGGATCTCGATTCCTTTCACTTTTCATTTATTGTTCTCCTAATGATACTAAACATGTGACTGTGTCCACTCGGGCTGTTTGCACTGAAGTGTGCAATCTCAGGACATTTAATGGTTTCAAAAAATACTTTTGAAAGGAATTTTAAGAACAAATCCAGTTTTTGAATAGTTTGGCTAATTTAAAGCCAGATGTTGCAACAAAGGAATCCACAGCAACACATACATTTATAGTGGCCTGAAGTAAAAATCAGTTTACTACTAATGATATCTATGTCAAAACATTGATATGAAGTATTTGAACATATTCACTGAATGTTTTAAAATTTGAACAAAAATGGAAAACATTTTAACAAAAGCAGAAAATATTTGAACAAAAACGCGAGTGGAAAACCTTTTAACAAAAGTGGTAAACATTTTAACAAAAGTGGTAAACATTTGAACAAAATCCGAAAACATTTTGACAGAAGCGTAAAACATTTTTCCAAAAATTTGTCAGATTGACCCAAAATTTGTGTCAAACATTTGCATTGTTTGCAATAGGGTGTACCCCGCTTAAGGCCCAAAGTCACTGGGATAGGCTCCAGTCACCCGCGACTCCAGGAATGGGAACAAGTGGGAGAAAATGAATCAATACAAAACAGAGTGCACTAACGGGTGGGTCATTAGCCAGAACTGCCTCTGCGTACGTTTGTAAAAATGTTTTCCGCTTATTTTGTGAATATGTTCCGATTTGGTTTTCTATAAAGGTTTTGACGTACATATAGATTTGTCTTGCGCTTCAGGACCGCCGTATAAATGACGAAGGAGCTGCTCTTCCACTATTTGAAATTCCCAAACAGACGCACAGAGCTCACAGCATAAACAGCAGGTGTGAGGGGAACGGCCTCCGATGGAAATGCAAGGTCTGAGGGCCCACAGCCTGCCGCGCGGCCCGTGTTTAGGCTGGAGTCTTCCCTTCTGACACTGTTTTGTCTCCGCGGTGCTTCCACAGCGTCCAGACGTCATGTTCGGAGCAGATAAACGGGCCGCCGGTGTGACGTGAGCGTCGATAAGAGGCCGCTCGTCATCACTGGAAAACATATCGTCTTAAACAAGATAACAAGTGAAAAAGTGCTTGTCATAAGTAGTATTTATCTTGTTTTGGGTATATTTTGACGTAAGATTGCCAATGGAACAAGCATAAAATGTCGTTGTACTTAAATTAAGGCGAGGCACTATAGAAAAATCTCTTTTTTTTTTCAATTTTTTGTTTTTGGTCAGTTTGCTCTCAGCATATCAGCTTTCGCGTGGAAACAACAAACTTGTCCAATCTGCTCCTAAAGATGTTTAATTATTTCATTTAATCCACTTTTTTTCTCTGGGACATTGTAACTTAAAAGGCCGTTTTCTTAAAATGTATTTTTCTCCCTCGGGACATAAAGATCAGCCTTAAAGTAGATCTCACAAACAACAAACTTTACAATCTTGGACTTTGGACAATGGTTCTGTCAATTTTTCTGATTTAAATGTCCCAAATATGTGACATTTTGGCCGTTTTTACACATAAAATGCCTCATATATACATGAAAACATGACATGATGAAAAACTTTGTTTGTTTTTGTTATGTGTGTAAACTACAGGAGAAGTTTCAAATTGATCTTTAAGTTAAATCGTTTTTCCAATTCACCTGCAGTGTCTCTTAAGAAAACGACGTGGATTTTCTAACTTGAAATTAGAAAAAAGACACTACCGCACTTACTAACTCGTTCTATTGGCAAATCTTGTTTTAAAACAGTCTAAATGTACTAAAACCAATATAAATACTACGTTTTCACTTGTTTTCGTATTGTACATTTTCCCAGTGATGGCCTCGTGTTCCTCGCACACTGACACACATCGTCTGCTGGGACGACGACGCCACCTTAAAAAGGATGTTGTCTTTGTTTTTGTTAAATGAAGTTTCACATGTTTGTGCTCAGAGCGAGATAGAGCCACCGGCCGCCCTTCCCTCCGCCCTCCGCCCTCCCCCTGCCCCGATGCCTTTTGATGCGCTGCTCGTTCAGCTGTTCAGCGTTACCTTCAGATGACTGTTTACAAGAGCCCCAAGTGAGGCTTAAGAGCTCTGTCAGAGTGTCTCAGTGTTATCTCTGCGTGGGCAGACACTGTTCAGAGGGTTTCTATGTGTGCTCTGTTTGTTTTTCATCAGAAACAGGGATGGTACGATACACAGCAAAAACACTACATCGAGACCAGCTTAAAATGACTTGAATTTAGAATCTGCATTTGAGTCGTTTTGACCCAGTGAGATTTGATCGTTGATGTGATGCAGAATATTTCACTGGTTTCAAATAAAAATCTCAAAATAAATTTGCCAATGGATAAGTAAAATCATCTGAATGATGAAACAGGGTGCACGGTGGCAGAGCGGC
This sequence comes from Rhinogobius similis, assembly GCA_019453435.1. Taxonomy (NCBI): domain Eukaryota; kingdom Metazoa; phylum Chordata; class Actinopteri; order Gobiiformes; family Gobiidae; genus Rhinogobius; species Rhinogobius similis. The sequence goes on along the minus strand of CM033639.1, from coordinate 26,112,487 downwards.
TAGAGCTTCTGCCTCCCAATAAGGAGATCGTGGGTTCGAATCCCAGACCACCCCAACATCGTGGTCTCGAATTCTGAACCACCCTAACATCACACGATCTCTCTGGGTGGAGTCTGCATGTCCTCCCCGTGTTACCGTGGGTTCTCTCCGGGTTCTCCGGCTCCTCCCACCGTCCAAACACATGACTGTACAGGTTAATTGAGAACTCTAAATTGTCCCGAGTGAATGAATGTGAGAGTGAATGGTTGTCTGTCCTTGTCTGTCTCTCTGTGTCAGCCCTGGGACGAGTTGGCCACTGTCCAGGGTGTACCCCGCCTAAGGCCCAAAGTCACTGGGATAGGCTCCAGTCACCCGCGACCCCTAACGGGAATAAGCGGTAGAAAATGAATGAATGAATAGTCAGAAACAGTTTGAAAGTAAATTGACCTAGCTCCATTGTAACTAAACTGAACTTGTCAAAACGTCTGAAATTAAGATGAACATTCTGAAATCAAGACATTTTAACTCATCTAGAAATTCATATTTTGAGATGATACTCCTCCATCTGTCCAGCTGTGGCCGATATTTGCCGATACAACATTAAAGGGGACATATTATGCTTATTTTGTAGCACTTAGTAATAAACTATAACAGACATAGATCATTATTTGTTCATCATAAACTCCCGTATTGATCAAAACCGGCCCAATAATAGAAACAGGACACTGACTTCCTGTTTAAGAATGCTGAATTGATAAGTCCCGCCTTTTCATCATTTCATTTTCATTTATTTGTTGTTTTATTGTCGAGAAATGGCTACGCGACATTCCTAAATCTGGAGTGTTTTGTTGTTGTTTTTTTAAATTCATGCGGGTTACTATAGAAGAAGTGGGCGGGGATAGGGGGTAGGTGAAAACAGGCATTTTCTGAGTTGCAGGACAATACAGGGTTAACGCAAACATGCAAGAATCAATTAAGATCCAACTTTGAGTAAACTATTGATGAGGAAACACTGTCATGACGAGGTGAAGATAGATTTTCCATGATATGTCCCCTTTAAATGGTATGATCCAGTAAAGCCCACAGGTTTATGTTCGTTAGCTGTTCATCCACTAATGCCCTCTTGCCAAATGTGGGATGTAAAATGATTTGTTGCATGATTGTGTAAACATACAGCCATATTTTCAGCCCTGTTGTTTTTTACTTCTGCTCAAAAAGACAAATCTAATGCACTGAGGACAAACTGGGAATGACATGTGCAAATATCGGCAACATTTTCAATATATGACCGAGGAATCGATGTATCGTCCATCTTTGATCCATGTGTGAAGGGCTTCTTATGTCATCAGAGCAAAAGAAACTCTACCTGCACGTGTCCTGTTCGCATGTCTCCATGGAGATGTAACTGCTTTGTCTAAAATGTTCCAGAGCGTGGCATTAAACGTTTCTGTCATGAAGTGCGTTTAGACCTGGTGGTGACATCTGCTTGTTAAATAAGTCGAGTGCCATGTGGAACATTCCAGGCGGAGCTACAACATCTCCATGGAGACGACTCGGGCAACCATCCACCTCAGAAGTGTTTAAAATGCACCTTTAAACAACGTCAAGTGCCTCGTGAAAGCGTAAATGACAAAAACGACCCGAGGATCGAGAGTGAAGTGTAAAATGTAGTTTCTATGACAGCAGTATTATTGTGTATTATTATGTTTACATCAGCACCGTTTTTATGATTCCTGAACATTCCTACACTTTAGTAAATGTTACCACTTTGTCTCACCTGACATTCCCTGGTGATTGTGTTTGATCAACTGCCTAAATCCAGAGGACATACTGCAGGTGGATGTTTTTATTTTATATTGGTGTCAGCATGTAATTGTAGCTTGTAAAGTAATGTTAAGGTGAGACCCTGCAGGTGAATGAGAAAAAATCTGAAATTTAAAGATGTAGTTTACTCACATAAATGTAAGAAGAACAGGTTTTTCATCATGTCATGATTTCATGAAGAAATAAGGCATTTTATGTGTAAAAATTGCTAAAATTGCTCATATTTCGGACATATCAACCTGAAAAATGGACAGAACCAGGTTTACTTTAATTTGGTTAATTTTGTACACGTTTAGTTTAAAAAAATGTACAGGAGATTTTGGATCTTACATAGTTTTCAAATTTATTTACCTGAAAATTGTTCTAAAAATTCAAACTGTGTCTCTTTTTTTTTACTTAATACTTGAATAAATCAGGTTTAGATCCTTCTGTACGCTCTGTCTAAATGTTGTTAAAGCTGAGGTGCCTGGTTTTCATACTGCGGAAAAGATAGTAAATTAAATCTATGTCTCTCATTCCTATCTTCACAAACCCTTTGGCACCTCGTTAAAGTTCACATGCGTTCATTTCGGGTTTAAAACTGTTTTTTTTCAGACGGCAAAGTGAAACTGGGGAGGACCACCCAAGCGCAGCCAATCAGAGCGCTGCTCTTAGCTCTTTTTGACAAAATACGTTATTATTAGATGTGGACAACACACAGAGGTCTTATTTTTGTCATTAAGAGCAAAATGTACTAATTTACACCAGAAAATGTCAGCTACCTCAGCTTTAAGTCCAAGATTGTACAGTTTGGTGTGATCTTTATGTCTGTGGAAGAAAAATGCATTTTAAGTTACAATCTCCCAGAGAAATCTATGGATGAAGTTGATTCAATGAAGTTATAAAACATCTTTGTTGTTTCCACATGTTGAGAGAGCAAACTGACCAAAAAAACTAAAAACTGAAATCTAAAAATGGGCTGTGCCTGCAGTGTCTCGCCTTAACATGGAAAAAAGATCTTTAAAATCCCAAAGTGCTGAACAGATCTTGTATTTCTTTGTATTCATTTTGTCAGGGAGCATTTACGAAGCAATCTTAAACGTGTAAAAGTGTTTTAAACCCGTGTCAGTATTACCTGTCACCCAGTCCGGTGTTTGTTCTGTTTGTGTTCTGTTCGTTTTCGCTCAAACTGTCATCCTGCGTTTGTCTGAGCTGCAGAAAGAGCTTCTTTTGTCACCGGATGGAAAGAATCTCTTTTATAGAAGCGCACTAATGTTCTGTGCATATGTTCAGACGCGCGGTGCCAAGTTCTGGAGCAGGGGAAATCAAGAGGGACTTATGGGAGAAGGTCAGGTTGGCTCTGCACGCCGACTCTTTCATTTTATACACAGTAGCCTATATATTTGGAAGGTACGGTTTATAAGTGTCAGATAAATGCACACTTTGTCACACGTTGTACTGTTATTTTTGTAGACAAACCTGACTGCGCTCACGGCCACGGACTTTGGTGAAGCTGCACCAACAGGTTTTCTTTTCAGAGATTCTTGAATGTGCATTTGTTACAAGCTGCACTTAAACAGACTCTGTGCTCGAGGAGGTGAGGAGGCCTGGAGGAGATGTGTGGAGGAGAGGAGGCCTGGAGGAGATGTGTGCAGGAGAGTGTGGAGGAGATGTGTGCCGGAGAGTGTGGAGGAGATGTGTGCAGGAGATGTGTGCCGGAGAGTGTGGAGGAGATGTGTGCAGGAGAGTGTGGAGGAGATGTGTGCAGGAGAGTGTGGAGGAGATGTGTGCAGAGGAGTGTGGAGGAGATGTGTGCAGGAGAGTGTGGAGGAGATGTGTGCAGGAGAGTGTGGAGGAGATGTGTGCAGGAGAGTGTGGAGGAGAGTGTGGAGGAGATGTGTGCAGGAGAGTGTGGAGGAGATGTGTGCAGGAGAGTGTGGAGGAGATGTGTGCAGGAGATGTGTGCAGGAGATGTGTGCAGGAGAGTGTGGAGGAGATGTGTGCAGGAGAGTGTGGAGGAGATGTGTGCAGGAGATGTGTGCAGGAGAGTGTGGAGGAGATGTGTGCAGGAGAGTGTGGAGGAGAGTGTGGAGGAGATGTGTGCAGGAGAGTGTGGAGGAGATGTGTGCAGGAGAGTGTGGAGGAGATGTGTGCAGGAGAGTGTGGAGGAGAGTGTGGAGGAGATGTGTGCAGGAGAGTGTGGAGGAGAGTGTGGAGGAGATGTGTGCAGGAGAGTGTGGAGGAGATGTGTGCAGGAGAGTGTGGAGGAGATGTGTGCAGGAGATGTGTGCAGGAGAGTGTGGAGGAGATGTGTGCAGGAGAGTGTGGAGGAGATGTGTGCAGGAGATGTGTGCAGGAGAGTGTGGAGGAGATGTGTGCAGGAGAGTGTGGAGGAGAGTGTGGAGGAGATGTGTGCAGGAGAGTGTGGAGGAGATGTGTGCAGGAGATGTGTGCAGGAGATGTGTGCAGGAGAGTGTGGAGGAGATGTGTGCAGGAGAGTGTGGAGGAGATGTGTGCAGGAGAGTGTGGAGGAGATGTGTGCAGGAGAGTGTGGAGGAGATGTGTGCAGGAGAGTGTGGAGGAGATGTGTGCAGGAGAGTGTGGAGGAGATGTGTGCAGGAGATGTGTGCAGGAGAGTGTGGAGGAGATGTGTGCAGGAGAGTGTGGAGGAGAGTGTGGAGGAGATGTGTGCAGGAGAGTGTGGAGGAGATGTGTGCAGGAGAGTGTGGAGGAGATGAGGCCTGGAGGAGATGTGTGCAGGAGAGGAGTGGAGGTGATGGTGTGGTGGAGATGGTGTGGTGGCGGAGGTGGTGTGGTGTGGTGGAGATGGTGTGGAGGAAATGGCTTAGTGGAGTTGGTGTGGTGGAGATGGTGTGGTGGAGATGGTGCGGTGGAGATGGTGCGGTGGAGATGGTGCGGTGGAGTTGGTGTGGTGGAGATGGTGCGGTGGAGATGACTTGGTGGAGATGGTGCGGTGGAGATGGTGCGGTGGAGATGGTGCGGTGGAGATGACTTGGTGGAGATGGCTTGGTGGAGATGGTTTGGTGGAGATGGTGCGGTGGAGATGGTTTGGTGGAGATGGTTTGGTGGAGATGGTGTGGTGGAGATGCCGTGCCGGTGGAGCTGTAATGAAGCACAGCTTGACCTCCGGCCGTGTTTCGGGGGTCACATGTGTCTCTGATGGGCTCCTGGTGTTTGTGATGCCCTCTGAACCTCCAGGGCAGGAGTCACACGTTGCAGTCTGCACACAGTGGACAGTCTGCACACAGTGGACAGTCTGCACACAGTGGACAGTCTGCACACAGTGGACAGTCTGCACACAGTGGACAGTGTGGACAGTCTGCACAGAGTGGACAGTGTGGACAGTCTGCATGGTGTGGACAGAGTGGACAGTCTGCACAGAGTGGACAGTCTGCACAGAGTGGACAGTCTGCACAGAGTGGACAGTCTGCACAGAGTGGACAGTCTGCACAGTGTGGACAGTGTGGACAGTCTGCACAGAGTGGACAGTGTGGACAGTCTGCACAGTGTGGACAGAGTGGACAGTGTGGACAGTCTGCACAGTGTGGACAGTCTGCATGGTGTGGACAGTGTGGACAGTCTGCATGGTGTGGACAGTGTGGACAGTCTGCACAGAGTGGACAGTCTGCACACAGTGGACAGTCTGCACACAGTGGACAGTGTGGACAGTCTGCACACAGTGGACAGTCTGCACACAGTGGACAGTCTGCACACAGTGGACAGTCTGCACACAGTGGACAGTCTGCACACAGTGGACAGTGTGGACAGTCTGCACACAGTGGACAGTCTGCACACAGTGGACAGTCTGCACACAGTGGACAGTCTGCACACAGTGGACAGTCTGCACACAGTGGACAGTGTGGACAGTCTGCATGGTGTGGACAGTGTGGACAGTCTGCATGGTGTGGACAGTGTGGACAGTCTGCACAGTGTGGACAGTCTGCATGGTGTGGACAGTGTGGACAGTCTGCATGGTGTGGACAGTGTGGACAGTCTGCATGGTGTGGACAGTGTGGACAGTCTGCACAGTGTGGACAGTGTGGACAGTCTGCATGGTGTGGACAGTGTGGACAGTCTGCATGGTGTGGACAGAGTGGACAGTCTGCACAGTGTGGACAGTCTGCACAGAGTGGACAGTCTGCACAGAGTGGACAGTGTGGACAGTCTGCACAGTGTGGACAGTCTGCACAGAGTGGACAGTGTGGACAGTGTGGACAGTGTGGACAGAGTGGACAGTGTGGACAGTGTGGACAGTGTGGACAGAGTGGACAGTGTGGACAGAGTGGACAGTGTGGACAGTGTGGACAGAGTGGACAGTGTGGACAGAGTGGACAGAGTGGACAGTGTGGACAGTGTGGACAGAGTGGACAGTGTGGACAGAGTGGACAGTCTGCACACAGTGGACAGTCTGCACAGAGTGGACAGTGTGGACAGTGTGGACAGTGTGGACAGTCTGCACAGAGTGGACAGTGTGGACAGTGTGGACAGTGTGGACAGTGTGGACCTGGCGCTCACCGCTGCCGCAGCAGCACTAACCCTGGACTCACAGCCTTTCTGACAACAGGAAGCAAAGGCCTGCATTATGTAAAGCCTTTAAATTATTTGAACTTTGTCAAACAAAGACATTAGGTTGTTTTTTATTAAGTTAAATTCAGATTTGTTTCATTTTGATAGAGACTGGATTTACAATCCAATGACCAAATGCATATCTCTTGTAATGTCTAATTTGCTTTTATGTTCTTGTAATTTGTTTTTTATTAAGCTGTTGTTGTTTTTTTGTCAAAGCAATTAATAAAATAAAATAAAATGATAAAAGACTTGAATTTCTTCCCACATACGGCACAGAAAAATCTTTCAACTTATTTCTCAATTTATACAAAATTAAAATTTAAAAATACTGCTATATATACAGTGTATAAAAATTAGAATATAGTAGTACAATTTTAGATTGCTAAATGGAGCCTCACACACACTTAAACAAGCATGTTTATGAGAGTATATACTATATTTACTACAAATGTAGAGTGGATCTCCACAAACCTGACTCGTACTTGGCCTGGAGGAGGAGCCTCTTGCTTGTTTCCATGGTAATGCTTTGGCTATAATATTCCACAGTATATGGTATAAAACACATCTATGTTTATAAAGAATGTTTAAGTTTGGTTTGAACTTTCCATTTCCAAGGACACCTGCAGGGGGCGTGTCATCTCCAGAAAGTTACACACTGTGGCTTTAAGTACATTTTAAACTGGATGTTTTTTACAACATTTGAGAGCAGGTATTTGTACTTTCCACTCCACATTTGTCTAACTGCAGTGAGCTAAAGTACTTCTCTTTAGGGTTAGAGACCGCCTGGTGGTGACACCTCGGCTAAAGGTTTTGAGCAAACAAAAATGTACAAATACAGAGATAAATAAATTAACTTAAAGTAGCTTTGATTGACCAGAAATCAGCACAATTCTTTATCAAAGATCACCACATTTCAAAATCAGAACGCACCATGAAATTTAAAGAACCCCAGAGGGTCTCGGTTAAATCCCACGTACACAATAAAAGGAGATCGTTATCAAAAGGACACTGACGCTTTTGCTCTCAAAATCTGCAGGACATTCTTTTTGCTCTGGAAGTCAATAAGGCCAGATTCATACCTCCAGAAGGACCTTTATGTCGAGAGCGGGATTCAAACTGCCCACCCTTAGATCAGAGCACACTCACTCTGCCACCTGAGCTACTGCACGAGAGAATAAACTAGTCACTGCAGCCGAAAAGTACAACGATTTAAGACTATTTTAACATGTTTTCAGATGAAACAAACATAAATAGGTGGCACAGCTCATACATATTCATTCTGGCTCCTAAGTCTATGGTTTGTGCACCGGGGTTCAGGGGATGATGTGATGAACAAGGACTAATCTGTGATAATCTGGAGACGGGGGCTTTAAACTGGGGTTGCTATATATTGGACAGTAGTATATCAAATAGTGTAAAGTGCATTCATTTGGAGGAACTGAATCTATTTGAATGTTCAGAGGCTTTCGGTCCAGCTGCGTTTGCTCCAGTTTGCTTTTCTTGGTCGATGGATGTTTATTATTCACAGACAGTGCGGTTGAGAGAGCTAAACAAGCTAATCCTGACAAAAACACTGAAGGAGTTAAATGTATACAACAATAGGCCCTGTCAGCCACACGCTCACGTTAGCCCCGTCTGCGGAACAGTTCTACACTCAGGAGGATGTTGGCCGCTCCAGGTTTTATGGTTCTACAAAAAGATCAATATCAGAACAGAACGAGGGAGCTCACTGCAGCGAACACGACGGATGAGAACTAAGAATATAAATACATTCAAGCCAACATTCCCACGCAGTCTCACTGAAGTCAAATATACAGACATGTATGAGGACCTTTACTGTTCCTACAATCCAGATTAGGCGGATTAAAACTGCTGATGATCAATGCTCCAGCAACTGGTAAGTCTCAGATGAATAAACTTTTCATTTTTCATTTTGTAATACTATTGACCTTATTCTGCCGCTTTTGTCCCCATGCAAAATCGACTTTTCAGAGGTTTTAACCTTCCTCCACTATTTGGGCCGCTTGTGAAAGTATTGATTCCCGCATGTTTTCAGAACTGTCTTTTCCGTTAAAGCTAATGAGCAGCAGGACGGGGCTCACTAAGTCTGACGCTTCACCAGGATGACGCGTGTTTACACGCCCAGGAAGTAGACAAGAATTTGCTAATGCTAACAGTAATTACGATGAACACAGAGCTTGTTATTTACCAAACAGCAAGTTGAGGCCCTGGAGCACGTCAAACTCCATCAGATCCTCAGCACGGTCAGTCTGAAAAGGTTTATTCCTGTGTTTAGTATCGAGTAGAACTTATTTTCTGTTGAGCTCGTCTGCTCCATGTGAACTAATACAACAGAAACAGAGTGAACGGCGTTTGCTTTTGCAAGGAGGGGGCCAGTCCAGAAATGGGTGTGGAAACTGTTATGTTATGGATATTACATCAAAGACCAATGGAAGTCCAAAAGTAGTTTCATGCCTTTATAAGACATCTTTATTTTGTCTTTTAAAGGTCTGCTCCTTTGTGTAATATTGGTTGCCTGGGATCCAGAATATCTTCAGATCTTCAATGCTTTGCGAAGAGTGAGTCTGGTCACTCCGTCCTCCGACAAGCATGGAGTCAGTTCCAAATGTACCGTGCAATCAGATGTGTTTATTTCTGTGTGTGAAACCAAAGAGTTCATTGGTCATCTATGTTTCAGAACTAAATCAAACTTCTCTCACCTCAAATGAAATGAACAGAGTTTTGTGCTGCACTCTTTGATTCCACAGAAATTGGCGATGTTTTTCCATCCCTGTGATATTTTTTGCCTTTCTTTTTTCTTGTGAGTCTTTCTTGTCCCTGATTGGCTAATCTCCCTGTCAATCACGCCCATCTGAATTTGTGGAGATTACGGAGGGACCAGACTGATATTGATCTGTGTGACATACAGAGATATCATTCTGGATTTCACAGGCGATTGTTGGTGTTACCTTCAGTGTGACTCTGAAGGACACACTGTTTATGAGGTCGCTTCACTGAGTGCTCAGAAACACTCCGTTTTTATTTTCCCCAGATAGTTCTGCTGCAGGTCAGAAACCTGAACGTCTCCGGCGTGATTTTGAAGTCCATAAACCAACACAGTCACATTGTGTTCATTGGGTTCACGTGGGTCTATTAGTTCAGATTGTTCATTCACATCATTCAAACACTGCACTGAAAATGGAGCTGTAGTTATTAAATGTAGTTTAAGTTAATTAACATTAGAAACTGTGGAATACCAATGAGACAAAAAGCATGTGCAAAAGTAAATTAAAGCCGTGAGAATGCATTCTGAGCTTGATATTTTCACTAAAAACATAGTCAAATCTGAATGTAATAACTCCACATACATTTTATGATGTTCCCAAACCACTTCCACCATTAAAAGTGTTCTGTGACTCTGGTTTGTTTCTTTCAGAAGTAACTTACCTCACAGTTCAGCTCAGTTCAGCTTTTGTAATAAGTTCAGTTATTTCTTAGGAAAGAAATTTACAAAAAAAATGCTTTAACTCTTTAGTATGTCAGCTTTTTTTTCTTTTTCTTTATTATTTCTATAATATATATATATAATATTCTTTTATTTTCTTTGAGAGATTAAAAAAAAACAAAAAAAAAACAGTTTTCTTCCAAATTATTTATTATTTCTTCTCCAATTTACCCAAACCTTTAATGGTATGATTAAAGTACATATATTCTTACTTGGGTATGTTCAAACTGTGGGCCCTTAAGATTCCTGCTAAACTGGCCCAAAAAACCACAATTAGTCATTTTTATTGCATGATATTTTTATAATAACACACCTTCAGATGCGACGCTGTCCTAAAACGACAGTTCCAGCCTCATTAACGTGTGGCTCATCCAAACTACGTCAAATGCAACATTTTGGATTGACTTGATTGTCATTGTCTGGCCCTCGGCTCTGTCTGTGCTTCAAAGTGCAGCCCTTTGTGAAAAACACCCTGCTCTCAATGTAGAATGTCACATGGCATTAGAAATCGTTGACTATAATCTGATCAGGACATAAGATTCCCTCTCCGACTCTCGCTCGTTCTAATGTGTTCTTTCCATCCAGGTCTGAGTGTAATTCCATGCCACCTGTTCCTGCTCCGTGTGCTCAAACCTCACGTCATACGGTTATCTCGGCAAACCTGACAACTGCAGAGTCTTGCTCGGCCAAATCTGCTTCCACTTGACAATCCCCAGACTTCGCCGCGGCTGCCAAAAAACCCGGCTAGCTTTGCCGACAACGAACGAAAAAAACCCACACAGACTGAAACTCAAGAACATAGACGTTCCCAAAATCATTTCCTATTTGATGAAGAAACACAACTCCTCTGGCATGCTGAAGTAATTAAGTCGACCTTTGCTGTGAAGGATGCTAGCCTTACCCTTGGATGCAAACATGTGGAAAATTACGCCGCCTAATTGTTCGATTCAGATGAAAAAAATGTCTGTTTTTGCAATTATTTGAACTATTTACATCACGGACTTCACGGGTGACGTGCAGAGGCCACTGGACAAGAGCGGAGATAATCGTACGGAAGTTCAACAAGGTATCATTTGTTCGTTTGCAGACAGACGACAAATTAGCATGGTCCGCTAACGGCTACGTCTGAAGACAGTCGGCTGCACTTGCACCAGACCATCTGCTGATACGTTACATAACATTAGCTCACAGTGAAATGCTAGTCAAATTGTCCATAAACTGCAAACATTATTGGATTAAAAGGTAATTGTAATGAAAGAGAGGTGCACTCTGGGAATCGCAATGTGTTTTTGTATTTAGCTTTAATTCCTTTCTACTTAGCTAGAGTTTGAACCATGTGGAAAATGAATATAAGGTTTAAAGTAAATGAATTAGAGGTAATTATGGGGACTAATCTTTGTTTCATTTGGCTAAACTATTTTTGGACACTTAAGCATTTCTAGATCTCAGTTTACAGCTTGGAAGAAAGTAAAGGTATATTAGTATTTCATTTACAGACTTTGGAGAGTACAACATGCTAGGATTGCGAGCTGAGGGCATAAGACCTTCCTCTACTGTCAGAGCGTGGAGTGAAGCTATAGGTTAGAGTATTAACCATGAATCTTTTACTGCATTTGACCCATCCTTCGATGCCGCTGTCATGAGCAGAGAGCAGCTGCTGTGTAGCGCTCAGGCATCCAGCTCTCTAGAGTCAGACTGTTGTAGCTGAGGTTCACTCGTGTGCACGTCCGGGAGTTAAAGCCCTGGCCTTCTTGCTGTGAGGCGTGAGTGCAAGCCACTCAGCCACCATGCTGTGAGGTGGTGTAAATGAGCTGATAGCTTCAAAGTTGAGATGTTTGCAGCAGCAAAGGCACCTTATGTCAATGCTTGGTTTAAAGCCGGGTGTCTACTTCACATTTTTATCTTATAAGATTTATGGATGTCACACAACAAGACGTGAGGGACTGAAATCATCAAACAGCACATTCATATTGTGAGATACTTCACACAGTCAGGTTGGCCTGAGTGGATATCAGGCTCTAGGATCTGTGTGGTGAACAGTTAGCACAGATTAGCGCTACACATTATTGTGGTGTTTTTGCATTTGTAAAAGAAATATGTGCCCTTGTTCACAGCTGAGCTCTTTTACTTTAAGGAGTGTTTGTGTTTACTGTGGGTCGCCTGTTTGTGTTTACTGTGGGTCACATGTTTGTGTTTACTGTGGGTCACATGTTTGTGTTTACTGTGGGTCACATGTTTGTGTTTACTGTCGGTCACATATTTGTGTTCACCGTTGGTCGCCTGTTTGTGTTTACTGTGGGTCACATGTTTGTGTTTACTGTCGGTCACATGTTTGTGTTTACTGATGGTCACATGTTTGTGTTTACTGTGGGTCACATGTTTGTGTTTACTGTGGGTCACATGTTTGTGTTTACTGTGGGTCACATGTTTGCGTTTACTGTCGGTCACATGTTTGTGTTTACTGTGGGTCACATGTTTGTGTTTACCGTTGGTCGCCTGTTTGTGTTTACTGTGGGTCACATGTTTGTGTTTACTGTGGGTCACATGTTTGTGTTTACTGTGGGTCACATGTTTGTGTTTACTGTGGGTCACATGTTTGTGTTTACCGTTGGTCGCCTGTTTGTGTTTACTGTGGGTCACATGTTTGTGTTTACTGTGGGTCACATGTTTGTGTTTACTGTGGGTCACATGTTTGTGTTTACCGTTGGTCGCCTGTTTGTGTTTACTGTGGGTCACATGTTTGTGTTTACAGTCGGTCACATGTTTATGTTTACTGTGGGTCACATGTTTGTGTTTACTGTGGGTCACATGTTTGTGTTTACTGTGGGTCACATGTTTGTGTTTACTGTCGGTCACATGTTTGTGTTTACTGTGGGTCACATGTTTGTGTTTACTGTGGGTCACATGTTTGTGTTTAATGTGGGTCACATGTTTGTGTTTACTGTGGGTCACATGTTTGTGTTTACTGTGGGTCACATGTTTGTGTTTACTGTGGGTGACATGTTTGTGTTTACTGTGGGTCACATGTTTGTGTTTACTGTGGGTCACATGTTTGTGTTTACTGTTGGTCACATGTTTGTGTTTACTGTGGGTCACATGTTTGTGTTTACTGTGGGTCACATGTTTGTGTTTACTGTGGGTCACATGTTTGTGTTTACTGTGGGTCGCCTGTTTGTGTTTACTGTCTGTCGCCTGTTTGTGTTTACTGTGGGTCACATGTTTGTGTTTACTGTGGGTCACATGTTTATGTTTACTGTGGGTGACATTTTGTGTTTACTGTGGGTCACATGTTTGTGTTTACTGTGGGTCGCATGTTTGTGTTTACTGTCTGTCGCCTGTTTGTGTTTACTGTGGGTCACATGTTTGTGTTTACTGTGGGTCACATGTTTGTGTTTACTGTGGGTCACATGTTTGTGTTTACTGTGGGTCACATGTTTGTGTTTACTGTGGGTCACATGTTTGTGTTTACTGTGGGTCACATGTTTGTGTTTACTGTGGGTCACATGAAAACATCAAACAGACTTGATATAAATGGCAGCTGGTCTTTGGTTGTGGGCGTTTAAGTTCAGTCTCACAGTGAGATCGACACCATTCTAAGTCATTTTAAACACAGCAAAAATGAAGTAATAAGGCTGCCATTTTCACCCCAGAATCTGTTGAAATGTGCTGTTTTCTGGTGGAGGGTCCGCTACCCGCTGGACCTCACGGACATACGACTGCTTCAACTTGAATGACAAGGTGACGATATCGGGCGGAGTTACAGGTCAGATCTGTGCTGAGGCAAGCCTGCACACGGCAAGAAGGCACATTTGTGGTAGTAATTCAATAAATGCAAGAAGCGTGTTTAATGTCACACTGTGGAACATTCCAGGCACAACATTCATATCTGCAAATAGACTGGCGAGTGTTGGACCCTCCATCAGAAAAGTGATATAACCATAACCCTCGAATCACACGATCAGTGTTGATGTTCCCTGGTCTGATCTGACCAGGTGCTGCTCTTGAAGGTGAACTCTTTGACTTGATTTAAGGTTTGACAGTGTTCACAAAAGCAATAACGCTACAGTCTTACAGTATCTGGAAAAACACAAGTATTTGCAAATCAAAGACGCGCTCACTGCTCGATCCTCCTAAACATTACATGGCTCAACTCTTCACGGATTTTATGTCTCTTCAACACTACTTACCCAAAGCCGTCCCAAACATTTCCTGCCTTCTTCTCTCCAAATAAACTTCTTTAGAAACCACCAGAAATGATGAGCGATATCCAGAACCACAAGTAAGCGCCGCGTTGGCCAGATGAGGACGCGCCGCTGTTATTGCAGGTGGATATCATCTCCTCTTTGTTTTGGGAGAGGGTTCCGATTTTCGAAACGCGTCGGAAAAAACGTGACGCGTGCCAGCAGTCGAACAAAAAGGGTCAACTTCGCATGTTGGAGCAGTCACTGGAGGTATGGACGTTGTTCTGACCCCGAAGTGATGGGAAATGGTTCGGAATCGTGCCGTTTTGTTGCCAAAGAAAACCGTCAGTGAGATGAGCGAGATGGGATTTTCATGAGCTTGAACCGGAAATGTCTGCGTTGATTCCCAGTGTCAAGTTTTTTGTTTTTCTTGATCTGCCCTCAGAGTTTCGCTGTTGTCGATATCACAGGATCTGAAGTTAAGGATCAAACTGTCTACAAAGAAGTGCAGGTGAATAGGAAAAAATCTTAAATTTAAAGATATCAATTTGAAACTTCTACTGTAGTTTACTCACGTTAAAGTAAGAAAAAATGTATATCAAGTTTTTCATCATGGAATGTTTTAACATAGAAATAAAGCATTTTGCATTATTGGGACATTTCAATCTGAAAAATGGAGAGAACCAGGTTTAAATTTCTTGTTTAATTTCGTAACATATTAGTTTGGCATTTTTCATTTCTTATTTAGTTTTTGAGTAAACTAGATCTGACTGAAAATTGGTCAAAATTGCCTCATTTTTTAAACTTAAAAACTTTAATAAATCAGGCTTAAAATTATCCTTCAGTATGTTCTGTCAAAAAAGTACAAGACTGTAAAATTTGGTGTGTGCAGGATCTACTTCAAGAGGCAGTGTCTCGCCTTAAAGGGACTGCATGTGGTTTTAACTGTTTTGAGAGCTTAAAAACAGAAATAGTCCATGTTCCCAATTTTTTGCATGAAATAAAGTAAAATGTGTGTTTTTCCACTGCAGATATATTGTAAAAGCTTTTATTGAGATGAAAATGAGACCTCAGCACTTATCTGCATCTGTTTGTAGAGCGGTTTATTCTACGAGGAGCAGGAAGTGTGCCGTTAGCATGCTAATGTTTGTTAGCTTTAGGGTTTGCTGAAGAGTGCTACTAAACACATTACAGTGAATGTTTAGGATGTTGCGACTGCATTAGAAAAGTGAGCGGTGCATTTGTTAAAACAAGTTCTGTTTTTCATGTTTCAAAGTCAGGTACAGCCCCTTTAAGCTGTTATTGCTTTGCCTAAATCATCCACAATATGGCATTTATTCAATTACAGGTGTTTGTAATGCCAAAAATGCCTTGAAGAACATGCTAAAATGATATTATAAGTGTGCACGCCTCTCCACAGATCCTGCTCGTCTCCATGGGGATACATTGTGGTACGTTCTAGACCAGTGGTTCTCAAACATTTTTCTCGTCGGTATGAACTGTTTGTCTCTTCAAGTACCACCAGATCTAACCCAGGCCTAAAAAAGAACTACCCCTGGACTAAAATAGGACATAAATGTTCTAAACAAGAGAAGAAGGACACTTTTTTTAAACATAAAAAACACAGAGAGCAAAAATAAAAAATAAAAACAAGCAATACATTACATCCGATGAAATAAAGAGATTGGCATAGAAACGATGGCACAGCTTGTCCAGTAAGTCTGTCAAAAAGGTCCATTTTCAGATTAAGTATTTCTGAATGTTTTTCCTTTTTTTTTTTTGAATGTCAGTTATTATTTCGCTCCAGTCCTTGGTTGTTGGTTCAGTTCGTGTCATCCATTTATTTTGGCCTTCTTCTTCTGACAAAAGTTAAGCTCCAAAACCATCCATTCGTTGTGTCCCTGGCAGGAGGAAGTGACTCTAGAGTCAGTAAATATTTGAACTGTAGATGGCTCTGCATAAAACCGCACAGAACTCATGTACAGTTTGAGAATTACTGCTCTAGACATCAGGGGCGTAGCACTAAATTCTGGGTCCCGGGTACACACTTTCTCGGTGGGCCCCCTCGCTTTATCCCGGCAAATTTGTGTTTTTATACTTATTTTTCGTTCACTATTGCTACAATATACACTCTGTGGTTATTACACACATTTAACAATAACTTGCTAATTTATAGACATCCTGTGTAGCTAGCGGCTCATATTATGATGCACTACGGTTTGTTTTTGCAATAACTACCAGCCCAATTTAACAAAAATCTCAAAATGTTTTATTGCTATACGAAAACACACTAACTGCAAATTATTATCACTTGATTTATTTGTAAGTAACTTGACTAATATGTGAGAGATGATTTTCCTTTTTTTTTTTTTAAATGGATGATGGGGCCCTCAGATCTCATGCATCATTGTATTTAGTCTCTAACTTTACGCAAACACAATGCATTTTAGTACAACAAAAATTGATCAAAGTGGAGAAAAATGCAACTGAGAAAAAAAGGGGCCCTTCCTTACCCTGGGCCCCGGGATAAGCAGTACCGTTTACCCCCAGTCCGACGCCCCTGCTAGACATACCAGTAACATCTCCATAGAGACACGAAGGCCCTCTTATCCATAAAGTTATACAATGCACCTTTAATCATCAATTTTCTTAGAAAGAACCAAACCTGTGATTATGTGTGAGTCTTAAAGATGGACATGTACAATATTAACTCTATTTGTAACATAGTCTCCCCCTTCTAAACATAATTATTACCCAGGGGCATTGGACTGGGGGGGCAAAGGGTACTGGTTTCCCCGGGGCCCAGGGCAGGGAAGGGGCCTCAAAAGCATGTGATGTATTTTTCTCAGCTGTATGTTTCCACACTTAAATGTAGTTTTGCTGTAATAAAATGCACTGTGGTTGAGTAAAGCCCTTTAAAGACTAAATACAGTTATGCATGAGATCTGAGGGGCTCATAACCTCTTTAAAAAGTAGAAAATCATTGCTCACATATTAGCCAAGCTGTTAACAAATAAAACTAGTGATTATAATTTGCAGTTTGCAGTTTGCAGTCTGATAGTCTGATAGTATGCAGTCTGATAGTCTGATAGTTTGCAGTCTGATAGTATTAATACGTTTCGAGAAACTGGTCTGGTAGTTATTGCAAATACAAACAGTACTGTGTCATAATATGAGCCGGTAGCAAGTGTCTACAAATATTGCTAAATGTATGTAGAAATCACAGGGGATATGTTCAAGCAAAAGTGAATAATAATAACCAAATTTGCTGTTAGAAACCATTGAGAAGGTTTGCCCAGGGCCCAGAATGTAGTGCTACACCCATAGACTGTAGATATCAGTGGACTAAGGGATTGTGACGTCACCCATAGCGTTTGCCTCCAGCCAAATGAAGCCCATCGCGGCTAGCAGTTATAGCGGCTAAAGCGGAGCCAGACTCCATATTTGGAAATCCGAGTGCGTATCGTGGCAACCACACGGACTAATCAGGAGCCTTGGTTGCTAACGGTATCCGCCCCTCGGTGGGAGGAGACGGCGGCAACGTGCGGCGCTAGCTGTCAATCAAACCTGTTGCTAACACGAGCGAAAACGGCCCCTGGAAAAGGAAGCACCTGATTGGTCAGTTATTATTGCTAATAACTTGATTTATGAACAAGCTACCGAAAAAAAAACACCTGACTCATGTAGAGTGTGTCAAAACAGACGTTTTAGTTTCAAGATGGTGAGCTTGACAGAAACAGTTACAGAGTAAAGGGCACCAGTGTCCCAATAGAAAGTGAATGGCAGCTCGGCTTCATGGAGCCAGGAGCGCCTCCATAGCTGCTTCCTATTTGGAACGCGGCGGCTAGCATGCTAACATGGTCCACTGATATCTACAGTCTATGGCTACACCCCTGTTATTACCTATTTGTTACTATTATTTTTCATTAGGGTAAACCTCGGGCCATCATGAGTTCAAGTCTTTTTTTTTTCAACTCGGCCCGTTATGCAAATCTCTTCCCAATTATTAGACAATTTACTGAAAAAACTATACTCGGACAAAATCTCTTCACATTTTGACCCCACGTCATGGCATAACTGTCCCATATGAGAACAGAAAACTTTCCCAATTGTAATTATTTGGAGGATGTGGTTAAAACGGTGGTGCATTTAAAATCAGATCCAGTAGAAAATAACGCATTCCTTCAGCCTTACTTTGCATTATCAAGTCATTTTTTGACAATATGACTTCAATTTGAGAGATAATATTTAGTACATCAGCATCAACCGTGCAGTGTTGAGTTGAGTTTTTCCTGAAATCTGCGACTTCTCCACAGAGTGTTCCCGATGGCTTTCAGTGGACAAATGAATGAGATGTTTATGCGTTGGTTTTGGAGCATGGAATATTAGTTCATTTGAGATACTGTCATAATATAGAGTGCAATATGAGGCTGTGTGCAATAGGACTTAATGGTTTGTCTGTTATCGTTCAACTATGTGTGTAAACAGTACTGGGTCAAACAATTAAAATAATGTATGTAAATGTATAATCGCATTACACGCTTTTTCAAGTGTCATTATTAACATCAACAAAATGTGCAAATATACTTAAAAACAGACAATTAAATACTCAGATCAAAATACATTATTTAAAGGTGCTGTACCTGGTTTTTATAGTTTTGAAACGAGAAAAACAGAACTAGTTGATGTTAAAGTCTTTACATCAGTCACTTGTATCGTTCACTTTTCTAATGCAGTCCCAGCATCCTGAATATCAACCGTCATGAGTTTATAAGCACTTATCCCAAGTCTCTGACCTAGAGCGTCACAGACCGTCCCACCGTCCCAGGTAAAGCTAACAACCATTAGCATGCTAACAGCACACTTCCTGCTCTATAAATAGATGCAGAGTAAAAACGATGTTTCATTTTCACCCAAACAGATGCTTTTACAATATAGCTGTGCTGGGGCAACACAGATTTTACTTTATTTCATGCAAAAAATCTGGAACATGGACTAGTTCTGTTTTTCCCGTTTCACAACAGTAAAAATCAAGTACAGGCCCTTTAAAAGCTCAACTAATGAAGTCTAGACATTGTATTTCATGTTGAATCTGTGGCACATGTTTCAGGTAAATCTAGGCTATGTGACCAAACACAGGTTTAACCCTCCATACACTCAGAGAACTATAGTTACACGAAGGTAACTGACATTTATGGTGGTAGATGGAGCTGGTGTTGGTCCCAGAGAAATCTATGGATGAAGTGGATTAAATTAAACAATGAGCAGATTGGACAAGTTTGTTGTTTCCACTCGAAAGGTGATATGTTGAGAGAGCAAAGTGACCAAAAAATTAAAAATAAAAATTTGTTTTGCCTGTGGTGTCTCGCCTTAATCGCATGAGTTAACATTTGACAGCCCTAGTAAATGGAATGTTTTATCTTTCTGTCACATCCAGGAGTCTGCAGATGGAAATAGTATGACTGTTTGGAGAACCACTGGGTAAAGAGCATTTTGAAAGATATCTGAGCGGCTGTGAGAACACAAGCCCCTCCACAGTCATGATTCCACAGAGGATTCAGACACGTCCCATGTTTGTCTCGCACATGAACGATCCGTTGTTTTACCCATTGCACGTTCTTGTTGGCAGCATCAAACTTACACAAACTACATCCGCGTAAAACCGTAGCGTATTTGCCGTAAACTGGCCATAATCCGTTGAGACGTTGACCGCAGCACGTCTCCTGTTCTCCGGCCGTTTAGACCCATTTCAGGCTTAAATGGAGCATATCCTGGATCTCTGTGTTTATGAGGGATAATGCCAGGGAATTAGCTCCGTGGATCCGATGTCCAAGTCAGGCTAAGGTCACTGCAGAGGGGCCTCCAGGATGCTTCCACTGAAGAGGAGGGCATTTGGAAAAGGAACCTGAAGAATGTTTGGGCACAGTTTTTTTCCAGTGTTTCCAACGCACTTTGGAGTAATTGTAGTTTGGTTGACCTCAGTGTGACCTCGCTGGAATGCTGTTTTGCAATCGGCTGCCAAATCTTCAGATACCACCATTAATGTTATTATTTAGTAAAGAATAGAACAGAATAGAATACAAGGACAACCGTAGAGCTCCTGCACATTTCGTCACGCTATCCCAGCATGCACCACCAAACTACCACTGGCAGTGATGGCGGCAGGGAATTTACAGAGAAACAAATTACTTCTGCGGCGATTATCAAATTTCAGAGTTTCAGAGATTGTGGATTATTTTTGCACCAGGATCAAATTAAATCAAACTTAATGTAACACAAAGTGTTTTACAGTGGATTAAAAACATTCCCACACAAGCACACATCCCTACCCTACTACCACACCCACAACCACCAGACACCACACACACACATACATACACACACACACACACGCACGCACGCACACACACACACACACACACGCACACACACATACACACGCACACACACACAACCACCAGACACCACACACACACATAAATACACATACACGCACACAAACACACCTATACACACGCACATGCACACACACACACGCACACACACACGCACACACATACACGCACACAAACACACCTATACACACACACAAACACACGCACATGCACACACACACACGCACACAAACACACAAACACACACAGATACACACACACATACACACATGCACACACACACATGCACACACATACACACACACACACACACACGCACACACACACATGCACACACATACACACACACACGCACACAAACACACACAAACACACACACACACAAACACACCTATACACACACACAAACACACGCACATGCACACACACGCACACAAACACACGCACACAAACACACGCACACAAACACACACACACAAACACACACACGCACACAAACACACACACACGCACACAAACACACACACGCACACACATACAAACACACGCACACAAACAAACACACACACATACACACACACACACACACACGCACACAAACACACACACGCAAACACACACGCACACAAACACACACATACAAACACACACGATAAAGTACCTGAGGCAAAGATGAAGTACAGATAAACCAGTTAAGGAAGCACCATCAGAGGAGCCGTCTGAGGGGCAGAGAGTCGTCTGCAGCCACAGGACACAGACTCAGGGCCCAGAGGAGAGATGAGGCCCACACCAGACCTCCACCAGGGGCCCATGAGCCAGGGCCCAGGAGCCACAGCAGACCACTGCTCCCAGTACAGAGGGCCTCTCAGATGGACATATTATCAAAGACAGGATGTACACAGCTCCAGATCGACGAGAAGTGGACATTATACTTACATAGAACTTTTCAGGACACCGCATCATTCACTCACACCACACTTAATGGTGTTAAGCTATTACTGTAGACACAGCTACCCTGGGGCAGACTGACAGAAGTGCGGCTGCCAATCTGCAGCATCGGCCCCTCCAACCACCACCAACATTCACGCACTCATGCACAACTTTCATACAAGGCAATGTGGGTGAAGTGTCTTGCATAAGGACACAATGACATTTCCTCCAGCGCCCCCCTGTGGCTCCTGGTGTTCCAGCGGTCTCCCATCCAAGTACTGACCGGGCCCCACCTGCTTAGCTTCAGAGTCTGACAGGGCTTGACAGGGCAGCAGATGGGCACACAAAACACGACTGTAATGAGTCAAACCTTTCATTCATGGAGCCACAAATGTACAACAGCAAGGATCTGAAAAGATTTAATCATCGTGTCATAACAATACGTATTTATGATTGTATTAATCATTGATCTCTTAATTAAGTGAGAGTTGTTTGAAGAGAAAATCAATCACAAATGCCTTTTAAAAACACTGTTTGCATAATTGACTGTTTTTTAAAATCACAACCTACAGTTAAACCAATGATGTTGGGTGTTTATTACATGGTCATGAGTGAATGAGCCTCTGTCATGTACAACAGCTTCACATTAGTTTGACCACAACACGTTTTCACTATTTTATCAAGATTACATCATTGTACCTATCAATATAGACACATTTTGTTGATATTAGAAGATGAAAAGTGGATTGGATGTCCAGATTTAGCAGATTTATTGCACAATCTACATGATCTGTTCTCTTTAAAGCACACTTGTGACACCTTAGGGCAGGGGCGTCCAAACTTTTTCCATCGAGGGCCACATATTGAAATATAGACCAAGCAGAGGGCCACAAATTAATCGCGAAATGTTAAAAAAGCTGCATTTATCTGATGTTTTAAGCACCACCACATCTACATTCAGTCTCATTGTCTTAACATCAGGTCTGTATTGCACCAAAATGTTAGTTATTTAGGTTGGAATTGCAGAAAATCTGAAATGTGCTGTAAATAGTACTTCTCAGGACAATGTGGGCCAGTTCACCAGGAAGCCTAAGGGCCAAGAAAAATTGGTCTGAGGGCCGCATTTGGCCCCCGGGCCTTAGTTTGGACATGCCTGTCTTAGGGTGTAATATGATTAGATTTGAATTAGTTATAATTATAACCAACATGATTTGTTTTTAAGTTTTTAGTTTTGGCTCCATCTACTGGCTGCAGAAGGAATTACAAAGGTGAGATAAACATTTCCCTCTGATGTACTAATGTACCCACGCAGTTTGTAATGATCGTGATTTTAGGCAGAAATGCTCAACTCGAGTGTGTAATGATATATGGACTTAAAAACACACCGTCACAGCTCGAGGTTACATCACACATCGGGCAAATTCAGAACGGAGTGGTGTTGATGCTCGGAGGGAGAACAGTTTAGACGACCCAGGTCACTAAAACATGATTATATTTAAGATTTTACTTAACATTTTTGCCTATTTGTCTGCAGTTTGATAGTTTTCATAAAGTTATAATAAGGTATAATGTTACTTCCTGTTTGGACATGAGCAGCAAATATGACATAGTTAGAGGTAATTCCACAACTGTTACCTAGCAACCAGACAGTAAACAAGGGCCAAAATCCATATAAATTACATAATAGTTATGATTTGACAAATAACACCTGATTACCTTTATTTTGTTGAATGGCGTAAATTTGTTGAATATGTGTAAATGTGTGTAAATTGTCTTCGTATTTTTAACGTTGCGTTGCTTTTTGATGACATCACAAAAGGATTCTCAGCATTACTTCCTACAATTTCAAACTTACTTTCCACATTTTTTTTTTCACAAACTACAACTTCATGTAAAGTTATGATAAATATTTACCACAGGTGCCCTCCCACTAAACTAAGTCAGAATTAGAAAAACATGAGAACCTTCACATAGACTTTAAATCGGTCTTCACAAGATGTTCAGGAGTTCAAGAACTTTATCGTTTCCAGGCTGAAATGTGAGTGTTTCTTGATGAACAGTAACATTTCTCCAGGTGGATCTATTTGAGAAGGGCTCACACATAAAGTTTAAAACAAAAGTAAGCTCAAGGTAATTGCGTTGGAACACTTTCTTAAAATAATGAAATGTTGGGACGCTGTGAGGTATTTTTGAGATCTTTGAGGAAGTTCTATTGACTTTGGACAGGGCTTGAATAAAGTAACAACTGAAATGTCTTCGCTCTCATTGTTGTACCCTTTTTCAACCAAAATCTCCCATATTTTGCATCATCCCCGGCTTTTAGAACAACTTTTGGACACGTTTTTGTTATTTCATTGACATAGCTGCAAATTCGTACGGAAAGGTCTTGATTTCTGAGCACACAATCACGGCTAAAAGTTCTAAAAATGTGGGTTTGAGTGAACATACGCTGATGAAACGTGCACAGCTCCGGGTGATTACTGTATGTGCGTTTCAATCCAAACCCTGTATAAAGTATTCGACGATCTGAAGCGTAAACAGACTTAATGACAGATCTATTTTCATACTCTAAATCTCCAGATGAAAGGCAAGTGTTTAGAAATCGCTGAACTCTGGGCTGACGGGAAGAGAAGCCCGAGTGCCAGCGCTCATGCATCATACTGACCTCAACCCAAGTGCGACTGGATCGGAACAAATGTGTCCATGAGCAGTGGGGCTGGGCGATACGGCAAAACGCTGTTATCAGGGTTCTCTTGGGGCCAGATCATGATTTCGATTTGATCACAATTCGTGTTCACTTTGTGTTTTTCTATTCTATGTCTATAATAGAGCTGCGCAGTTTAAGAAAAATATCTAATTGCGATTGTTCTGACCCGTGCGATTGTGATAAGATTTGCGATTTATGTTTTAATAATAGAATTCTGTTCAAATTCACATTTCAAACACAATTTTGTTTCTTTTTAGTCATGATTTTGTCACGTTCAGTGGTGTTTCTCATATTTAAACGTGTCTTTGTCACTTTAAGTCGCGTCTTTGTCACTTTCAGTTGCGTCTTTGTCACTTTCAGTCACGTCTTTGTCACTTTTAGTCATGTTTTGGTGCGTTGCGTGGCGTTTGTTGTTTGTAGACATGTTTTTGCCGTTGAGTCATGTTTTTGTTGCTTTTAGTCATGTTTTTGTCGGTTTTAGTCGCGTTTTAGTGCATTTAGTCACGTTTTTGTCACTTTTGAACGCATTTTTATTGATTTTTGTTGCGCTTTTGTCTCTTGTTTCAGAACATGTTTGTACAAATCCATAGTACAGTGTTAGCAGTTTTTATTTAAATCAAAGGAATACATTCTGTTGTTTGTGGAACAGATTATTGCAGCCTTTGTGATTTGCTAATTGCTTTCGTTAAAATTGTGATTTTGTGTTGGTTTGGTTTAATTGTGCGGCCCTGGTCTTTAAGAGGTAAATAAAGTCATCTGCTCAGAGGCTTCAGAGGCTAAACAACAGGAGAAAAAGTGTTTGAACAGACAGCTGCATTAAAGACACAAACAGTCAATCACGATACCACGATTTCACAAAAATAGCAGATATTCACAGGGACGAGCTCATGATTCCATTTTCATCACCGTATCACCCAGACCTGGCAGCACTCTTACTGGTACAAAGGTTTTAATTTTAGCATGAATTCAAAATCCTTCAACTGTGGTCTTTTATTTAATACAAACAAATTCAACAAATGGCTAAGTTGACATAACCATTTACTTTGTCTAAGTAAAACACAATCAGAACGGCAGGAGCTGGTGTTACGGTTCTTTTGGGGAAAATACGATCAAAACACAACACTCCAGGCTGTTGTGGGCGTAGTTTGTGACGCAACAGAACAAAGTCATATTTTTTGTAAATAACATGCTCTTGACTGTGTTATTATCCACTACATGTAAAGAAATGGTGTTATTTCTTCCCCCAGCATCAACCAAAGGTAAATAATGGTGTAGATAACGTGTGTATCATTGTATTTAACTCTGTGGAGATGTACCAGAGAGTCCTCGTTCACCATCACTCTTATCCCTCCTGGTATCTTCAGGTTCATTCGACCCCATCTAGATTTTTTTGTTTTATTTTTTATTTCATATGAAACTCTCATGGGTGGTCCAAAACAACACCTAACATGCAATTTTTATTTTAAGTATATTTTTCCTGATATGAAAACGTGTATTGCTCTTTGACCAAATGTGCATTGCTCAAACGAAGAGAGCACGAGGGTTAAACATGGGAGGCAAAGGAACCATTCACACGTGATCAGAAACTGGCTTTGTCGCTTCGACGAGGCTCACCGTTCACACAAAAAAACTACTCCGAACCCAGCCGTCTCCACAGTCCCTTATGTTAGAAAGAGAGGCACCACATCCATCTGACAGTCTGGACAACTACATGTAATCTGTCATTTTACATTTCTGTTACTTTGTCTACATTTTAATTGTGTTACATGTGATTTGATAGAGCTCAGAAGCAAAGTAAGAAATGAACCAGTGTGTGTTGGCTTTCAAAACATGGCAGCAACAACCAAGAGGGTGAAGGCGGATATAAAAAAGTCCAAACGTGAAGTCAAGAATGAAAAGTATACAAATGAGAGAGGACAGTTTCCAAGTTGACCAAAAGGACCTATTGAAGAATGTTCAGCTGGAACAGAAGGAGGCGAGCTAGAGTCTGATATGCTGGGCCCTTACAATAGAAGTCCTGGAGGGCAAATATTCACCCTCAGAAGTGGTCCACAAACAAGTACTGACCCTCTGACCAGCTTTCAGAAGCCAGAGGAGAGGATTCTAGCAAAACTGAAACACTGCTGGGATTCCTCTGCTCTGACCAGCCCTCTCCGTTCTTCATCCAGCAAACCCCCTGTTCCACACCCTCTCAGCAGCTCACTAGAATCAGCCTTATTTCCTAATCTTAATAACAATACTAAGTATTTGATTTGGTGTCAGTATTATAAATATTTTCCATATACACAAAAGACAATTTTATCTCCAATGTTGTTCAGAGGTGTGGCATATCAAGGTGCTGAGTAGACAGCATCACTACTGCATAGATGTGCCTTAGGCTGAGCACAGCAAAAGCACACTCTGAAACCATCAGTTTTGTCACAGCACAAAGCCACACATGGCAGATCCTGAGCTCCACCAGAGCTGTGGCCCCTGCACTGAATGTTCATTTCTCTACCATAAGCCGCCTCCAAACCATCCAACACTAATGCAGACACCATGGCCCCGTTTCCACTAGACCTGGCCCTCCAGACCGGTTCACTTGGGTCCGGCTCGGGTCGCTCCTGTTAAGGCTCTCTTCAGACTCCTCAGACTCCGCGATATGGTTCACTTTTGTTCAGTGGAAACACCATGACACATGTAACCACACCAGGCCAGATCTCAGATCGCCTGAAACCAGCCCCTGCACAGCCTGGATGTGTGGGACCATCTCATCTGCTCGTCGTCCTTATCTGGGATTGACTGCAGTTCACCAACTTTATTTAAACTGTGTATTCAATTTTTAAATTGAAAATTATATATTTTGTGAAGTGTAGTCCAATAACACAAAGTATTACAAAAATAAACTACATTCAGTCTGATTTAAGATGATTTTCTTACCGCTGTCAGTTTCATTTCACAGTTGGAGTCCCGAGTTGGTTTCATAGTTATTTTGGGAATCCCTGCCTGAAAAGTTTGGGAAATCCTGTTAGTGTGGTGGAAGCGTGCTTTTTGGCTACTTCGGTCGAATGAATCACCAAACTCCCAACCCATTTGAAGCATAATATGTGTCCAAAGTGCAGTGATACGGGCTGTCTAACTTGTCTGTGACTCCAGGAGCTGAGGACATAATTACGCAGTCCTCCCGATGTTTCTGCACAAAGCACTTTTACTGGAGCAGGCCTAGCATTCGCAGGGTGTTATTTGGGCTCCGGTGATGGTTCCGAAATAACCGGCGGGGCTGTTCTGATTGCTGTTTTGGCATTCTGTGGTGTCACCAGCGCAGTTTGCCCTGCAGAGAACATCCTCCATCGTCGAGCAGACTGCTAGTTTTCCGAGCTGTGGGGAGCGCGCTACACCAGGCTCTGAAATGTGGCTTTGGCCTGATGGATCACACTCTGGGAGAACTCACCGAGAGCTGTAAGTGTGCAACTTTGCAACTTTTATTTTGCGTTGTCGACCAATTTATGTAAAGTAAGAGCTCACAATGTTTCAGTCATCAACATCAAAGTGTTTATCTGTGTTTCATTGCTCAAAAATACCTTGAAACCCCAACTTCAGAATTTAACTCAACTTTAAAGTGCGTATGACAGGTTTTAACGATTTTCTAATTTTGATTTTATTTGGTGTATTAATAAATATTGTACAAAAATCTAGTTTTACACCAATCAAGAGAAAAGTTGAAAAATCTGTTTAAAATGACTGATGACATCACACTAGGAAGACTCACTCCACCCAAAGGTTATACAAAATTTACCCAAAATAAACTACTTTTTTTACCCTTAAAACATTAATTAGACAAAATGAAGGTGTTTACATATATTTTGATTTGTCGGACAAAAAAAAATCTGATAATAGCAGAGTTTAAGCCAAGTGTGCAAAGTAATTTCCTAGTGTGACGTCATCATTTACAACCAGGAAGTGATAAAAAAATGCTAAAAATGCTAAAATGTATAATTATTTTTAGAAAAACTTTAAATATATTTATCTTATCTGTATTTTAGTCACATGAGTGGTCCAACCTGTCATAGGCCCTTTAAGCTCCTTTGAGTAATGTTTCCCTATAACCTGTTTAAAAATATAGCTTTTAGTACCACTGTATAATAAATGAACAAGAACGTGTGTAAAATGGAAATGACCCCTCCACATTAGTATTTTATTGTGAGCATTTATATTTAAACATGAAATGAACCTTTTAATTCATCCATGTTGCTAGTGAGTCTTCTGCCTTCGTGGCCATACCATGTCTGATCCCGTCTGATCATGGGAGCTAAGCAGGTCAGGGCCTGGTCAGTACATGGATGGGAGACCGCGGGAACACCAGGAGCCACAGGGGGGCGCTGGAGGAGGAAATGTCATTGTATCCTTAGGCAAGACACCCATATTGTTTAGTATGAAATGTCTTATTATTATCTTCTAACTGTTTTAGGTTTGTTTTTAGTGTTATGTAGCATTCCCTGTACTTAGCGTCAGATCAAATGGACGTGGAGATATTGTGAATCGATAAAAGCTTCAGAGCACGGAGAAAAAACAGCCCAAATCACAGACATGAGCCTCACACAATCACACAGGTCTAGGGGAAATTTCCAGCATTGACCATTCACAGTCCTGTGATAAAACTGATCCCGTCCGAATAGTGCTTTTGTTTGCAGCTAAGGGATTATGGTTAGGAATTAGGATCTTAATGAAGTAGTAATAACCCTTAATAAGATGAATAAACTCTCTGTTCATGCTTTATTGAGGCGTATTTACTCTCAGAATATTAGCCTTCAGGTCATGTTTTAGGTTATTCTTGGCTGAGGCCAATGGGGGCTGTATTTGTGAACAGAAATGACACCTTTGTGACTGGCTGGTCGAAACGAGACAATGCGTGCTGTCTGCGTCTAACTGTAAAGTGTTTCAATCGACCAGGAAGTAACACGGGTGTGATGTCAGCATGCTAGCTGTGGTTAGCGTAGCGACTAAACTCTGAATGATGTGAAACGTGCATATTAACTTATCGCAAACTGTTATAAATGAACTACTTCTGTTTTTTTTTACTTTTTTAAGAAGTAAAAATTACACTGTAAACCCGAATAAGTTCAGCAAACTCAAAACTTTTGAGGAAACAGATTACATAAGTACGTTTGAGTTACTTTACTTATAAATTTAATGTTGATTAAACCTAAACTGTGTAAGTACAGTAACTCACACTTAATTAGTTGAATATAATTAAAAGGTAAAATTTAAGCAACTCATAATTTTCAAGTTTCTCTCACCTATAATGTGTAAGTACAGTAACTCACACCTAATTAGTTGAATATAATTAAAAGGTAAAATTTAAGCAACTCATAGTTTTCAAGTTTCTCTCACCTATAATGTGTAAGTACAGTAACTCACACCTAATTAGTTGAATATAATTAAAAGGTACAATTTAAGCGACTCATACTTTTAAAGTTTATCACACCTATAATGTGTAATTACATTAAATTACACATACTTTGTCCAATGCAATGAAATAGTAACATTTAACTAATTCATAGATTTAAAGTTAATCTCACCATAAATATGCAAGTACACAACTCAAATATTTGCTTGATGCAATTAACAGGTACAATTTACCCAACTAGTAAAATTGCACTTAACCATACCCAAAAAATGGGTATACTAACGTATACAATATTGTTGTAATAACTGAAGAATTGTTTCCGAATACATTTAATATACATATAAACTACAATATGCAATTTAACCAATTCAAAGACCTCAAAGAAAAGAGAAAAACTTGAAATTTTATAACTAGTCACCTATTCCATCAAAATAAGTTTATATGCATTAAAAAAATAAAATTTAAATTAAAAAAATTACGCAATCTAATTATTAAATAACTAAAACATTTACTTATAATTTACCAAAAATATACAAAAATCAGCGACAAGAAAAGCAAATGCAGTATTTTTATTTATAAGATTTAAAAATAGTAACTGTGAACATTATTGCAATGTAAACATTTTACCTCATTGTAAACCGTAAGTACTCCATTGCAACTGAACATTTTGAAATATAGTAACAAGAAAAAATACACTATTAGTAGTGACGGGCAATACCACTGAGTATCACAATCCAATGACTTATTAAAATGTATTAAAATTACATGACTCAACAATTTTACCTTGGCCATCATTTTCTTCAGCCTCAGCTTGAACTAATAAAACTAAATATATGCAGAAAATCTTAAGTATATAATATATAAAATAAATAAATATATTAACCCAAAATATTTTTTTTAAAGTATCGATACTCTGTCAGTATTAATAGCCATATGTGGCATTGTTCAGTCAATCATTATATTGGAACAATTTATGACCAAACTATATGGACAGTTGGAAAGGTTTTAACAGTTAATTGAGAACATTACTTCAATATGTTAATATTGAAGTAATGTTCTCAATTAACTATTAAAACCTTTTTACCTCAACCTCAATGGAAACATTACTATATAGGTAGCAAAAAATATTACCATGTTTAGAACAACTTTTATGAACAAACTTACTTTACACTATAGCATGGATGGAAAAATGGCTTTGGCTTGCCCAGAAATCTGGACCATAAAAAACTTTTAACTGCAGTCTAAATACCCTAACTTCATTATGCCAGCATCATGAAAATCAAGAAAATATTTAACATACTCCATAGAGTTTAATTTGAACATGTCCAAAACTAGACTAAAATTGTTCTTATGAATTTTTCAACCAGACCAGTGAAAGTATTTCAACATTGATAAATCAGAAGTGTCAAAATGACAGGTGATCTGCATACAATCTACAGAATCAAAGAAAGATCATTCTGAAGGTGAACCAGGCATGGCTTCAGTGGTTTTCCATCATCAAGACCCAAAAGCAACTTTTGTGTGAATGTGAATGTGTTTATCAATTTTTTGGGGTAATCGAGGTGCAAGGCATAAACTAAACCAAACAACAAGAGAAATGCTTCTGGCCAACTTGAAACGTCTCTAACGATGATTTCATCTTCAACAACAATGGCAGCACTCACAATCAGGTTCTTCATTGACGATTGTCAGGATCCCAATGGGTGTGTTGTCCAAGTCAGGCTCTTAAGAAACCTCTCTCTGAAAGATGCAAAAAAACAAAAACAAAACACAACTTTTTTTTCTTCTGCTTGCTAAACATTTTAAATCAGAATTTTAAAGACTTTCCCTCATCCAGAGATGAATAAAAGTGTTTATTGAGAAGAAAAAACATTTTTTCTTATCCATTTATTCAAGGTTAGTGTTATAGACCACACAATACATTTCATAGTCGCCAAGGTTTAAATGAAAAACAAACTCACATTCCAAAACTTGAAGAACTGTGCATCTCCCTCACGAAGGTAGAGTGGAAGACCATGGAGGATCAAAGTCCGTTTTACATTGGCATCTTGTACCTGCTAAACAATGTTTAAAAAGGCATCAGCACTACAACATTTAAAGTAAAAACAGATTAAGTACACATTACTGCCTCAGAGACATAGTACAGTGATGCGCCCAGGGACCCATCTCCAGATCTTTGTGCTAGGCTTTGTTCAGCCTACCGTTGCTGAAGATTGACTTAATGCCCATGTTTTGGGTTGATAGGAGCACCCAAAGGAAACTCACCCATACACACCCAGAGAAACTTGCTTGCTGTTAGTTCTAGCCAGTTGTAGTGTCAGTAGAGGGGAAAAGACAGAAGTGGGCAGAGGGATGCCAGCATAGAGACAGAGGTGGGCAGAGAGGTAGGTAAAGATGGAGAGTGATGCAGGTACAGAGAGAGAAGTAGTGTGAAAGTAAAAAGAGGGGCAGGAGTGTCAGAAAAAGATGAACAACAAAAGTAATCTCACCTGCCTATCATAATGATCGATCATGTTGCGTAGGATTTCTGCTGCCTTTCCGTTTTTAGCCGCCTTTGTTCGAAACAAAGAGAGGAGTTTGGAGATATGCCTGTCCAGTTGTGCATAAAACGTGTTCCGCAGGTTAACATTTGTGATCCGTTGAAACTCAGCACAAATCTACGAATATGGAAATAAATTATGTACTTACAATGTAACAGTAGTGCAAATATCTTTTAAAGGGAAAATATCATGCATTTTTGATAAACATTCCTCAAATCAGCGTGAATGCAGCTGAATGCTAATGCAGGTATGTTTTTGATTACGGAACATTGTTAGAACATCATTAAAAGCTCCAAAAAGTCACTGTAGCAGAATATGTTCCCTTTAAGGTATCTTTACCTGAGAATTAATCTGAAGGGCTGGCCATTTTTCCATGAAGTCCCGAAGAGCAGGATTTTCTGTCACAATCTCCAGTCGGCGAAGGGAAAATGTAGATTGCATGAGCCTGCCAATCAAGATCATATCTTTCTCACTTCTCTGCATTACAAAGGATTATCTTGACAATATAACAGAAGAAAAACTTCTCTAAGATCAACCACAATGTCTTGGCTTGCCCTCTCAGAAACATGCATAATTGTCTGCATTTTCAGAAAAAAAGATGACAGATTTTTCTGTAACTTTGAGCTTAATTCGCCAACATTAGCAACATCACCCACTGCATCATCTTCACAACTGTTTGAGGGACTTTCGAGTTCGAAACCTTCTTCAATGTCCGCTACAGCTACATATGCAACATTTTCGTCTGAGTTTTGACTCAAATCCAAAGTACCGGTACTAGTGTGAGACCTACTTTTATGCGCATTAAATGAGGAGTATACATTTGTTTTGTAATTACAATTTGTAAAAGGGCAATGAACCATCTCATTCTGTTTTAGATGTAGTCTTAAATGACTCCGGATTTGTTTGATTGTGCAAGGCTGACTGAATGTACACAAAGAACACGTAAAAGGCTGTGCTTGCTGTTGAACAACTTCTGATTCTTGCAAATGGAAACGTGTCAAATGTATTTTCAGGCTATTAAAGGACTTGTATGTGCATTGGCAGGTATCAAAAACACATGATAGTGGTGCATTATTTGCATACAGACTATGATTTAAACGGTAATGATAAAGTAAGGAAGCTTTGGTATCAAAAGTGTTATTGCACAACTTGCATTTCCAAGACATCTTCACTTGTACTTTTACAATCCCAAGGTCCTCGATGAAATGTCCTTTCCCCAGCTGGACTTCAGATCATCCTGAAAAGGATGAAAAAAGAAGAAAAAAAATTAGTTTTGCCATTTAATTTTGTAGATTACGAGCTCAACCACTGTTTATATATTCAGATTGGGCTGTAATCATTATCTGGTCAATGGCAATTAAGTAAGCTAATTTGTGTATCCGGTCAGTTGAAAAGTATTTGACAGAAACAGAAGGCTTCTTTTAGAAGTCTGAAAAAATACACAATGGTAAATGAAATATGTTAAGGCAGAGCCTTTCTTGCATTTTCAGAATAGTCTAGAGTAGACCATGACTTTCAAAATATATTTATATACTTTTTTCCACCTGGATTGAATTATTTAACCCCTATTAATGTACTGTAGCCATTCCGTGAGTGAAAATTATGTCTTCAGCTCCAGAATAACTTTCACTATGTGAGCTCATGAATCCTAGCATTGTCATCTTGGAAACAGAACTCAATTGGTGTTACACTACATACCTTACAACAGTCTTTCACTACTGCTTTCGTTTGTTGAAATGGCCAATTTCATTTGCTTTGTAGATTATATATATATATATCTGCATCACCATTCTCTGCTTACAGGATTATTGTACATTTAGGACAAATGTAATATCAGAAACATTCAATGAGTGAATCTCCATGTATTTACCTGTGACAGAAGGTCTACTTTAGATGTCTGAAAAAACAAAACTGTATTAGTAATGTCACACATATATAGGCATGTACCACATGTACTATTTACGCAACATATATTATACTGTTTAAATTAACAAAACGCACTGGGTGATCTACACTTATTATAAATTCACGCGCCATCCACGTTAAAGATTGAATGGAGGATTTCTCGCCGATTTGAAAATCTGCAACTGTTAGTCCTTTTTTTGAAAAAGCGCATGCGCAGATTCCCCCTCCCTCCCTGTTTCTCCTGAGTGAACGCGTACCAGCACGCCCAGCAGCACTGCTCCATGTGCATTTGTTTACAAGACGATTGGTGTCGCTTTCTCACGACAACCTCCGCAAAGAAGATTTAATAATACACTCCACATACAATGAGCTAAAAAAAGAGTCAGATAAACAGTTACCTGTCCAGCAGAAAGTTTGCAGCGGAGGCATCAGCTTGTTTTGCGCTTTCAATGCTCGCCAGCGCGTAAACGATTCCCCCAGAATAACACGCCTTTTGTTTCTTTCCTCTGCAGACTTTCGTCTGTGAAAGCTCCAAAACAGTCTTTCTCTTTCGTCCCTCAGCCATTTCGGTACTTCGCGGATGAAAGTTTAGACCTACAATGACGGAACTCGCCGCTAACCTCCTGCTACATAAACACACTAGCATATCAACCACGCATGCGCGGCCAGGGGAGCGAGCGTTTCCCCTGGACGAGCCTGTGGGCGGGCACTAGCACCAGAGAATGATTGACACCTGAGCGGACCAGTTATTTGTACTACCCACGAGGAAATTAGATTCTGATTTGTTGCCCGAAATCCTCCATTCAACCTAGTTTATGCTTCTCCGTCAAAGCGCAATGCCTCTCCCGGACGCACGCGACTGCCAATGAAAAAGCTTGCGGTTCTTGTCGTGTCTTGGACGCAAGGTTTTTGATCGGCAGCGAGTACGCCGTTGAGGGGCATGACGCTTTGACGCAGAAGCATAAACTAGCAATTCGCGGGCTATCCGCGTTAGCTTGCTAGCAATTCGCGGGCTATCCGCGTTAGCTTGATAGCAATTGACACACCATGCATGCACCCGCGATAAATCCGTGAGCTTATCATTAACGTACCAAATCAAGGATCTTATGTTCACAAGCGCCAACAGACTCATTTTCTTCACCTGTCACATGTGGCCACATTATCAAGTAACTTAGAAGACTCCAGTGCCGCAAAGTTATACATTTAACTGGGAAGCATGTAACGTTACATGAAATGTATTTTATCTTTAAACATTTGACTAAACTCCAATAAACTGATCAAACACAGTGTACTCAAATATCCTTACTTTGTGGACGCCGTTTTCAGGCCACAGCCGTCTTGAGGAAAGACTGCACAACCGTTAGTTTGCCCTCGTCACGTTCGTCAGACGTCATGACGTCATGACGTATGTCCTAAACTCAAATCGTGTAAGAATTCCATCAATACTTACATGCAAAGATGTGGCTGAAATTATAACGTAATGCAAGTTGAAAATTTGTTCACTGGTGCCATATGTTATTGGTTAGGTGTACTTTGTCACTGGTTTTGATTTGTCTGCCCTAAAAAATTATGAGTTCATTATACTGTTCGGGTTTACAGTGTAGGTACAGCCCCTTAATGGGAATTGAGTGAGTAATATTTTGCTTGCTTAAAATTGTGTAAATAGTTGTACAGTGATTTATCTTGCCATTCAAATGAAATGATATAATTGTAATTCTACTTTGGGGAAGTGTTAACATTCCAGCCTCTCAGAATGTGTGGGGGCTTCTGTGTGGAGTTTGCATGTTCTCTCTGTGACGGCACACTCTGGTTATTAGCATCGGTTCATGCACAGTAGGCTAATCTTTCACCTGGATATTCCTGACCATTGACCTATCTTAGGATCTAGAGAATGACCTCCATCCATCACATAATGAAAATACATAATGCAAAATGTATAAGACACATATAATATGCCATATTTGTATTATTATTGTCCTTTAAACATGCTCTTTTACTGAAACTAAAAATAATGTACATTGAAAACCACAAGACTTTCTGTTAGTCAGACGTTCCCTCATCAGGATTTTGGGTTAACACGCCTGGCATACTGGCAGCAGTGGGAATTACCACAGGGAAATAAACAACATCTAGCTTTCCTTGACATGTTAATGTGAGCACACAGTTGTAATGAAAGTGATTTGAGGCAGAAATCTTCAGAACGATTCGGATGATGATTTATGGACTTAGAAACAGCTCAGAAAAGGAGCAAAGATGATGACCTCGTGAACAGGATTAATGAAGCAAGCATGAATAAAGGAAAATGCAAATCCAGGTTTGTTTTTGATGCGGAAACAATGGCATAACATGGTAACGAGCTCAAAGTCCTTTTTGCATAATATGTGTCCATTACTAAATCCAAAAATCCATTCAGGATCCACATCTCTGTAAACTCACTGTACACTGTGTCCTCTAAACCACGGTCTGTGACTTGTGTGTGAGCCCATTATATTTGTAACATTGTCTCCAGTGTTTTACAGCCTGTGTAAGTTGTAGCAGCAGCTCGCAGACAGGCCAACAGAAGCCACTCAGGACTTAACGACCGCCGGGGGGACGCAAATAAGAGACGCACGGGGCCGGCCAGCCTCCGTGCAGTATTTCATCACACTAAAACTAAATAGATTCCTGAGTACAGTGGAGCAGGAGCGCGTCAGAGCAGCAGATGTGAGAGAGGAATGCAGCCTGGCTTACAGTGAGTTTGGCTGGGCCACGGTCTGTGCATGTTAATGTTTTGTGATTTTAATGTGACGCTGTTGACAGATTGGCAGTCATTATGGTGTGTCTGACATGTGTGTGGGTGCATTTATTTTAAAAAGTGAATCTACATGGAAAATAAACGGGGACAGTGCCAAAAGGAATCGCTGGTTCAAAGGTGACATCACGTTGATTGAAACAGGTCCAGGCAAAATGAATGTTGTTGATATTCGGATTCTGTGCTAAGCTTGGATAATACAGCACTGAACTTTATATCCAGTACACTGAACAAAAAATGAACTCATCACTTTTGTTTTTGCTCACATTTTTGGTGAGCTGAACTCAAAGACATAAAACATATTCTATACATATACACAAAAGACCCATTTCTCTCCAATATTCTTCACAGGTGTGACATATCAAGATGCTGAGTAGACAGCATGAACATTTCTTCGATGTGCCTTAGGCTGGCCACAATAAAAGGAAATGTTCAGTTTTATCACAGCTCAAAGTCACACATGTCAGATGCTGACAGCAGGAACGTCCACCAGATGCCCTGCTAAAAACGTAAAAATAAATGTCCATCAGAGCTGTTGCCCGTGCATTGAATGTTCATTTCTCAACTGTATTTACTTGTCTCAGTACACACACAATACCGTGCTAATGAAAAATATATATTTTCCATAAAATAAAAAGGAGATTTAGATTGTGCTTACACCACTGCGTTTGTGTCATTACACAAGACATCTACCTAGAATAAGATCATTTGACTGTTATCTACACACACCACCATTGTGTCCTTGGGCAAGACATCTAAAACATATGATTGTGTTATGGTGGCTACTTCCCAGTAACATCACATTTCAGCTCGATGTGCTGTACACATAGAAGTATAATAAGACCTGACAGCATGTCAAAGTGCCCACTGTTCACAGGGCGCTGGAGGAACTGTGGCCCATCATTACCATGTGCTTTGGGACGGTCCAGTTGCACAGAAATATTGGTTAGAGATCAATAGAGCACGGATCCCACTGGACTTCAGAACTATGTATCTGGGCCTCAAAACTCTAATTTGACAATTAATAATAGACATTAGAAAAATTTGAAAGAAAGAGAAAATTGAAAATGGACACATTTGACAAACTTTGGACAAGATGGAACATTTATGTTGCACAATATGTGCAGTAGCTTTGTGTACAAATTGTGCTCTACAGAAACGTGTACCATATGATGAGCTTTGACTGAATTTATTTTCATGTTCATGTTATGAAATTGAGAAAAATCCTCCAAAATCTGACCTTCTGACCATCTGATCTGAGCGGGACAGGAGCAGTTAAAGAATACTTTCCTGCTTCATTATGTGAGGCTCACTGTGCACTGGAACAATCCTCTGATCATGTTCTTTTGTGTGCCCTTACCTGACCCACTACAAAAGAAATAAAGTCTATAAATAAAAAATAAATAAATAAATAATAATAATAGAAATAAACTCTTCCTGGTTTTACTTTTTCTACAATGTTCTTGCTTCTTATGAAGAAAGTACTACATGTACCCAACACGTACATGATTATGTGCTATTCAGCTGCCAGGCAGAGGGCACATGGTGGGGCACTTCATTTTCACTATTATTTATTATATATTTAACAAATTTTATGAGCAGGTTGTAAAAAATAATCATCTTTAATGGCATCAAATTAAATCCTGGTTCTAATGCGTGCTGATGTGTTTGGACGTGAGGAGCCAATGCCAGGTCTGAGCCTTTTACTGCCACTGCAGAGTTATTACAGTCCCGAGTGAGTCATGAACGAAGAATCACTGTTTGTTCAGATTAATGGACATGTATTACAATTTATCTACGTGTATATTTGTGTAAGTTAATGCTATGAAGTCATGCTGGATGTTCAGACTTGTGGTTGTGGGAGAAGCAGTTTATGACGTCATGACAGTTACATTTGTCTACTTTGTCCTCTGCTATTTCCACAGATTTATTGGTGGTATATTACAGATTACATACTACAATAAATCTAACTTTTTGGAGCTTTAAACCATGCTATAATGTTCTTTCAAAACATACCTGGATTTGGCCTAGATTTAGCTTCATTTACCCAAAGTTTCTACCAGTTAGAACCAAGCCTTCTGAGACAGTTGGACTCCTACTACTTGAGTAATAAAAAAGCTCATAAGATATTTCACAAATCTGCGTACTCAGTGGTCAAGTACAGCCACATCTGCCCTGGGGCTGACGGAAACAAATGTGGCGAGCAATCTGTGCCAACTGTGCCTCTGACCTCCACTAAAACCACTCACTCACACAACATACTTTTACAGGCAGCTGTGTGACATCAGGGCCTTAGACACAACACATGCTTGTCTGGAGAAGGATAAGTCCACCTTTGGAACCTTTGGACGAATTTAAATATCTCCATGGAAACAAGCAGGTAGTCGAATACTCTGTGTGCACAAGGCTTCCCTGAATAGTTCTGGTCAGTAGAACCGACATTGTGGCCACTTCTACCTCCATGGGGCCTTTGCTGAGTCGCTCTTAAATCAATAAATCTTGACAGATCAGTGGACGGTGAGCTGGAAGTCTCTTACTTTACAAATGAGGTGAATCCCTTCCTTTCTCTGTAAAGGTAGGTGACTCCTTCAGCTCTTCCACACACACTTCCTCTAGCTCTTCCGAAAGATTCTGAGACATAGTCCAACGTCTACTCCAAGCTCCGCCCAGCCACCCAGCGGAGAATACTCATTCCGACGGCTTGTATCCATGATCTTGTCTGAAATCCTCATCCACGCCTTCATCACCTCTAGACGGACTATTGCAATAGCTTATTCTATGAACTTCCCACCACTCACCTTCAAAAACTACAATACATTCAAAACTGCGCCACCTCCTCACTCACGCCTGGCCCAGAGAACACATCAACCCGTCCTCCAACAGCTACACTGGCTTCCCGTTCAATATCGTATCCAATACAAGCTCCTCCTCCTCACTTACAAGTCCCTCCATAACCTGGCCCCTTCCTACCTCACCAACCTACTCCGACAGAAACTAAGCACGGACCTTGGGGCACCGAGCCATCTTTGTCTGTTTATGTAAAGCGTCTTGAGTGTCCAAAAAGCGCTATACGAGTTTGATGTATTATTATTACTATTGTCCTTTTGGGTCGTTACCCAGAGCTCATGACCTGGTGAGGGTAGGAACGTAGATTGACCGGTAAATCGAGAGCTTTACCTTTTGACTCCGATCTGATACAGCGACCGCATTACCGCAGACGCTGACCGATCTGTGAATCTCACGTTCCATCCTTCCCTCACTCTGAACAAGACCCCTAGATGCTTAAACTCCTCCACTTGGCGCAAGAACTCACCCAGAGAGGAGAAGACACGTATTTCCAGTCGAGAACCATGTCCTCGGATTTGGAAGTGTTGATCTTCATCCCAGCTGCAAATTTTAAACTTTGCCAATCAGTCTATAAATACGGGTTCTCTCCTCCGTGCCACATGATTTCAATTATGTGGAAAAATCCTTCTCTCCGCCGTCTCCACCGCTGCAGCAGAACCATCAGCTCCCTCACCTTGTCATCCCCACCTCTACACCACCAGTGTCTAATCCCTCTGATATTTTTCTGAACAAATCCATCAAGTTTTCCATCATCCCTCAAAATCTCCGCCGCACTGAAGTTGTTGAAGTTTATTATCTGTGCTAGCGTGCGTCGTTAGCTTAACCCGACGTACATATTGAAGTTACAAGCGCTGCCTGCAGAGAAAGTCCACTTTTCAGTTCAGTGGGTGGTTCGAGTTGTGAAGAAACGCAACCTCTCCGCGCTTTCACATCTATCTGTTCACAGCCCCGGGGAGCCTGCAGGGGGCGCCGGGCCGATATGAAAATCCCAGCGTGAACAGGGAGTTTGTCAAAGAGCAGGTAAATAAGGGTCCGCAGGAGGGATCGTGACCTCGCCTGCAGAGCCAGCGGGAGGCGGAGGAGCAGACTAAACACTCACACACTACTGTAGATAACATTACAGCGCTCAAACTGTCAAACACACAAACAAGCAGCACAGGAATGTCCCAGGTCACTGTGCAGATGAACGCCGCTGACATGTGTTCACAGAAGTGTTCTCCCTCATTCCACAGTCTTGTTCAATAAAGTTTAAGAGAAGATCCTGGATGTGAGATGCATTTTTATTTGAAGCAGAAGCTTAAAGGACACATATTCAGTGACTTTTTTGAGCTTTTATAACCATGTTATAACAATGTTCTGTCATCAAAAACATACCTGGAGTTGCATTTAGTTGCATTCGTGGTATTTTGAGGAATACTGGTTAGAAAATCCTTCCCCTCTGATCGTAAAAAACTCTTCCTGCTGAACTCCCTCAATCCGAGAATCCTTAAATTATCGTTCTGAGCATTTCTTCTGTCCAAACACGATAACTGTTACTGCTAGCTTAATCACTGCATGTCCGGCAGTCTCTTAAAGCGATTACATAACTAAATTGTGTGCTAGGCGCCATCTACTGGCTGCATACGCTCCGTAAGTGTTCTTGCAGACAGCAGAGAAACTTGTTCATATAGTGCATGATAAACTTTTTTTTGTTTCAAATCTTGAGATGGCAAATTTAAAGTACTCAAGAGCACGTTTAAAGGCTAGGTTTAAAGACAATACAAAAAATGCGTAATATTTTTCCTTTAAAGGGGCTGTACTCAATTTTCCGTTTTGCCACAGTACAGATATACTGGAAAAGCAACTGCTCGGGTGAAAATGAGGCCAATGCTCGCTCTCTTCATCTAAAGTGTTTTATTGAATATATGAATACTGGACAGAGATTAATAAAGCAATGCAAATTATTTTTGACATTAACATCCCACTTGACCTTAAAAGTATATATCTGGGACACAAAACACCTGCATGGGCATAATAGATGGATACCTAGCCTATGGAACGCATCTTTGGTAGAAGGGAGAAAAGCCATCACTAAGAAATGGGTGTCACAAACTGAAGCTACCG
This sequence comes from Rhinogobius similis, assembly GCA_019453435.1. Taxonomy (NCBI): domain Eukaryota; kingdom Metazoa; phylum Chordata; class Actinopteri; order Gobiiformes; family Gobiidae; genus Rhinogobius; species Rhinogobius similis. The sequence goes on along the minus strand of CM033639.1, from coordinate 26,070,825 downwards.
TCAGGGACCGGGCCCAGGTAGTGATGGACGTTTATAGGATAGAAATATAGAGAGACAGAGAGTAAATTAAACAAGTTGATACCTTTGTCGATCATTGGGGACAGTGGAGCGATGTCCAGACAGTATGCACCTGACATCATTAAACGGCATTTTTGTTTTATGTTCCCTCTCTATGTGTCCCAAATTAAAGGGTCTGTACCTGATTGTTACCGTTTTGAAACGTGAAAAACTAAAGTATGTCTAATTTTTTACAGGTAATAAAATAAAATCTGTTTTACCCCAGTGCAGATATTTTGTAAAAGCATCTATTTGGATGAAAATGAGACCACAGCACTTTGTCTGCATCTATTTATAGAGTTTTCTACGAGAAGCAGGAAGTGCACCGTTAGCATGCTTATGTTTGTTAGCCAACCAGGGATGGCAAAGAAACTGGTCAAAAGTGGTTCTAAAGTCATTGCGGTGAATATTTAGGATGCTGGGACTGCATTAGGAAAGCGACTGCCAAGTTTAACTAGTTCTGTTTTGTATGGTTTAAAACAGTAAAAAATAAGTACAGCACCTTTAACAACACAGTGTAAAGAATATTAACCTAACGGACAGAGAATCGAAACTCTACCTCGGAATACAACAGGATTCACTGGGAGTATTTTACTAGTTAATTCTGGAGTTTTTAGTTTTGCATGAACTCTTGTAGATAATCTGGTGTATCCAAGCTGAGCGCATGACATCACCGTGCCGACTTTGGTTTGGAGTAAAAGGCTGCAGTGATAATCAGGAGACATCATCACCAAACCCTGAAGACTGACCACAGAAAACATCTGGAACATCTCACAAACACAACAGCACTGAGCCCGGACAGCGGAGTGTGAGAAGATTTTCAACTGCCACACGCTTACAACACAGGCTCCTTCTGTCTCCATCTGCACCAAACTCACTTTATTTATGACATCTGAAACACTAGAGTGAGTAGAAGAGATGTACTGATGGACTGGCTGTGATCATGCAAAAGTGAGGCTTGACTTTGACCCGTTATCAAAGACTTTTGTGCTGTTTTGGATTTGGTTTTATTTTTATTTCATTTTTCTAAACTTTATTGACCAGAGATACCCCGAACTCATTACAAACTTTCTTACTTGGACATTTTGACAAGAGAGAATGCACAGTCAGGTGAGAACGAAACAGAAGCAGATATAAACAGATAACAATCATTCCTCACCAAACACTGACTTGATCACATTTTCAATGATGAAGACGTTACTTATTGAGACATCCTGCTTAGCAAACCAACGTTAGCACACATTAGTATCAGCTGTTTCCTGTTCATCAATGCACAGCAGTCGCATTAAAACCGTTAAAAACACATTATTGTTCCAGAGAATTAATGAGTAGAGGTGCAGGTGCAAATAAATGCAGAAAAAGCTGACATGTGTCTTACTCTAGCTTTAGCCTTGTCTCACAGCCACAAACTTGGAATTACTAAACGTCTTTGTTTGTATTTTGTATTTAAGTCTATTTTATCCTTACACATTGCATGCGCTCATTTTAGCATAGTCTATGTTTTCTACTATTAAATGTAATCTTAATATAATATCTTTAAATTTAGCAACCTACAAAATAATTTGCATTCTTGATGACTTTTGAATGTTGGACACTGGACTCAAAGGTAAGTTTTTTCCAAGATACTATTGTCTAATGCAATATTTGCCAGTCTTAAATTGATGGCTCAGCATGTGGAAAAAAAATGTGTGATGACCTTCTTCCCCTCAGCCAAAATGCATGTTGTTCCAAATGCTCCAAATGTATCCATGGCAGGAGTTTTGAGGCGCAAATAGAGACTTGCCCCATGAGGTTCTTGAGACAACAGTTGCAGACCTCTGTCCTCTCTAACCTCTGAGGGGATGATGAACAAATTCAATGTCCGAGTCTGAATCTACCTCGAAGAAGGTCCACGACGCGGTCCAAAAAAATGTTTTGCTCTACATCGCTTTGACCAGAATATCACTGTTAACTGTGTTACATACCACCGTGTCCAACGAGGTCAAGCCTTCAGCCCTGTTGAGACACTCTTCCCTGGGCTGCTTCTCTTGGGTTTCCACCTCCACAGTGCTGCTCTCTGTCCCGTACAGGTGGAGCTCTGATTACCAATCTAACTGTTTACTCTTCAGCACAACTTCTGGATGGGCTTGTGCAGACCTCACGTCCTCTAAGGCTGCACACCAGTTAACCTCCAGGACCTTCTCTGAATTAGGTTCCTCTGCCTTCTTCTATTAGATCATTGTGTTCAGGCGGCCTACAGAAGGACCCATCAATCACAGCCAGCGCCCGGGGTTGGGGTGAAAGCGTTCTCCTTGTTTTGGTGTGAACCTCTGGCCGCGCTCTCCGTGTAAGTTAATTCAGAAGGTTGTAATAGAGCTTCCTCGTATTTGATACTCTGTCAATCTAATTTGGAGCTAAATGATTGTGTTGTAACCGACACTGTTATGTGGAGAAACAGGCAGCGCGGCGGACAGGGCCTGGAGGGGAGCAGAGCAGGGGGCGGGGGGTCTTTCATCCAGACTTGGGTTACTGGGGCAATAAGCAGTGTGTCCCGGGGCTCATGTGTGGACGGGGGCAGGAGGACGAGGGAGAGGCCTGTGTGCTGCTCCTGGTGTGCAAGAATGTCAGAAGAACATCAGTCAGTCATTAGCACTGATGAACAGACAATGAAGGCGAACAGGGATGAAACAATATTGTGATTGCATTATCGAAAAAACAAAACAACAAAAAAAAACGTGTTGAATGATTTGTTTTTTTAAAGAGTAGAGGGAGTGCTTAGTTGGGTTGTTGCAAAAGAAGATTTAGTAAAAGTTAGATTTTTGTTCCGCTGTTGTGACTCTTTGTCCAATTAGCTTGAAATATTTGACAGAACGTTCCGCCATTTCCCGATCACTGTCAGTGAGAGAGATCCCAGATGGATAATGTGTAGAACTGTGTAGCGAACTTCACATATCAATCTGGCTTCTGCCAGGTTTCTTTAAATGAGGCCCATCGTTTGTACTCTCAGGACCAGGTACAAACTACAACCTGTCAGGAGCAGTGGCTGCCACAGTGCAGAGCTCGGGGACCAAACAGGACCACTGCAGCTGGAGGATGGTGGAGGGGTTGTGCCCATAGACATAAAAATAGTGGACAGACGGTTGTCGCTCCGCCCAATTCATGATAATGCGGCTCAGTCATGGAGAATTCAAAATGGCCGCGGGTTAGCCCCCACCACTCCCCCCTCGGTGGGGAGGCGGGGAGAGGGCGACTTTGGGGCGGCCTTTTGCTGACGTACTGCCGTCGTTGCCTCTATAGTTACCGCCCACTCGTAGGTGTTTGGCTGCGTCCTGACATTTCCGGCGCGTAAAGCCCGTCTTCTTCATTAGATATGCAGGAACTTTAAAAAATCACAGCGGCTAAACCAGCCTGGTTAAAAAAAATTCACCCCCCTCAGCGTTGTCACAGAGCCGTAAGCTAACGTTTGAGACCAAAGCCGTATTTTGAGCCAGGCTCTAAAGTAGGTTTTGAAACGTCTAACTCCCCATTGACTTGCATTGAATAATTCTACTTCCGCAGCGGCCCCTAGTGGTCAGCAGCAGATTGCAAACATGGCAGCCTGCAGTCGGCTGCTCAATTTGAGCGCGGTAGCCTCGCCCACTGGTTGTGCCCGGAGGAAACCCACCCAAACATGGGGATTAAAATGTTTGTGCCAGCTACACTGTGCCTCATCTCACTGAGGTCCTGCAGAGCTGGAGTCCTCGCTGTAGATGTCTGTCTGGTTGTCGTGTCCCGTGTTGGAGTCCTCGCTGTAGCTGTCTGTCTGGTTGTCGTGTCCCGTGCTGGAGTCCTCGCTGTAGATGTCTGTCTGGTTGTCGTGTCCCGTGTTGGAGTCCTCGCTGTAGCTGTCTGTCTGGTTGTCGTGTCCCACGCTGGAGTCCTCACTGTAGATGTCTGTCTGGTTGTCGTGTCCCACGCTGGAGTCCTCGCTGTAGATGTCTGTCTGGTTGTCGTGTCCCACGCTGGAGTCCTCACTGTAGATGTCTGTCTGGTTGTCGTGTCCCACGCTGGAGTCCTCACTGTAGATGTCTGTCTGGTTGTCGTGTCCCACGCTGGAGTCCTCGCTGTAGATGTCTGTCTGGTTGTCGTGTCCCACGCTGGAGTCCTCACTGTAGCTGTCTGTCTGGTTGTCGTGTCCCGTGTTGGAGTCCTCGCTGTAGATGTCTGTCTGGTTGTCGTGTCCCGTGTTGGAGTCCTCGCTGTAGATGTCTGTCTGGTTGTCGTGTCCCGTGTTGGAGTCCTCGCTGTAGATGTCTGTCTGGTTGTCGTGTCCCGTGCTGGAGTCCTCGCTGTAGATGTCTGTCTGGTTGTCGTGTCCCGTGTTGGAGTCCTCGCTGTAGATGTCTGTCTGGTTGTCGTGTCCCGTGTTGGAGTCCTCGCTGTAGATGTCTGTCTGGTTGTCGTGTCCCGTGCTGGAGTCCTCGCTGTAGCTGTCTGTCTGGTTGTCGTGTCCCGTGTTGGAGTCCTCGCTGTAGCTGTCTGTCTGGTTGTCGTGTCCCACGCTGGAGTCCTCGCTGTAGATGTCTGTCTGGTTGTCGTGTCCCGTGTTGGAGTCCTCGCTGTAGATGTCTGTCTGGTTGTCGTGTCCCACGCTGGAGTCCTCACTGTAGATGTCTGTCTGGTTGTCGTGTCCCGTGTTGGAGTCCTCGCTGTAGATGTCTGTCTGGTTGTCGTGTCCCGTGTTGGAGTCCTCGCTGTAGCTGTCTGTCTGGTTGTCTTGTCCCACGCTGGAGTCCTCGCTGTAGATGTCTGTCTGGTTGTCTTGTCCCACGCTGGAGTCCTCGCTGTAGCTGTCTGTCTGGTTGTCGTGTCCCACGCTGGAGTCCTCGCTGTAGATGTCTGTCTGGTTGTCGTGTCCCGTGCTGGAGTCCCTGCTGTAGATGTCTGTCTGGTTGTCGTGTCCCACGCTGGAGTCCTCGCTGTAGCTGTCTGTCTGGTTGTCGTGTCCCGTGCTGGAGTCCTCGCTGTAGATGTCTGTCTGGTTGTCGTGTCCCGTGTTGGAGTCCTCGCTGTAGCTGTCTGTCTGGTTGTCGTGTCCCGTGTTGGAGTCCTCGCTGTAGCTGTCTGTCTGGTTGTCGTGTCCCGTGTTGGAGTCCTCGCTGTAGCTGTCTGTCTGGTTGTCGTGTCCCACGCTGGAGTCCTCGCTGTAGATGTCTGTCTGGTTGTCGTGTCCCGTGTTGGAGTCCTCGCTGTAGATGTCTGTCTGGTTGTCGTGTCCCACGCTGGAGTCCTCACTGTAGATGTCCGTCTGGTTGTCGTGTCCCGTGTTGGAGTCCTCGCTGTAGATGTCTGTCTGGTTGTCGTGTCCCGTGTTGGAGTCCTCGCTGTAGCTGTCTGTCTGGTTGTCTTGTCCCACGCTGGAGTCCTCGCTGTAGATGTCTGTCTGGTTGTCTTGTCCCACGCTGGAGTCCTCGCTGTAGATGTCTGTCTGGTTGTCGTGTCCCGTGTTGGAGTCCTCGCTGTAGATGTCTGTCTGGTTGTCGTGTCCCGTGTTGGAGTCAACGCTGTAGCTGTCTGTCTGGTTGTCGTGTCCCGTGTTGGAGTCCTCGCTGTAGCTGTCTGTCTGGTTGTCGTGTCCCGTGTTGGAGTCCTCGCTGTAGCTGTCTGTCTGGTTGTCGTGTCCCACGCTGGAGTCCTCGCTGTAGATGTCTGTCTGGTTGTCGTGTCCCGTGTTGGAGTCCTCGCTGTAGATGTCTGTCTGGTTGTCGTGTCCCACGCTGGAGTCCTCACTGTAGATGTCCGTCTGGTTGTCGTGTCCCGTGTTGGAGTCCTCGCTGTAGATGTCTGTCTGGTTGTCGTGTCCCGTGTTGGAGTCCTCGCTGTAGCTGTCTGTCTGGTTGTCTTGTCCCACGCTGGAGTCCTCGCTGTAGATGTCTGTCTGGTTGTCTTGTCCCACGCTGGAGTCCTCGCTGTAGCTGTCTGTCTGGTTGTCGTGTCCCACGCTGGAGTCCTCACTGTAGATGTCTGTCTGGTTGTCGTGTCCCGTGCTGGAGTCCTCGCTGTAGATGTCTGTCTGGTTGTCGTGTCCCACGCTGGAGTCCTCGCTGTAGCTGTCTGTCTGGTTGTCGTGTCCCGTGCTGGAGTCCTCGCTGTAGATGTCTGTCTGGTTGTCGTGTCCCGTGTTGGAGTCCTCGCTGTAGCTGTCTGTCTGGTTGTCGTGTCCCGTGTTGGAGTCCTCGCTGTAGCTGTCTGTCTGGTTGTCGTGTCCCGTGTTGGAGTCCTCGCTGTAGCTGTCTGTCTGGTTGTCGTGTCCCACGCTGGAGTCCTCGCTGTAGATGTCTGTCTGGTTGTCGTGTCCCGTGTTGGAGTCCTCGCTGTAGATGTCTGTCTGGTTGTCGTGTCCCACGCTGGAGTCCTCGCTGTAGATGTCTGTCTGGTTGTCGTGTCCCGTGTTGGAGTCCTCGCTGTAGATGTCTGTCTGGTTGTCGTGTCCCGTGTTGGAGTCCTCGCTGTAGATGTCTGTCTGGTTGTCGTGTCCCACGCTGGAGTCCTCGCTGTAGATGTCTGTCTGGTTGTCGTGTCCCACGCTGGAGTCCTCGCTGTAGATGTCTGTCTGGTTGTCGTGTCCCACGCTGGAGTCCTCGCTGTAGATGTCTGTCTGGTTGTCGTGTCCCGTGCTGGAGTCCTCGCTGTAGATGTCTGTCTGGTTGTCGTGTCCCACGCTGGAGTCCTCGCTGTAGATGTCTGTCTGGTTGTCGTGTCCCACGCTGGAGTCCTGGTACAGGGCGAGTGGAGCATGCTGGCTCACATGACTTGCATACAGCGGTTTGTTTTTATTACTACACCATTGTTCACCCTTCTTGGGTAGGCTTGTCTAATGCGGATCAAACTAACCAAAACCTCTCTCGAACAATGGATTCTTGGCTTTGGTGTCACTGGCCCGGCTGCTGCTTTGTCTTCCTCTTGTTTTCTTGGATTGTGTAAAATTGGAAACCACGTGAATGCTGTGAGATTGAATGAAACCTCATGTGAACTGTGAGATATAAAGAAAGTGTGAAGGAGAAATGTGAAATACAAAAGAGATTGCAACAAAACCTGACCAATTTAAACCACATGGAAAATAAAAGTAATATTATAATAATTCACCAGACTTATATCACACATTTTGGACACTCCCAAACACTTTGCATGAAAAGAAAAGACAAACATGACATTAAACAACAGTATTAACAAAAAGCAAGCTTGAACAGGTTTTAAGATGGGATTTGAAGTTCTATAATGAGTGTGAGCTCCTGATGGGCAGAAGGGGGAGAAACCTTGTACCACAAACCTGTGTGCATAAATGTCAAGTTAATTCATTTAATTTGAGTTCATTTCCCCAGTTAAACTCCGGTGGCGTTTTATTTTGTTTGCACAGGATCATTTGAGCCCTGCCCCTCGGTTACATTCATTTAGATTCATGGTCTGAAGAGACGTGACAACACTTGTTGCTGCAGCCATCTTGAAGACGCAAAAAAAAAGGGTTATTCAACTTAAGGCCCAGGGGCCAAATCAGGCCCTCCAAGAGATATGATCCGGCCCTAAAATGTGTTATCTCTTATTATTGGTTTAGACCTGGTTTAGTCCTGGTTTAGACTTGCTTTAGTCCTGGTTTAAACCTGGTTTAGTCCTGGTTTAGACCTGGTTTAGTACTGGTTTAGTTCTAGTTCAGTTCTGCAGATGCTGTTAAAGCCTTTCGTGTTAGAGTTTTCCAAGAATAAAAGTTTAAAATTACAGGAAGAAGTGCTGAGTTCTAAAATGGAATCGCTCTGGGATGTCATCAAAAAGTGACGTGCCACTTAAAATACAAGAACATTATAAACTCCACAAAAACTGTCGAACTGAGGACCAATGGGCAAAATGTTTAGTAAAATGTAAAATATAGCCATGTTCACAACGTTTTAGCAAAATGTGTAGTCTAACCCTGTCATATAGACTTCAATCTAACCCAGTGTTCCGTGCCCCTCATCTGCCCTCGTGGGTGGCACATGTTCCCCCCTGAGCCTCTTCACATTTGGACCGTGTGCCGTCATGGTGCGTGTCAGGACTCTCCGGCCCGGCCTCCGCTCCGCTCTGAGGTGGAAGCAAATATCCATGTGCCCGGCCACCACTGCTATAATAAACTAATCACTCTATGTCAACACGCGCGGGCTAGCTTACCACATGCCGCTAACACTGTCACGGCCCCGCTCCGGCGTGGTGAGCAGCAGCATCAGGGCCCTCCTCTCGGCCCACTTGATTGGCGTGTGTAGAAACAAATTGATTATTTTGTGTAAATAATCCGTCCCCCGTGTTGTAATTGCGAGGCTTATTTTTCTTTGACAAACGCGTCTTGATTTTTGGGGCGGTAGAGGTAAACCCCACACACGAGGCCAGGACAGTCAGGTCTGCAGGGTGCTATGTTTTCTATTTGAAAGATTACATGTACAGAGCTAGATTGGCAGTAACGGTAGTGTCTTGACTTTAGCCTCTTTATACATTTCAATTTTAGTTTACAGTATTGATTTTTTAACTTTTTTTGGCACATGAATCAGAAAATATTGGCTTTCCAGGTAACGATAATGATGAAATCTCAAACTAAACAGGACTAAACAAGAACTTCATTTGGTCTACACAAGGTTTAACTTGGTCAAAAATTAATGCATTAATGAACACCACACATAAACAATGTTCAATAGATATACATTTTTATGTCTATAAATCATCACCAGACTCGTTCTGACCTTATATTGCATTCTTTACTACTGCATCTTTACATTGGCATATAGCACACGTTGCTAAAGTAGCTAGCTTTGCTTTTTCCCATGGTAAGTCTCACTGTTGCCAGTAGTTGGAGCGCTATCACCAGATGCAGATAAAAGAGATGTATGCGACTTGATGTGTAATTTCTTTTTTTATATATTTGTCTGTCCTGACAGGACAGCTAGTGCGAAAGGGGAGAAAAAGAGCCGTCAAATGGCAGACGGCCCGAATCAAAGTCACGATACCACAGTGGCAACAACCACAAATGACGAAGCACTTACTGTGTATTTTTGTTGTTTGTTTATGTTTTAAAGCAGAACTAAGTAACTTCAGCGACAGAGCTCCCCCTGCAGGTCTCTTGTGACAATACACTGCCAGCAAAAAGACGCCAAAAGATTTTTTCCTCATTCCTTTTTATTGAAATAAGGAAGTACAATCACACACAAAAACATTTAATGTCGCCAAATATAAAAAAGAGCCAGTGTTTCTCAGGAGAGGTGTCTTCGGGTCAGTGTCGGGAAAGTTGCAGATGGTTTTCCGCACAGAGACAGCATGGGGCGATAACGAGGGCTTCAAATGCCTTGAAAATGTACAACCACCACATGGACTTAGAAAGACGTTTAATGAAGTAAAAATGTTACGTAGCTCTACTTTAAAACATGAGATGCCAAAGCAAAGGTGCACAAGAGCATGTTTAAAGCCCAACAATGCAGAATATGTGTCCTTTAAAAAAAGTACAAACACCATGAAACACCATGAAAGGCTCTGAAGAAGGCCCCATGAGGCTGGGGCAATTTGTCAATCGGAGTGCCTTGAATTGCCCTTTTCTCCGAACATGATCCTGACGTGACCTCACACTCATCAACCCACTGAAGCACTCATCCTTTCTTATCAATTATACATCGCCTGACTTTTTAGAAATGTGGAAATATTTGCGAATGTATACGATGAAATGTTTCACGCTAAAAGCCTTTAAAAAACAACCAAGGAAGTCTCCCAACATGTTTTTAAAGATCATTTACCCTGAACATTCCAACATTCAAATTCCTTTCATTATGACACATACGTTAAATGAAGCCAAAGCCAGTAGCTATTGTGTTAAGCCTCATTTAAACTGATTCAATTGTGTGGTATGTCAAATGTGGAAGTCTGAGGTCTTGACCCGTACATGTCTGCACCGTTTGTTTTTACCTTTACTCCGATGTAACGTGATTCTACCGTGGTTTATTACCGAAGCCACGGGGAGCGTCTGTACAGCGCACAATTGGATTTAAGGAGCCGTACCTCGCAGCCGCTGGTCGTGTCCCTTTGGTGCGCTACAGCCCGGGTCACGCAAACAATGGCTCCACTCAAACATGGCTTTCATTTAGTTCCCTCTCGTTTTGGTTCCCCTCTTACACTTTGTCGCTGGAGTTGTTTTCAGTTGGATTTGCCGGAATAACAAAGGCGTGACAAGTGTGAAGGACGCACCCGGGGAGAGACTTTTAGTGCGGGTCAAGTTCAGGTGCTGTCTGTCTCGTGGACCAAAGACCAAACCTGCCGGACGGACCTTCAGATAACATCGCACAGTTCAAACAATAAACTAGAGAGTGCTAGCGAGAAACGGCAGCTAAAAGGGGATGATGGGAGGAAAACGACCTCTCAGGTAAAGTTCATGTGCCATTGCACATTTTGTGTTCGCATTAACAATGACCTTAAAACCTTTTTTTTCTTTTCTAAATGACCAGCGCATGAAAAATATTGGATATCAAAGGACACATAATGCTATATGCAACTTTAAAAAATTTAAACCATGTGCTAGCAATCTTTAGTCATCAAAAACACACATGGAGGCTTCATTTCCTCCCAACCCACTGATGCCACAGACTGTCAGTTTGCATTGGTGGCTATGCTATAGCTATGGCTATGGCTATGCTAGCACAATTAGGGTAAGGTTAGGGTTAGGAGCAGATAATTTGGTTATGTTTAGGGCTTTGGAGCAGGTAACCTCGGCAGAACTGGGTTGGAGAGAAAAACTATGTCACCTGAAGTAGTATTTAGCTTCATTCACGCTAGTCTGATTAATCCTGGTTTCAAAATCCACTTTTTCCTGCTGAACTCCCTCGATGACTGAAGTTTTTCTAATATTTGACGTCACTTATCTGAGAATCTTCTGCTGTTTTTCAATCATTGCCAGACTCTGAGCATTTCTGCCTCTAAACCATAGAACTATAATTAAAACTGGAAGATGAATCCAAAATGGCGCCCTATTTATCCCAATGGCCTGTGCTCATTGGTGCATGACCCCAAAAAAGTTCTTTACTTCCGTGTTACTTCCTGATACGGAGGCTGACATCTTTGCTTTACTTCCTGATACGGAGGCTGACATCTTTGTTTTACTTCCTGATACGGAGGCTGACATCTTTGTTTTACTTCCTGATACGGAGGCTGCCATCTTTGCTTTACTTCCTGATATGGAGGCTGACATCTTTGCTTTACTTCCTGATACGGAGGCTGACATCTTTGCTTTACTTCCTGATACGGAGGCTGACATCTTTGCTTTACTTCCTGATACGGAGGCTGACATCTTTGCTTTAGGGCGCCACATGACGACAATCCCCCATGATGCTTTAAGCGACGTGAGCGACCGCACAGCTGCAAGTTTTTGTGTTAACGTTAGCTTATGTGATTGTAATTGTGTTCTTCATGTTAGACACATGTGAAAGCGTCTGAAATTAAATAAAATACAACTTACAGGTGTCGCTAGTCGAGCCTTTTCCACGTTCTTCTGTTTGTATCGTCCGACGCTCGTTCACGTGACTCGCACATGTTTGCGGTGACGTCACTTCATATAAAAACGGTAATTTCGGTGATTTTAGAAACTGTAGAAAAGAACATTTCCTTCTATTTTATCTAAATACCAATAATAATTAAGTACTGTCAGCAAGTCTGCAATTATAATGTGCAATTTTAGAAAAAGGCTGGGCCCAAGAGGCTGCAGTACCTCACACGGCCACTAATCAATCTGGGACCACAGACAGAGGGGGCGTGTCTTATCCAGTTCTTTTAATACATCCATGCTCTAAACACAATCACTTGAACTGCTAGCCTGATTAGCATCTCACACTGTCCCTTGAGTAATAACACAACTAAATCGTGTATGTGCTATGCAGGCAGTAGATGGCGCCAAACTCAGTAAGTGCTGTGGGAAACAGCAGCGACAGATGTTAATTGAGTGACTGCCTATGCCTATAGGTTCTTGTATTTTCCGGTTTTTCGGCACGTTTCACAGGCCGCAGTTTTTAAATTCTTTTAATTTTTTTTGCATTTTTCAATAGTTCCTAGTCTTCTAATGTCTGCTATTACTTTTGGTACATGTACCTTTTGTAGTTTTTTCATAATTTGCCGAGCAATTTTTCCCTATCTTTTACAGTGGGAGCCTTTCTGTTGGTCCTCTACAGGAAATGTTGCTGTTTAAACTGTTTTTGGCAGGTGCACGGTGGCAGAGCGGCTAGAGCTTCTGCCTCCCAATCAGGAGGCCGTGGATTCGAATCCCGGACCACCCCAACATCACACAAATTCAATTGCGCAGTCACTCGCAATAGCTTCAGCTATTGCAACAGCATCTAGTTTATTTTTTTAATGTTTTTGTTTTTTTTGTTAACAACATAAGATGGCAAGCTTAAGGTTCTCAAATACATGTTTGAAGGCTAATAACAATACAAAAAATGCATCATATTTTTCCTGTAAAGTATTTAACACATAAAACTTCACTGTAAAACTGTAAATGTCTCTGATATGATTAAAGAGGATATGCTTTTTCTTCCAGTGCATTTTGTATTAAACTATATGCGCATATCATACATTTTTTTGATATTGATCTAAAACTGCTTGATAATAGACAAGGGTCCATGGACTTCACTGCAGAACTGATTGACTCACAGTAGGCAGCCGAGTTTTATTTATATTTTTATTTGCTGGTGTCATTTTTTGGGTCTTCCACTTGACTTGTTTGTTCCATAACCCTCAGGATCTTTTAAGAACTTCCAAATGTGTGTCTTACTGCGTCCCACCTCACAGCGATGGTCAGAGGCTCTGCTTATGCAGCTCAACAATCCAACCACGCTCAAAAAGAGAACGTTTTTGTCTTTGCCAACAGAACGTCATGACAGGTGAACACCTGACAGAAAATGACCCTGAATCCACATTTTTGCACAGATTTGTTCTTTTAAAGGCACGTGGTCCTAAACTTTAAACTTTTGATCAGCTGCAGAACTATTTCAGTTTAAATGTTGTTTTCAATAAAATGTTTACTCAAACCTCATTTCTTGTTGCTCATTGACGCTCTACTTGAACCTTGTTAAGATCCAACTATGAAAATGTGACTTTTGACATTTATTCAGCCGGACTTAAACTTTTGATCAGGACTGTAACAGAGCAGTATGATAAGGGAAAAATATCTAATTGCCATTTTTCTGACCGGTATTGCGATTGTAATTTATGTTTTGATAATGGGAAGAATTAACATGTCTGTCGCTGTTTGTCACATTTCTGTCACTTTTAGTATTGTTTTAGTCACTTTTAGTTGTGTTTTTGTCACTTTTAGTTGTGGTTCGGCATATTTAGTTCCGTTTCTGTCATTTTCATTTGCATTTTGTCACTTTTAGTCACTTGTTTTCACTTTTAGTCTCTTGTTTGTCACTTTTAACCGCATTATTGTCACGTTTAGTTGCGTTTTATTCCCTTTTAGCAGCCTTTTAGTCACTTTTAATCACGCTTTGGTCACATGCTTGTCACTTTTAGTCACATATTTGTCGCTTGTTTCAAATGTTCAAATGTTTTAACAAATCTAAACTACAGGGTTAGCAGTTTTTATGCAAAATAAAACATGACATTTCGTTGTTTGTGGAGAAAACTGTTGCTGTTAAAAAACTGTGGCCTTTCAAATTGCGATATTGATTCGATTTCGATTATTGTGCAGCTTTATAAGTCTTTGTTCTCTTGCACTTAATTGCCGTTCACCATTTGTTAGAGTTACTTCAAACAGTAGATGCTGTAAAATTGTTCTGACGCTTGAATATGGCTCATGTGGGTTCTTCGCAGTAATATTATTCTTATTTATTAGCCTAATTTGTTTTCATTGTCCTGAACTCCACTGGTCTAGACAGTTGTCCCACAGAATGAATGTAATATCCAAACCATGTGGCTTTTGTAACTCTCTGGCCCTGTGCCTCGGCTCATTCTTTTCACTGAACAAACTGTCACTTGTCATCATTTCATCTCTTCATCTGTTCATTTTTCGTCTGTGTTTTTCTGCCTCGTCCACATGATTTATCTCCTCGTCTCTTCAGGACGGATACTGGCAGAGGTAGGTCAGTCCGATCCATCTTCAGTCACACCGCTGCCACACCGCTGCCACACCGGAGTGAATGAGACGCTTTGTGGACACGTCCCAGACAGTCAAGTGTGTCAGACGGTAGACTGTTGAAGCTGGTTGAAGGTTTTTGTATGAAAATGTACTCTGGTAAGTTTCCCATCGCCAACAAAAAGCCGAATGATCCAGTCTGTTTGGATATTTTTACATGAGATCTGTCTTGACTAAAACTTTGATTAATATTAGTCCATAAATAAGCTGTGTCTGTGCTTGCAAGGTTTTTATTTTCAGCAACATTGAAAACAGCAGTTTAAATTAAATAATCTGTTCTGCAGCTGATCAAAAGTTTAGGACCACACCCCCAAAAAACAACAAGCTAACTAACCCCTCAAAACAGAAATCAAAGTCCAAAACATGAACTCTGAATGAAGTGTAGTGCCACAGTTATTGTTGATCACTTCAAATAAAAGTTGTTGTGGCGCTTGATGCAAGTGTTTCCAGGAGGTGAGAGGGAACACTGTCCAAGTGGTGAAGACGGCCTCACGAAGGACATCTACTGTCTGCAACTGTTTTTTGTAATTCATTTTTGTAAACTTCCATTGCTGTCCGTCCCCAAAGGTTCTCAGTTGGATTTAGATCAGGGGAACACACAGGACAATCCAAAAGAGGGATGTTATTCTCCTGAGGAAGTCCTTTGTCCTGGGGCTTTGTGAACTGTAGTGTTGTCCTGTTGAAAAACCCAGTGGTTCCACAGACGATGCTCTCTGCAACATCTGCACAGAGCCAGGGGCCCCTGCACCACCTGGAGCTCCATGGATCTTTGTTCCACCTTTCAATGTCCCATGTTTGGTGTTTCTTGTAAAGTCCAAGCTGCAGTTCGGTGGCGTTCAAGGAGACGAGGCCTTGTTTTTGTAGCCCTTCAGTGTCAGATGTGTCTGATGTTATTGGGCTGCAGTCGCACCAGTAACTGTGTTAAATGAGGTCAAGAATCGTCCAGTGTCTTGATGGATCCTCGGGCTCAGTGCTGGTGTCATTTTTTTGAGTCTTCCATTTGACTTTGACATCTTGACTGAAGCTCGACGTGGAAGATTGTTAAGATCTTACCAACCAGCAAAATGTGACTTTAACCATTTATTCAACTGGACTTATACTTTTGATCGATCTGGACTATATATATATATATATATATATGAATGTGGTGAGACGGCTGGAGGGTGCTTATCTGGCGCCCGCGGTGAGACGGCTATTGTGCGG
Source organism: Rhinogobius similis (assembly GCA_019453435.1). Lineage (NCBI taxonomy): Eukaryota > Metazoa > Chordata > Actinopteri > Gobiiformes > Gobiidae > Rhinogobius > Rhinogobius similis. Next base: position 26,055,422 of record CM033639.1, on the reverse strand, counting down.
AAGGTGCGCTTACCTGGCGCCCCACGCTGCGCGGGCTGGTGGGCTTTATAAGCGTCCCCTTTCTCGTTGCCTCCCCCTTTCACCCGCACGCATTTCCGGGCCTCTGTGTCGGCCGCTCGTCCTCCTGCTCCAGGTAGATATCGCGTACTCAATCGATCCATTCAGTTTAAATATCTTAACTTCAATGTTTCCTGTAGTGCCGCTGTCTGGCTGCGCGCTCCGCGCCACACAATCCTAAAATCTCCTCGTGCGTCGTGTGAGCACCTCCGTGGCAACAACTCTCGGCGTAGTAACACCATTCACAAAGTTCATTCACAAAGTTGCAGTAAGGCGCGCTGCGCGCTCCCGTCGCGCTTACAGGTAACTCCTCGCCCCTCAATCCCATTCATAAATTTGTAACTTTACACATGCGTTCCTTGTAGTTGGCCGCTTGGCGGTACACTCCCTGCGTCAAATCGCACACTCGCCGTGTTGCGCTCTCAATAGAACAGGTAAATTAATCACCATGAATGTTTGTCCATGCTCTGTTCCAAGACTAAATAGCATTTTTATTCTAGTTTGCTCACAACTGGCGCCACGCGCTTTGAGCAAACGTCACCGCTTCATTTGGGCTCCTGCTGCTGAGCGCCGCCTCCTGCTCGGCTTCCAGCCTGCATTAACTTTAAATTCCAAATTGGTAGGCTCTAACTCCTAGCGTCTGGCTCTTTATTTTAGATTTGTGTGTAACCTTAATTCCTTTTTTAGGTTTCACCATTGCCAGCAGCGGCACGAGACACGCCGCCCTCTGCTGTTTTGCTCCTTTTTGTTTTGTTTCCTTCCGTTTTGTTTTGTCCCGTTTTGTTCTTGGGTTTCTGTTTTGTACCGTTTTGTACTTTTGTTCTCGTGTTTTATTTCCTGTTTGTTAGTTTTCCCTGTTTTCCTTTTTTTCCGTCTTCCTTTTGTTTGTCGTCCCTGTTTATTTGCTCCCTACCCTTCTGTGTGAGGCGGTGCGCCTCAAGTGGGCGCTGTGTTGGGTGCGTATGCACGTGCGTCAGACGCTTTGCACCCGGGTCTGAGGGACAGTCGCTGGGACATTTTAAATTGCAGTGTGTATGGGTGGGATCCATTGGTTTTAAATTATTGTAGCTACTGTTAATTAAATTAAATGAAACTTGTTTTATTCGGTGATGTGAAGAATAAAGACAATGTAACTGGAATCTGGCTCCTGTGCTTTGGATACTTACCTGTGCGCCTTAGTTCTGTTTATTCTATTTTGGGTCCCAGAGCCCTCTCTCTGGGTGGCGTTGTTGGTTTTCTTTAGTTTTATTTAGTCACAAAGGTTAAATTTAATTTACATACATTTTACACCACGCACCCTCGGTTACATATATATATATATATATATATTAGTGGTGGGCATAGATTAATTTTTAATCTAGATTAATCTCACTGTAATCTTGGAATTAATCTAGATTAATCTAGATTAAAATGGCTCATTTGAATTCTGACGAAGACATTCAGAATATGTGTGCTACCCAAATAATGACTAAAAGTAAGTCTTTGAGAACGGGTTTCTCAAGCCAGGTGGCGCATTAGACCAGGGGCTCATCACATCAGTGCTTGGCCCGGCATTAGCTGAGGGATGCTTTGCGTTTAGGTGGTACTTGAGACTGGAAGAACTCCTACAGTAAACTAATTCCGCATTGCACAAGGTGCAAACAACCTTAGTCTTGTCGAGATTTCCATTGGGAAGCTTCTTAAAAATAAATTTTCTAGTCAGTGTTTCTCTGTGAGCTGTACTGTCCTCCTCTCTGATCACAGCCCCTCAGCTATAATTTGGTTTAGGTAGAATTAATAAAAAAAAAAAAAGGATATCATCATTAAGTTGTGTTCAAATCAGAGTCATGGTGTTTTTTCCCTCCAAAGCTTTCAGTTTTCTGATCCATTTTAATATAAAGATTGACTCACATCCAGCAACACTTCTGTGCAATATTCATTTAATTCTGTATTAATTTAATTCTGTGTTTAAATTTCCCCTGGAAGCCTCTGGACAAAGTAACCTGTGTGTCATGTTTAGATCATAAGCCCATGTTTCAAATAGGCCTAATTATAATTTACTATTAATTCTTGAAGTATGTCATTGATTAAACTTTACTGTAGCTCTGACACAACAAGTCAGTCTTCAAAGCCTAAATAAACTTTCCGTCAGTGGCCATTCATTTTCATTCTTCCAGTTTTCACATGGGATTATTCTGTGCATAAAGCACCTAACGCCTCGTTACGCACGCGGCTAATTTGCATATCAATCCACGCGAAAACTGTGCGAAGCGCTAAACTTTGTAGACGCGCTGTGGCGTTTGCTCTGATTGGTTCATGATTCTTCACTGGAGCTGAGGACAGAGGAGTCTGAAGTCTGTGTCTGTGCCGCGCTGCTCACGGCGCTCACACCGCTGCCGCGTAAAGACGCGTAATGACGCGCGGAGACAAGTCAGATCCAAAATGAATGAACTCAAATCAAGTTTGTCATCGTGAGTTCTGAGAGTTCAGGGTTGGACTGATTAAATCTCCAAAAGTGCACAGTCTGACCCTGGATTAAGTTTGTGTCTAATGTGATGGTTTGACTCCAGAGGCAATGATTTTAGTGGGACTACTTTTCCGTGCGTCAGGTGGAGGAGCTCGTCTACGTGCCTGCTGGTACAGCGTGCTACCACCAAATGTTTTAGGGGTCCGCAGTAACGGGCCGGAATACGTTACTTTCAGTCTCTGCGCGATGCCCCTGGGAGCTGTGCGCAATTACGCACGCGCGCATCTTAGAGGGAACAGTGCTCCCAACCCAACTTTGAGAATAGATTAACGGCGATATTTTTTTTATCGCCCGATAAGAGTCTCACGTTAACGCAGCACGTTAACGCCGTTACCGGCCCACCACTAATATATATATATATATATCCATGCATTTATGCGACTGAATGGGACTGAATCAGTTGAACGGGGCGAGGGGTGCTGTGGTGGCTCCAGGGAGTGTTCTCGACCTGCCGATGATGCTTCATTTCACTTCGCATTGATTAGTTATGAAGTTATTTTTTCCAACAACAACAAGTGCTTGAGTTTAACCTTGGTGGAGAAACAGTTGTGGACTGGACCGAAGAAAGCCTGGTATGGAGCTCTGTGGAGGGACATGATGGAGTAGAAGAATTATTCAGACTTAATAACAACTTAATCAACCTACACCTTCATTTTGTAATTACTAAGTCTGAATCACTCTTAATAACCTACTCGTTCATTGTTAATAAGTCTTTGTTCATGCTTTATTAAGGCTAATTAAGGTGTTGTTAGGACAAAGTGGCACTAATATTGTATTACATTCAATTTGACATCAAACGGGCCCCTAAAAATTGAATCTCTTTATTAGGAATGAAAAGTGATACTAAAAAATCTGTGTATGAAAATGTATGCGTATGTTTCCATTATTGTTGAGCTATTATTTCCAGAATGTAACAGGAGGTTTCACACAGTATCCCAGGAGTCCCACCCGTCCCGCTGCTTCGCCCTGGGCTCTGCTGCAGTGACTTATGGGCCGGGGTTATTTCCTCAGACCTCTGCCAGGCGGATGATTTAGACGGATCACACTTGAGGCATAGAGCTTCACGGACACTGTTCAAACACATTTCTAGGACAGAGGAATTCAACCTGTGCGCACAATCACCCAACAGCGACATTTCCAACATGGCAACCGCGGGTTTTCAGTCACCTGTTGTGGAGATGGAGCTGCGTTTCATGGCGAGGTGTTTGAGAAGAAAAGAGAGGGAAAGACAGAGAGAACGACAGAGGGAAAGAGGGATGTAGCTTTAAAGGGGTGTGTGTAAAAGTATGGAACAGACGGCTCCAAACTCTTGTGTCAGATCTGTTTTTGGCATTAAATGTGAGGAGTAAAAGTGAAAAGCAGGGGCGTGTCTAGACTTTTTGAAAGGGTGGGACCAGGGCCTGCCCAAGTCTGTGAGGAGATAATGTGGAGAGTTTAATATTTTGACATAAATGAAGGCTCTTCACACCAAGGAGACAATTCACAGTCTGAAACGGTCAAGAAAGTTTGGAGGAACGGCAACCTGCATGTGTTTAGTGTGAATGACTCCATCAGAGCTCACAGGAGAGCGATGGACCTCACAGGTGAACGATGGACCTCACAGGTGAACGATGGACCTCACAGGTGAACGATGGACCTCACAGGTGAACGATGGACCTCACAGGAGAGTGATGGACCTCACAGGTGAACGATGGACCTCACTGGAGAGCGATGGACCTCACAGGTGAACGATGGACCTCACAGGAGAGCGATGGACCTCAGAGGTGAATGATGGACCTCACAGGTGAACGATGGACCTCACAGGAGAGTGATGGACCTCACAGGTGAAAGATGGACCTCACTGGAGAGCGATGGACCTCACAGGTGAATGATGGACCTCACAGGAGAGTGATGGACCTCACAGGAGAGCAATGGACCTCACAGGTGAATGATGGACTTCACAGGAGAGCGATGGTTCTCAAAGGAGCCCAGTGGACCTCAGAGGAATGTGATGGATCTGAGGAAGAGCATTATGGACCTCAGAGGAGCGCAACGGACATCAGAGGAGCACGGTGGACCCCAGAGAAGTGCGATGGACCTCAAAGGAGCACAATGGACCTCAGAGGAGCACACTAGACTTCAGAGGAGCACAGAAGATGGAGGAGCTTGTGCTGGTTTATGGAATAGTCGTTTCAATCGCCACAAGGGGTGCTCCGATTGGCTCCAGGCCACATTCACATAATTCTCTTTTCACTCACATTCAGCTCAACTTTATAGGAAAAATATTCTGCATTTTTCATATTGTTATTAGCCTTTAAACATGCTCTAAAGTACTTTAAATTTACCATCTCAAAGTTTATTATGCACTAAATGAACGAAAATTAATGAAGTTTCTCTGCTGTCTGAGCTGACAGTTGCTTAGTGTATGCAGCCAGTAGATGGCGCCTAGCACTATACACAATCGAGTTATGTTATCACTGTAAGAGATAAGGTCAGCCCAGCAGCAGCAGTTATTGTGTTCAGGGGCAGAAATGCTCAGAACGAGTCTGTGATGATTCAAGGAGTTAAAACAGCAGAAGATTCTCTGATGAGTGATGGAGATGATCTGAAAATATGTCCTGGATCAAGGAAGTTCAGTAGGAAGTGTGTTTGGCGCTCAGAGGTAAAGGATTTTCTTATAAACATTCCTCAAAACAGAGTAAATGCAGCTGAATGCTACTTCAAGTGTGTTTTGATGACGGAACATTGTTAGAACAGGGTTTAAAGCTCAAAAAAGTCACCGTAGCAGAATATGTGTCCTTTAAATCAAATGATGACCTCCAGTGTGTGTCTTTTATCTGTGATGATGATGTGCTCGTCTTTATTTTAGCCTTGTGTAAATCCAAACATAGTGCCTCCTTCTTTTGGTCTGGTTTGTGCACGTCTGGTCCATGTGCTCATGTTCAGGACTGTAGTGTATTCATTGATCATTACTTTGGTCAAATGCACTAGTTTGTTTTCAAAAGTTCGCTCACATTTTGGTGGCTGCAAGTACAATGGAGAGTGAGGAGCTGTGGCCCTGACTGTGATGGGACAGGGAGGTCGGACTGGTGTGCAAGAGCCTTCAATCATTTGAAATATGAATATTTATTTATGCATAACATAAATTTGTATTCTCTCCACCTCAGCCCGTCTTGAGTGGCACCTGGAGGGACCAACCAGCCAACTGTACTGCTGTGGCTTGTGTTGTTTGTCCCATCGGGCTGACGCGGTTAAATCAACTTTTTTGCCACTAAACTGTGTATGTGGTTTTAAATAGCATCGTCTACGGTTCCTAGTTCTTTTGGGGTAAATTTTAGTGGAAACTAGGTAAACAGCTTTGTGGTCAAAATGGTCAAAAACATTGTGCTCCTTCTGCTCCAGAGTCCCTGAGCTGCAGAGGTCCAGCTCTGGTCCATGATTGGTGCAGGAGCGTCCAGATCAGAGCGGACAGGGCACAGCACAAAGACTCTGGATTTAGACGTAAAAACCGGAGTTGTTTTGAGAACCATTTTTACTCCTCTATCCTTTTCTTTGAACGGAACACCTAAAATATATTTACTTTTGTCAAACAGTAACGCACAACTCTGAAAGAACTGACAAAATTGTGGCTGCTGAGTCACTCATTATGTGTCAAGTAATTAACACACTTGGTGATTTTTTTTGTAATGTCACCGTAAGATGCTCTAAAAATGAGATAATACATTAAAAAAAAAAGAAATTTATTGATTTTAATACATCGGGCGGTTTGTAGTGAATATACATTCAGCTTTACAGTTCATACAAGAAGTCTCCCACCAAGTTTAAAATACACAAAATGTACAAGGTTTACAAGTGTCCACGTTTCTCCAACACGTTCCAGAAGTTAAAAAGACTACTTCCTTTTGCACCAAAGCATATAATAATATCCTGGTGTTACTAGTATCAGCTAAATATAAGTTAAAATATTATAATTGAAGTAAACAAACAGCTTAAGTTCATTCATTTAACACACACAAAATGGCACAAAGATAATTCCATGCAACGAAACAAAAAACAAATAAAACATTTCATTTTCATCATTGCAGAGTTGAATTTTCCAGACTTGTACAAATTCACTGGAAACACAAAGTGACTCACTAAAGTGGACAGTTTAAACATTTTTCCAGACCAAAAATTCCTGACCCAATATTGTGATGGAGTTACATATTGGAGAGTGAGGCCAAGTAGTCGCAGCAATGCATTATAGAGAGAAAACTCAATAAAAAATGCAATTCGTTGGGCCATTTTAAAGTGGAGTTGTATGTGGTACTCTGTTGATAGTGGTGAGGGAATCAGAATGTTTTAGAAGACGCTAAAAAAAGCTCATAAAAGGCGTTTCGGTGTAAAATGTATCTTATTGGTTTAGAAAAGCTGTGTCCAAACGAAAGCTCTCACAGCCCAAAATGGAGAAAAAAAAAGTTTAGACACTTCAGGTTTAGACGCACATTTTGGCACAGGACAGGTCGGGTTTAAAAAATGAGCCAAAGTAGTGTATAACTTGTGCATTTCTTCTATTAAGACAGATGTAAACAGCTATGGGCTCATTTATCTTTTTATTTTTATGTCTTATTAGAAATTCACAAGTTAGTATTTAAAAGAAGGCAGGATGAATTTTCCAAATACAAAATAGTATATGATATGTTCTTTTTAGCAGCTGGACCAAACTCCTTTAAACAGTCCCCTTTGTCCAGAAGTAAAATTCCCATTCATTTTTCGAAAAATAAAAAAATATACATTTTAAGACTCTGAAGGCTTGATAGAGGCTAATCAGCCGTGTGTAACTGTTGAACAACATTTTATTTCGCGTTATATCTCTGAAACGGTTTATACCACAACGTTCTCAAAACATTTCTCTTAAAGCTGGAGAACCTGACTTCACCCCGAAAGGAGGAAGTGGGTATTTAAATCTAAACTACTTCCTCGCTCTCAAACCCTTTGGCGCATCGTTCATAACCACATGCATTCTTTTTGGGGACGTGCACACTTTTAGAACTGCTTTTTTCAGCAGACTGGGGTGGACCACTCAAGCACAGCCAATCAGAGCACTGCATTAAGCTCTTTATGAGAAATAAAATACTTCATTATTATTACATGCAGACAGCATGCAGCAGCCTCATTTCTGTTGCAAAGTCCAGTTTTTACAATAAACTATTTTGGGGAAAACATGTGCCCCAGCTTTAATTTTAGGTTTCAAAAATTATTTTTGTACTAAAAAATACTTTGATCATAGACAGTGGTCACAACATTTAATCTCTCCATTAAATGTTTTAGACAAGTCTTAAATGGATGGGAAATGTACTTCCTGCACCACAGCTTGGGCTCTGTGCATTTTAAAGTCATATTTTGTGCTTCGTCTGTGAGCTTGTGTTCTAATTGTTCCTGCTTCAGTGTAAGTCAGATCACCACATTCAACTGCACCTCAAAAATGCCCAAACTAAACAAAAAGGTCCCTTGAATTCAGCAATAAAACGTTCTAGAGTGTCTAATTGCAAGTCATTGCAAACACCAGCTGAGTTACATGAGGCAGTCGTGTAGAAAACAAAGATACTGATGATAAAAGCAGCGCTGCAGCGAGCAGAAGCAGCACAGAAGAACACAGAGAGGCGTCCAGGCGCTGTATTCCAACTGGAAAGACTGACGTGTGTTTGATATGTTACCATCTCAGGATTCAGAGAGGGTTTTGGTTATGTACAGGCAGGACACACCCACAGCGCACTTAAAGGACACATAGTATGCACCATTTGTGTTGATATTGTCCTTTAAACATGATCTTGAGTACCTCTAGTGTGTTAAAATAATATATGCATTGGAAAGAACACATTACTTTCTATCAGTAAGTCATTCCCTCATCAGGATTTGTGTCAGCACTCCATCTACTGGCAGCAGGGGAAATAAACTAAAGCTAGCTTGCCTGACACGCTAATCTAAGCACGCAGTTGTAATGAACTGAGTCTGATGGTGATTTTTTTCTTACCGATTTCTACATTTCTGACATAAGAAATCTGGGGAAAAGTGTTTTATGAGGCTCAGATGGAGAGGACCTTGTAAACCGGATTAAAGAATGAATGAATGAATGAAGCTCAATCTAATTAGAAAACTATGAGAAAATAATATTAAAACAGCACAATGTGTGTCCTTTAAGAGTTTACATGCAGACGGCCCACGTATAGTTTGTGATTTAGGTGATGTAGTGGTAAGCAGTCTTGCCTCACTGCAAAAAGGTCCTGGGTTCAGTTCTCAAATCATATAAGGCGGCCTTTCTTTGTGGAATTTTCCAAAACTTGCCTAAAGCATACACAGATTTATCCTCCAGCTAGATTCCTGACCAGGATCTTGGCACAGATGTTAAGAGGTGACCCAGTTTTCAGCACTGTAGTTGTTCACAGCTCCAGGTTACCCACGCAGGGAAGAACGGGTCAAATGCAGCTGTACAAGACACCTCATTTAGCTTGTATATACAGCAAATTAACTTTCCTCGCCTTGTGTTTATTCTAGCTAAATTAATAGCTAGCACAGATGTGGGAAAAATCTTTTGCACAAATGAGATTTTAATTACTGGAAAAAATGACAATCTTAAATAGGTTAATTAGCTAATAGGTGCTTGAATTAAGTAGTGTTTATCTTGATTTGAGTGGATTTTGATGAGTCTTAAAATGGGATTGCCAGTGGAACAAGTGGAATTTAAAGAGACAAAAATGTTTTACTTGAAATGACAAAAGAAAAATGCTACTGCACTTGAAACAACTGGCAAATCTTATTTCAAGACGATTCAAAATCACTCAGATCAAGACAATATTATTTAAAGGACACATTCTGCATTATTTGTGTTGTTCATGTTTCAGAATGTAATAATGTTGTCACGAAAACCCAAACATGACTTTATATCAATCAGGCGTTCAGTCATTATAGTTTGGTGTTAGACCTCAATCTACTGGCAGCAGACAGAAATCCCATAGAATATACAAAAGCTAGATATTAACAAACTGCCTGGATATGCCAATACAAACACTCAGTTGTAATGAACATGATTTGATGGCATAAATATTTTAACGAGTGTGGTGATGATTTATGATCTTAAAACAGAACTAAGTTAGCTTATTAAAGGTCTTTGTAAGTCTGTGTGGTGGTTGCGTATGTATTTTCAGGGCGTTTGAAGCACCCATTGTCTCCCCCTGCTGTCTCTGGGCAGATAACGAGTCTAGCATCATTTGCTGACGTCGACCCAAAGCCAACTATCCAGAGAGACCCTGGCTGTTTAAAAAATATTTGGAAATGTGAAAGGTTTTAGAGTGTGGTTCTTTTCACTAAGTGGAGAAGCTCTGTCGCTAAAGTTACTTCATTCATTCATTTTCTAGCGCTTGTTCCTGTTAGGGGTCGCGGGTGACTGGAGCTTATCCCAGTGACTTTGGGCCGTACACCCTGGACAGGGGCCAGCTCGTTGCAGGGCTAATGAAGCTACTTAGTTCTGCTTTAAAAACTGAGCCAAAGACTTCCAGATTACTTTACTCAGAGTGTTTTGGTGAGGCTCAGATGGAGAGGACCTTGTGAACAGAATTAATTAAACAAAGTGTGAATGACAACTCCAGACACGTTTTTGATGAAGGGACAATGTTATTACATGTGTAAAAGCTCAAATAAGTAAATTTTGCACAATGTGTGTCCTCTAAATAAAGATAAAAGTCTTATTTTACAGCAATATGTACGTATTTAAGATTGTTTTTTTTTGTCCGGATTAAAGGAAAATCTGAATGATTACTCTTTTCATAGTCGGGCAGCCCCTAGGTTCTAGGATTCTAGGTTTGTCTTTTTCAATCAGACTATGGCACCATTTGCACATCTCTGCATGTAAACATCTACTGCAAAAACACAACAGAACAGTCTCACTCAAACAGAGGGAAGCGCAGCGGTTATCCCGGGTGTGCAAACATCAGCGGCCTGGGTGAGCGTGTGCGCGGGGGGCACCGGGAGACGGGGCAGCAGAGTCATTCTTCACAGTTCCTGGATATGTGTGAGCGGAGGCGGGGGTCGGGGGTCACTCGGGTCTAGAGCAGGGAGCAGTACCCCCCGCAGCCGCCCCCTCCCGCGTCCTCGTCGCTCAGCGTCACACTGCGCCCGTGGGTGTCGCTCTGCCACAACCCGGGCGTCTGGATGATCTTCTCCACCAGCTCCTCGAACGCACACTGCACGCCGTCCTTGGTCTTGGCGCTGGCCTCTGTGGGACCAACCGGGAAAATGTCAACCGATTGTGGTTTGTGGAGTGTTTTTTTAATAAGATATTGGTTGTTTAAAGATTTGACAATGCAGGTACACAATTATGAGAACTTTGATAGGGCTGGGAGATATGGTGATAAAAGTGGAATGGTGAGCTCGTCCCTGTGACAATCTGCTGTTTTTGTGAAATCGTCGTATCGTGATTGACTGTTTGTCTCTTTAATGCAGCTGTCTGTTCAAACACACTTTTTCTCCTGTTGTTTAGCCTCTGAGCAGATGACTTTATTTACCTTTTATATGCTTGGGCTGCACAATTCAAAACAAAAATCAAATTGACACAAAAACGCAATTTTGATGGACACAATTAGCAAATCGCAATGGCTGCATTTTTTGAAGTGCAATCATTTGTTCAACAAACAATAAAATTCCTTGCTTTGATTTGAATAAAAACTGCAAACACTGTAGTTTGTAGTAACCAAAAGTGATAAAAATGCGTTCAAAACTGACAAAAACATCTCCGCAAACTACGAACGCGACACAATGCACCAAAACGTGACTAAAAGCGACAAAACATGGCTAAAAGTGACAAAGACGCATTTAAATACGACAAACATAACTGAACGTGACAAAAATTGTATTTAAAATTTGCACTGAATCCTATTATTAAAACATCAGAAACATCACTATTAGATATTTTTCCTCAATTGTGCAGCTCATATAGTATATAGTATAAAGCCCCAAGAAAATCGTGATAAATATTTTTTGCTATATCGCCCAGCCCCAGGTTAAGAGCTAGTTTAGATTTGAGACAATTCCTTAAAGGTCCCATATTCTGCTATTTTCCCCTTTACACAGTCTATTCTAAGGGCTTTGTTGATACATTTTCTCGTTGTGCAATATCCATAACATAACAGTTTCCAAAAAACACCCATTTCTTGGACTGGCCCCCCTCCTTGCAAAAGCAAACGGCTCACTCTGAGATCTGACCCTCCCCCGCCCAACTCGTGCCGAAGCCTAGAGCGGAGATGGTGCATGCGCCGTGTGCTCCGGTAAACAGCGATACACAAACACAGGAATAAACATTTTATCCGTCCTGACGGTGAGTCGTGCTGAGTCCTACGTCCTGGATCTGACCTGGAGTTTGACGTGCTCCAGTACCTCAACGACGGACGCTGCTGTTTGGTACATAACAAGCTAACTCTTTGATCTGTTGTATCCATCGTGTAGTAATTACTGTGTAACAATAGCATTAGCTGTTGTCATTCTGCGGCTGCGCGCTTCCCGGAGGCGTGGCTTAAACACCGCGTCATCCTTGTGAGCGCGTCATCCTTGTGAGGAGCCCCCGTCTGCTGCTCAGCCGAGGGGGACGGAAAAGACAGTTCTCTAGAGAAAGCATGAGGGAATCAATCAAAAAACCACTTTGGGCACAACATACGAGGCCCAAATAGCACTGTAGGAAGGTTAAAACCTCTGAAAAGTCGATTTTGCATGTTATGGGACCTTTAATCTGGGTTTGGCTCTGGTTCAGTACTGGTTTAGACGTGGTGTATTAGTCCAGGTTTAGTCCGTCTTAAAGTAGCTCTAATTAAATCTAATTCTTGTTTTGTTTACAATTCTGTTTAATTCTGGAAGGCTTGAGTCTTTCACTGGGGGTAAAAAAATTAATATTTGATTTTTTAAAGCTACTTTCTGGAGTTGGAAAGTTACCTGCATGACTCCATGGAAACAGAAACTTAAACCCATACTTTATAACATTCTCCATGCAGATATACATATGTTTTCTGCCATACTGTGGAATATTATAGCCAAAGGAAAAACATTTCCATGAAAACAAACAGGAGGCTTCTCCAGGCCAACATCAGAATCAGAAACAGGTTTATAGCCATTGAGATTTATGGAGATGCGAGCCCACTCACAGTAAAGGATGCATTTTTATAGCTTTTTCAGAGCAATAAACAAAATGAACAAAACATCTCTGTATTTTAGTCTAATATTTACAGGGGCCTAAAGTATCCAGTTTTTTCCATGCAATAAAGTATAATGTATTTTGTCAAAAGTACAGATATATTATAAAAGCAGTTATTCGGGTCAATATGAGACCTCTGTGTGATGTCTGCACCTAACTACAGAGTGTTTCATTCATTCCGTAGAAGGATGTGAGCTATTAGCATGCTAATGTACGTTAGCTTTACCGTGAGTCACTGTGGCCTCTGAAAGTTGTGGTAAGTGAGCGATAAATGTGACTAATTTAAAGAGTTTTAAATTAACTAGTTCCGTTTTGCACAATTTAAGACAGGTACAGCCCCTTTAAAGGTCCCATATTCTGCTATTTTGCCCTTTACACAGTCTATTCTAAGGGCTTTGTTGATACATTTTTGCGTCGTGCAATATCCATAACATAACAGTTTCCGAAAAACACCCATTTCTTGGACTGGCCACCCTCCTTGCAAAAGCAAACGGCTCACTCTGAGATCTGACCCCCCCCCCCGAACAGAGAGGAGGCTGCCTCCCCCGCCAAACCCGTGCGCCTCCCCCTCCCAACTCACGCCGAAGCCTAGAGCGGAGATAGTGCGCTATGTGCCGTGTGCTCCGGTAAACAGCGATACACAAACACGGGAATAAACATTTTATCGTCCTGACGGTGCGTCGTGCTGAGTCCTACGTCCTGGATCTGACCTGGAGTTTGGCGTGCTCCAGTACCGGCCGACGGACGCTGTTGCCGTTTGGTGAATAACAAGCTAACTCTTCTGTCTGTCGTATCCATCGTGTAATTACTGTGTCGCATTAGCATTAGCTGTTTTTATTCTGCGGCTGCGCGCTTCCTGGAGGCGTGGTTTAAACACCGCGTCATCTTAGTGAGGAGCCCCCGTCTGCTGCTCAGCCGAGGGGGACGGAAAAGACAGTTCTCTAGTGAAAGCCTGAGGGAATCAATCAAAAAACCACTTTGGGCACAACATACGAGGCCCAAATAGCACTGGAGGAAGGTTAAAACCTCTGAAAAGTCCATTTTGCATGTTATGGGACCTTTAACTGGGAATGTCAACTGAGAAGTCAATAATGATGCGCGGGCATGTTTTCTAATGTGTTAATACCCTTCTTTTTTGGCCCGTAGGCTTCACCTGAAATACCTTTCTAACAAACTGTGTTCGTTTTGGCTAATTGAGAGCAGGAAATACTTATTTAACACGGCAATGAATGTCTTTTTTAAGTTATACTTCAGGGCAAATTCTTGATAGGTTTATTTAGTCCAGGAGGCTGTTCCACAAAAGTTAGAAAAATATGGAAAAATCCTCCTGAAGATGTGAGACAGGCCTTGACTACAATGTGAACAGTCTGGGCTCATAAGAGTTCTGCTCAGCTGTGCATACGACTGAAAGGATCTGAACACCAGCCTTTTAAAGTGAAATTTTAATTTAATCTAATCTCTTTCAGTTTTGACTCTTTTCTTCCAGTGTGCACGAATTGCGCTCTACGGATAATCTTGCCCTGCTTTGAGTTGGTCTTATTTCATTCTCATTTCAGCTCTAATGCAAACTGGTGCAGCAGCAAACCGAAATGATAACAAGAAAAGACAAAAACCCTCTCCGTGAGCCAACTCCTGCAAAACAACTCTCTGGTTTAGTGGTCCAAGTCTAGTCTGTCCTAGTTCTGTTTAGTCCTGGTTTAATGGGTTGAGTAAATCTGGGTTGACGCTCTGGAAAGTCAAATCAGATTTCAAAACATGGAGAATGACAGTGGTGTGCAGCTGATGATGACACGGCGGGGAAGCCTCACTCACCTATAAAAAGCATGGAATGTTTTCTTGCAAACTTGAGTCCTTCGGCTCTGTCTAGCTCGTGGTTTTCCTGCCGTGAAAGAACAGAGGGAATGATGAGGACCAGGGCACAGGGAAAGCACGGGGTTCTTGTATTAGTTTGCGCTTGATATAATATTTTTACACATTTAAGACCAGAACCACCGAATCTTAAATTTTGTGAAAAGTAGACGTAGTGTCAGCTCTCACCTGGTCGATCTTGTTGCCCACCAGCATCTTAACCAGGTCGTTCCGGGTGCAGTACGTCTCCAGTTCGTTGAGCCAGTTTTCTAGTTTTGTAAAGGTTTCTCTTCGTGTGACGTCGTACACTGAGGAAACAAGAAATAATGGTCAGTATTTCACCTTCAAAAGCCACAGTAAATAAACCTGCTCGTTACGAAGGCTCATCAAGAAAATCAGGAACAATTATTTCGGTACCGTTTCCAAACCTTTGAAACCTTTTCCATTATCCACAGTATAAAAGGTTATTATCTATTTAAAAGGGGTGGCTACAGGTCAGATCTGTGAAGAGGCCACCTTGCTCACAGTGAGAGGTATTTTAGAGCAAGAAAAACATAAACGCAAAATAGATACATTTAATGCCATAGTATCTGATTTTGCTCACATACTTCCAGTAGCTCGGGAAAAACAGTCCTAGTGTTTCCATCTGACAGTGGTCTGAAAGTCCGCCCCCTTCCACCATGTTTAAGGTTTGTCTTGAGCTGTAACGTCCGAGCTCGGTGGAGGTGAGAGAAAATAACGCGGACACGCTAACGTACACCTGCAGCTCGCAGTAAACACCGGGTTAGGGGCACATGAAATTTCCCCCTTTGTGTTTGTGAGAGAAGAGAGTACTGAGTGAGAGGCGGAGGCGCGACAGACACAGCGACAGACACAGCGACAGACACACAGACACACACACACAGACACACACACACAGACACACACACACACAGACACACACAGACACACACACAGACACATGCACAGGAGGATGGAGAACGTTGCACTGAGGACACGGACAAAGCATTGGTCAAGCGTGGAGCTGGAGACTCGAAGGGTAGGTGCAGGGACAATCATACCTCTGACACGCTTTCTGAAATCCCCACACACACAAAAGCCAGAAAAGTTTTATGGAATAAGCTTCTGACGTTATACAAAGAAGTGCCAACAGTGGTTTGCTAAAGTTGAAAAGCTCTGAATGGCTTGATAGTGTCCACAACACTGCAGCCCAGGCGCACGCACACACACCTCCTCTGGCCCATGTCCCTCTGTGCTCTGTACAGTGTCCACATCCCGCCGTGGGCTCGGACTATCAATCACACAGCGTGAGGTTGGGAGTAATTAAGAACTACTAAATATTGTACACAGTTGCACAGTGTAAGCCCGGGTGCTGCTCCTGTCCAGAGGAGCGGGCGCAGCGATCAGAGAGGGGAGAGAGAGGGGCAAAGGGAGTGTGTATTTGTGTGTGTGTGAGTGTGTGTGTGTGCGTGCGTGCGTGCGTGCGTGCGTGTGGCGCAGCATGAAAAGCCATCAGCCCCTTTACGACATGGCACTGGACCCCGTTAGACTGTTAGACTTCTTTAGACCCCATCAAACCCCTGTTAGACCCAGTCAGAAGCCGTAAGACCCTGTTACACCCGTTAGACGTCATAAGACTGTGTTGGACCCCGGTGGACGCTGTTGGACCTCCTTTAGACCTTATTAGACCTCCTTTACACCTCATTAGACCTCCTTTAGACCTCATTAGACCTCCTTTAGACCTCATTAGACCTCCTTTAGACCTCATTAGACCTCCTTTAGACCTCATTAGACCTCCTTTAGACCTCATTAGACCTCATCAAACTTCCTTTAGACCTCCTTTAGACCTCCTTTAGACCTCATTAGACCTCCTTTAGACCTCATTAGACCACATTAGACCTCATTAGACCTCATTAGACCTCATTAGACCTCCTTTAGACCTCCCTTAGACCTCCTTTAGACCTCATTAGACCTCCTTTAGACCTCATTAGACCTCATTAGACCTCCTTTAGACCACATTAGACCTCCTTTAGACCTCATTAGACCTCCTTTAGACCTCATTAGACCACATTAGACCCCCTTTAGACCTCATTAGACCACATTAGACCTCATTAGACCCCATTAGACCTAATTAGACCTCCTTTAGACCTCATTAGACCTCCTTAGACCTCATTAGACCTCCTTTAGACCTCCTTTAGACCTCATTAGACCTACTTTAGACCTCATTAGACCTCCTTTAGACCTCATTAGACCACATTAGACCTCCTTTAGACCTCCTTTAGACCACATTAGACCTCCTTTAGACCTCATTAGACCTCCTTTAGACCTCCTTTAGACCTCATTAGACCTCCTTAGACCTCCTTAGACCACATTAGACCACATTAGACCACATTAGACCTCATTAGACCTCATTAGACCTCATTAGACCTCCTTTAGACCTCCTTTAGACCACATTAGACCTCCTTTAGACCTCCTTTAGACCTCATTAGACCTCCTTTAGAACTCCTTTAGACCACATTAGACCTCATTAGACCTCATTAGACCTCATTTAGACCACATTAGACCTCCTTTAGACCTCATTAGACCTCCTTTAGAACTCCTTTAGACCACATTAGAACTCCTTTAGACCACATTAGACCTCCTTTAGACCTCATTAGACCTCATTAGACCTCCTTTAGACCACATTAGACCTCCTTTAGACCTCATTAGACCTCCTTTAGACCACATTAGACCTCCTTTAGACCTCCTTTAGACCTCATTAGACCTCATTAGACCTCCTTTAGACCACATTAGACCTCCTTTAGACCTCATTAGACCTCATTAGACCTCCTTTTGACCTCCTTTTGACCTCCTTTAGACCTCATTAGACCTCCTTTAGACCTCCTTTAGACCTCCTTTAGACCTCCTTTAGACTTCATTAGACCTCCTTTAGACCTCCTTTAGACCTCTTTAGACCTCCTTAGACCACATTATACCTCATTAGACCTCCTTTAGACCTCTTTAGACCTCCTTTAGACCTCATTAGACCTCCTTTTGACCTCCTTTAGACCTCCTTTAGACCTCCTTTAGACCACATTAGACCTCCTTTAGACCTCATTAGACCTCCTTTAGACCTCATTAGACTTCATTAGACCTCCTTTAGATCTCATTAGACCTCCTTTAGACCTCCTTTAGACCTCCTTTAGACCTCATTAGACCACATTAGACCTCCTTTAGACCTCCATTAGACCTCATTAGACCTCATTTGACCTCCTTTGACCTCCTTTGACCTCCTTAGACCTCCTTAGACCTCCTTTAGACCTCCTTTAGACCTCCTTTAGACCTCATTAGACCTCCTTAGACCTCATTAGACCTCATTAGACCACATTAGACCTCATTAGACCTCCTTTAGACCTCCTTTAGACCTCCTTTAGACATCATTAGACCTCCTTTAGACCTCATTAGACCTCATTAGACCTCCTTTAGACCACATTAGACCTCCTTTAGACCTCATTAGACCACATTAGACCACATTAGACCACATTAGACCTCATTAGACCTCATTAGACCTCATTTAGACCACATTAGACCTCCTTTAGACCACATTAGACCTCCTTTAGAACTCCTTTAGACCACATTAGACCTCATTAGACCTCATTAGACCTCCTTTAGACCTCCTTAGACCTCCTTAGACCTCCTTAGACCTCCATTAGACCACATTAGACCTCATTAGACCTCATTAGACCTCATTAGACCTCATTAGACCTCATTAGACCTCCTTTAGACCACATTAGACCTCCTTTAGACCACATTAGACCTCCTTTAGACCACATTATACCTCCTTTAGACCTCATTAGACCTCCTTTAGACCTCATTAGACCACATTAGACCTCATTAGACCTCCTTTAGACCACATTAGACCTCCTTTAGACCTCATTAGACCACATTAGACCACATTAGACCTCATTAGACCTCATTAGACCTCATTAGACCTCATTTAGACCACATTAGACCTCCTTTAGACCTCATTAGACCTCCTTTAGAACTCCTTTAGACCACATTAGACCTCATTAGACCTCCTTAATACAACATTAGACCTCCTTTAGACCTCATTAGACCTCCTTTAGACCACATTAGACCTCCTTTAGACCTCATTAGACCTCCTTTTGACCTCCTTTAGACCTCCTTTAGACCACATTATACCTCATTAGACCTCCTTTAGACCTCTTTAGACCTCCTTTAGACTTCATTAGACCTCCTTTAGACCTCCTTTAGACCTCTTTAGACCTCCTTAGACCACATTAGACCTCCTTTAGACCTCATTAGACCTCATTAGACCTCATTAGACCTCCTTTTGACCTCCTTTAGACCTCCTTTAGACCACATTAGACCTCCTTTAGACCTCATTAGACCTCCTTTAGACCTCATTAGACTTCATTAGACCTCCTTTAGACCTCATTAGACCTCCTTTAGACCTCATTAGACCTCATTAGACCTCCTTTAGACCTCATTAGACCTCATTAGACCACATTATACCTCCTTTAGACCTCCTTTAGACCTCATTAGACTTCATTAGACCTCCTTTAGACCTCATTAGACCTCCTTTAGACCTCATTAGACCTCCTGAGACCTCATTAGACCTCCTTTAGACCTCTTTAGACCTCTTTAGACCTATTTAGACCTCTTTAGACCTCCTTTAGACCTCTTTAGACCTCATTAGACCTCCTTAGACCTCCTTTAGACCTCTTTAGACCGCTTTAGACCTCCTTAGACCTCCTTTAGACCTCCTTAGACCTCCTTAGACCTCCTTAGACCTCCTTTAGACCACCTTAGACCTCCTTTAGACCTCATTAGACCACATTAGACCTCATTAGACCTCCTTTAGACCTCATTAGACCTCATTAGACCTCATTAGACCTCATTAGACCTCATTAGACCTCCTTTAGACCACATTAGACCTCCTTTAGACCACATTAGACCTCCTTTTTATCTTCTTTAGACCACATTAGACCTCCTTTAGACCTCCTTAGACCTCCTTAGACCTCCTTAGACCTCCTTAGACCTCCTTAGACCTCCTTAGACCTCCTTAGACCTCCTTAGACCTCCATTAGACCTCCATTAGACCACATTAGACCTCATTAGACCTCATTAGACCTCATTAGACCTCCTTTAGACCACATTAGACCTCCTTTAGACCACATTAGACATCCTTTAGACCTCATTAGACCTCCTTTAGACCTCATTAGACCACATTAGACCTCATTAGACCTCCTTTAGACCACATTAGACCTCCTTTAGACCTCATTAGACCTCATTAGACCTCATTTAGACCACATTAGACCTCCTTTAGACCTCATTAGACCTCCTTTAGAACTCCTTTAGACCATATTAGACCTCATTAGACCTCCTTTAGACCTCCTTTAGACCTCATTAGACCTCCTTTAGACCTCATTAGACTTCCTTCAGACTTCATTAGACCTCCTTCAGACTTCTTTAGACCTCCTTTAGACTTCTTTAGACCTCCTTGAGACCTCCTTTAGACCTCCTTTAGACCACATTAGACCTCCTTTAGACCACATTAGACCTCCTTTAGACCTCCTTTAGACCTCTTTAGACCTCCTTTAGACTTCATTAGACCTCCTTTAGACTTCATTAGACCTCCTTTAGACCTCCTTTAGACCTCCTTTAGACCACATTAGACCTCCTTTAGACCACATTAGACCTCCTTTAGACCTCCTTTAGACCTCTTTAGACCTCCTTTAGACTTCATTAGACCTCCTTTAGACTTCATTAGACCTCCTTTAGACTTCATTAGACCTCCTTTAGGCTTCATTAGACCTCCTTTAGACTTCTTTAGACCTCCTTTAGACTTCTTTAGACCTCCTTTAGACTTCTTTAGACCTCCTTTAGACATCTTAAGACCTCCTTTAGACTTCTTTATACCTCCTTTAGAATTCTTTAGACCTCCTTTAGACCTCCTTTAGACCTCATTAGACCTCCTTAGACCTCCTTTAGACCTCATTAGACCTCATTAGACCTCCTTTAGACCTCCTTTAGACCTCCTTTAGACCACATTAGACCTCCTTTAGACCTCCTTTAGACCTCTTTAGACCTCCTTTAGACCTCCTTTAGACTTCATTAGACCTCCTTTAGACTTCATTAGACCTCCTTTAGACTTCATTAGACCTCCTTTAGACTTCTTTAGACATCCTTTAGACTTCTTTATACCTCCTTTAGACCTCCTTTAGACCACATTAGACCTCCTTTAGACCTCATTAGACCTCCTTTAGACCTCCTTTAGACCACATTAGACCTCCTTTAGACCTCCATTAGACCTCCTTTAGACCACATTAGACCTCCTTTAGACCTCCTTTAGACCTCCTTTATACCACATTTTACCTCTTTAGACCTGCTTTAGACCTCCTTTAGACCTCCTTTAGACCACATTAGACCTCCTTTAGACCTCCTTTAGACCTCTTTATAACTACTTTAGACCTCATTTAGACCTCATTTAGACAACATTAGACATCATTTATACTTCATTAGACCTCCTTTATACTTCATTAGACCTCCTTTAGACTTCTTTAGACCTCCTTTAGACTTCTTTAGACCTCCTTTAGACCTCCTTTAGACCACATTAGACCTCCTTTAGACTTCATTAGACCTCCTTTAGACCTCCTTTAGACCTCCTTTAGACCACATTAGACCTCCTTTAGACCTCCATTAGACCACATTAGACCTCATTAGACTTCCTTTAGACCTCCTTTAGACCTCCTTTAGACCACATTAGACCTCATTAGACCTCCTTTAGACCTCCTTTAGACCACATTAGACCTCCTTTAGACCTCCATTAGACCTCCTTTAGACCACATTAGACCTCATTAGACCTCCTTTAGACCTCCTTTAGACCTCCTTTAGACCACATTAGACCTCATTAGACCTCCTTTAGACCTCATTAGACCTCCTTTAGACCTCATTAGACCCCGCTGAACACTTACCCAGGATGACTCCTTGGGCGCCGCGGTAGTAACTGGGTGTGAGGGTTCGGAAGCGCTCCTGACCCGCTGTGTCCTGAGAAGCACATGACAGTTCAGAACTCTACAAGTGTCACTCGGCATACTCATTTTTCAAATAATCACAAATAGGCCCAGGATGTGGGCGGGGATAGGGGGTATTTCAAAACTAAGGAATTAAGACATTTTCTGAACACTGGAGCCTCAGTTGCAGGACAACACAAGATTAACTCAAACATGCAGGAATCCAAATACAACTTTTAAAACTGTTGTAACAGGATCACATGCCTAATCGATCTGATTTTGCATAATATGTCCTCCTCAATACTGTGGTCCTCCTCATACTATCCCCATAGAAAGTCCAGTTGAATAAATAGAAAAAGTCACAGTTTCATGGTTGGATCTTAACAAGGTTCCAAGTAGAGCTTCAATAAGCAACAAGAAATGGGAGTGAGAGAAAAAAAGTAGAGTAAACATTTTATTGAAAACAACAATTAAACTGAAAGAGTCTGTTCTGCAGCTGATCAAAAGTTTAGAACCACAAATATTTAATAGCTCAAATCTGTGCAAAAATGTGGAGTCGGTATCCTTTTCTGTCAGGTGTTCACCTGTCATGACGTTCTGATGGTAAAGACAAAAAAGCACATTCTTTTGAACGTGGTGGGGTTGAGCTGCATAAGCAGAGCCTCTCTCCATCGCTGCTGAGGTGGGACGCAGTAAGACAGTCATTTGGAATTTATTAAAAGCAACAAAAAGTCAAGTGGAAGACCCAAAAAATGACACCAGCTCTGAGCTGGAGGATCTGATTGGTCGTCCGTCAAGACCCTGGACGATCCTCGACCCAAATGAAGGCTGTTACTGGAGCGACTGCAGCCCAATAACATCAGACACATCTGACACTGAAGGGCAAAAAAACAAGAAACGTCTCCAAAGTCCTCGTCTCCTTGAACGCCACAGAACTTTACAAGAGACACAAACATGGGACATTGAAAGGTGGAACAAAGTTTTATTCTCTGATGAGAAAAAATGTAACCTTGACGGTCCTGATGGTTTTTTAATGTGTGGTCCTAAACTTTTGATCAGCTGTAAATGTAAAAATGTGACTTTTGTCCATTTTTCAACTGGTCTTAAACTTTTGATCGGAACTGTATGTTGTCTTTTTTCCACAGTAAAACCTATTGCTCTTTACTTTTAAATGTCGTCTATAAATAAATCTGCCTTGCCTTGTCGAGACTGTAAAAATACGCTGGAAATGTTTAATATTATACACTTACTTGGTAAAGATTCTCTATCAATATACCTTCAATCAGCAATTTTTAAACTTATACTGGCATATTAAAAATCTAAATTTATGATGAAGTAATTTTCTGTGTCTATTTTGCTCTCTACATATGAAAAATATAAAACTGTAGTTGCGTAAAATGACCACATTATAGTAAGTGTAAATTATGACAACCAGTCCATGCTGTCACCAGCTTTGATTCCAGTCCCTCGGCTGAAGCTCAGAGGTCGGTTGGAGCTCATTAACGTGACTCTGGCGCCATCTACTGGAGACTTCCCCAAACAACTACAACTGTGAGTTTGGGATTTCTGACTAAACAAATCTCCAGTTTGTATTTGAGATGGAGCAGAATGAGTTAGAATGGCTAATACTTGATTATTTCTTTGCAGTTGGATTATTATAGCAAGGAATGACTGTCACTCGAAATATAACGCATCAGATTCACGCAACTCAAATAATCTGTTGCTTTTCAGGGTAGTTCCAGATTTGTGACTATAGAAAATGTGTAAAAAGACCAATACTAATAAAAGAAGATGTGTCGGATACAAAAATCAGTATAATAAATGGTTAAGCAGATCTTTTAAGTTAATATTTTAATGAAATATTATTAGGCTGTAGGTCATTAAAGCAAATTAAAGACAAATTCAAAGTACTTTATTGACTGAACATGCAATACAAAACGATGGAGTTGGTCTCAGATGACATGTTTGACTTTCTGCATCTCATTTTTGTATTTTATCCAATTGCATGCTCGTTAAAACCACTAATTTAGCGTCCATGTAAACTTTTCCTCCGCGCGTTTGGTGTTAGCCTCTCCATTCAGCCTCCTGTCTGCTGTCCTGTTTATACCATAACATCATTAATGTTTTTTGAACTGTAATTCGTTATTCAATGTCATTCATGTGTGAAGCATTTGGAGCACTGCTGGTTGTTGTAAATGTGCTCCACAAATACCTTTGAACATGACCCTGAGAACAAAAGAACAGAAGGTGCTAAACTACAAAGAATAAGTAAAGTATGTCCCCTGGGCATTCACAGCCCTATTCGGACGGGAGTAGTTTTACCTCGGGACCTCTGGTAAACTGTAATTGGAGTTGTCAAACGTATTGAAAATCAGATATTAATCGATATTAAAATTAGCATTGAAACTAGATACTCATTTGAGCAAGTATTGATACTTAAAGGATCTTATTAACAGGACAAAATGTGAGCTTTTGTGAACAGTTTGAGCTTTGTCAGATTTGGTAAAAGACAGCAATGTTTAAGAAAGAAAGTACTGTTACTTGGTGTTGAAAATGTCTATTATCTAAAACCTTGACCCCAAAAAGAGCATTTGTAAAATCTGTATCGAAAATTGTGTATATTTCTTAGTATCGAATAGAGTTTGAAATTTTAGTATAGTGACAACTATATCCATGTCTGTGAAAACGTCCGTAAAAATTCCCCCGAATATCAGCTCCTGTACTTCGTGTCCCGTGCGAATCATGTCTGTGATTTGGACTGTTTTTTGTCCATGTGTTGAAGCTAGTATTGATTCAAAATGTCCAAATTTCTATGTTTGAAAGGAGGAGGCTCTTGGTGCAAAGTGCAGAGGAAGTGAATGGGTTAACTGAGAAGTACAGGTGTTTCATAAGAAATGTGCCGACGTGGATGTGGATTCAGATCAGAACAATGTGTGACGTCTAACTACAGCATGGTTTAAATAGTTGAATATAGAAGAAACACTAACAAAATGTTTTTTGTCATGTTAAATGTGTTTGTATGTCTGTCAAAACAGGTGAATTACTGATACTATTGATCCAACGCAAAAGCTGACAATAAAACACAGATGCCGTGAGGTCATTTACATTTTACAGACGTCCCCAGGTAAAACTAATCCTGTGCAAATAGGGCTTAAATCATCCAATTTAATGATGTGACCTTATAGCCCAGCCTGTGCTTAAGATGTGCTTAAATTATGTTGTCTTGTGATGATTTATGTTTTAATGGGATTCTGTACAGTGTTTACATTTTAAAACACAATCAGGAGAATTGATAAAAAGACTTAACTATGTGTTTCAGGGCGGTTTTGACACTTTTAGAGGAGTTTTTGGCACTTATAGTCACATTTTTGTCATGTTTTTGTCGCTTGCTGTCGTGTTTTGGTCGCTTTTAGTCACTTTTTTGTCACATTTAGTTGCTTTACAATTGCATTTTTGCTGCTTTTAGTTGTGTTTGGCACTTTTAGTCACGTTTTGGTCAATTTTAATTAGTTCTTTGGCAATTTTAGATGCGTTTGTGTCACTTTTAGTTGTGTTTTCGTCGGTTTTTGTTGTGTTTTTTATATTTGCTTTTCGCATTTTTGACGCTTGTTTCAGGGACATGTTTTAACACATCTAAACTACAGGATTAGCAGTTTCTATGCAGTTTAACACGGGATGTTTTGTTGTTTGAAGGGGCACTTTGCAATTTGCTAATTGCGTCCATTCAAATTGCAATTTCAATTCAATTTCGATTAATTGTGCAGCCCTAATTTCAAGCATTGTCAAGCCCCTTTTCTAAAATTCAAGCACTACTCCAACTTTCAAAACAACAAAAAAATTCATGCATTTTCAAGGATTTCAAGCACTCGTACAAACCATGAATAAGTCATTCCGGTCACTAATTTTCACTTACCCATATCGCCAGCTTTGCCTTGTTCCCGTCCACCGAAATAGTCTTAACTTTAAAGTCCACACCTAGACAAGAAGAAGCAGAAGAAGAATTCCATCAAACACACGAGCCTCTATCACGGTGACCTCATTCTGCTGAGATGTTTCTTACAGGAGCGTCCAAAACCCTGCCAAACATCTCCATTTGGCCTATAATTATCCATGATGAATTGTCAAAACATCCTTTACCACACAATACTTCTGAACTTCCTTTCACTGTGCCCGTGTGTCCCGAAATTTAAATTATAGTGACTCCACGCAGGGGAAAGGGACTGAGGAATCGATTGAAGAAAATGCTAATGTTCCACCTGTAAAATGCTTCAGAGAGCTCGTGCCCGTAGAGTTACACGAGGGGACGGAGCCAGACCGCGGTGACTCGATGACGTATCCAGTTTGAGACGGATTTAGCAGAGAAATGTGCGCCTCTGATGTGGTGCTTTTACATGTGGTGAAACGGGGGAAAGTGGAGGGAGCGGACACGACGGCTGGCTGAAGGAGGCACACACTGATGCACAAATACAGTGTGTTTGTGAGGTCACTCTCTGAACGTGCTCCTCAGGCCAAGTTTACGCTCAGAACAGTTCACTCGACACAATGCTCTCGATTCAAAGTCCAGAGCAGTCTACTCCTGATTGTAGATTGTACAGTGTGACAGTACTTTTAACGGAGTAAAAGCTTTGGTTTCTCTTTATACTGTGAATGAGTCTACAAGTGACAAAAGCAGGGCTGAAACGAGTTCACTGATTAATAGGCTTTGTGCACAGAATTTCAGTTGGCCATTCATGGAGGTTATGCAGAGACATTCTTTCATTCATAAAATGACTCATCATTCCGACTTCAAGGCAGCAAATCTTAACCTAAAATGTGTTTCTTTGATTTTCTTTGGCCTAATTTTTGCTCTGCTCAAATCAACTTTATACAGTAAAATGTGAACTGAAAGTAGTTTCTTCGTTGTTGCTGTGACTGTGCAGAGTTTAGCTAGCTTGTTTGCAAACGGCAGTTGGAGATTTGGGAGACTTTATCTGCTGTACAACAAGGAATTCCTCCTTGGACTCAGAAACCTCTTCTTTGAGGAGAGAAAGGTAATGAGTCCAACTGTGTTAGCAGCTTTCACATGTTAGTTGTGTTTTGAGCGCTTACAGGAGAAAATGCCACGTGTTTTTGCTTGCTTGCTCGCTGGTAAAATTACGAATGTCGTGATGTCATTTGCATAACCTCCATTTTTAAAACAGGAGCTCATTGCACTACTGTGCACTTCCTGTCCAGTTCTATCTCTATGAGGTTTTTGCAGAGTCAAACTAAAATGAATAAATCCTTAAAGCTCACACAGTGAACAGTGAGCTGCAGGTGGATGTCAGAGACAACAGACTTTACACATGAGATGAACACTTCCCCAGAGACACTTCTGTGATGAGAAATGGAGGTGTTTTGAAGGGTAATAAAGGTTGAGAAAAATAATAAAACAAATTAAAATGAAAAAAAAAAAAAGCTGAAGTAATATAAATACTAGACCAGATCATCTTTAATTTACATTTTGGGTTGGATTGTTTCTTTATATTTTATGTTTTAGTGAAAGTTAGCCTCAGCTGTTAGAAATGGTTATCTAGCCAACTGCTGCTCTGCACAGAGCCCATCGCAACTAATCAATTATTGACATAATAGTCAAATACTTCAGTAATCTAATAATCGTTATCTGGACTTTACACAGACATTGCCATGTGCTGAGAGAAGAGGTTTTATGACTTTTACAGAGCAAGAATTACATTTAAAAAAAACAACATTAAAACATGTCAAGTTTATGTTTTTGATAATTACTTTTATTTTTTGACTCTGATAACCTCAAGGTGCATCACTCTCGCTTCAATTCTAAGACATTTTGTGAAAATCTCATATTTTGCCATCTGTCTCAATTGATTAATCACAAGAATAGTTGCTAGATTAATTGATTAGCATAAATAATCATTAGCTGCAGTCCTGGACAAAAGCTTTTTCTTGACAATTTTAAAGGAATTGGACATTAAACTCCTTCAGATATGATCCCATATGTGCACTCTATCCAAACCTGGCATAAACTGGATTGATATTCCAGCGCTGATAGGGTTAGCTCAGGCAATATTGGTCTGGAATGGCACCCGATAAAATTGTTCATAAACAGGAGAACATTTTAGCAGCGCTTTCAGAAATCACAGCAGCGATTATAAAACAGTAGCGTTTTTGGCTAAATGAGTGTGTAGCTGGTGTTAAAGTGTAACAGTGAAAGTACTGTACTTTATGTGTGTCCACTGAGCCCTGCAGAGGACAGGAACAATATATATTAACATTAACAAGAGAATATTTTGAGGGAACAATTTTAGAGAAAACAAAAAAACGGTCAATCTTATGTTTGTTTATTTTTAATGAAGAGCTCCACAGAATCTTTTTGCTCAGTGAAGCATGTGGACTGGAGCAGAGCACACACTTTTCAAAAAATGTGACTTTTGTTTTGTGTGTTAAACTACAATGATTTAAGGAAAAATATTATGCATTTTTTGTATTGTTATGAAGCATTAAACATACTCTAGAGCAGTGGTTCTCAAACGTTTTACCCCAAGTACAACCAAAGAAAAGATTTGGCTTTCTGAGTACCACCAAATCTAAACTGTGTCTAAAACTAAAACAAAACACAAGAAATTTATGAAAGAAAGAGCAAAAAATTTGAATGAAATGTGCTCTAAATGAAGTGAACATTACAATTGAAGAGGTGTCCACGTACCACCAGAAGAAGTTTGTGTACCACAGTTTGAGAAACACCGCTTCAGAGTTTTAGAACTAATTAAAAATAAATAAAGTGTACATCTGTGTCTGGTTGTGTTTGCCCTGGCACACTGAGTTTAGGCGCCATCTACTGGCTGCATAACGCTTATACAAACTAAACATGTTATTACTCGAGCCTTTGTGAAGGAGCACGAGTTAAGCTAGCAGTTACAGTTATCATGTTTAGGGGAAGAAATGCTCAGAACGAGTCTGGCGATGATTTAAGGACTTAAACAGCAGAAGATTCTTGGATAAGTGAAGTCTAAAATCATAAAAACGTCATAGATTGAGGGAGTTCAGCAGGAAGTGTTTTTGACGCTCGGAGGGAGAGGATTTTCAAACCAGCATTCCTCAAACGTACCTGAATGCAGCTAAATGCAACTGTTTTTTGATGACAGAACATTTTTAGAACACGATTAAAAGCTCAAAAAAGTCACTGTAGCAGAATGTGTCCTTTAAAAGTATACTGTTTCTGTTGAGCTGTTTTTATTTGTTTTTATCAAGAGAAGCTAAAATCAAATCGACCACGAGGAAAGAAAAGCGTGATTGATAATGAATGTGTCGGATATCGGCCGGCCCAAAGTAGTGGGTGTGCAGTGCCCACTTAACACGTGAAAAGGTTAACATTTGCACGAGCGCAATCATTAGACATGGGTTTGTTTTTCTCATTCCTGCACAACTTCCAGAAGACTGTTTATTTACAGAGCAACTTATTTGTCCAAGACAGAAAAATGCGGCGCTTGAACGTGGCTGAACAGGTTTCCTTGGGCTAACCGTCCCTTTTACCTCATGCAGCTGTTTATCTTTACAGTTTGGCTCATCTTCGGTGATTAACTCCACACGCTCCTATCCTCAAGCGAACCAGGCGCTGTAATCAACCCACCTATTGTAGCCGTCTGCTCCGGGTCGAACGTGTCGTCTGTGAATCTCAACAGGAGGCTGCGAAGGAAAAAGAACGGAAAGAATTAGACGGCTGACGGATATTTAAGGCAGTGACTATTTACACCTTCAGTTAGCCTTTCATTAAACTGCATTGCTGTATATTTTTATAACAAGACTTTATAACAAGGTATGATTTTAGTAGAGACATTATAATATGGTTAGTAGGACAAGTTACAGGTCAGATCTGTGAAGAGGCGAACCCCGCGCACAGTAGAAATGTAAAACTCCCCAGGTATAAGACACCTAATTAACTAAAGGTAAGATGGTGAGACAAGATATGAATTAGAGCTGGACGATGTGGCAAAAAATGATTATCACGATTTTCTTGGGGCCAGATCATGATTTTCTCACGATGTGTTCACTTTGTATTTTTCTATTGCCTTTAATAGAGCTGCATGATTTAGGAAAATGTCTAATTGTGATGTTTCTGACCAGTGCGACTGAGATTTATGTTTTAGGATTCTGTTCAAATTCATATTTTAAACATCATTCTGTCAATTTTTAGTCCCGTTTTTGTCACATTCAGTTGTGTTTGTCACATGTAAATGCGTCTTTGTCGTTTTTTTGTCACGTTTTTGTCGCTTTTAGTCACATTTTGTTGCATTGAGACGTGTTTGTTGCATTGAGTTGGCTTTGTTGTTTGGAGAAGCGTTTTTGGCGCTTTTGAACGCGTTTTTATCGATTTTGGTTGCACTTTTGTCGCTTGTGTTTGTACAAATCCAAACAGTTGTTAGCAGTTTTTATTCAAACCAAAGCAAGACATTTTGTTGTTTGTGGATGAAACTATTGCACTCTTTGCGATTTGCTAATTCATCCATTAAAATAGCCATTTTGTGTCGATTTGGTTGAATTGTGCAGCTCCGGCCTAAAAGAGATAAAATAAAGTCATCTGGTCAGAGGCTTCAGAGGCTAAACAACAGGAGAAAAAGTGTATTTGAACAGACAGCTGCATTAAAGAGACAAACAGAGAATCACGATTTCACAGAAATAGTTTACTGCCTCACTGTGGAAGATTCCAGGCCAAGCGATAACATCTCCATAAGGTGAAAAACCCTCATCAGAAAAGTTACATAAGCCACGTTTCGACTGGCCCTGGTCTGTCTGGTACACTTTAGGGTGCTTTGGAATGGCACTTTTAATGCAGAAGTCTGCTACGTGAGAAACTGACCGCACTCATACTTAAAGTCTATATGACAGGGTTAGACGTTACATTTCACTAAAATGTAAAGAACATGATTATATTTAAAGGTCCCATATTCTGCTATTTTCCCCTTTACACAGTCTGTTCTAAGGGCTTTGTTGATACATTTTTGCGTTGTGCAATATCCATAACATAAAAGTTTCCAAGAAACACCCATTTCTTGGACTGGCCCCCCTCCTTGTAAAAGCAAACGGCTCACTCTGAGATCTGACCCCCCCGAACAGAGAGCAGGCTGCCTCCCCCCGCCCAACCCGCGCGCCTCCCCCTCCCAACCCGCGACGAAGCCTAGAGTGGAGATGGTGCGCATGCGCCGTGTGCTCCGGTAAACAGCGATACACAAACACGGGAATAAACCTTTTATCCGTCCTGACGGTGCGTCGTGCTGAGTCCTACGTCCTGGATCTGACCTGGAGTTTGACGTGCTCCAGGGCCTCAACGACGGACGTTGCCGTTTGGTAAATAACAAGCTAACTGTTCTGTCTGTCGTATCTATCATGTAATTACTGTGTAGCATTAGCATTAGCTGTTTTTATTCTGCGGCTGCGCGCTTCCTGGAGGCGTGGCTTGAGCGCTGCGTCATCTTAGTGAGGAGCCCCCGTCTGCTGCTCAGCCGAGGGGGACGGAAAAGACAGTTCTCTAGCAAAAACATGCGGGAATCAATCAAAAAAACATTTTGGGCACAACATACGAGGCCCAAATAGCACTGGAGGAAGGTTAAAACCTCTGAAAAGTCCATTTTGCATGTTATGGGACCTTTAAGATTTGACTAAACATTTTGCCTGTTTATCTCCAGTTTGACAGTTTTCAAAAAGTTTATAATGTTACTTCCTGGTTGGACATGGACAGCAAACATGTCATAGTTAGAGGAAATTCCACAACTGTTACCTAGCAACCGGACTGTAAACAAGGGCCAAAACCTACATAAATTACATAATAGTTTAACAGATTTAACAAATAATAATACCTGATAACAACTTGATTCTGTTAAATGATGGTTAAATATGTGTCAGTTGCGGTTAATTTGTCGCTGTGTTTTCAGTGGCATGTTGATGACCCAGATGGAGCCATTCAGTTTTAGAACCCAGCACTATTTCCTGTCATTTTAAACTTTTATATTGCAAAACTTCTTCACAAACTGCAACAAAATTAATGTAAAATTAGATAAACATTTACCACACAATTCCGCCAAGTTATAATTAGAAAATGGGAAAACCTGTCATATAGACTCCAAGACACCTTATATGGTATGTTTTAAGATTTTCTGAAGCTCCGTCTTCTCTGTCCTTTCTCCTGGCTGCAGGTGGGGACAGGGAGTGCTTCCTCTGTGACTGATGACGCTGACCTCTCTCCCTGACCCGGACATGATTCTGTAACATTAGCTCATGGTTTGTTGTGTGGAAGCTGCAGCAGATGAGTTCAGCAGGAACACATTGGGTCATTACTGTGAGGGGGCTGTTTTAATGAGTTTAGCACATGTATGTAATGAACTGGACTTGTGTAAAGTATTAAGACAACTCTTCTAAAAGCTATTCTACTATCATGGGACTTGTGCAGATGTTACTGAGTCAAATTTATGAGTCAGAATTTGGTAACACTTTATATTAAATACACTGTTATTAGCCTTAATAAAGCATTAACTGTGACTTAATTCATAATGAACAAATTGTTTATTAGGTTTGATTCAGGCTTAGTCACTACGTAATTAATACTCTAACTAACCCCAACTCTTCATTAAGCAGTTACTAAGCCTCAATCATGTTTAATAAACTAAATGTTCATCAAGAATTAAGTCCTTGTTCATATTAGGGCTAATTAAAGGTGCAATTATTATAATAGATTTACAGAGAAATTTGTGATTGTAGTATTTTTTGTTAAATTTGTCTTTATTTTGGATTAAATTTAAAGCTATAGTTTCAATCTAAAATGAGGCAATAAAATGCTGCAAACATTTCCTGACAAAGTCCAAGTCCAACTCAGATTAAATGTCAGATTGTTGCTCATAGTGGGTGTCTTTTTGACATTGCATTTTAAGAACAAAATGTGAGCTGTACACGAATAACACTGCGCCCCTGTACAGGGGTAACACCGCGCCCCTGTACACGGGTAACACCGCGCCCCTGTACAGGGGTAACACCGCGCCCCTGTACACGGGTAACACCGCGCCCCTGTACACGGGTAACACCGCGCCCCTGTACACGGGTAACACCGCGCCCCTGTACAGGGGTAACACCGCGCCCCTGTACAGGGGTAACACCGCGCCCCTGTACACGGGTAACACCGCGCCCCTGTACACGGGTAACACCGCGCCCCTGTACACGGGTAACACCGCGCCCCTGTACACGGGTAACACCGCGCCGCTGTACACGGGTAACACCGCGCCCCTGTACACGGGTAACACCGCGCCCCTGTACACGGGTAACACCGCGCCCCTGTACACGGGTAACACCGAGCCCCTGTACACGGGTAACACCGCGCTTCTGTACACGGGTAACACCGCGACCCTGTACACGGGTAACACCGCGCCTGTACACGGGTAACACCGCGCCCCTGTACACGGGTAACCCCACGCCCAGGTACACGGGTAACACCGCGCCGCTGTACACGGGTTAGACCGCGCCCCTGTACAGGGGTAACACCGCGCCCCTGTACACGGGTAACACCGCGCCCCTGTACAGGGGTAACACCGCGCCCCTGTACACGGGTAACACCGCGCCCCTGTACACGGGTAACACCGCGCCCCTGTACACGGGTAACACCGCGCCCCTGTACACGGGTAACACCGCGCCCCTGTACACGGGTAACACCGCGCCCCTGTACAGGGGTAACACCGCGCCCCTGTACAGGGGTAACACCGCGCCCCTGTACACGGGTAACACCGCGCCCCTGTACAGGGGTAACACCATGCCCCTGTACAGGGGTAACACTGTGCCGCTGTACACGGGTAACACTGAGCCGCTGTACACGGGTAACACTGCGCCCCTGTACAGGGGTAACACTGTACCG
Source organism: Rhinogobius similis (assembly GCA_019453435.1). Classification (NCBI taxonomy): domain Eukaryota; kingdom Metazoa; phylum Chordata; class Actinopteri; order Gobiiformes; family Gobiidae; genus Rhinogobius; species Rhinogobius similis. The sequence goes on along the minus strand of CM033639.1, from coordinate 26,021,913 downwards.
CTGTACAGGGGTAACACCGCGCCCCTGTACACGGGTAACACCGCGCCCCTGTACACGGGTAACACCGCGCCCCTGTACACGGGTAACACCGCGCCCCTGTACACGGGTAACACCGCGCCCCTGTACAGGGGTAACACTGTGCCGCTGTACACGGGTAACACTGTGCCGCTGTACACGGGTAACACTGCGCCCCTGTACAGGGGTAACACTGTGCCGCTGTACACGGGTAACACTGCGCCCCTGTACAGGGGTAACACTGTGCCGCTGTACACGGGTAACACTGCGCCCCTGTACAGGGGTATCACTGTGCCGCTGTACACGGGTAACACTGCGCCCCTGTACAGGGGTAACACTGCGCCGCTGTACACGGGTAACACTGCGCCCCTGTACAGGGGTAACACTGTGCCCCTGTACACGGGTAACACTGCGCCCCTGTACACGGGTAACACTGTGCCGCTGTACACGGGTAACACTGTGCCCCTGTACAGGGGTAACACTGTGCCGCTGTACACGGGTAACACCGCGCCCCTGTACAGGGGTAACACCGCGCCCCTGTACACGGGTAACACTGTGCCGCTGTACAGGGGTAACACTGTGCCGCTGTACACGGGTAACACCGCGCCCCTGTACACGGGTAACACCGCGCCCCTGTACACGGGTAACACCGTGCCCCTGTACACGGGTAACACTGTGCCGCTGTACACGGGTATTGTGTGCAATACGGCGTTTATATGGTCCTCGGGACCATGTTTTTACGACTTGAATAAATGCACATAAACGCCTGCACAGGTCGGGACAAGAACTCGGGTCAAAAGTCTGCCTGACGTCCACACCTGACGTCACTGCTGTGTGATGATTCACCAAAACCTGCTGATTTCTTCACTTTTCTTACACAATTAACTAAACGACACTACATTTACTGTTAATGGTGGTAATCATGATTTCAATTATTCAATTACAAAAACGTTTAATTGTAAATAACAATAAATTGTCCTCTGTTCAGAGTTATGACTTCACTTCTTTTACCTCAAAACCTGGAGCAAAGGCACTTTTCTAAAACTAACTCTAACCCTAATAAAATAGTCTAGAATTTACCTACAGAATAATTTTGATACTATAGAAATAATTGGTCGAAATAATAATTTCAATTATGAGCCAAATAAATGTGTTCATAATTTTTAGCATAATTAAACAATCCTATTTATAGGTTTACTGTCATTTGTCCATATTATAAAGGTGCAATCAGACTGTCAAAATCACACCGAATGCCTCCAGTTAGACATCTTTGCTTTTTAGGCAGATACAGGAAACATACGGCTGCCCTGGACAGTGGACATACATTTGATCGAGACTCTAATCTGCCCTGTGTGATTCGGAGGAATGACAGCTGCTCTGGTGGAAGCTCCTGATGGGTTGATACACCACAAATTTCACTGAAAGTTCAGCTTTTCCAACTCCAGTGTTAAATGCCTGGGAAATGCTCAAGATGCATCCTGGCATAGACGTGTGTGCACCACAGATTTCGCCTGCCTTTGACACCACACTCTGGACGCACCATAAGAGATTTGGGCAAGAAAGACCCCACACTAGTGTTTAATTATCCAATGTAACGTTAGCTCTCTAAAGCAAAAATGGCAGGATGTTTTCCAAAACAAACAATGTGCTTTTGAGGAGCCGAACAACAACAACACATCTCACTGGGACTGCTCATCTCGGAAACACGAGCTCTCGACGATCACGTGAACACAGCAATGAGCATAATGAGGTTATGGTTGTGGTTGTGAATAAGTGCTCATAAAGAGAGGCTTTGGCCTAACGTGGACTTGGCCTCTAGGGTTATGAATGACTCTAAGTTGAAAGTTTGAAGCCTATACTTTATTCAACAACAAAATCCTCTAAATAAATACCAGATAATTACCTCCGGGTTGTTTAGATGCCAACAAGCTCACATCACTTTTGGACTGCAGATTATTTATTCCTTGCCTTGTTTATAGCTCTGGAAGCTACAGTTTCTGACAATTTGATGTGATGGTTGACGTCTGATAATTGGTCCATACCGTCTGCACAGTGATGTGCAGGCACAGGTATGAACTACAATGAGCCAAGTTATAGAGCGAAAGAAATTGAATTGAATATCTAATCATTCCAAAGGCCTGTAGGCTGTAAAATGTCATAATATTCAAGGGATAATAGTTTAAAATTCAGGTGGAGGATCTGTTGGAATGTATCTGCAAAAGGTTATAATATAAATATTTTGACATGAGTTATAAGATCGCTGTAATTTCTGGGGCTATCCACATTATTATTGTCTCTCATCTGTCATTTTGACATAATTGTAGGGCTGGGCGATACAGCAAAAAATGATTATTACGATTTTCTTGGGGCCAGATCATGATTTCGATTTTATCACGATTCATGTTCACTTTGTATTTTTCTATTGTCTATAACAGCTGCATGATTTAGAGAAAAAATCTCATTGTGATTTTTGTGTCTAGTGCGATTGTGATAGTAGGATTCTGTTCAAATTCACATTTTAAACGCACTTTTGTTGCTTATAATCGCGTTTTTGTCACATTCAGTTGTGTTTGTCATTTTAAATGCGTCTTTGTTCCATTTAGACATGTTTTTGCTGCTTTTAGTCGCGTTTTGGTGCATTGTGTCGTGTTTGTGGGCATGTTTTTGTCGCTTTTGAACGCATTTTTGTTCTTGTTTCAACGTGTTTGTACAAATCCCAACTACAGCAGTTTTATTCAAATTAAAGCAAGACATTTTGTTGTTTGTGAAAGAAATCATTGCACTTCAATCCGATATGATAATTGCATCCACTAAAATTGTGATTTTGTGTTGGTTTGGTTTAATTGTGAAACTCTGGCCTTTAAGAGGTAAATAAAGTCATCTGCTCAGAGGCTAAACAACAGGAGAAAAAGTGTGTCTCTTTAATGCAGCTGTCTGTTCAAACAAACAGTGAATCATGATACCGCGATTTCACAAAAATAGCAGACTGTCCCAGGGACAAGCTCACCATTCCATTTTTATCACCGTATCACCCAGCCCTACATAATTGTCAGTTATGAATATCAAAAGTAGTTTATTCTTTTTTTACATTTTGAATTTAATAATGACGCTGTCTTTCCTTGTCAGTGTTTCAGTCCAGATGTAAAAAATAAAACCATAATTATTTTGAATCTGCAATATCAATATTATAGCAATATTTGAATAGACTTTCTGGAGCTGGAGAGTCACTTGCATGATTCCAAGGAGATTCAAACTTCTGAACATTCTCCTTGGAGAAAACATATTTTATTCCATACTATGTGTAACATTATAGCCAAAGGAACAACATTTCCATGGAAACAAGCAGGAGACTCCTCCTCCAGGACAATGACAAGTCAGGTTTGTGGAGATGCAAGATCACTTACTGTAAGGAAAGTTTTTCTTCATTTTAGTGCAATAAAAACAACAAAAATGAAGAAAATAGCCCCCAACTTTTATTTTAATCTCTTTTTGTCTAAAAGAATTACAAACTGAGGCTTTAATGTATTAGTCAAACTCTGTCAAAACAGAGGCTAATTTAGACAGAATAAGGAAAAGGTTTTCATTTCTGTAAGAATGAAGGACCTTAGAGTAATTGTGATATATTAAGTTTGTTGTGAATCCCCAGTATTGCAATTTCAATACCTTTACAATATTTTGTGCAAGAGAATTTGATATTAAAGCCACACTGTGTTTTAGCCAAAGAAATAGACTAAAATAAAACCATGTTTCCACTGCATGACATAAAACATATCTGTCTCCATGGAGAGTGTTAAGAAGTATAGTTTTCACTTTCTAGTATGCAGTCACTTTAAAATTAATGATTTGAAAGTATGATTTCAAAAGCAAAATTGGTTAAATGACCTTGTATGACGCCAATATAATAATAAGTTCAACATGTTTTTTATTTTTTTTATTGTTAATGAACAAATTCTTACACCATTTGCCAGTAATCGATATAGAAAAACCCTACATCCAACTCAGTGAAGGATTTCTTTATATATGAAAACCAAAGTTGATTAGATTCTACAAGACGCCTGCAGTCATTTTTACATAAGGCTAAAATTGCTTTCTCGTGATTGCAACATCTTCGCGCAATAACGTGATGTCATTGCTATTTGAGGTTAACTAGGATTACACGAGCTACACTGACACGTTTAGACAAGGAGACAGGCTTCATAAACAGCTAAAACCACAATCCCACCTCATTATTTTAGTAAACATATGGAACAGTAACGAGGTGATGCAGATCGTGCTAGTAAGCTAACACTAGCCCGAAGCCACGACACCAGCTTCTTGCAGAACATGATGATTTACCTGCTTTTTCCAACGCCACTCTCTCCTATTATGAGTATTTTCAGGGTGGTCAACACGTCGTCCTCCATGTTTGTCTAATGGACCGCGGTGTTATGCACGAAAACGGCGGGACAGATGCGCTTTTTGTAAAGAAAGCGCAGAGAAAGCAGCGCCCGTGTTTACAGCAGAGCAGAGATAGGGGCGTGTCTGAGGCGAGGGCTCACTCTGACAACTTCCTGTCAACGCGATGGCACTTCCGCCACGTTTTGATTACATAATAAACTAATAAACGTATGAAATTTGCCGTGGTGAAAAGTAACTTAGTGCAAAAGTAAATGTACAGTACTGTACTGAAGGAAAATGTTTATGTATCTTTACTTTACTTAAGGTGAGACACTGCAGGTGAACAGGAAAAAAATCTAAAGATATCAATTCAACATCAAAATTTTCGTCATGAGGAATTTATGTGTAAAAACGGCCAAAATTGCACATATTTGGGACGTGTAAATCTGAAAAATTAATAATTTTATATATGTATTGGATAATACATTTCTTAGTTAATTTTGTACATATATTAGATACAAAATACACAGAGGGGATTTTGGATATCTTATTTAGTTTTTGAGAAACTTCAATAAATCAGTTTATTGAATTCTAAATTCGATATGAAAAATCCTTCTGTATGTTTTGTCAAACTCTTGGTGAGTCACAGATTGTACAGTTTGGTTTGTATGAGCTACTTTAAGTGGTGATCTTTATGTCCCGAGGGAGAAAAATGCATTTTAAGAACATGGCATTTCTTAAGTTACAATGTCCCAGAGAAATCTATGGATGAAGTGGATTAATTTATAACATCTTTAAGAGCAGATCAGACAAGTTTGCTGTATCCACATGAAAGCCGATATGCTGAGAGAACAAACTGACTGGGGAAAAAAAAAAAAAGTTTTGCCTGTAGTGTCTCGCCTTAAGTCATTTTTACAGCAGATACTTTTTCTTTAACATTTCTTTAACTGGACTGAAAAGTAGAAAGTACTTTTCATTTTGTTTGAGGGGTTATTTTTAGCACGTTGATGGTGACATTCTGCCTGAGGGTTTTCAGTTCAAGCAGTTTTTACAGTCTAAGGTTCAAGTTCAACAACAAGCAAACAAATATCCACATAAAATTACAAAAAATAAGAAATTAATTCAAATTTACCTTTGTTGACCAAAATTAAGGTCACTTCTTTACCAAAACTACAATATTTAATACATAAAATTGGTCTCATAATCTGCATGAAATACTTTTACTTCTTTCTCTTAAAGTACATTTTTAAACAGGTACTTCAACACTTTTACTTTTTTATGTGATACTTTTACTTTACTTGTGTCATTTTTTGCACACACATCTTTTACTTGAGTAGCAAAGTTCAGTACTTCTTCTACCGCTGGAAATTTTGTATACTTTATATTATTCTTATGCAAATTTAAGGTATTATTAGGGTTGTATTATGGAATATATTTCTCATGAGTGGCATGTGTCAAGTCAGATCAGATTAAATAAATAAATGCAAGAATGGAACTTCAGGGCTGTCAACCAATTTTTATAATCAAGGTTAAAGAGATGGCGGTTTCTGTTGCCGTGGAGATTGCGGCAGCCATCTTGTGAGTGTAAAAAAAGCAAACTTCTAATAGAAAATTATATAAAAAGTGGGCAAAATAACTCATAGAAAAGTGTGCAATAGGCAAATAATTTCATATTTGTGTCCTAAAAATGCAGAACTTTATCAGGGCATTTTTTCTATGAATTATGAACATGACGCACTGCACTGTGCATTTTACACAACAGAATTGTGTCCCTGCAACACATGGACACAACTATTGATGATTATTGTGTTTACTTCACAACCATTACTATAAAACAATAATTTATTATCCGACACAACTTGGAGCACGTTTATTATTATAGGTTCCTACAGAGATGATCTAGCTTTTATTACGTTGCTGTCAACAGACTTTGGAGTGAGAAGTGAGATTGGCCTAAACGGGCCAGGCGGATGTGCACACTAGTGTGGCACAGCGGGGGAACTTATGTGGCACCGACTGACCAAGTTCTGCAAGATTTAAATAGTTCCCAAAGCAGTTTACAAAAGAAATGAAATGTGACTTTGCCAGCACTAAATACAATGACATATTTGGAAAGTTCACTCTGTCTTCTTGAAAAAAGCTGTTAGCTCATTTGCCACGTTTCGACTGCAGGACTTCCACCTTCGTCAGAGGTGACGCCTGATGGATGTGTCTCTTCTCAGATGTTGTTCCCAGGTACGGTCAGCCTGACAGTCGATCACAATCCATGTTTTCCTGGATATTGAATTGATTTGACGTCATTCCCATTCCTATTCCTATAAAGACACACATTTATAATGAACGTGGAGGAAGGACAAATGAAAAAATCCATATTTTAATGACAAACCTGTATTTTATATGAGGACATGGATATCAGCCTCCTCCTCCTCTCCATCTCTCCATTGTCAAAAGGTCCATCTCACTGAAAGAAAAACACACAAATAAATTCACTGTACTTTTGTATGAATAACTAAATGTATGTTATACCTGTACTGTACATTCTTTGTGTACTTGAATGTTTTTTCTCCTCGTTCTCTTCCTGATCACATCTGCTTGGAGCTGGAAGCTAAAAACCAAAGAAAGGAAAAAAAAAAGTTGAGAGTATGAGTAACAGTAAAAAGTAGTAGAGTATGTAAAAGTAAAAAGTAGTAAGTATGAGAACACTTTTGCTAATTTTACTATTACTTTGTCTCCAGGACCAGTTTGTCTCCAAGACCTGTCCATGTCCAGGACCTGTGTGTCTCCAGGACCTGTGTGTCTCCTGGACGTGTGCTTCTCTGATTGTCTCCAGGACCTATACATTTCCAGGACCCGTGTGTCTTCAGGACCAGGACCTCCAGGAGTGCTCGGGTTAGTCACCCTGGTGGCAGTGTCAGTGTCACTGGTGAAAAGAGCACTCAGGTCAGTCACTATATTCTGGCTCGAGGGCTCAGGTCAGTGGCAGCCCACGGGTCAGTCACTCTGTGGTGTCAGGAGCGATCAGGTCACCCTATCCTTGGGTGCAGGAGCAATCAGGTTATTCAGTCAGTGGTCACTGTGGAGGGAGAAGAATACATTGAAAATGTATTCCAGGACCCGCGGGGATCTCTCAGAAGGGCAGACGTGGAATGGACCGAGAAGAAGCGGTAAGAAAAGTTTCAGGATCAATCAGGAGTGGGTTGAAAAGTCAGTCCCGTGCAGGTCTCTTCAAGACAGTCGCCACGTTTGACCCTTTTATACTGAAAACAATGAAAAATATAAACACAATCTATTGCAAGGTAAATTAACTTCAAAATATGTCTACCTTTGATAAAAATGCAATGTATTCCCTTGATTTTATAAGTATCGGTGGTATGTGTTCAGTTACTCCCCAACACTGGTCACTGTGTGATGGAAGGAGCGGTTAGGTCAGTCAATTTTTGGTCAATTACTTTGGTGTCAAGAGCCATAATGTCAGTCACTCTGTGGTTGTAGGAGTGATCAGCTCAGTCTATTAGTGGTGGAAGGAGCACACAGGTCAGTGACTCTGTGGTCACTGTGCTGCTCAGGTCAGTCATTAGGTGGTCACTGTGGTGGAAGGAGCACTCAAGACAGTCACTCCGTGGCAAAAAGAGGCGTCAGGTCAGTCACTCAGGTGATAGAAGCAAACAGTTCAGTCACACAGTGTAGTGTAGTGGAATCACCACTCAGGTCAGTCACTTTGGTGCCAAGAGCGCTCAAATAACTCACTATGTTGTTGCAGGGGCGCCCAGGTCACTCAGTCCTTGGGTGCAGGACCAACCAGGTTATTCAGTCAGTGATCCCTGTGATGGAGGGAGGGCTCAGGTCAGTCACTCTTTGGAGGTAGGAGCCCTCAGGTTAGTCACCCTTTTGTGACAGGAGCCCTCGGGTCTGGCACTCTGGTGGCAGGAGCACTCAGGTCAGTCACTATATTCTGGCAGGAGCACTCAGGTCAGTCAATTATTGGTCAAAAGAAAGCTCAGGTCAGTGACTCTGTGGTGGCACAAGCGCTCAGGTCGGTCACTCAGTGGTCACTCTGGTGACAGGAGCCCTCACGTCCGTGACTCTCTGGTCACCATGGTGGCAGGAGGTCAGTCACTCTGTGGTCACTGTGGTGGCAGGAGCGCTCAGGTCAGTCACTCTGGTAGTTGAAAGGTCGGTCTATATGTGGCAGGAGCGCTCAGGTCACTCAGTCCTTGTGTAGAGGCCATTTTGTTGTTTTGTTTAGGAGCTATTTGCTAGATCATTATTTGTTAAACTTGCCTATACTTAGCTTAATGAAAAGCAACCTGAATTTAAGTTTCATAGATCTTTTATTCATGATTTATTTTGATGGTGCCCAGAGGTGAAGCTAGAGTTCTATACATGGACAGGTGGGGGAGCTCTAGGCATGAAAAAGTGAAGCAGCCAAAACAGGTGTGGAGGCTGCCTGGGCGCCAAGGCCTACAGTTTTTGACTGCGCTCATGCTGAATATCGTGGATTATGTGGAATACATCAGCTGTGGAACCTTTTAACATGTGGACCTAAAATAAATCACCATCAATCATAAATGTAAGTCTGCACATTGATTTCATTGAACACTCCTGCACATGTCAATCATAAGCTAAGGCCCAGGCTGCTACGGGGACAAGTCTTTTTGATTTTGCCACTTCACGTCCTGCACCAGGACAGTGCAGGGTCCAGTGGATTTGCAGTGCTGCTTTAGAGATGCTCCAGAAAAGAGCCAAAGCCTCAGTAAAAGAAGTGGATTTGAGTCCGACTGAGTCAGGAGCGTCCAGACTACAGTTTGAAACACAAGCACATTTCACTGATGCTTCTTTAATTCAGTCACTGGCTCATTTTACCGCCTCATGTGGCTCAATGGAGTCTTTTTTAAATATAAATTATCTAAGTGTAAAGTGAATATGTTTTAGTGAATAACTGAAGGAACTAACAGGCTCATGAAGAATAAAAGCATGTTGATCTTTACAGTCATGTTAACACACATTTTATGGCTCTTTCTAAAATTGCCAGAAAGTGGCTCAGTTTAGCTGATTTCATGTTACTTTATTTATTTTTTCATGTCAATCCTTTCTTCAATATTACAGGTGATAATTTTGTAAACTTGTAATGTCTGACCAAACATCATAAATTGACAAATGACAAATGAAGTGTTACATTATTAACAAAATGAAGAAAGAAGCGGAAAGAGGAAGAGAGAAGAGGACAGGACAGAGAAGAAAAAGACTCCTGTGCTGGAGGTAAAACACTGAACGCTTTGCTTCCAAACTGCCTTTTGCTTTTCAGACATATTCACTGAAAGGTCTGTTTCAAACTGTTCTAAAACGCACTGAAGTCTTTCCTGACAATTTGCAGCAGTGAATGTGAAATGAAGAGCTAAGGATCAAAAGATGAAGAAGATAAATGGAGTTACTGTTCTAGAAGTTATTCTCAAATAACAGGACGTTCTTTAAATACAAAACAAAGTCTCATTCAATGTTATTCTGAACAAAAACTCAGAACTCCTGCAAAAACATGTCGACAGAGGAGCATGTTCACGTTACTACTTGTTTTTTTAAATGAATTACATACATAACGTACAAAACTCTGGATGGGAGACAAATATGCATTTCTAAAGTAAATCTTTCTTTCCAGAACATACAATACAAAAAAGAGTGGGAAGCAAAATAAGATTCAAGTTGAGTTTTCAATGTGAGGGATGGCCTTTTATCTTGCCATTCACGTTTATGCATGTGGTATTTACCCAGAATTATAATTCTATTGAAAATTGTCAAAAATTAATTAGACAAGTCGCAATTTCCAACTTCAATTGTGCAATTTTGTTCATTTAAATTTTCGACCAGTTCATGAGATCGAGCCAAAAGTTCTGGGTTTTGCAACACTAAAAAAAAGCTGTTGGATCATTTCCTCTTGAGAACAAAAAAGGCACGGCTCCACCTCAAAACCAGAGCTCTTTTTAAACTTTGTTGCTGTTGGATAATAAGCATTCATTATTTAAAATTGCATTTCTTTGATTTTTGATTTGATTTCATGTATTTTATGCATTTATTCGTTATTCCACGTTCACTATATCTTTTTTGTTTCTGTCAAAGTTATGACATAATTTTGTTCTGGTTGAATTGTATTTAAGACAGAGTTATTTGTCTTTCAGAATAGTGTAAATAATTCTGAATTCAATTTAATAAAGCGATGGGTCTGGCTTTGTAAACTTCTTCTATTCTATTCTCTAACCCAACTTTGGACGCTACATTTGATTTGGAAGTGACTGAAACTAAGAATCTGACCTTGACTGTCGAGTCTGGGATCAAAAGTCTAGTTTTTTTCTTACCGGCTTTGAATAAATAGTTTTCCTATTTGATGTAAGTACTCTGTTGTTCCACAAGGTGGAGCCACGTGGAGAAAAGTTGTGGGTAAATCCCATGTTCCAGTGATATAAGATCTGTTTGTGGGACTTGGACAACTTTACAGGACGCTTCAGAATCACATTTGAAAAGAAATTCCAATCCTCCCACCTGATCAATAACATGTTTGCTCACATTAAACCATGGATTTAGCCAAAAACCTTTGAATCCAGATGACTCTGCAGTCATTCCCAAACTGGGCAGCGTCGCGGCCCCCTTATCAACCCGAAGATAACTCTGGGCCCCCCACTAATAATTTGCTCTATATTCAAAAGAATATGTCATGTTTTTCTCTTTACATTTACACATAAACATAGAAATGACTGTAGGCCCCTTCTTAATATTAATAAACATGAACAAAACCTAATGCTGCTGCCTTCTCTTTTGGCTCCCATCCCTGTCACCAGCTGCAGTCACTTTACCATAAGCTCCTCCATGTCTTTGTTGGATGCTGCAGAGGTCATACAGCATCTGACAAAAACCCCCAAAGAAAAAGATCTGAGTTTGTGACAAACAAACAATTTTCTTTTACAAGAATGTAAACATTGATTTAAGAGTAAACAAGTTGAAAGAACTAGACTGGTACCAACTGGGTTTAAAGTAGTACTATCCTAGAATTAAACTTGGACTAAACAAACAAAAAAACAAAAAAGAGCACACACATTTAAAGATCCTTACAACTCGGTTGTGATCTGGGCATTCAATTTTAAATATCCTTTCTACGTGTATAAATAATTAATTTTTATTTTTATTTTATTATGACTTATTTTCCTTACTAATAATTAGAGATTGATAAACCTATTTGATACACATGGCAGTGTGTAGTCAATTTCTATCAATGATCAAAAGCAAATCAAATAGAAATCATGTTCTTATCCTTATAAAGTATAAAATACATTGCATGTCAATAATCTATGTGATTAACCGCCCAATTTTATAAAATATACTGCCTCAACAGTGTGGGAAGTGAGGGAAATTCAAATGTCTGGATATTTTATGGAAGAATCTGGTTTGCGCTCATTGGCTCAATGTAACAACTTTAAAAAACCTATGACTGATTTATGGCTTTCCACGTTTCCACCATAACACAATTCCCACCAGTTTCCCTCCAATGTTACCATCTGGCAAACAACATGTGGCCCATATCTGTTTTGCCACATTTTCCTTGCAATTTCCATGACTGTGCCATACATGGCCCAAATGTTTTTTTCTGATACCAGGGCCAAAGGGGATATGTCCATAACTCAGCCAAAAGAGAATTTCCTCCCGTATTATGGCTCTGGCAGGTCGTATATGGGCCGTGTGTGGCTCACTTCTGGTTGTCTATGCCACATCTGAGCCAAAGGTGCCACAAGAAAGCCACATTGTACCCAAATTGTTGCATAAAACAACGTAAATAGCATTCTACTGAAATTATATACAATGCTTATTTCATGAATCAGCAACTGCCTATATTAATTTGTCTTCATTCAAAACATTCATCAAATTCCACAATTTTTGGTGGCACGTCTGCACTCAGGCCACCCACTTTGAGAAAGCCTGGTCTAGATCATGTTCACGGTAAGTTGTGCTTTTGGTGTCTTTACATGCACCAAAAGAAAAGCATTAGAGCTGCAGCTGGAAACAGACCACTGACCACAACTAGAGCCTAAAACTGACTATTGTGAGCAAATACAAGAGAAAAGTGATAAAACATGTCATTTTAAGTCTTTCCAAAGACTGTTATGGCCAAATAATAGTTGAATCATACTAAATAAAAAGTCTATGTGAACTAGTTTAGTGATGCACCATTGGTGTTGGATTACCTGAACAAAACAACTGTACCATTCAGGATATTGGATTAGGGCCCAAAAAGATTCCCAAAGTGTTTTCCCAGAGGTTGTCTGTACACCACATACATACATATTAGTTTGAAATCAACGTCATCTACGTTCAATATTTAGATATGTGTATAATATCACATTTGAATCTGTAAAAACACTGCATTTGTAATCGCATATACAAATCTAAAAGGAAAAACATTACTGAACGGAGTTTGCAACCATACTGGTGCGCTCTGTCGGATGTTTGGATTGACAAAGAGGCTTCAGACGTTGGGAGGGGCTGCATTAATGTATTATTGACTGTACACTGGTAAAAACAAATGTCAATATCAATATGGAGTCGAACAAAGCAGAACATATTCAATTGCATGTATAAATATTCACAAACATTCTTAACATTGATGTTTCATGCCAAAAAGTGCATGCACACATACAGCTGCCTTAGAGCAGTGCTTCTCAAACTTCCAATGCTGTTCCTGCTAAGCGCTTTGCAACTTCTGCCATTTCCGAGCCCCTCTCCACTCCTCCTGCTTTGCCCCGCTCCACTCCTCCTGCTTTGCCCCCTTCTGTTCCTCCTGCTTTGCCCCGCTCCACTCCTCCTGCTTTGCCCCCTTCTGTTCCTCCTGCTATGCCCCTCTCCACTCCTCCTGCTTTGCCCCCTTCTGTTCCTCCTGCTTTGCCCCCTTCTGTTCCTCCTGCTTTGCCCCCTTCTGTTCCTCCTGCTATGCCCCGCTCCACTCCTCCTGCTATGCCCCGCTCCACTCCTCCTGCTTTGCCCCCTTCTGTTCCTCCTGCTATGCCCCGCTCTGCTCCTCCTGCTTTGCCCCCTTCTGTTCCTCCTGCTATGCCCCTCTCCACTCCTCCTGCTTTGCCCCCTTCTGTTCCTCCTGCTATGCCCCGCTCCACTCCTCCTGCTATGCCCCGCTCTGCTCCTCCTGCTTTGCCCCCTTCTGTTCCTCCTGCTATGCCCCGCTCCACTCCTCCTGCTTTGCCTCCTTCTGTTCCTCCTGCTATGCCCCGCTCTGCTCCTCCTGCTTTGCCCCCTTCTGTTCCTCCTGCTATGCCCCGCTCCACTCCTCCTGCTTTGCCCCCTTCTGTTCCTCCTGCTATGCCCCGCTCTGCTCCTCCTGCTTTGCACCCTTCTGTTCCTCCTGCTATGCCCCGCTCTGCTCCTCCTGCTTTGCCAGGTCGAAACACCAGGACTAAACCAGCTCTAAACTGGGACTAAACCAGGACTAAACGAGGTCTAAACCAGGACTAAACCAGGACTGAACACAAGGACTAAACAAGGACTAACCTAGGACTAAACCAGGACTAAACACAAGGACTAGACCAGGACTAAACCAGCTCTAAACTGGGACTAAAAAACAACGCTTCGCCGTGAATGTGTGTCCTGTCTTTGGGAATGACTAGAAGCCGGCTGCCGGAGGAGCACAGGGGCCCGAGGAGGAGCACAGGGGCCCGAGGAGGAGCGCAGGAGCCGCGAGGGTTCATATGGTAAAAGCAGTTCTGAAAGATAAGTCGGCCCAAGACCATTAAGACATTTATAAACCAGTAAAAGAACCTTAAAGTCGATCCTGAAACACACGGGGAGCCAATGCAGTGATTTTAAAACCGGCGTAATGTGGTCCCGCCCCCTGGTCTTAGTCAGGACACGTGCTGCTGAATTTTGTAATAACTGCAAACCTGAAATACTCTTTTTGGGAAGACCAGAGAGCAGGGCATTACAGTAGTCTATACGACTGGAGATAAAAGCATGCATCAGTGTCTCTGTGTTGGCCCGAGAGAGAATGGGGCGGACTCTGGCTATGTTCTCTAAATGTTAAAAACCTATTTTTGTGACGTTCTTGATGTGTGGAGTAAAAGTGAGCTCAGAGTCAAAGATAACGCCCAGGTTTTTTACTTGTGCTGATGGATTAAAAGACTGTGCTTGCAGTTTGGATAAAAGTGTCTCTCTCTGGGCCTCAGGAGCAATGACTAAAACCTCAGTTCTGTCCCAGTTAAACTGGAGAAAGTTTTCTGCCATCCAGGATTTGATCTAAAATGCAGTTAAGAAGAGCATCCATTGGCCTAGTGTCATCAGGAGACATGGAGATGTAAAGCTGCGTATCATCAGAATAACTGTGGAAGTTGACTCCATGTCTCCTGATGACACCACCAAGAGGGAGCATGTACAAGTTAAAAAGTACAGGACCTAAAATTGAACCCTGGGGCACACCACATGTGATTTTATGGACCTGGGAGGAGCAGGTATCTAAACTTACCATGAATGTTCTGTCTGTGAGATAAGAAGTAAACCATTTGTGCACAGTACCAGAGAGGCCCACCAGGTATTTCAGTCTGTTTAAAAGAATAGTGTGGTCTACTGTATCGAAGGCAGTGCTTAGATCCAGTAAAACCAACACTGTCACCTGTTTAAAATCATAATTTAGTCTAAAATCATTTAAAATCTTAAGGCGGTCTCTGTACTGTGGTTCCCTACCCTAAAACCAGACTTACATTTCTCAAAGATGTCATGTGAGTTTAAAAAATAATTAAGTTGAGTAAAAACAAGTTTTTCTAAAATTTTGCTTAAAAATGGTAAGTTAGATACCGGTCTGTAGTTGTTAAAATCATTCAAATCTAAATTGCTCTTCTTCATCAGGGGCCTCACCACCGCCGTTTTAAAGGCAGTGGGAAAGACCCCTGTCTGAAGAGAGCAATTCATCATGTTTAAAAGCTCGTCTCTAAAAGATCCATAAAATGACTTAAAAGACTGGGTTGGGATTGGCTCTAAAAGGCATGTGGTGGGCCTCACTGAGGAGAAAACTTTATCAAGACTCTCAGCATTGACGGGGCAAAACTGTCCCGTGTTTCCTCCGGTAAAGACAAACACTCACTGTGTTAAAAGCGATAGATGGACTGGATAAAAAGTGAAGTGAGTAAATAGTGTTTATCTTACCCATGAAGTGTCTGCAAAAACCTCACAGACGGAGTCAGAGGGTGTTATTTGAGGTTTATTAAAATCTTGGTTAAAAAGCTAGAAAAAAGAATGTGATCTGTAATTACTTTGCTGAAGTGGGCATTTCTTGAATCCTCTTTAGTCGTCAAAGTATATTATGGTAGCCACATGGCCACATTTCTTAAAGCTCGCCTTTACTTTTGTTGGCTTGTTTGGCTTCTGGCAGCTCTTGGTTCTGGCTGTCTCAGTGTGTCAATGGTATTTTTCATCACTGGGGCTCTCGGACACTGCAGGCTGCATGATGTACCTGGCCCTTTTCTTGTTCTCTCTATAGTGACACTCTGGTTCTTCTGCTTCTCCTTCTGGGGCAGGAGAAAACAGGCGCAGGCTCAACCAGGTAAGGACAGGGTTTGGGTGCAGCATTCAGAAGCTCAACCACATAGACTGGGTTTCCTAGACCTTTACTCTCTCTGACCACGCAAATGGCGTCCTCCCAGTGACTGTAGCTCCATGTACCCTGGTTGTAGTAGTTTTTTGCAGATTTCCTCATGTTTTTCAGGGCTATGTCTCAACCTTTGGGCATAAGAAGCAGCTTGTAAACAGGTTTAAAAATCCTGGATATAAGCTCTGCAATAACTTAGAAAATCAAGAAGTGTTACTCTGTAATAAGCTAAACTAACACCTCTGACTCTAGCTGAGGTCTGGTGTGCGAGCGTCTTCACTGCCTCCACTTCCTCCGCTTTCTTCTGGTTCATCCGGCTTTTGGCACGAAGCCTTCAATCAAAGGCAGCAGGACTAGAAAAATAAACAATCTGAGTTAAGCTGGGATTTCTGATTTTGAAAACGTGAATGGACACATGAATTTCCCAAAACATCTTCAGAACAGTGTTTTCAGACAGTGTTGTCACAAACCTAAAACCCCAGTCTGGTTAAAAGAGCAGGAGAAATCCTAGGAGCATCTCTGTTCTCCCCACAGCGGCTGTTTACGGAATCTACCATCAGCCAGGATTCTTCAAGGACCGGATGGTATCTCTGCAAGGGGAATGAAAACTTGTGCATCAGAACTGACACCTGTGATTTACTCTCTTCTGTGAGACATACAACACCGAAGCGCCACAAGGCTGTGTATGAAGTTCATTTCTGTACACACTGTACACCAAGGATTGCACCAATCCATCACCCACTGCAGTGGACTACACTGTTGAACACTTCACACCATAATTGACAATCATTTCAGCTTTGACACACACACACACACACACGCACAAAAAAGATGCAATCAAACTTTAAGTTAAAAGGACATGTTTCACCACAGTTACTGCTCAAGTTATACACCAGTGTCATCCAGCCTGATCTTCTGTGCTGATGATCCTGTTTTCTGACAATGCTCACACTCAAAATCATTTTCACAAAAATAAGCCGTATAGCAATAAAAATCATAGGCCAACCTCCTCCCAACCTCTGACAGCTAAACTCAAAAGCCAAACCACGCATCGTACAGACAATAACACAGGACACACTCATCCACTGCACCATTATTTCACCCTGTTGCCTCCGGACCCCCAGATGCAACAGAGTCAGATTCAAAAACATCCGAACAGCCATTAACGCTCTGAGCAAATGTAAACCATGTCTCCCTGGTCTGTTTGATTTTGCACTTGAATTATGTCATTTGTATGTTGGCATGTCATGCAAATGTCAGAGATGTTTGATGTGAGTCTATGTCTTTTCTGTGAAGACAAATTTCCTCGCAGGGACAATAAAGTATATAATTAACTAACAGACGGCAGCACATGTTGCTATAATATACAATAGTTTAGTATAACAGTTTTGACACATTTTTTGTATTCTCTGGCTCATTCTCAGAACAGAACAGACAGCACTCATTCAGAAGCATACATACTCACAACACACACACACACACACACACACACACACACACACACACACACACACACACACACACACACACACACACACACACACACACACACACACACACACACACACACAAGTGAAGGTACCTGAGCTGTTCCATCCAGAGACTCCTGACAGAAGCCACTGGTGGTGTCCACATCCAGAGTGAGAGAGGTCAGGTGGTAAGTCACATGATCAGTCAGGTTCACTATTCAGTACTCCAGTACAAACATCTGAAACACACAATTATTCAAGTGCTATTTCTCTACTCAAACTGATCAGCAGTGTAATTTACTGAACTTAGTTCAGGATCCCTGGATCACCAAAGACTGTTAAGTTTAGCTGTGACCATCAGCATTAACTAAACCCATGTGTAGATAGACGTAAATGTAATAATGTCATTTGAAGAGTAAAAGTAGTGTCTGGCTGTCTCTGCTGGGTAAAAGTAATGTTGCACTCACAGCAGAGGCGCATTACTGCGTTTCCTTAGCGTTAAATGAAAACAGTGGGCAATTATGAGAAAAATGAATATCTCTAATATGTTTTGGATTATCTCGATGACTATATTCAGATGATGTTCCTCTGAAATGGGCTCAAATGTGCCTGTAGATGTCTTGGTTGAGGAAAACCTTTTTAAACCATGAAAATAACCACAAAAGAGCAGAAATAAACTTTATATGCTCGTCTATGTCTCGCTTTTCATGTCATTTTTAATCGTTTTAACTATAAAATATATACTTGATATTCTATTATATTGATATTATTAGATTTAATATTGATGTTATTCACTTCGCAATGTTTCTCCCACCTCTGATTCTAAATAATAAATTAAACAATGGGAGCTGACGCTCTGATTTGATTTCTTTTTTCTTCAGTGTTGTCTTCATGAGCTTCTTCATCCCTCCATCACTTGTTCTTGGGTCCTCTGGAGGCAGTTTGTTTCTTTTAGTCAGAGTTGGAGGTTCTCACTGTTCCTATGACTCTGGGTTCCTCTGAAGAACTTCATCAGGAGAGCTGGTTCAGGTTTCCTTCCTAAACAAAGTCAAAGTGATCAGATTGAACTTCAGAGTAACAACAGATTCCACAGATGGAAGGCCTTCTCACTTGTGATGAGTCAAGTCTCCTTTTGGACCAGGACTTGTTCAGCTCTGGGGAGCATCCACAGGTCACAATCACAGACGTATTTTTCAGATTCTAAAAACACATTTGATGAGATCTGCTCCTTATTACAGATAAAGACTTACAGAAACACGTCACCAGAGGAAAGATGGCTGCCGAAAGCAGCGCAAGCTGAGATCGATCCCCACGCATGTCACAGATTATGATTTAATTTTCGACAAAAGTGCTCTAAGGTGATACTATACTAGTCGTTATTGAGAACGCTTCCATATCGGTGGAAATTGGTTGTGAAATTGACTTAATACGCACGTGTAGTGCTCCGTCTGAGAAGCTAAGAGTGGACCCTGAGTTCGACTTGTTTGAAGCAACCATGCCGAAAGGAGGATCTAAACGCTTTCGGGAACAATTGTCTTCAAGTGAAACGGATGAAAACGCTACTTTCACCCCCGTGGATCGGAAAATGCTGCAAGATATGGCTCAGCAACTTAAAAAACTGGACATTTTGGACGAACTAAAAACTGATGTCGCGGAGCTAAAAAAGTCAGTTGAGTATAACAATGCACAAATTCAGGAGATGGGGAAAGAACAGGGGGAATTAAAAGAGCAATTGGCTGGCCTCACTCTTACTACAACTAGCCTCAAAAATGAAAATGCTAAGCTAAAGGCGGCGCTACTGGAGCTCCGTTGTAGGAGTATGCGGGACAACCTGCTGATCATGGGGATAAACGAGACCAACGGAGAAACTTACGGTGCGGCGGAGACCATCGTCAGGGCTTTCATGCAGGAGCAACTCGGATTCACGGAGGAAGCCGCAAAGAAGATCCAAGTGGAACGGGCACACAGGTTGGGCCAACGAAAGGAGCAAGGTAAACCGAGACCGCTGGTCGTAAAGTTCACTTGCTCCAAGAGCAAAGATGAAGTACTTGCCCTTTCTAAAAGGCTAAAAGGGACTAGGTTCTTCATGACCCACCAATATCCTGCCGAGGTGGTCGAAAAGCGACGCAAATTAATCCCAATCATGATTGATAAACTTTACGTGAATGGGGAGTTGTACAGGCGTGATGAACAATAACAAAGTCACGTGATGAGCCAAAACAATGTCGCGCATTGATTACGTCACCTAGAGATTATCACGGTAACGACTAGATGGATTTAATTTGATGACTGGAGCCTTTCAGTTTATTTCTGGGACTGGACAATGAAATGACATGTTTGTGTGTTTTATGTTTGTATGTCTTGTCTTTGTCCATGTATGTTATATGTTTGGGTATGTGTTCTGTATGAATTTTGTTTGGTACAATAGAGCAACACTCAGTCATGGAAAGGTTTATAAATTGATGATATTCAGTGATCTAATAAAATGTGTAATGAACATTTACAGGAGTTATGGTTAATAGATCCAATGACAACGAAGTAGGGATAATAAGTTACAACTGTAATGGCCTTGCAGACAATAGAAAAAGGAAACTTATATTTATGTGGCTAAAGGACAAACCGCACGATATTTTTTTTCTTCAGGAGACCCACTCAATTAGTATAGATGAAGATAAATGGAAAAGGGAGTGGGATGGTCCAATCTTCTTTTCACATGGCCAGAGGAATTCAAAAGGTGTAATGATATTGATAAAGAAACAATTTGATTTTAAATTATGTTCAATGGAAAAGGACTCTCAAGGACGTTGGGTTTTTCTTAATGTAATAATCCCTAGTCAAAAAATGTGTTTGTTTAATTTGTATGGGCCAAATGCAGATGAAGCTTCCTTTTTTGATGAGATCAGGATTAAACTGTACGAACAACAAGGGGAAATTATCATCGCTGGAGACTTTAATGTGGCCTTAAATAAAGTGTTGGATCGCAAAGGAAATAGTTCATTAAATTATCATCCTCAAGCTTTGCAAAAAATCAGTAATGTTATGGACACATTCGATTTAACTGATATCTGGAGATTAAAAAACCCTAAATTAACAAGATACACTTGGAGAAGACAGATTCAAAAATTACAACAAATAATTGATGGAAATATAGACTTAACTAATGAGCAACTTTGTGCTCTCACAGATAAACAAGAGGAGTTAGATGTCTTGATAGAAAAGCGTTTATTAAAAAGCTATGATCTCAAAAGAGCAACCTAGATGAAGAAGGGAGAAAAATGCTCTAATTTTTTTTTGAACCTACAAACAAAAAATCATTCAAAAAAAAATCTGTCTAAGATTGTTTTAAATAACGGAACTATACTGTCTACACAGCCCACAATATTAAAAGGAATACAAAATTATTATAAAACTATATTTTCTCACCCGGTAACTCCCCCAAAATCTATACCTTTTTTCCCCGAAAATTGTGATGGAAAATTAAGTGAATTAGAAAAAAACCTTTGTGAAGGCCTCATAAGTGAGGAGGAACTGTCTGCAGCTGTTATGTCTTTTCAAAAAGGGAAAACACCAGGGATAGATGGGATACCTATTGAGTTTTATCACATTTTTTTTGATGAAGTAAAGAAACCATTATTATTGTGTTTCAACTACTCATATAAAATGGGGGTTTTGTCTGAATCTCAGAAAGAAGGGCTTATTTCGTTGTTATTGAAACAAGAATCAAATGGTGACTTTAAGGACCCGGTATATCTAAAGAACTGGAGGCCCATAACACTCCAATGCTACGATGCAAAGATCCTCGCCAAATGTTTAGCCTTAAGACTTAAGTCAGTTTTGCCAAATCTCATTAATCAAGACCAGACTGGTTTCTTACAAGGTAGAAATATTAGTAATAATATTAGACAGTTACTAGAAGTAATGGAAAATTATAATTTAGAGAATAAAAAGGGATTAATATTTGTTGCAGACCTAGAAAAAGCTTTTGATAAGATAAGTTTAGACTTTATATGTAAAAGTCTTGCATTCTTTAATTGTGGCGATTCCTTGATAAACTGGGTAAAAACAATGTATAATAAAACAAACTGTAGAATCATAAATAATGGGCATATCTCTGAATCCGTACCTCTTCTAAGGGGCCTAAAACAGGGATGTCCACTTTCCCTATATTTATTTATTATCGCAATGGAAGTATTAGCTATCAAGGTTAGACTGGATAATAATATTAATGGGCTTATCAATAACAACATTGAAACAAAAATACAAATGTACGCTGACGATACAAGTTTTCTTATTTGTCCTAAGTCTCATTGTTTGCATAATCTTATAGACCTCTTAGAATCATTTTCTCAACAATCTGGGTTAAAACTTAATTACAATAAGTGTAAAATGCTTCGGATCGGTAGCTTAAAAGGAACAACCTTCACTATGGACTGTAATGTACCTGTTGAATGGACTGATGGGCCAGTTAATGTATTAGGGGTTGTCATCCCAGAAAAGCTTGAAGACCTTTGCTCAGTAAACTATAATAATAAATTAAGAAAGATGGATAAAATTCTTCAATTATTATATAATATCAAAATCTCTAACTCTTTATGGAAAAGTAACCATTGTAAATTCTATTATTGTTCCTCAATTTATATATTTGTTTATGTCATTACCTTCTCCATCACAAAGTTTCTTTAAAATGTACGAGCAGAGGATCTTTGAATTTATTTGGGATGGTAAGCCTGAAAAGATCAAAAGAGGAGTTCTGTATAATGAATATAACTTTGGAGGCCTTAAGTTAATCAATTTAGAGGCTTTATGTTTGTCTTTAAAAGCATCAAATATCCCTAAGATTTACTTAAACACAGAGTGGTATACAAGTATTCTGTTGGATAAAAGTCATACCTTATGTCAGGGAAAAATGTATCCATTCTTACAACTGATGCCCTCTCACTTTTCATATGTTGATAAATTAATAGGAATTATTTCTAGTTTTGTGAGAGAAAGTATGCATTCATGGTGGTGCTTCCAATTTCATAAACCAGAAAAAAGAGAAGAAATCTTGCAACAGATTATATGGTTGAATTCAAATATTGTAATAGAAGGAAAGCCGTTCTTTTGTAAGGAAATGGTTGAAAAAGGTATCCTTTTTGTCAATGATTTTATTAACGAGTATGGAAAGGTTATGGAATATAATGAATTTAAAAGTATTTATGGTGATGTATGTTCATATTATTCATATAACCAAATAATCACAGCACTGGGAAGAAAATGGAAGCAACGAATAAATCAGGGTACATATAAACTGTTAGTCTGCAAACCACTCATTAAAAACTTAAATTGGTTAAAAGGAAGGAAAATAAACAAAAAAGTATATAATTTTTTCCTATCTTATAAATCAATAAAGATCTACCCGGACAATATCTTTAAAAAATGGGAGGACACAGTTGACTGCCCCTTACCATGGGAAAGAATATTTAAACTTATTTATGATACCAATGTAGATGTGCAAAATAGAATTTTTCAAATCAAAATTATATATAACTTTCTACCTACACGGAAATTGTTAAAGATATGGAATATGGTAGAGACTGAAGAATGTCGTTTTTGTTGTTTAGAAGTGGAGTCCACTGAACATTTGTTTTGGTATTGCCATATTGTGTCTTTGTTTTGGGTTGAAATTGAGAAAATGTGTTTAGAGGTTGGTTTAGTCCTTAAGTTAAATTTTGCCTCTGCTTTGTTGGGAGACTTTATAAGCAGTAGTGACTTATGTCATTTAATTATTGCTCTAGGGAAACGGTTTATTTTCCAAGCCAAAAATAGATTCTTACTAAATATTATTTATTTCAAAAAATATATTTATAGATATTTAACTCTGGAAGGATATCTGGTTGAAACAGACAGTGAAGTTAAAAACATAAAAAAAAGATGGGAAGTTTTCAAACACTTAGGGGCTGAATAATTCTGTACAGGTTTAATTTTAGGATATAGGAGAACACATGTGTGCACTTCCGATTTAAATCAATTATTCTTATATTCAACTATAATTCCTGAGAAAAAAAGACTATATAGGAAAAAAAAAAAAAAAAAAATAGAAGTAATTAAAAGAAAAGTAATAATCACCAAAATAAAAAAGGTCATGATTTAGTAATATAGCCAGGCCATAGGTTGAGAAGAGAAGACTGGTGTTGTTTTGGTAATTATCTGTTATCAATTGTTATTGTTATGTTTTTTTTGTTTTCTTTTTTTTTCTTTCGGTTGTCTGGTGGATGGGGATTCTGTCTTGATATCTTGTGTGAGACCTTTGTCTGCATGTTTGTTTTTTTGTTGTTGTTGTGTGATAATAATAATAATAAAAAATAAATAAAAAAAACACGTCACCTTTGACTCCTCTGGTTCTAGGGGATCTGTGTTCCTCTGACTGCAGCAGACAAACCTGGATACATTGTTATAGATTAATGACACTTTCATTTTGAATTCTAAATGTACAAAGACACTTTTAGAAAACCACGACTTGATAACTGTACTTTATCTTTGCGGAATAATCTAATACCTACATGTTTGGACTTGGCAGAGATGGTGATGATTGTGGGTATGTTTCTCCTCTTGCAGATACTGGCAGGAGTCATCATCCATAACTGGATGAGATTCTTTAGACTATGATGGGATTAAACAATACAATTATAACTGACAAGACTCAAAAATCAAAATACAACCCAAATTATTAGACACTAGAATGAGAATACCTCATGACTGTTGAGTCCTGCTCTTACTCCAGGATCAGGGCGCCCTCTGGTGGTGCTTCACTGCAGCGTGTATGACACCATGGACAGCTCCCCAGAACACCACACACCTCTCTGTGGAAAGGATTCATTATTCAAGAGAAAAAAATACATTTTATTTGTTCAAAACTTGTCTTACCATTCACCGTACAATCTAAACTTATACTGCTGCTGTCCATCCAATCAAAGCAAACCTTTTGTGGTGCATAGAGGAAGGCATTAAGTGCACCTGCTTTCTATGGGACACCAACCGCCACTGGTTCAGGGCTTCTCTTTGTCAGTGTTTTAGAACTTTATTTATCTCATCAAAACTTTGCTCCAAATACACTGTGCAACGAAGCAAGTGCAATGTGTTATTATGTAAACATTATACACAATTCAAATACAACATAAAGGAGAGAAATAAGGGAGTGTCCCACCGGCCGACAAGTCAGTGAACAAACCCAAATCTGCACATCTTAGAATTAGAATTAAAGTAAAAGTACAATCTCCACAGAGAGAAAAACAGGAGACACAGGGAGTGTCCCAGTGACTGTCGAGTCAGTGAACAAACCCAAAGCTGCACATTTTGTACTTAAAAAAAATTCAAAGTAAAAAAACAACCTGTTTTAGAACTAAAATAACATAGTTAAACATAATTTAGCACTAAAACATGTACAATAGCTGTGTGAATGCAGGACAACGAATGAGAGCAGCCCATGGATAATTCCAGTGTTGCACGTTCATTAACATCAGTTTGTCCTGGACAAATAAACAAATACATTTAAAAAGTTTGTTACCAAAAGTGTCATTTATAGCCTGATGATGATGTAGAGCCTTGATATATTAGCTACTTCTACAACAGTCACTGACGGGAACCTAAATAACAAACTTTACCAAACAAATTGACCAGGTTAACCTGGTTGTCGATGTAAATGAGAATTGGTTCTCAATAATTGACCTAACGGGATAAATATAGGTTAACTACAATACATGCAGTGGATGACTGTTGGCAGTGTTATGTGTAGTTATTACTTTATTATTCATACAGGTGAAATTGAACAAAGATCAGAGGAGATGCACAAACACAGACAACAAGGAAATAGCAGCTGAGTTGTTTTGGAGGGAAAATGTGGGCAAATTTGGCGCGAGAAAAAGGTGCCATGTCACTTGTGTCACATATATTATGCATTTATTGCCTCAGGTGAAATAAGCTTAATACTTTATTAGAGCTATGTGTTTGTAAATGAGGAATAACAGATTTCCACATTTTGGAACATATAAAAGTGAGCTTGTCTTTTCTATTTTATGTATTAAGCTTTAACAGAATGGCCCGGAGGGTTGAACACAAATGTGGCTCTAACTACTTTAACAAGCTGCTTTCAAATGGTATTCAGTTCATTTAAGAAGGTCTTGAAATGGCCCAGAAAACACTATCACACTATTATTTGGGGATCACTTGTTAAAATAAAACAAAATAAGACATTTGCATTATCCATAATGTATGTTCATCTGTTAGGGTTAGTTCATTTTAAATGATCTAATAATCTACATCTGTATCTGAAGCTGCTTCTGTCTGTTTGAGTACTTTAAGCATCTTTGTTTCTGTCAAAACTCTTCATTTTTACGATTAATGATAAACACATGATGATCTGTGTCTAATGTTTGTTACAGGGAAATCTCAGCTGTGGAATCACAGCAGAGGTTTTAGTGCGGACAGCCAATGGACCGCCGTCTGCCGGACCGCCGCCTGCCAGACAACCGTCTGCCGGACCACCGCCTGCCGGACCGCCACCTGCCGGACCGCCTCCTGCCAGAGAACCGCCTGCCGGACCGCCGCCTGCCGGACCGCCGCCTGCCGGACCGCCGCCTGCCAGAACGCCTCCTGCCGGACCGTCTCCTGTCGGACCGCCGCCTGCCGGACCGCCGCCTGCCAGACAACCGTCTGCCGGACCGCCGCCTGCCAGACAACCGTCTGCCGGACCGCCTCCTGCCGGACCGCCTCCTGCCGGACCGCCTCCTGCCGGACCGCCTCCTGCCGGACCGCCTCCTGCCGGACCGCCTCCTGCCGGACCACCATCTGCAGGTTTTATCACTAATTTGACAGAACTTTTCTCTATGAACTTCATGATGTCAATGTTCTTCTTGTGTTTCAGGGTCCAGAAATGTTACAGCTGCTGCTGCTGCTCTGAGGTCAGTTTGGGCTTCAGATTTGTACCACAGGAAGCATCTGAAATGAAGGGTTACACCTTTTAGTCAAATGAGAAGTACAATCTTTAAAGATGAACACATTTGTGAGATTCTAAATGAGCTTGTGCTTCAGTCCTTCAGGATCAGGAGGATCCACCAGGAGAAGTCTGAAGAGGAAGAGTTCCACCTGCCTCCACGCTGGTCCTGAGGCCAAAAGGAGACGTGTGCAATAGTGAGTCCCACACTTCACTCAGACTGACCTCACGGTCCTAGTGCATCTGTGGACCTTAAGAAGAGGTTCAGGAACGGAGGCAGACCAACATCCAAAGACTTAACAAACAAAAATCTCACAGCTTCTACGAGAGGTCCTTCTCTTGAAGAATTTCTATTTTGTTCAGTTATTTTTAATTGTAATTTTAAATGTGAAATGCAAATGAGCTCTGTTCATAAATCAGGTTTGTCTCAGTTAAGTATTCCACCTTTACAGTTTGAAAAGGCTATTCATGCATTTGGACTTTGTGATGTCATGGCTGGATTGTTGTAACTCGGTGTACGCTGGCACTGACCGGCCCAGCTCAGCCGTCTACAGTCAGTTCAGAATGCAGTAGTGATGGGCCAAATGGCATCAACACATGTATGGAACCCTGAGAGCGGCGCTGTGTCACTGTATCACTGTATGTCACTTTAAGAAAAGTCACGTGACCATAAAGTCTACTGTGTCATTTGGTGTGGCTCGTGTCAGAAGCTGAAGCTGCTGTTCAGCATGACACGCGCTAGGATCAAATCTGTCTCTGTCACCAATAAACCACAAAGAATACAACAACGGCCCGTTCCTCTTTGTCAGATCATTTTGATCTATCACAAGACGCGCTATTTATTTAACCGTCCTTTTCACATTCACTTCGAGTCACTGGACATTACAGCTGATTTTATCGTGCTAGGCTGTTATTTTCTTTAATTACATAACATTGAGTCAAAATAAATTTGATTTGTTGATCAGAGCACAGTCCTCAAAATTTAGTGTTGAATGAACGAGCACAGCAGTTCTTTTTTTGGACCACCAGATGGCACAATAGGGTGCAGCAGGACAATGTCAACACTGTGTGTGACATGTATAACACACACCATCCACCCATCACTGGAATAGAGCAGCTCAGGGACCAGACTGGACCACACCCCTGACCTTATCCCCTGCTCTGGACCACACTCCTGACCTTAGCCCCTGCTCTGGACCACACTCCTGACCTTATCCCCTGCACTGGACTACACTCCTGACCTTATCCCCTGCACTGGTCCACACTCCTGACCTTATCCCCTGCACTAGACCACATTCCTGACCTTATCCCCTTCTCTGGACCACACTCCTGACCTTATCCCTTGCTCTGGTCCACACCCCTGACCTTATCCCCTGCTCTGGTCCACAATCCTGACCTTATCCCCTGCACTAGACCACACCCCTGACCTTATCCCCTGCTCTGGTCCACACTCCTGACCTTATCCCCTGCTCTGGTCCACACTCCTGACCTTATCCCCTGCTCTGGTCCACACCCCTGACCTTATCCCCTGCTCTGGTCCACACTCCTGACCTTATCCCCTGCTCTGGACCACACTCCTGACCTTATCCCCTGCTCTGGTCCACACTCCTGACCTTATCCCCTGCTCTGGTCCACACTCCTGACCTTATCCCCTTCTCTGGACCACACTCCTGACCTTATCCCCTGCCCTGGCCCACACTCCTGACCTTATCCCCTGCTCTGGACCACACTCCTGACCTTATCCCCTGCTCTGGACCACACTCCTGACCTTATCCCCTGCTCTGGACCACACTCCTGACCTTATCCCCTTCTCTGGACCACACTCCTGACCTTATCCCCTGCTCTGGACCACACTCCTGACCTTATCCCCTGCTCTGGACCACACTCCTGACCTTATCCCCTTCTCTGGACCACACCCCTGACCTTATCCCCTACAGTGGACCACACTCCTGACCTTATCCCCTACAGTGGACCACACTCCTGACCTTATCCCCTTCACTTGACCACACTCCTGACCTAATCCCTGCACTAGACCACACTCCTGACCTTATCCCCTGCTCTGGTCCACACTCCTGACCTTATCCCCTGCTCTGGACCACACTCCTGACCTTATCCCCTGCTCTGGTCCACACTCCTGACCTTATCCCCTGCTCTGGACCACACTCCTGACCTTATCCCCTGCAGTGGACCACACTCCTGACCTTATCCCCTGCAGTGGACCACACTCCTGACCTTCTCCCCTGCTCTAGTCCACACTCCTGATCTCATCCCGTTGGACTGGACCACACGGCTCTTAAACCTTGCTTTCAGTCCAGTCACTTACATTTCTGAGTTTAGAATCCTGTTTCTTTCAGTCGGAGGTTCACAAATCAGCACCAGATCCACATTTCATTTTAAAGAAGCAGAAAGTGTTCACGTCATGTTTCTGTCATTTCAGGTTTATCTCCAGTGGAAGCACAGGACAGTGAAGTGACTGCTGTTTATTCAGTCACCCCTAGAATGTGTGGCTGGAAGGAGATGGTGGTAATCACAGGCCAGAAGATCAGGTCGACCAATAAGAAGGAGCCTGCACGTCTGGGAAGTTTTAGGATCGTCCATAAAGGGACCATTTGAAGCGGTTGTCTCTTTGTTTCCTTTTAAGGAGCATTTGTTCTACCACATATAAATGTATTTTGGACTAAAATCATGAAGATCCCAGATTTGGCAGCAGTGGGACTCCCTGGTCCCAGGTCTGTATGTGATTCTGCTCTGTAATAAACTTAAATACAGAAGCTAGCGTCAACGATTCTTCTTCTGCTAAACAAACACACCGACCAACACATTCAGAAACCACAAAAACCATCAGAATTACATCATTTCTGAAAATACATTTAACAATAATTTTGTATTCATTTCTCTTCAAAACACCATCTGACTTTCTGCTCCGGCTCGTTTTACAATCATTAACAATCAATAAATTAAAACATAACAATTCTAATGAACAGAGTAACTTTATTATCAAAGAGGAAAAGTCTTAAGGCGAGACACTGCAGGCAAAACTCATTTTTAAAAATGTTTTGTTTTTTTGGTCAGTTTGCTCTCTCAACACATCAACTTTCATATGGAAATAACAAACTTGTCCAATCTGCTCTAAAACATATTTTATTATTTCATTGAATCCACTTCATCCATAGAATTCTCTGGGAGATTGTAACTTCACAGGCCATTTTCTTAAAATGCATTTTCTCCTCTACGGACATAAGGATCAGCCTTAAAGTAGATCCTACACCAAACTGTACAATCTGGACTCAACAAGATTTTGACCAAAAGTACAGAAGGATTTTTTTATAGCTAATTCTAAAAAATTTAAGTTAAAAAAAGAGGAAAAATTTTCAGTCCAATCTCGTTTACTTGAAAACTAAATAAGAAATCCAAAATCCCCTCTGCAAAGTTTTTTGTAACTAATATGTTACAAAATGAACCAAGACATTTAAACCTGGTTGTGTCCATTTTTTCAGATTTAAATGTCCCAAATCTGTATTTTTGACTGTTTTTTTCACATAAAATGCCTCATTTCTACATGAAAACATGACATGATGAAAAACGTGTACCGTAATATATTTTTTCTTACATTTCTGTGAGTAAATTATTCACCTGCAGTGTCTGACCTAAACACAAGATGAAACATTAGAGACAGAGATGTCTGACTCTGATCCTTCTTTATATTTGCACTCATAACAGACTCACCAATAAAAAATGAATTTTGTTTAGTCCAGACAAACTTTAGAGAAAAAACAACTACAGACCTTTCTACAAGACTCCACAGGATTAGTCCATTCATCTTTGCAGTTCTAACTCTAACCTCTGTTTGTTGTGTTTTTGTGGTTGAAGTAATACATTTAATGACCCATTTAAAAGTTTATTTCAGCCGCTGACGGCTGCAAACAGCACATTTAACTCTGGATTTACTGACTTTACTTTAGGTTTTGCAGCACAAACACTAAGAGCATGTACTTCTATCACAGATATATTCAGGGGCGTTGGACTGGGGGGGTAAAGGGTACTGTTTCCCCGGCGCCCAGGAGTAGTATATATATTGTGGCAATGGGGGGGTATATTAATTGATATGAAATGATATACACTTTATAAAAAAAGACTCCACCCACTGTGAAGTGGTGGGGGCGGTGTAAATCTATAGGGGAACATAAGATGGATCTTCTCATTTGCCACAACAGGCTTTTTCTGCGGCTGACTTCGCGCACATCCTCTAACGGCGACAACGATGATGACAGGCAGTGGGACTAAGGAAATCGATCTATCAGCAGATGTTATAGGTACGTCAGGTAAGTAGATAGACTTAATCCTCGTTGAAGACACATTGTGAACACAGTTACGCCTGGCTTCGGAGTATCGTTAATGTTTATAGTTTATATCATCGTGATGGAAAGGTTATGTTAAAAAGTGGTATATCTCTTGTTATTAGCTGGGGGGTTGGCGAGTCACACTGCATGTCTATAACACACTGGAAGAAGTTTAGAAATACTTGCGTGGGACTCGAAAGGTCTATTTTAAAAAAAGAGAGCATTTGTTAGTCAATGGGCGAGCACAGTACAGGTGTACCGTGTGGAGTCAGGCAGCACCGGCTGTGAAAACGAGGGCCGTGTTCTCGTGCCTGTTTGTGAAGACAGGAAGACTCTACTGAAGAAAAGAGGGTCAATGGATTGGGTATCATAGCCTCTTTCTCTGGACCATGAATCTTTTTTTAAAGACTTATTTTTCATACAGTGGTGGGACTGAAAACATGTCCAAGGTGTTTAGAGACATTGATGCTGCTGCAAAGAAAGACAAACTCAGGCTTGGTTTGGAGAGCATTAGGAAACGTCTTGTTTTTTCATGTGTGAGAAAAACCTCTACAAGAGCTGGGGTATTTGTAAGGTTTTATTTAGTGTATTTGTTTAATAATATCATTATCGTTTCATTTATACTACTGTTGTATTTTCAGAAAAACCCCGCAGCCCTAAACGGCAAAAAACAACTACATTTCATGGACATCAGGCTCCACCTACATCCCTCTAATGTATGAAAGTCTGTCCGTGGATTAGTTTAGGTCAGCTACACTTAATGTGGGGTTTAAAACCTGGATGGGTCCTGAATGAAATGTAATCAGCATGATTGTCTGCACACAAAAATGTAACCATTGTTCTTTATCTACCTATGAATAAAAACTTTTTTACATTGAGATATTGTGATTTTTGTCTTCATGATGGAAAGTGCTCTTCAGAAAATGTACCATGAGACGCATCCAGGCTTTAGGGGTTGTAAGCAGACTTCATAAAGCAGTTAAAGAGTCAGCGGGGCAGAGATATCACAACCACAAGTCAAACATTTTTTACTGACTCCTGTGAAGGCCATAGACCAGTTAAACTCCAAACAGATGAGGGTACAGAGTTTTATAATAAACATTTCCAGCAACTTATGAGACAACATAAGATCATTCATTTTTCAACTGTAAATGAGACCATGGCTAGTGTGGTGGAGTGTTTTAACAGAGCTTTGAAGACACGAATGTGGTGTTATCTGACATAATATAAGACCTATATAAGACCTAATGAACAAATGAGTTAGTGCGGACAACAACGCATATCACCGATCCATCCAAGGAAGTATTTATCACATTGTACAAAACAAGACCAAAGATACATCTCTTTTAAACTGAACCTGGGTGATCAAAAAAGAGGGGTGTATTTCGGAAGGGTTATGAACTAACATTCACGGATGAGTTTTCACTGTGATAGCTCGAATAGCACGAGAGCCACCCGTTCATAAATGAAAAGACCTCGCAGGGGAGATTTTAAAAGGCACATTTTATGATTGTGGATAAAAACAAATCTGAAAAGATTTTGGATCGTAAAAGGAAAAGAAGGTGTGTCCTTGTAAAGTGGTTAGGCTGGCCTGAAAAAGTCTTGGGTACCAGCAAAGGATATTGTCGATATTTACTGAGAGGAGGAAAATAAAATGTTTTTTTATAACATTCACCAGTAATGCGTCAATAAATATGTATCTAAACAACAAAATCAGTCATTTTAGGACAAAATTGGCAAAAGCCATTACAGTGAACGATACCCATGAAGTTGGTCTTATTGAAATACAATACCCACGGTTATGGAGGAGTTTCCCAAAGACTGATGCCCGTGTAACAATACGGGGGCCTGATAAACAGAAGCACACGACTGATTTAGCGGTTGGATTTTATGACTCTGTATCAAGGTTTCTAAAAGAATTCAATGCTCAGTGTCTTAGCTCTTATAAACTTACAAGACAACGATGCAATTCAATTTTTTTTGCAGTGCCCAAAATCACAACAGCTGCCTCGATGGGCCACAGGTAGAAAGCAGTTCAATTAAACAATGTTCAACAGAATTTAGCAGTGGATAAATGTCCCGGTTCATCCCCTGTCCTTGACCCTCCTTCTCGGCTAGGAAAAACTACAAAAAACCCTGTGGGAAAAAGTAGAAACCACAATGAATGAGAGATCCTACTCCCACGGACGGACAGGCTGCAGATGGACCAGGACTTGGACCAGAACCACTCAAGAGGAAGGAAGGTGGCTCATCTAATGTGGGAGAGATCCTCTAGACAGATGACTCCTCTAGACAGTCCATCCTCCCCAGGCAGACAACCAACAGTTCATTTAGAGTAGAGTAGAAGTAGTTCCTCCAGGCAGAAGAGGATCAGTTCATCCAGATCAAGGAGAGCTCCTCCAGGCGTTGTAACCAGCCACATCAATGCACATGGTGGAGAAGGATATACATTCACATTTACCGGTCATTTAACGGAGATATTAGGATTTGAACCAGGCATACCTTTTGTCATCCATAAAAATGAAAACAAAACAAAACAGTGTATACCCTGCTCCAAAGTCCTCACAAGTTGTAGCCAGGGGTCTGTCCTTTAAATGACGACCTGTAGTTTGTATACTCTCTAACATATTATTTTCTCCAAAAAAAGTGTGTGAAAAGGCTTGGCAGGGAATGATTGTCCATCTGCATGCAGGACAATAAATTCTGTATCATAGTGTTCAAAGTAATAGGTTTTTCAGTAATGATATTATTAAACAAAAGTTTGTCTTTCTTTGCAGCAGCATCAATGTCTCTAAACACCTTGGACATGTTTTCAGTCCCACCACTGTATGAAAAATAAGTCTTTAAAAAAAGATTCATGGTCCAGAGAAAGAGGCTATGATACCCAATCCATTGACCCTCTTTTCTTCAGTAGAGTCTTCCTGTCTTCACAAACAGGCACGAGAACACGGCCCTCGTTTTCACAGCCGGTGCTGCCTGACTCCACACGGTACACCTGTACTGTGCTCGCCCATTGACTAACAAATGCTCTCTTTTTTTAAAATAGACCTTTCGAGTCCCACGCAAGTATTTCTAAACTTCTTCCAGTGTGTTATAGACATGCAGTGTGACTCGCCAACCCCCCAGCTAATAACAAGAGATATACCACTTTTTAACATAACCTTTCCATCACGATGATATAAACTATAAACATTAACGATACTCCGAAGCCAGGCGTAACTGTGTTCACAATGTGTCTTCAACGAGGATTAAGTCTATCTACTTACCTGACGTACCTATAACATCTGCTGATAGATCGATTTCCTTAGTCCCACTGCCTGTCATCATCGTTGTCGCCGTTAGAGGATGTGCGCGAAGTCAGCCGCAGAAAAAAGCCTGTTGTGGCAAATGAGAAGATCCATCTTATGTTCCCCTATAGATTTACACCGCCCCCACCACTTCACAGTGGGTGGAGTCTTTTTTTATAAAGTGTATATCATTTCATATCAATTAATATACCCCCCCATTGCCACAATATATATACTACTCCTGGGCGCCGGGGAAACAGTACCCTTTACCCCCCCAGTCCAACGCCCCTGAATATATCTGTGATAGAAGTACATGCTCTTAGTGTTTGTGCTGCAAAACCTAAAGTAAAGTCAGTAAATCCAGAGTTAAATGTGCTGTTTGCAGCCGTCAGCGGCTGAAATAAACTTTTAAATGGGTCATTAAATGTATTACTTCAACCACAAAAACACAACAAACAGAGGTTAGAGTTAGAACTGCAAAGATGAATGGACTAATCCTGTGGAGTCTTGTAGAAAGGTCTTGTAGATTTGTTGTTAATAACCAGTCCATGAGTAGATTATATCAAGCTCTTTATTAGCAGCAAACATGAACGTACATGGCACCGACTCCATACCGTAATGAACCCCCAGTGTGACTACAGCGACTCCTACTGTACACTCCTGGTAACAGTGGTATAGTAAACAGTAAGGACCAACTTAATGATAGGTTTGTAACAACAGTGTCTACATCCCTCCTTTTAAGATTTTGACTTTTAGGCAAAACAATGAACATAAATCGTTTTTAACATAAACTGCCGTTAGCATTCAATATAAGGATTACTGTCCAACTTAAAACATGTTTTTGCTATCACCATTAAATGTAGCTTTACAAACTTGTGAGAAGATAAAACATTTTTTTAAAACTCGAATACTCTGTGTACTTTTAATCCAAGTATTTACTGTTTGGTTTTGACACTCTACCATATCTCGTGCGGTACAAGTTATCATTACATTGCACTGGACTCTTAACAGGTGTGTCTGTTTTATTTGGTGTAGACTTTACATTGATCTTTTGTTCACCCTGTTTTTTGTCTCGTACCAGTTTTGAATTTTCAGTAATTTGGCATGTTTCACTTCTTATTTTGTCAGTCTCGAATTTGTCCATGTGTTGATACATGTCCATTTCGTTCAGCTGTGAAGTGTCTTGATCAGGTTGCGGCTCACTCACAGGCAGAAGATGTTGTCTGTTGCGTCTGTACTCTTTTCCATCTGACTCGACTACGTAGGAACGTGGCTCGGTGGAAATCTTGCGCACAACTCCAATCTTGTCATGTCCTTTTTTTGTTTGTAATCTTACTACTTGATTTTGTGTTAGAGGAGTGAGTGGCTTACTTGACTTATCATAATGTCGTTTTTGAGCTCTACGCTTTTTCGTGAGCTGGGCCTTTATGGTGGTTGTCGCCTTTGCTGCTGGTCTTAACAGTGTTTTGCAAACAGGAATAGTTGATCGCGTTCGCCTTGAAAGCAATCTTTGAGCTGGTGAGCCAAGGATTTTGTCCCGTGGTGTGTTTCGTAGATGCAGCAGGTTTAGGTAGAAATCTGTTCTGTCCCTTTTTGTTGTTTCAAGAAGTCTCTTTGCACTGCGAACAGCTCTCTCACTGAGGCCATTTGATTGAGGGAACTCAGGGCTGCTTGTAATGTGTTCAAACTCCCAAGATATAACAAAATCACGAAATGTCTGACTCGTGAACTGAGTACCATTGTCAGAATACAGTTTTTGTGGTATTCCATGTACTGAGAAGTTCCGTTTCAGCTTTTTGATCACACATGCTGATGTGAGGTTTTCGAGTCTGTCCAGTTCAAACCATCCGGAATAAGAATCCACAAGTACAAGGTAATGGTTGTTGTCCCATTCAAATATGTCCGTGGCTGTGATAGACCATGGGAGATCCGGGATGTGATGTAGTTTCAAAGGTTGTTTTTGTTGATGAGGTTTCAGGCTGTTGCAAATACTGCATGATTTTACCTTTTCCTCAATGTCGCTGTTGATTGTGAGCCAGAACACGGTGTCCCTTGCTCTCTTTTTTGTAGACTCCATGCCCGGATGTCCTTTGTGCAACTCCTCCAGGTAAACCTCCCGCAATGAAGCTGGAATAATTGCTCTGTTATTTTTCAAAACAACGTTGTTGTCAACCAGCAGTTCATCTCGAAAACTGAAGAACGGTTTGATTACCTCAGGTACGCTGGTCACTCGTGTCGGCCACCCCTGCTGGATGTAGCGGGTCAGTGTTTGCAGAGTAGCATCTGCTGCTGTGTGTTCTGCAAGCTCTTTTAGGCGTCGTGAAGAAATGAGCTGAAGTGACATTACCTCAAAGTCACGTTGCTCTGCCTGCAGAAGTTGAGTATCCAGTGTTGGCGTCCGAGAAAGAGTGTCTGCAATGTAGAGGTGTTTGCCTTTTTTATAGATGAGAGTCAGGTTGAACTTTTGTAATCTCAGCATCATTCTCTGTAAACGTGCAGGGACTGTGTGAAAGGGCTTGTTTTGAATAGTAACCAATGGTTGGTGGTCAGTTTCAATCACCACTGGTTTTCCATAGATGTAGTCATAGAACTTATAGCATGCAAAAACAACTGCGAGCAACTCCTTCTCGATCTGTGCATACCTTTTTTCTGTTTCTGTTAAAGTCCTTGAAGCGTACGCAACAGGTTTGTCGTCCTGGAGACAGGCAGCTCCGAGACCGTACTGAGAAGCGTCGCAAGTGAGGGTTACTGGCTTTTGCATGTCGTAATACTGCAGCACTGGTGGGCTGGTGATGCTTGCTTTTAGCTTGATGAAAGCGTCCTGTTGATGTTGAGTCCAGCTCCACACCACATCCTTATGAAGTAGTTGACGTAGTGGTGCTGACAGTTCACTTAAGTTCGGAATGAACTTCCCTAGGTAGTTGATCATGCCTAGGAAGCGCTGAAGAGAAGCACGGTCTTCAGGTGAGTGCATATCATTGATGGCGGCAATTTTGGTTGGATCAGCTTTGAGTCCTTTGTCAGTGAAGATATGACCAACGTAGCTCACCTCTTTCAGCCTGAATTTGCACTTTTTTTTAATTTAGACTGAGCTTGACTTGTCTGGCACGCTCCAACACTGTTTTGAGGTTTATGTCATGCTCCTCAACTCCTTTCCTCCAACAAGAATGTCATCAACGATGACGGCGCATGGATACCCTGAAAAAATCTGTTCCATGGCTTTTTGAAAGACTTCGGAGGCGGTGTTGATACCAAATGGCATTCTCAGGAATTTGAATCTGCCAAAAGGTGTGGCAAATGTGGTAAGAAATGAAGACGCATGATCCAATTTGATCTGCCAGAAAGAACTTTTAGCGTCCAGAACTGAGAAGACGGTAGCTCCTGACATTTGTGCTGCCACTTCCTCGACAGTGCGCATGGGATGGTGAGGTCTCATTAATGACTTGTTTAAGTCTCTCGGGTCGATACAGAGACGAACATCATCAACCTCTCTTTTGTGTGTGGCTACCATGTTTGACACCCATTCAGTGGGCTCATCCACTGGCTCGATAACCCCAAGTTTCTGCATCCTCTCGAGTTCCTTTTGACCTTCACCTGCATTGGCACAGGAATGCGTCGCGGAGGATTGACGACTGGTGTAGCGTTTGGAGTGAGTTTCATCGAGTAGGTCACGGGTAGATCACCGACTTCATCTTTGAACAAGTCTTGATATTCAAGAAACACTTTCTGTTCAAAGCTTCCATCCTGAGCCATATCAATGTGGAAGACTTCCTTGCTGAAACTAACCAGGCTCAGTCTAACACTGTCCTTCAGTCCGAGAATGGGCTGTACATTTTGTTTCACGACCTGGAACAGTAGGCTATAGGACTGTTGAGATAATTTGCAGCAGAGTGTAACTGTGCCTGCAGACTTGATCTTTGTTCCTCCAAAAGCGATGAGATTTGTCTGCTTGCCCGATTTCTGCAGTATGTCTCTGTCACAAATGTCTTTATAAGTGTCCAGTGAAATCACGTTACATTTTGCTCCTGTGTCAACTTTCAAATTGAGGGTCTTGTTATTGATTGTCACTGTACAGTATCCTTCTTTTTTGTGATTGTCCTCGCCCTCTAATGTTAAATGTTCAATGGTAAAAGTGTCGTCTTCACTGTCTGTTTCAACTGCTGAAATTTGGTTCACATGTTTGCCTCCCCGGTGTGACTTTGCTGACCTGCATTGGCTTTTGAAATGATTATGCTTCTTGCAAGTGTGACATTGTTGTCCAAATGCAGGGCATTGCTCGCGTTTGGCTGGATGTGACCCACCACAGTTTTTGCAGTTTGAGATGCTTACAGAAACTTGTTTTTTCCTGTATTTGTTTGCATTTTTGAATGTGTGGCTGTGTCTTAGTTGTACAGTGTCCACACTAGCTGACATCACCTGTCCTGGAGTAGAAAGGGCTTTAGTGTGCTGGTCTGTGAGCTCGCTTATCTGACAAATGCGCACTGCTTTAGCAAGTGTCAGTTCAGTCTCTTTAAGCAGGGAGCGTCTGACGCTATCGCTGCTGATACCACAAACTAATCTGTCTCTGATTAGCTCATCTTGTAAAGCACCAAAGTTGCAAGTTTTTGCCATGTTTCTTAGTTTACTCACATAAGCCTCGATCGTTTCTCCTGGTTTCTGTTGTCTTTTGTTAAAGTTGTGTCTCTCCATAATGACATTTGTTTGTGGATTGCATATTTCTTTGAATTTTCTTTTCAAGCACTCCGGGTCTTCTCTAGACTCTGCGGCTGTTACAACTGTGTCATCTGCAGCAACTACTGCTGGGGCATACGTGAATGATCGCTCTCTTTCTATGGCCTCGGGTCCCGCCAGATTGAGGAGTATATAGGCCTTTGTTTTATCATTTTTGTCGCTATAGGCAGCGGCTATGAAGATATCATATTCTTGCTCGAACTTACGCCAGTTTTCAGCAACATTGCCGTCAAAGACGAGAGGATCTGGTCGCCGGAATCCGTCCGCCATTACTGTCTTTTTGCAGAACTTTTTAGCTTGTCGTTCCTTGGTTTGCACCGGCTCCGGTTGTCTTCATGGACTGTGTAGTCTTTGTGATGTATCCCACTTCTGACACCATGTAGATTTGTTGTTAATAACCAGTCCATGAGTAGATTATATCAAGCTCTTTATTAGCAGCAAACATGAACGTACATGGCACCGACTCCATACCGTAATGAACCCCCAGTGTGACTACAGCGACTCCTACTGTACACTCCTGGTAACAGTGGTATAGTAAACAGTAAGGACCAACTTAATGATAGGTTTGTAACAACAGTGTCTACAGGTCTGTAGTTGTTTTTTCTCTAAAGTTTGTCTGGACTAAACAAAATTCATTTTTTATTGGTGAGTCTGTTATGAGTGCAAATATAAAGAAGGATCAGAGTCAGACATCTCTGTCTCTAATGTTTCATCTTGTGTTTAGGTCAGACACTGCAGGTGAATAATTTACTCACAGAAATGTAAGAAAAAATATATTACGGTACACGTTTTTCATCATGTCATGTTTTCATGTAGAAATGAGGCATTTTATGTGAAAAAAACAGTCAAAAATACAGATTTGGGACATTTAAATCTGAAAAAATGGACACAACCAGGTTTAAATGTCTTGGTTCATTTTGTAACATATTAGTTACAAAAACTTTGCAGAGGGGATTTTGGATTTCTTATTTAGTTTTCAAGTAAACGAGATTGGACTGAAAATTTTTCCTCTTTTTTTAACTTAAATTTTTTAGAATTAGCTATAAAAAAATCCTTCTGTACTTTTGGTCAAAATCTTGTTGAGTCCAGATTGTACAGTTTGGTGTAGGATCTACTTTAAGGCTGATCCTTATGTCCGTAGAGGAGAAAATGCATTTTAAGAAAATGGCCTGTGAAGTTACAATGTCCCAGAGAATTCTATGGATGAAGTGGATTCAATGAAATAATAAAATATGTTTTAGAGCAGATTGGACAAGTTTGTTATTTCCACATGAAAGTTGATGTGTTGAGAGAGCAAACTGACCAAAAAAACAAAACATTTTTAAAAATGAGTTTTGCCTGCAGTGTCTCGCCTTAAGACTTTTCCTCTTTGATAATAAAGTTACTCTGTTCATTAGAATTGTTATGTTTTAATTTATTGATGGTTAATGATTGTAAAACGAGCCGGAGCAGAAAGTCAGATGGTGTTTTGAAGAGAAATGAATACAAAGTTATTGTTAAAAAATTAAAAATGTATTTTCAGAAATGATGTAATTCTGATGGTTTTTGTGGTTTCTGAATGTGTTGGTCGGTGTGTTTGTTTAGCAGAAGAAGAATCGTTGACGCTAGCTTCTGTATTTAAGTTTATTACAGAGCAGAATCACATACAGACCTGGGACCAGGGAGTCCCACTGCTGCCAAATCTGGGATCTTCATGATTTTAGTCCAAAATACATTTATATGTGGTAGAACAAATGCTCCTTAAAAGGAAACAAAGAGACAACCGCTTCAAATGGTCCCTTTATGGACGATCCTAAAACTTCCCAGACGTGCAGGCTCCTTCTTATTGGTCGACCTGATCTTCTGGCCTGTGATTACCACCATCTCCTTCCAGCCACACATTCTAGGGGTGACTGAATAAACAGCAGTCACTTCACTGTCCTGTGCTTCCACTGGAGATAAACCTGAAATGACAGAAACATGACGTGAACACTTTCTGCTTCTTTAAAATGAAATGTGGATCTGGTGCTGATTTGTGAACCTCCGACTGAAAGAAACAGGATTCTAAACTCAGAAATGTAAGTGACTGGACTGAAAGCAAGGTTTAAGAGCCGTGTGGTCCAGTCCAACGGGATGAGATCAGGAGTGTGGACTAGAGCAGGGGAGAAGGTCAGGAGTGTGGTCCACTGCAGGGGATAAGGTCAGGAGTGTGGTCCACTGAAGGGGATAAGGTCAGGAGTGTGGTCCAGAGCAGGGGATAAGGTCAGGAGTGTGGACCAGGGCAGGGATAAGGTCAGGAGTGTGGTCCAGAGCAGGGGATAAGGTCAGGAGTGTGGACCAGAGCAGGGGATAAGGTCAGGAGTGTGGTCCAGAGCAGGGGATAAGGTCAGGAGTGTGGACCAGAGCAGGGGATAAGGTCAGGAGTGTGGTCTAGTGCAGGGGATAAGGTCAGGAGTGTGGTCCACTGTAGGGGATAAGGTCAGGAGTGTGGTCCACTGTAGGGGATAAGGTCAGGAGTGTGGTCCACTGTAGGGGATAAGGTCAGGGGTGTGGTCCAGAGAAGGGGATAAGGTCAGGAGTGTGGTCCAGAGCAGGGGATAAGGTCAGGAGTGTGGTCCAGAGCAGGGGATAAGGTCAGGAGTGTGGTCCAGAGAAGGGGATAAGGTCAGGAGTGTGGTCCAGAGCAGGGGATAAGGTCAGGAGTGTGGTCCAGAGCAGGGGATAAGGTCAGGAGTGTGGTCCAGAGCAGGGGATAAGGTCAGGAGTGTGGGCCAGGGCAGGGGATAAGGTCAGGAGTGTGGTCCAGAGAAGCGGATAAGGTCAGGAGTGTGGACCAGAGCAGGGGATAAGGTCAGGAGTGTGGACCAGAGCAGGGGATAAGGTCAGGAGTGTGGTCCAGAGCAGGGGATAAGGTCAGGAGTGTGGACCAGAGCAGGGGATAAGGTCAGGGGTGTGGACCAGAGCAGGGGATAAGGTCAGGAGTGTGGACCAGAGCAGGGGATAAGGTCAGGAGTGTGGTCCAGGGCAGGGGATAAGGTCAGGAGTGTGGTCTAGTGCAGGGGATAAGGTCAGGAGTGTGGTCCACTGTAGGGGATAAGGTCAGGAGTGTGGTCCACTGTAGGGGATAAGGTCAGGGGTGTGGTCCAGAGAAGGGGATAAGGTCAGGAGTGTGGACCAGAGCAGGGGATAAGGTCAGGAGTGTGGTCCAGAGCAGGGGATAAGGTCAGGAGTGTGGTCCAGAGCAGGGGATAAGGTCAGGAGTGTGGTCCAGAGAAGGGGATAAGGTCAGGAGTGTGGACCAGAGAAGGGGATAAGGTCAGGAGTGTGGTCCAGAGCAGGGGATAAGGTCAGGAGTGTGGTCCAGAGAAGGGGATAAGGTCAGGAGTGTGGTCCAGAGCAGGGGATAAGGTCAAGAGTGTGGTCCAGAGCAGGGGATAAGGTCAGGAGTGTGGTCCAGAGCAGGGATAAGGTCAGGAGTGTGGGCCAGGGCAGGGGATAAGGTCAGGAGTGTGGTCCAGAGAAGGGGATAAGGTCAGGAGTGTGGACCAGAGCAGGGGATAAGGTCAGGAGTGTGGACCAGAGCAGGGGATAAGGTCAGGAGTGTGGTCCAGAGCAGGGGATAAGGTCAGGAGTGTGGTCCAGAGCAGGGGATAAGGTCAGGGGTGTGGACCAGAGCAGGGGATAAGGTCAGGAGTGTGGACCAGAGCAGGGGATAAGGTCAGGGGTGTGGTCTAGTGCAGGGGATAAGGTCAGG
The DNA here is from genome assembly GCA_019453435.1 of Rhinogobius similis. NCBI lineage: Eukaryota > Metazoa > Chordata > Actinopteri > Gobiiformes > Gobiidae > Rhinogobius > Rhinogobius similis. The sequence continues at coordinate 25,979,364 of CM033639.1, read as the reverse complement.
TGTGTGGTCCAGAGCAGGGGATAAGGTCAGGAGTGTGGACCAGAGCAGGGGATAAGGTCAGGAGTGTGGTCTAGTGCAGGGGATAAGGTCAGGAGTGTGGTCCACTGTAGGGGATAAGGTCAGGAGTGTGGTCCACTGTAGGGGATAAGGTCAGGGGTGTGGTCCAGAGAAGGGGATAAGGTCAGGAGTGTGGACCAGAGCAGGGGATAAGGTCAGGAGTGTGGTCCAGAGCAGGGGATAAGGTCAGGAGTGTGGTCCAGAGCAGGGGATAAGGTCAGGAGTGTGGTCCAGAGAAGGGGATAAGGTCAGGAGTGTGGACCAGAGAAGGGGATAAGGTCAGGAGTGGGGTCCAGAGCAGGGGATAAGGTCAGGAGTGTGGTCCAGAGAAGGGGATAAGGTCAGGAGTGTGGTCCAGAGCAGGGGATAAGGTCAGGAGTGTGGTCCAGAGCAGGGGATAAGGTCAGGAGTGTGGACCAGAGCAGGGGATAAGGTCAGGGGTGTGGTCTAGTGCAGGGGATAAGGTCAGGATTGTGGACCAGAGCAGGGGATAAGGTCAGGGGTGTGGACCAGAGCAGGGGATAAGGTCAGGGGTGTGGACCAGAGCAGGGGATAAGGTCAGGAGTGTGGTCCAGAGAAGGGGATAAGGTCAGGAATGTGGTCTAGTGCAGGGGATAAGGTCAGGAGTGTGGACCAGTGCAGGGGATAAGGTCAGGAGTGTGGTCCAGAGCAGGGGCTAAGGTCAGGAGTGTGGTCCAGAGCAGGGGATAAGGTCAGGGGTGTGGTCCAGTCTGGTCCCTGAGCTGCTCTATTCCAGTGATGGGTGGATGGTGTGTGTTATACATGTCACACACAGTGTTGACATTGTCCTGCTGCACCCTATTGTGCCATCTGGTGGTCCAAAAAAAGAACTGCTGTGCTCGTTCATTCAACACTAAATTTTGAGGACTGTGCTCTGATCAACAAATCAAATTTATTTTGACTCAATGTTATGTAATTAAAGAAAATAACAGCCTAGCACGATAAAATCAGCTGTAATGTCCAGTGACTCGAAGTGAATGTGAAAAGGACGGTTAAATAAATAGCGCGTCTTGTGATAGATCAAAATGATCTGACAAAGAGGAACGGGCCGTTGTTGTATTCTTTGTGGTTTATTGGTGACAGAGACAGATTTGATCCTAGCGCGTGTCATGCTGAACAGCAGCTTCAGCTTCTGACACGAGCCACACCAAATGACACAGTAGACGTTATGGTCACGTGACTTTTCTTAAAGTGACATACAGTGATACAGTGACACAGCGCCGCTCTCAGGGTTCCATACATGTGTTGATGCCATTTGGCCCATCACTACTGCATTCTGAACTGACTGTAGACGGCTGAGCTGGGCCGGTCAGTGCCAGCGTACACCGAGTTACAACAATCCAGCCATGACATCACAAAGTCCAAATGCATGAATAGCCTTTTCAAACTGTAAAGGTGGAATACTTAACTGAGACAAACCTGATTTATGAACAGAGCTCATTTGCATTTCACATTTAAAATTACAATTAAAAATGAAAGCCGCAAAGCGGCGATGATGGCCCTCGCCCTGCACGCGACCGCCTTCCCACGCGGCCTCGGCCGGTCCCAAACCGTCCCGGGGCGCCGTCCTTCGCCTCTGAGCGTCACCCGGGCCCCGTGACCTCCCCTCCCCCCGCTCACGCCGGGTGGCGTCCCTATAGAAGTGCATTGGCGGGCGCTGCTCTCCAGAAGTGGTCAAACCGTCCAAAACACGGCTTTGATGTAATTGACTTTTTCGATCTAAATCCTCTAAGTAATGCGTCTGCTGAGTTTCACTGACTTTGCTCGAAATAATTTTGGCCTCTCCATAGACTTATGACATGTCTCATAGGAAATTAATGGGGAATATGCGGGTCCCCCCAGGCAAAACGATCTAAAATAGGACATCGGTGTAATAGACTTTTTTGCAGCTTTTTTCCGCTTAAAATCAGTTTGCAAGATTTCGTGGAAATCAGGAAATGTTGGTACTTTTACATGACCAGCAGGGGGCGCTATAGTGAAAACTGCTTATGTGCTCCTGAGTCTCTTCCGTTTAATATTTTATTCTGCATCTGTGACTACAGTTTGGGCTCTGTAGGGCAGTACCTGTGACTGGGAGAATTATTCAAATAAACAGGAAATTAAGGTGTTTGTATACAGGAAATCACGATGAAACCGTGCAAGAAAGGCCAAAAAATTTGGCAGATTATTAAATTTCAATCTGTCTTGATTAGGCACGTGTACTTTAGAGTGATGTCGGGACAAAACCCTAGGACAAGTTCTCAATGGAAAACAAAAACTTAAAGTGACGTTAAATATTAAAATCAATATGGCCGCCTTGTCGTTGGTCTGATGACTGAGCACCAATTATGTTTTAGGGTGGATTTTATGTGTACTATCACTGTGCCAAATTTTACGGGCCTCCTCCAAAGTAAATGTGTCTCCCTCTCCATAGGCCTGACCCAAAAGGTGGCGCTATAGAGGCTGTTTTTTCGTTTCAGGGAAAATATGGTTATGACCCATTAATGTCCCTTAAAAGGAGTCACTGTAATAAGTTTGGTGGCTGTCCTGCAGGTTTTAGTTATTTATTGTGGCAGCCTTGTGTGAATGGAGTTAGGCTCCCATAGACAATGAATAGGAGCTCTGGGGGGCTCTAGAGGCAAAAATGTGAAAAATAGGCTATGGGTCTCATTGACTTTTTTGCATCTTATGAAGCAGAGAATCATATCCCCACATTTGGTGTAAATCGGACAAGCTTAGAGCTTTTAACTGAACTGTAGGGGGCGCTATAGTGATTTGTGGTCCTGTGCTCCCTAGTCTATTTTGTGTAGTATTTAATCCTCCATCATTGGTGGCAATTTGGACTCTGTAGGTCCAGTCCTTGTGTCTTTGAGGAGCACGCCAATAAACAGGAAATAGAGGCGATTTTTCACAGGAAGTCATGACTAAACCGCACGAGATAGGCCCAAAAAAATGGAAGATTATTAAATTCCAATCTGTCTTGATTAGGCACGTGTACGTTAGACCGATGTCGGTACAAAACCCTAGGACAAGGTCTCAATGGAAAACAAAAACTTAAAGTGGCATTTAAAATGAAAATCAATATGGCCGCCTTGTCGTTGGTCTGATGACTGAGCACCAATTATGTTTTAGGGTGCTTTTTATGTGTACTATCACTGTGCCAAATGTTATGGGCCTCCTCCTAAGTAAATGTGTCTCCCTCTCCATAGGCCTCACCCAAAAGGTGGCGCTGTAGAGGCTGTTTATTAGTTTCAGGAAAAATACAGTTATGACCCATTAATGTCCCTTAAAAGGAGTCACTGTATTGAGTTTGGTGGCTGTCCCGCAGGTTTTAGTTTTTTTTAATTGCAGCCTTGTGTGAAGACAGTCTGACTCCCATAGACAATGAATAGGAGCTCTGGAGGGCCCTAGAGGCAAAAGTGTGAAAAATAGGCTATGGGTCTCATTGGCTTTTCTGATCAGGAGGCCGTCTAGGAATTGGCTGCAAATTTTCACAAATAAAAGTCAAAGTAATGGTTTTTCTCCCCATTGTAAATAAATGCGCTCCTACAGGTGGCGCCGTAAGGTTAATTGTTATTGTGCGCACATAAATGGATTCAGCTGCTTGACCTTTACAAGTGTTTCAAATGTCATGTCGATCGGAGTATGCATGTGCGTGCAGGAGCTATTGAAATGATTTGGTGAGCACTCTTTGCGCCCCTGATGGCCAACGGTGATAAATGCACCATATCACTAATTCAGTTTTTTTCATAGCGCCCTGCACTGGACATATTCCCCAAGTTTCGTCCAAATAGGACAAAGTCGATGTTTGACTTAATAGGTAGGGGGCGCTAGCGAGTACTTTTTATTTATTTGTATTAATGCATTACATTCAGAACATAATTACGCACTAGTGACTGAAATTACAGCTCTCTCAGTCCAAGCGTGTAGCCGTGACATGCGATCGGAAAAACAGGAAATGAAGGCGTTCGTCGATGGCGAGCTGCGGCAAGACCATTTGAGATATCCGAAAAAAAGTGGCAGATTATTAAATTTCAATGTGTCCCGATCGCAAAATGTGTGCCAGACCCACGTGTGGCAAAAGCCCTAGTCCAAGTTCTCCGTCAAAAAAAAAAAGTCAAACTGGCGTGGCGACTTCGGTCCAATATGGCCGCCGTGCGCTTGGTCCGAGGGCCGCGCTCCAATGTCATGTTTTGTTCGGTTCACTGTTCTCTATCACTGTTCTGAGTTTCGTGCGCGTCGGGCAAAATTTGCTCGTCCCATTTCCCATAGGGGTCCGATTTGGGCCGGTGCTGCTCATTCGGTTCGGGTCGGACACTCTCGAGACGCGCGAAATACAACATTTTTTTCCGGGCCGATCGCGACTATACCCCCATTGAAGACTTTTCGTGCATGTTTACTGGGTCAAAAAGGCCCGCGAAAAGTAAGAAAACGGGAATAATAATAAGCAAGAAACGGACGAAACACAATGTCCCTCGCCAGTTTACTGGCTCGGGCCAATAACTGAACAAAATAGAAATTCTTTAAGAGAAGGACCTCTTGTAGAAGCTGAGAGATCGATGTCATTTTTGTTTGTTAAGTCTTTGGATGTTGGTCTGCCTCCGTTCCTGAACCTCTTCTTAAGGTCCACAGATACACTAGGACCGTGAGGTCAGTCTGAGTGAAGTGTGGGACTCACTATTGCACACGTCTCCTTTTGGCCTCAGGACCAGCGTGGAGGCAGGTGGAACTCTTCCTCTTCAGACTTCTCCTGGTGGATGCCCCTGATCCTGAAGGACTGAAGCACAAGCTCATTTAGAATCTCACAAATGTGTTCATAAGATTGTACTTTTCATTTGACTTGAAGGGTTACATTTTTTATTACTTTTATCAAAATATAATGTGTGAACATTTTATACTGGAAATGCTTATGTACCATGTTTTTTGTGTGTGTCTCGCCTGAGCGCTCTGCACTGTTTTTGTTTCCAGCATCAGGTCTGAGCTAAAGTAACCAGCAACTTCTTATCTAGCAACTCCTTATCTGGTGCCTTGGGAAGCAGAGCAAGACTCTGCTCTAAGAACATCTGTGTCTGTTCATAAGTTTTGAGACAGGATCAGAAACAGATAAAGAGAAAGGAATATAAACCAATCAGCGCTCGAGAACACGAGGAACAGGCAACTCCAAGTCAGAGCTCCTGCAGGAGTTGCGTTAGCTTAAAGCCGGGGACAGGACCAGAGCCGTTTTTTTGTATTAGACCCCTCTGTTAGGAATTGTATTATTTTGTGATTAAAAACAACTAAACATTTCTGGGGCTCAGCTCTTCCTTTAACCTCATTTTGAACACGCAATGAGTCGTCTCTGTGTTAACAAGAATAGGAAATTCCTTGTTAAGTCTTTGGATGTTGGTCTGCCTCCATTCCTGAACCTCGTCCACAGATGCACTAGGACCGTGAGGTCAGTCTGAGTGAAGTGTGGGACTCACTGTTGCACACGTCTCCTTTTGGCCTCAGGACCAGCGTGGAGGCAGGTGGAACTCTTCCTCTTCAGACTTCTCCTGGTGGATCCTCCTGATCCTGAAGGACTGAAGCACAAGCTCATGTAGAATCTCACAAATGTGTTCATCTTTAAAGATTGTACTTCTCATTTGACTAAAAGGTGTAACCCTTCATTTCAGATGCTTCCTGTGGTACAAATCTGAAGCCCAAACTGACCTCAGAGCAGCAGCAGCAGCTGTAACATTTCTGGACCCTGAAACACAAGAAGAACATTGACATCATGAAGTTCATAGAGAAAAGTTCTGTCAAATTAGTGATAAAACCTGCAGATGGTGGTCCGGCAGGCGGCGGTCCGGCAGACGGCGGTCCATTGGCTGTCCGCACTGTGATTCCACAGCTGAGATTTCCCTGTAACAAACATTAGACACAGATCATCATGTGTTTATCATTAATCGTAAAAATGAAGAGTTTTGACAGAAACAAAGATGCTTAAAGTACTCAAACAGACAGAAGCATCTTCAGATACAGATGTAGATTATTAGATCATTTAAAATGAAAAGACACAGATGAACATACATTATGGATAATGCAAATGTCTTAATTGTAAACAAAAAATTAAGTCATTTTATTTTAACAATTCTCTAACCATTCTGTTAAAGCTTAATACATAAAATAGAAAAGACAAGGTCACTTTTATATGTTCCAAATGAACCAATTCTCATTTACATCGACAACCAGGTTAACCTGGTCAATTTGTTTGGTAAAGTTTGTTATTTAGGTTCCCGTCAGTGACTGTTGTAGAAGTAGCTAATATATCAAGGCTCTACATCATCATCAGGCTATAAATGACACTTTTGGTAACAAACTTTTTAAATGTATTTGTTTATTTGTCCAGGACAAACTGATGTTAATGAACGTGCAACGCTGGAATTATCCATGGGCTGCTCTCATTCGTTGTCCTGCATTCACACAGCTATTGTACATGTTTTAGTGCTAAATTATGTTTAACTTTTACATTTTATGCTCAATTTTGTTATTTTTTAAAAACAGGACATAACAGACAACAACAATACAAATAAAATACTCAAATAGCTTACCATTTTGTGAGTCGCTAAAATATTACGTCATAACCCATGTGCACAAGTGCATCCTGGTCTTTTGAGTCCCCTGAATTGAGTCGATTATGGCATGTAGTTCAGTTCTGCTGTTATTATTATTGAAGTTAACCTGATTCTAAAATCCAAACATTCATGTCTCCAGACTGTTAAATACAGTATAAAAGACACAACAGTGCTCCGTCTGTGGCTGAAATGTCCAGCAAAACCTGTCTTTTCCATTAGAGACATGTTTTGTTACAAATAAAGTTTTCTTCAATAATAAATAATAAATAAATAAAGTTTCCTCCTGATGTCCAGAGAAAAAGAGCTAGAAATAAAATCCTCAGTCCACCTCAGAATTTCTCTAAGCAGTAAAAGTCCTCTTCTGTGCACTGACTTGTCCACGACTGAGGGCTAAAGTGCGCACTTTCTCTTTCATATGTAAATTCTCTCATCCCACATTTTATAAACAAAACAGCTTCCAAAGTACTGCACATACACAGACACCATTTATTACAATTAAAGAATAATTACAGGATAATTATCTTTGGTTCACATTGTGTGCCATTGCATTTAGATAAAAGCAGTTGTTATTTTTATTAATAAAATTTAACTGCAACTCCCCCTCAGTGCATGTGTGTGGGTTTAATTTTGTAACTCTTTCTAACAAATCTCTAGAAATGACAATTCATTGAAATTATGAAGTACAATTCGAAGTACAATTACTCTAAAATTCTTCAGTAAAATATGATACTAAAGTCATACGTAGTCCTCAACAGCCTTAGTACATCTATTTAGGTTTTATTTTGTAACAGTTTTTTTTTATCACTTTCAAAATCTCTATACATGGTAATTCATTCAATTTTTTTTATTAATAAATTATATCAGCCTTTTTTAATTTTATCAGCCTTTTTTTAAAATTATATCAGCCTTTTTTTAATTATATCAGCCTTTTTTATTATATCAGCCTTTTTTTATTTTATCAACCTTTTTTAAAATTATATCAGCCTTTTTAAAAATTATATCAGCCTTTTTTTTTAATTATATCAGCCTTTTTTATTTTATCAGCCTTTTTTTTTTTTTTTTTTTTAATTATATCAGCCTTTTTTTTTAAATTATATCAGCCTTTCTCAAGAAATGGCAATTTTTTTGGCAAATTTTGATCTACAACTGAGAGACAATTACTGTAAATATTATCTATTATTATGTGGTCAAAATGACACTAAATTTCACTTGATTCTAAGCAGGGGTCTACATTTGAATTATTTATTTATTTAATTACTTTTCATTGTACATTCATTCAAGTAAAAGTGACACCTTTAATTTTGATAATTTCACTCAAATATAAGTTTGTCAAAATGACACCTTTTAATTTGGTTAATTTTGTGAAAAAAAAGAGATGTTTTCTATATATGTGTAACCCAGGTTTAAAAATGCACTAACTGCGGTCGAATATAGGAAATTCCCACTTTTGCGAACGCACCACTAGGTCACGCTTTCTCTCGCGAGAACACACCGACCAATCGCGTTCAAGCAGCGCTCCTTACAAGCCCTGTTCGCTCCTCTCCTGCCAGAAGTCGGGAGAGGGACGAAACAGGACGGCTGCGCAGGTTTGTGAACGAACTTATTGCTTTATATCCGCTTTTCCTTATCATCCATGTTCTTAAACTTCGCTATATATTGTAAACTTGTAGGAGCCCCTACCATCGTCGCTGACGTTGATCGTAGACCGCTGTGCGCAAATTGAAACGGGAATTGGTGAGTCTGTGTGTTTTTGTTTGTACTGCGTCACATATCAATTCACTCGTGCAGCCGCTTACCTGTGTTTTAACTCACGGTGCGTTGATATGGTAATGTAACGCCATTTCTAAGTGCATATTGGCCACTGTAGCCTTTTGTTGTTTTATTTGTTGTTCAACAAGCTAGTTGTGTTGATCTGACGCACTTTTATTAATTGATTGTATTTTTCACAAATGAAATGTATATTTGATGTTTAATGTGTACACTGCTAAAAACTGAAAAGCTAGCTAGCATCTAGGTTATTTATTTTGTTCTGAAAGTGGTACTGTTTATTTAACAGGCCAGGTGTGCCAGGAGTACCAGGTGTCCAAGGTGTGCCCGGTGCCTGGTAGCTGATCTAGATGGCGAGCTAATGAGCCTAAACGAACCCGAAAGTCAAAATCAACAGCATACACCTTCTGCGGTCCGGTAGGAGGCTGTAGCCTGCCACTCCCAAAACCCTGTTCAATATACACATTCTGGTTCTCTGCTTATGGACAATTAAGCCCACACGCTGTGGCTAACAGTTCATCTCCTCTTTTGGGAGCCTCAGGACGTTGTTGCTTGTTTTTTTCATTGTTGTTGAAATACTGAACTCAAACCCTATCAATCCAATAGAGCTACTTCACTTGATCATATTGGTACCTTTTTTTGTAAATATATATATTCTGCAGAATCTGTAAATATTTGGTATATGTATGTTTGTTATCACTTTGCACTTTTTTTTCAATATATGGCACCAGCCACTTAAACTTATATACTTGTCAGTCTATTATTATTTCCTGTTCACCCACCTCCCAGTGAGCCGTGTCTATTCTTCTGGTCTAGCCTATCTCCAAATTCATTCCAACCCCTTTTCTTAGTGGCATACCCCACATATATGCTACATATGGTTTATATTTAGTTGTTCATTTACAGATAAAAGAGGCCATTTTAATTGGTCACAATGTATACGGAGCGTTTCACCTTCAAGGCATTCTGAGCAAAGCAGGTTAAATGTCTTGCCCAAGTACACAAAAACGGTATCCACCAGTGGTACAATATGTATGTTGTTCCAAATTTGAACCTCGTACCGATGGTTCGTCCCTCTGCCAGCTGAGCCAATCCTACCCTCTTCATTTGGTTCGAATCACTGAACTCTATTGCATTATAATGATATAATGATGATTATCAATTTCTTTATATTTCATCGTACATTTACAAATAAAAATGACACCTTAACTTTGATCATTTATGAGTCTTTTAAATTTGTCAAAACGCGTACACACGTCCGCTGTTCCAATGCAGCAGCACGACACAACTGCTGTTTCTGTGTGTAACCATGGAAACGCTCACGCAAACCCAAAACCAAGACCTAGACTCAGACACAGCCTTTAACATCTGTGGGGAGTTCATGAAGGAAAAAGGCAGTAGAAATGATGGCAGAGTCAAGCAGGAGGACAGATAAGTGTTGTCTAGTGGGGTTAATGAAGAAGGGAAGCAGGATGACATGTAGTGAAGGGTGGAACCCTGAGACACTAGGAAAAAATCACAAAGTAGCACGAAGAATTACAGTATATTATATCATAGACTAAGATTTACTAGACCAGACCAGACTAGACTAATACTAATAAATGTACGCTGAATGTGGATGTATCTGCTCATTGTTCTCTTGCATCAGATATTAAACTATAGCTATTAGACTTTTCACTTAAAAAATGAATCTGATGGAACTCTTTCTACGACTTGTAACCCAGTCGTGGACTTGTAAGAAGACGTCACCAGCCATGTTTAAACACTGTAGTAACTACTACTGCCCCTAAGTAACTCCCCCTCATTTTTGAACCCCACAGGTACCGGGGCCCCACCGGTCCGTGTGCAGTCAGGTCAAAGTCCCCATGTTGTAGCAACAACAGCTCACACTCACACTACAGTGCACTTCTACTGAGACCCAGAAAGCTTACCTGCTCTAATTGTCAAAAATCATAAACTTTTGCTATAGCATTGTCACCGATGTATGGAAGCCCATTTCCGCCAATGAATAAAAAATAAAAGCCCCAGAGGAAGTCATAATTTTGAGTTTTAAAGTCATAATTCTGAGTTAACAATAGTGCTTGGGCCGAGCTCGAGAGACATGACAGCGGCTACAGCTCATGTGTTCCCCACACAGGGGACAATCATCTTAGGGGCTCAAAGGGCCGGACTGCTTCAGGTCATCGTGGACAGATGACGAGGTTGTGGTGTGCGCTTCATGCAGCACAGCTACTGCTGCTGCCAAGGAAACGAGCAGAATGTGCATTCTAAACGTGGACACTTTGCTCTGTTAATTCATAATTATGATTTTAAAACTCGAAACTATGATTCCTGTGGGGCTTTAATTTTTGATTCATTGGCAGAAATGGGCTTCCATACAGATGCAAAGTGGTGGTGCTTGGCAACGTGGGTTTGGGAAAAACGGAAGCGGTGGAGACTGAAGAAAGTGGAGCGTCATGTCCAGGTTATACATGAATAGTACATATGAATAGTACAATGGCGCAATCTGCTGGACAAAGTGTGAAGAGCATTGGAACGTCAGCTTTCTTAAGGGTTGTATTTAACTAAAATGATTAATGTCAGGCTCATTCCATAAAATCAGTGCCTTTTCAACTTAAAAAAATATTTGAAATAAGCTCATGTTAAAATATACACAAAATATTGAGGCCTGTTTAAAACTTACTTTTGTATGAGATTGTCCTGCGAAAAATCAGCTCTTAACACAAATGATAGTGACATTTAAAAACTATGTTTTTTCGTGTTGGTCACGTGACAAGAGAGTAATGGCGTGCTAGTGCTTCTCGCAAACTTTTCGGACTCATTTCCTCATAATCTGTCTCTGGAGAAACGTTTTCAGAAGGACAACGGAAAAAGACTTTAAGAAAACGAAAACGGACACGCGTTTGAATTGTGTGTATGCCGCACAAAACGCACCTCACGAGACAAAAACAAAAGGAGGTAGACCGCATGGCTACGGGAGAAGACCAGGAAGCGCCCGGCTGGGCACAAAAGCTTATGAGTCAAGTCCAAGCCATTGATTTAAAGTTTGACAAACTGAATGACTCCATCAAAAGTGTGAAGGACGAGATCCGCGCTGTCCACAACAGGATGAAAAACGCGGAGTCGCGGATTGGAAACTTGGAGGACAAGTGCGCTTCGGATAAAGAGGTTATTCATGACCTCACAAAAAACGTGGAATTCTTAAAAACTAGACTAACACAACTGGAGTCACACAGCAGAAGGAATAATTTGGTGTTGTTTGGTCTGGAGGAAGGAGTGTTGGAGGGAGAAGATCAAAAGCAGGTGTTGTGCCAAATACTGCGTTACATCCTGGATGTCGCACCCGGAGACCAGGTGCCCGAGGTAGAGAGGCAACATCGAAGCCTCCGCCCTCGCCCGGATCCCACGAAGCCGCCGAGACCATACCTGATACGATTGCTACGCTGGGAGGACCGGCAACGCATCCTGCGAGCAGCTGCGAAGAAGAAGCGGTTGTTCTGGAAAGAAAAGCCTTTCTATGTGAACCAGGATCTACCGGTGGAGCTGCAGCGCAAACGGGCAGACTACGGGGAGATCAGGAAGAAGCTTCGAGACACGGGACACCGCTACGGCATCTTACACCCTGCTAGGCTTATCGTTACTGTTGATGGGAAAAGTTACATTTTTAAAGATGCTGAGGAAGCCAACGCAGAGCTGAAAAAACTTCTCCCGGTCATTTTTGGATAAACCAGAGTCAGGGCATAGCGGGCACGACGGAATGAACGAAGTGAGTCCTTCCCTTTCCTTTTTTTTTTTTTTTCTCTTCTCAAACTATAAGCTATTTGACTGAGCCTGAACGTTAAACAAGCTGGTAAATTTAAGTTTTGAACTACAGGTACAGCCCTAGAGGAAAGGGGGGAAAAAGAGGGTATGAAAAAGGGGGAAAAAAGAACTTCCAGCTTGTGTGATAAATAAAACTCCTCCCCCATAATGCCAGTGCCCCTAGAAGTGGTGGCAAATATGAAAACAAATTATAATTATTATTAAGGTTGTAATATAAATTAGACCACCACCCATATAAGGGTACGAATACGTAAATGAACACTAGCTGCGCATATTTCTCTTCTTGTTTGCGGTCTGGAGACTGTTATGGCAGCAGCCTCTTTTTTAGTTTTGTATATTATTGCCTATTGGCATAAAGTATGTTTGTTGTATTTTGTTTTTTCTTTACCCTTTCTGTGTAACCCATCCCCATCCCTTAGTGTGGTACAGAAAACTCTTCAAGCAAAAAATGTAAATAAAAAAGTAATATGGACCAAAATACAATCAGATTAATATCATGGAATGTAAAAGGGATCTCAAATAAAGTGAAACGATACAAAATTATTTCGCATCTGAAAACATTAGCCTGTGATGTGGCCATGCTACAAGAGGTGCACTCTAAAGAATCAGAGATTATAAAATTAAGACGGAGATGGGTAGGTCAAGCGTTTTCATCACCTGGCAATGGTGCAGCCAAAGGGGTTAGCATTCTAATTTCAAAGAAAATTACATTCAGATTATCAGAACAAATAATTGACCAGGATGGGAGATATTTAATAATTTCAGGCTACCTACAAAACCAGAAGTGCACTCTAGTGAACATATATGCGCCAAACTCAGGACAAGCAGAATTTTTAGCACCCATCACTGTACTCTTAGCAAGGTTTGCCAGGGATCCCATTTTAATAGGCGGTGATTTTAACACAGTAGGGAACCCCCTCTTGGATAGATCTAACAGACCACTCCCATCAGATAAAGCATTATCTGCCGCCTTTGCAGAATTTAAAAACACTCTGGCATTAAGTGATGTCTGGCGTTCATTAAATCCTTATTCAAGAGAATATAGTTTTTTCTCCAAAGCCCATAACTCTTATTCACGAATAGACTTTTTGCTTATGCCAAAAGAACTCATGGAGAATGTTATAGATTCACAGATACACAGTATAGTGATTTCAGATCATGCACCTGTGTCAACCTGTTTTTCTCTTGCAACGAACAAACACAAATGTAGACAATGGAAAATCAACAATTCAATTTTAAAAGACACTGAATTTACTAACCAACTGCATGATAGGATACTGGAGTTTATAGATACCAATATAGACTCTGGCCCTAATGTGCAAGTTGTCTGGGAAGCTTTTAAAGCAACATGCAGAGGATGGCTCATTAGTTACTCCACACAAAAAAAGAAAACTAGATGCAATAAAAAGGAAATGCTTATTGAAGAAATTAAAAAAGCAGAAAAGGAGCATATGAATAACCCAAAAAACACCAAAATGAGAAAAAAATTATTAATTTTACAAGCAGAAATGGATTCAATGTTACATGAGGACACATCCTTTGCTTTATTGCAACTACGGAAAAAAAACTTTGAATATGGGGATAAGGCAGGGAGGATGTTAGCACTTCAGTTAAAGAAAATAGAAAATAAACACTGTATTCCCGCCATCCATGATCAAAATGGAACTTTAGTACATGACCAAAAGGAAATAAATGAAGCTTTTAGACAATATTACTCTACAATATATAAATCGGAATTCAAAGCCCAAAGTAATGAAATTAACTCATTTCTAAAAAACATCTCTCTTCCTGTCCTCAATTTAGAACAAAAGAATATGCTAGAAATGCATATCTCTGAAACAGAGGTAAAAGATGCTATTAAAGTCCTCGCCCAGGGTAAAACCCCAGGTGAGGATGGGTTTAGTATAGAATTTTTTAAAAGCTTCCAGGATATACTTGCACCCCTCTTAACACTGGTTTTCAATGATATAATTACAAACCAGGCAATGCCAGAAACTATGCGTTCGGCCATAATTTCTCTAATCCCAAAATCTGGCAAGGATCCGTTGCAAATGGGTAATTACCGACCTCTAAGTCTGTTAAATAATGACTACAAAATCTTTGCAAAGATCCTTGCCACCCGAATGGAGAAGGTTATTCCTTCCTTAGTTCATATTGATCAGGTGGGTTTCATCAAAGGCCGTTTGTCCTCTAATAACATGAGAAGGCTGTTTCATGTCATGTCAAGGGCATCAATGCTACAGCATCCAGCAATAGCTATATCGCTGGATGCTGAAAAAGCCTTTGACCGTATAGAGTGGCCCTATCTATTTGAAGTTCTCTCAAAATTCGGGTTTGGAACAAGTTGTATGAAATGGATAAAGGCCCTATATCATAAACCAATGGCATGTGTTAAGTCTAATGGTATCATATCTCATCCTTTTCAACTCTTCCGGTCTACTAGGCAGGGCTGTCCTGTGTCACCAGCCCTATTTATTTTGGCTCTGGAACCCTTGGCATGTGCCATACGGGCAAATAAAAATATACAGGGTGTTGAGGTGGAAGGATACAATTTTAAAGCTAATTTATACGCTGATGATATTTTGTTAACATTAACAAATCCAACGGTTTCGATTCCACAATTACTGACCCTCTTAGAATCGTTTGGAAAATTATCAGGTTATAAAATAAATTGTACCAAAAGCGAAGCAGTCCCACTGAACCATTACACATTTTCATCCCATTTAGGAAACACACCCTTTGTTTGGAAATCACAAGGAATGAAATACCTAGGAGTAATGATCAAATCACCAATCAGTAAAATATTTGAATTAAATGGGCCAAATACGCTTAAGGCTATTAAAGAAGATATTAGGAGATGGTCTGCTCTGCCTTTGTCCTTATGGGGAAGAGCCGAGGTAATAAAAATGAACATATTACCTCGTCTTATTTTTCCTATATCCGCCATACCATTAAAGGTGCCTCAAAAGTGGTTTAAAGAAATAGATACACTATTCTCACAATTCATGTGGCGCAGAAAAAAACCAAGAATCAACCGTAGGAAACTTACTCTGCCAAAAACAAAATGTGGGTTAGGCATTCCTAACCTATACATGTATTATTAGCATTTAATGTAAGATCCCCTCTGACATGGGGTTACAACGATAAAAACTCTGAAATTCCTGGAAGTTGGGAATGGTTAGAAAACAAAGTGGTGAAAGATGATAAGGCATCATTTTCTCTAAAATCACTATGGTACAGACCTAAATATGAAGGCAAAATTAAAAATCCATTAATTGAATTTTCCTGTGAAATTACAAGATTAATACAAAAACAATTAAAAATAAGTGGCATCTCCTTACCATCATGTCCAATCTGGAAAAATCCCCTTATAAATGTTGGGGGTAAAACATTAAACAGCCCCTTTTTGTCAGAGGATATCAAGCAAATTGACCAGATTGTAAAGGATGGAGATATTAAACCATTTTCAGACTTAAAATCACAATATAAATTAAAAGAATCCAAGATTTTTCAGTACCTTCAGCTCAAATCCATTATTAAAAATTATCTGTCAAAAGGAATTATACCTGGAACAAAATGTTTTTTAGACCTACAATTAAAAAACGCAGCTAACAAACGTGGAACGGTCTCTGTAATATATAAGTTGCTCATCCAGGCACTTCCTGACAGCACAGCATCCTCCAAGTTACAATGGGATAAAGACACTGGATCACAACTGAGCTCAGAACAGTGGAACACAATTCTAAAAAAATCCAGTTATTGCTCAAAATGTGTGCATTATAAAGTAATCCAATTGAAAATAATCCACAGAGCCTATGTCACACCACAAACCTTAAATAAAATGAACCCTAGTGTCTCAGAGCTGTGCTGGCACGGATGTGGCCACATCGGTTCACTTTATCACTTGCTGTGGTCATGTCCAGCTGTAAAACAATTCTGGAATCATGTGATTGAATTTATGCAAGAACTTCTGAGTGTACAAATTCCAAAACAGTTTGATGTATGTGTCCTTGGAAATACTATGTTGGACTTAATACCCAAATCAACACAAAGAATCGTATTTCTGGGATTCATGTCAGTGAAAAGGATCATACTAAAGAATTGGAAAGTTTGTAAAACAGATTGTTTTGATGTTCATAACTGGATCAAAGACTTAATGGACTTGTTATCAATGGAAAATGTGACCGCACTGACTGACGATCCCTGCACCAAATGCAGTAGCGATACATCTCTACAAGAAATGAAGGACCAATTAAAAAGGAAACTAACGAGTTAAGACTACATTGCTCTTTTCATAAGAATGGAAACTAAAAATGTTTAAAGGAAGTTAATGTTGTACAATTACTGCTATTATAGAACATAAAGTATGTAGACTAAGATAACAATTATTCCACCAAAGCCACCACCACCAGCACCAAGAAGAGTGTTGGTGGTGATAGATGTGGTAAACAAATAAGAACTATAGTTATACAGATCTCATAACAAATTTTTGATTGGAATAAAGTAAGATTCCAATTAAAATAAGAACAAAATAAGCTATACTAGCAGTAATATTTAAGAAAGGAAAGGGAGGGGAGAGGGAAAGAGGAGACATTTTGACCAAGGACATTTTCTGGTTTACTGTTTCTGTTCTTTCCTCCCACCCCTCCTAATGTTAAGGGTAGTGCAGCTGTGGCTCTGAAGCCCACAACTACACAGTATTTATTTCTTTATTTCATTATTACTACTGTTGTGATTCATTTTTATAACTGAACGGAGTAGTGACTGAGATCACAATAATGTATAAGATTACATATTGATACTGAAACCCAGGAACTAACAAATGAAGAGGCTGTACCACCACCTCCCCCCACCCACTCCTCGACCCCCCCTTTTTTTTTTTTTTTTCCCCTCTCCTTACCCACATCTTTGTGTGTATGTATATGTACATGTGTGTATGTATATATGTATGTACATATAATTGTGTATGTATATGGATATATATGTGTACGTGTGTGTGTGTGTGTACACGTGCAGGTGTGTATGTATATGTGTATATGTATGTGACTAGGTGTATGCATATGCACATATACATATATATGTATGTATTTTATGCTTTTTGTGCGTTTAGTTTGTGCCATGTATTTTTGTTTCGTTTGGTAGTGTTTGTCTTGTCTACTGTCTGTAACGAAAACTAAAACTAAAAAAAAAAAAAACTATGTATGTAACAGTTCATGCTAGTACAGAGTCATATGCTGTACATAGAAATGTCGTTACACAGACTTTATAACGAGCAGACGATTATCAAGGACTAAAAGCTCCAAATCAAATTTGTATTAATATTTAGTGCGGCTCTATTACCAAAGAGATGGAATGTTTCAGACACTTACAATCCATGTTTTAGGTGTTTTTCATATTTTTCATAGAGTCCATTATGTGTATAAACCTCTGCTTTACTAAAATTTACAAATGATATATTTTCTGGTTTTGACAGCAACATGGTTACTGGTGCTTTATTTATTGACCTTACCAAAGCTTTTGATATGGTCGATCATTATTTGTTATTGGACAAACTTTATTCAGTTGGTCTTAATAGGTCTTCCCTCCTTTGGTTCAATTCATATCTTCATCATCGTCAACAGTGTGTTTTTTTTAAAGGCAGCTTCTCCAACTTTTTAACCATAGAGAGAGGTGTGCCACAAGGATCTTCACTTGGTCCCCTTTTATTTTCTATTTTCATTAACGACCTTCCCCTTTCTTGTACTGACTGCAAGATACAACTTTATGCAGATGATACTGTAATTTACTCATCCAAATCTAATATTATTGACATTCAGCACTCTATTCAGTCTGATTTTAACACTGTCCAACTTTGGCTTGAATCTAACAAACTATTACTCAATAAATCCAAATCCTATTTTATGCTATTTCAGAAAAGACGGTGTTCTGTGCTAACCAATGAAATTAGTCTGACCTATTTGGATGGGACACCAATTGCAGCTACAGAACAATTTAAATATTTAGGTCTGTGGCTGGATTCCTCACTGTCATTTAACACTCATATTAACTCAATCACAAATAAAATCTCTTATCGTTTAAAATTACTGTATCACTCAATTAACTGTTTTAGTTTCTCAGTTAGGAAAAGGATAATCTCTCAACTCATTCTGCCAATTCTAGATTACAGCGATCTAATTTATCAAAACACCACAGCTAGTAATCTCAAACCACTCGATGTCATCTATAACAGTCTTTGCAGGTTTATTCTCCGCTGTCCCTTCAGAACTCACCATTGTGTTATGTATGAACAACTTTCCTGGCTCCCACTATTCTCTCGACGACAATTTCATTGGTTATTATTTATTTTCAAATGCATCAATCTTAGTTTTCCTGAATATCTTAAACAGTATTTAATTCCATTTAGACCCTCGTACAGCTTACGCCATGCAAATCAGGTATTCTTTGTTGTCCCAAGAGTTAAAAAATAAATAGGTAAATATTCATTCAAATATAAAGCTCCCTTTGATTGGAACAATCTCCTCATCTATTCGCTCTGTAACTTCTTTCACTTTGTTTAAGAACAGCCTTCTGCAGTATCTGCACCATTCATGTAATTGCTTTTGACCTGCCTTTTTATTTGTGAATGTTTCAATTTGTATTTTATTTTTGATCTATTTTTATGTTCTTGCTTTACAAATCTATTGATTAAGAGTTTACAGTAAGTGTGTGTATGTGTGAGTGTGTGTGTTATTGTCATTTTTGTTTAGTATTTTAAGTTTCTATGTACAGTTTATTTATTCTGTCTGCTCTACTGTATCCATCCATTTTTTATTTTTTTTTTGTAATCTTGAGGACCCCCTTGAAAACGAGATGGTTCATCTCATGGGGCTTATCCTCCTAATAAATAAATTGAAATTGAAATTATGTTTGACACATGCTAATCACTGACTTGCATCTTATACAAATCTCACTGAAGGCGGATGGTGTTTTAAGTAAAGATCAGGACTGTTCTGATGTTTGAACAGTTCCTTTAGAGTTTATGGTTGTTTACATTAAGACAAGAACCAAGATGGCCGCCGGTGGTGTGTGATGTGTGTGGCATGAACCGTTAGATTGTACATGTTAAATACTCACACTTGACTATTTAAATGTTCTCTCTTTCTATCATGATCAGATCATGCTAAAAGAGCTCATAAATACATCCAAACATGTATGACTGAATGAAATCTGCAATATTCGTTAATAATTATAGGTTTTTTATTGATATAGAATAAATTCACACAAACAAAGTTTTTTTACAAACCAAACATCAATGATCTAAAAAGCCGTTCATGTGGAAGTCCTGTTGTTCTGCAGTGAGTCGATGAGCATCTTGTTGTACTCTGCCACCTGCTGGCAGACGCGCTGTGCTACAGGAGCAAAGTCACTCTCCTGAGACTTGGAGGCGATGACTGGAGCGCGAAGGGTTAAGGAGAAGTTTTCAAAATGGTGGACAGTACATGGATAAGACTTTTACGTTCAGGAAGGATACACTCTTTCATCACAAAGTTGTTCTGTTCCAAGTGCTGCCATTTCTTCTCCAGGTTTGTCAGCTGAAAGACAGAAGAAGAGTGTGATCAGGAAAAACTGTGCTCATTACAGCAACAAAAATAACACTAACATTTGATATCGTGACACACTTGTAACTTATAAGTCCAAATGATTAGCACAACATGCTAGTGCACATTAGCATCAGCTCTTTCCTGTTTACAAACCCACTTTGTCAAGACCCAAAGCACGATACAGTCCCAATCAAAAGTTTAAGACCAGTTGAGTAAGTGTCAAAGTCACATTTTCATGGTTGGATCTTAACAAGGTTCAAGTAGAAAAGAAATAGGAGTGAGACAAAAAACAGTTTGAGTAAACATTTTATTGAAAACAACAATTAAACTGAGATAGTCTGTTCTGCAGCTGATCAAAAGTTTAGGACCACACCCCAAAAACAACCCCAAACCCCCTCAAAACAGAAATCAAAGTCCCAAACATGAACTCAGTGATGAGGGGTGCCATTGTTATTGTTGATCACTTGTCCCATGTTTGTGTCTCTTGTAAAGTCCAAGCTGCAGTTCTGTGGCGTTCAAGGAGACCAGGCCTTTGAAGAAGTTTTGTTTGTGAAGCCCTTCAGTGTCAGATGTGTCTGATGTTCTTGGGCTGCAGTCGCACCAGTAACAGCCTTCATTTGGGTCGAGGATCGTCCAGTGTCTTGATGGACGGCCAATCAGATCCTCCGGCTCAGAGCTGGGGTCATTTTTTTGGGTCTTCCACCTGACTTTTTTGTTCCATAACCCTCAGGACCTTTTAAGAAATTACTGCGTCCCACCTCACAGCGATGGAGAGAGGCTCTGCTTATGCAGCTCAACCCTCCACGTTCAAAAGAATGTGTTTTTTTGTCTTTACCATCAGAACGTCATGACAGGTGAACACCTGACAGAAAATTACACTGAATCCACATTTTTGCACAGATTTGAGCTTTTAAAGGCATGTGGTCCTAAACTTTTGATCAGCTGCAGAACAGACGATTTCAGTTTGATTGTTGTTTTCAATAAAATGTTTACTCAGACTTTTTTTTTTTAAACATTAAAACATAACATGATCCAAACCCAATTCATCACATAAAGAGAGGTTAAAACATGACGTAGAGGCTTTGCAAAAGTAAAAAAGCTGACGATAAACAGGAAAGAAGTCGTTCCTGTAACTTGGCCTGGTGGCATTATCTGCTCGTCTCCATGGAGATAGTTAATGCCACACTGTGGATTATCTACACAGACTACTGTTGTAGGGACTTCTAGATAATGGAGGTCCGAGCCTCTCCCAGTGCTCCATGAAGTATTTGATTAAGTACACGATGGTATAAAGAAGTGTCCAGACCTGAGCGTGGATCTCGTTCTCCTCCAGTTTGGTCTTCAGAGCTTCATGTTGGTGGTTGATGTGGTCCAGCAGCTGCTTGAAGGACTCCTGCCTCTGGCTCAGAGAGACAAGCTGCTCCTCCAGCTTCTGTAACACACACACACACACATACATATACATACACACACACACACACACACATACATATACATACACACACACACACACACACACACACACACACACACACACACACACACACACACACACACACACACACACACACACACACACACACACACACACACACACACACACACGCACGCACACACACACACACACACACACACACACACACACACACACACACATACACGCACGCACACGCACACACACGCACGCACACACACACGCGCACACACACACACACACACACAAACACACGCACGCACACACACACACACACGCGCACACACACACACACACACACACACAGTCTTTGTCAATGAGTGGAAACAATATTAATACATGTTGTTTTTGTACAAGCAGATAATATTGCTTAAATGACACACATTATTTGTATTGTTTTTGTCATTTAAACTTGCTTTTGTAACTTTGCTTTAGCATCTCATGTTTCACAACTTAAAATAATATACACACTGACAACCACACATTCATTTGGTGAGTCTGGTGATGTGTTTTCTGAGGCTCAAAGGGAAGAGGACTTCATCAAATAAGCTGTGAGTGAAGCTACTCACCACTCCAGGTGTGTTTCTGATGAAAGAACAATGTTAGAACGTGGTTAAAAGCTCCAAAAAAGTCAACTTTACATAATATGTGTCTTTTAAGAGTCAGAAAAGAAATCAAACTATTTAAAAAATCTTAAAACGAATCAAATATTGGCAAAAAATGTTATTCTTTCAACAGGACAAAGGTTTTCAGAGTGAAGACGTTTGGATGTTCATCTGAGGAGCTTCTTCAGTTCATCACAGAGCTGGAGTCACTGCCTTGTATCTGCCTGAAGGAGGCGCTAACTGCACTGACGCTAACACAAACAGTCAGGAGTATCTGTGAAGTCTACTGACCTACTCTAAGGTGTCACCTGAGTCCTGTTAGCATCATCGCTCATGGCCCTTACGTGTCGTCCTATTCCTATCCACGTCTGATCAAATATTCTAAAACGGAGCGCTTGAATGAAATAATTGAACTTCTTGCTCTTGTCGCGTGCCAAGTGGAAATATGACAGAAACAAAGCTGGTGTTTGGACGCACCCTCTTCTTGTCCTCCTCGCTCCTCTTCAGGGCCTCGATGTCCCTGTACGTCTTCAGCTCCGTCTCCATGGTGACCAGCTGCTGCTTCTGCACCTCCAGCTCTGAGGCGATCTTCTCCTCCAGCTGCTGCACCTTCTCCAGGTCCTGCTGCAGACGCCTGGACTCTGCAGCGACACATCAGACCCTCAGGCTTTGGAGCTGAATCTGAGCGGAACTAAAGGGTGCAAGGAGCATTCTGGGAACTTTACGTTTACAAAGAAATGCATGAGAAGTTATGTTAACAGTTTACATTTATAGGTTTTGTTGAGAATTTTGAATGTATTTAAAGACAATAGCTGTAACTAGGGACGTAACGATATGCAAATGTCACAGTATAATATGATAAGGATAATTATTTCACAGTATGATAAGTATTGTGATATTGTGGGGGGGCTGAATCGAGGAAATGACACTTTTTCCTTTTAAAATGCCTTCACTTACTTGACTTAAAACATAAAAGTGCTAATAACATTTCTGTCTTATTGTTGTCTGCACTGAGATGGAGCAAAGGGTCAAACATGGATGACATTAGCTGCAGTAAAGTCATCTACATAATATCACAGAGAGCCCTTTTCAATAATGAATAATCATGTTATTTGGAATCGTGAAAACAAAATACAAGACAATTATCAGCTGTAAAATCTGCATCTGACTTGAACACATTGGGTCATGTTTATGACAGATTTGTCAGACTATATCAGGTCTGGGTGATAGAAATGGAATCGTGAGCTGGTCCCTGTGACAATCTGCTATTTTTGAGAAATCGTCGTATTGTGATTGACTGTTTGTGTCTTTAATGCAGCCGTCTGTTCAGACACACTGTTTCTCCTGTTGTTTAGCCTCTGAAGCCTCTGAGCAGATGACTTTATTTACCTCTTAAAGGCCAGAGCTGCACAATTCAACCAAATCCACACAAAATCACAATTTTAATGGATGTAATTAGCAAATCACAAAGACTGCAATGTTTGAAATGTTTGAGTTTCTTCCACAAACAACAAAATGTGATGCTTTGATTTGAATAAAAATTAAATTTGGATTTTTTTCAAACTTTCCGAAACAGCCGACAAAAGTGTGACCAAAAGCGATAAAAATGTGTTCAAAAGTGACAAAAACGCACCAACAAACAACAAACGCGACTCGATGCACCAAAGCGTGACTAAGAGCAACTAAAAACTACAAGAACATGAACATAAAGTGATAATATTGTGTTTAAAATGTGAATTTGGCCAGAATCCTATTATTAAAACATAAATCGCAAAACTAAAAGCAATCACACTGGTCAGAAAAATCACAATTAGATATTTTTACTGAATGGTGCGGCTCTATTAAAAGCAATAGAAAAATACAAAGTGAAAATCAAAATCATGATCTGGCCCCAAGAAAATCACGATAATCATTTTTTGCCACATGGCCCAGCCCTAGACTATATTGTCAGCTATGGTCATAATCAATATTTGATCATTATTTTATATTTTGGATCTTAAACTGTAAAATGTATCTAAAACGACTTGATAAAAGAAAGTCCTCTGACTTCCAGGTTGAAAATTGCGGCACTGATTTCTGCCCCTGCTTCTTTACGATACGTCACCGTAAACAAAGTGCCACTCTGCTGACCATGCTCCGCCCCTTCATGGTGAAGCCCCTCCCCTCTAATGACCTAACCATGGAGAAAAGAGCACAATAAAGAGCAGGGGATGCAAATTTATATAAAGAAAAAAACGTATAGCACCAGGTAAGTGCAGGGCTGTGGGTGTATCAGAGAAAACGAGAATTTTTGGAGCAACGGTGTATTGAAGGAGAATAATCACTCAGACGTGTCGGTGTAATCCCTCGTTTGTCCAGGATCCATTTCTCAAACATGATTCGCTTTAAATACACCTTTGAGTGGGTAAATGAGAAGGAACAACAAAATCCTAATCTAATGGTGTTCCTTCATATATTTTGATCGACTCCTCCATGTTTGGGTTAATTCTATATTGTCCTGTAACTGAGCTTCAGGTGGTCCGAAAAGCCCTGTTTTCACCTGCTCCTTTCCCCGCCCACATCTCTGTTTTAAGACTCCGAGTCATGCATGTTGGGTTAAAACATGTTCACTGGCCGTTCTTCAAAAGTAAAAGCAGGTATGTCCTGTTATGATGAAGTGTCACTATGAAGAGGCGGGGCTTATTGTGTCTTTGAAGTAAATGGACCTTTTTCTGTTACTGAGCCGTTTACATCAGTTTTAATATTAATTAAAAAAATATTACAAAGCCCAGGTTTAACTGAACCCAGGCGGTGCTTTGGGACAGTGAGGGTAAACTCTAGCACTGGTGGCACGTGACTGACCGGTGCTGAGGCTCTTGACGGTGCTCTCTGATTGGTTGACCTCGGTCTCCTTGCTGACCAGGGTTTCCTGCACGTTCCTGAGCGCGCTGGCCGTGATGGAGTCCGCCTGGTTCAGATGCACGATGCTCTGCAAACACAACAGGGCGTCATTCTGGTAGGGGGGGGGGCTAGTATGGTCGGGAGCTCAATCCTCACAGCAGATAATACATGTTGTTGCATTCTTGACACTAAACCTGCCACTACTCTCTGCATTATATGTAGATATGGAGAGATAGAAAAAGCATCCTCTCTTTGCCTGACGGAAGCCGAGCGCCAAAACGTCATTTATTTTATGCATGTGTTTGCAGTTAAAGTGCATATGACAGGTTTTTATGAGTTTTTAATTTTAACTTTATTCGGTGTATTGATAGCTCTTGTAAATATAAATTATAGTTTTACACCAATCAGGTCACGGTTTGTGGAGAAAAGTTGAAAAATATGTTTAAAACTACAGGAAGTAAACAAACTGATGACATCACACTGGGGAGACAAAGGTTAGACTCAATTTACACAAACTACTAGTCGACTACTTTTTTAAAATCCTGTATACATTAATTGAACAAATCAAGGTGTTCACGTGTGTCGTAATTTGTAAAATAAAATAATCTGTGACATTAGATGAGTTTTGGCCCCGTGTACAGGATGGTTGCTATGGTAATTTCCTAGCGTGACGTCACCGTTTACAACCAGGAAGTAAAACTATTGCTAAACCGTGATAAAATTTGTAAAGCATTTGAACAAAAATTGAAAAATATTTATCGTAACTGGCTTTTTGTCAAATGAGTCGTCCAACCTGTCACTTTAAGGCGGTGTGTGGGGATCTTTTCTATTGCCCCATGATGGATTCTTTTATTTACCAGGCGATGCTTGCACTACTGCCTCCCTACATTTGTACTTCAGTTCCACAGAATGTTGACTCCTACTCCTTGCGGTCAAACGATCAGTGTCCACTGCTCCTTTCAGTTGGAACATGTTGCAGAAAGACTGGAAACTAACTTGAGTTTTTGTCCTTAAAGGTTATTAGAGGTTATTAAGGTCTTAGAGGTTATTAACCTTTAAGACCTTAGAGACTGTCTCAATAATGTGCAATTGTTTTTCATAACTTTTAATGTTGATATTATTTCATGTAGTTTTAATGTTGTTTGTAACTGTAAAACTTTGCTGCCTCTTGGCCAGGACTCCCTTGGAAAAGAGGTTTTTAAAGTGTGTATGACAGGTTTTTATGATTTTCTCATTTTGGCTTTATTCAGTGTATTGATAGCTCTTGTAAATATAAATTATAGTTTTACACCAATCAGATCGCTGTTTGTGGAGAAAAGTTGAAAAATATGTTGAAAATTACAGGAAGTAAACACACTGATGACATCACGCTGGGGAGACAAAGGTCATGCATAATTTACACAAAATAAACCACCTTTTTGTCACTTTAAACATTGATTCAACAAAATAAAAGTGTTCACGTGTGTTTTTCTTTGTCAAATGAACAACATCTGGGATATTAGATGAATTTTGGCCAATGTACACTGTGGTTGCTATAGTAATTTCCTAGTATGATGTCATACTTTACAACCAGGAAGTCAAATTTAAAATCTACAAAAAAGCTAAACTGGGGTAAAATTTGTGAAGATTCTAGCAGAAATTGAAATATATTAACCTTAACTGCATTTTAGTTAAATGAGTAGTTCAACATGTCAGAGGCACTTTAATCTCAATGGGACTCTCCTTGTTAAATAAGTAAAAATAAGTTAAAAAAAAAATAAAAAATAAAAAACAAAAAAAACTCTAGTCCCTGCACACACCCGGCTGCACTGCTCCAGCACAGACTGGATGTTTGTCTGGATCTGCTGCTGTTTCTCCAGCTCTTGTTGTTTGGCCTCTTCGAACGACTCGATGAAGCCTGGACACAAATACACAAGTACTTTTACTGCATACGGTAGTACTCAGGGGCCAGTCGGGTTAGTGTGATCAGTCTGATGCAGCTGAGGCTAGCACTGATTCAGACGCGGTTTCATTTTTGTTTAGTCCAAGCTTTGTCCTTTCTCAGATCTGATAAACCAAACTCAAACCAGAGTACTACAGAGCTCTGCACAGAATATCACATTTCAAATTCAATTTTTTGAATATAATGGAGCACAAACCGATCCTGATTCATCCCAGAATGGTTGATTGGTCATAGATTTCGTTTTATGTTTTGAATGTCTAGGAGCGTGTTAGTTATCGTTCGTTAACCGTTATCAGATGGTTGACAAAACGGAATAAGTTACCAAAAAGCTGAGGGCCCTTGGGAGTGAAATACACAGCTCTCCCCTTCTACATTGTTCTGATTGGCTGGGACTGACTCCACCCCCTGCCCTGTGACCCACAGATTCGTTCATGTTTGGGTTTGTCTTCGCAGCACAGGCCTCAGGTTGGTCTTGGGGTTTGTCCTTGTTTTATGCTGCTTTAGTCCTGACTTAGCCCTTATAGTTTTGAGAACTACCAGAAAAACCCACAGGAATTCTAACATTAGTACAAATAACCATCATTTTAGTAACTTACTGTCAATCTCCTCTTCTTTTTTCTTCAGCTCGTTATATTTCTGGCGACTTTCCCCTTCAAGACAAAGATAGCATTTACATCTTTTTGTTTAGTTTCATTACTATCACTCGCTGGTTTTGATGTTCTTACCTTGAGCGTCCTCTGAATCCTGCTCCATCTGTCTGAGCTCTTCTGTGGTTTGTCTGGTGCGCTCTCGGATTTCTGCCAGTCTGAAATCAGAAATATTGTTGTTGTTTTTTTCATTTCAAACAAACCAGGCTCTGCATTTTTGTATGAAAAAGTACATACTGTCGCTCCATGCCGGCTATTTCCTGATTGTCCTCTTTCACCTTCAAATGAAAACATTTTATCAGACATCAGTCAGTCAGATACAATCATTTAAATGTATCTGACAATTATTTGGGATAGGATCTGTGCTAAATATGTAGCATTTTCATCAGACAAGGACAAGAACGTTTCATTTTACAGGATGTGGCACAGAGTTCTATCAAAGTCTTCAAACACACAACATTTTATCTACATTGCAGGGACAAGTATTGTTGAGCGTGTGTATGTTTTATTTTCAGTAATAATTACGTGTCAAACTGTCAGCTCACTTTAAAGTGCGTAGGACAGGTGTTTATGACTTACTAGCTTTGACTTTATTTGGTGGAATAAAACCTTTGTAAATATAAATTGTAGTTTTACACCAATAAAGTGTCAGTTTGTGAAGAAAAGTTGAAATAATATGTTGAAATTTACAGGAAGTAGAGCAAAGGTTAATTAATTCGTCAAAATAAAGGCGTTCTTATATGTTTTTATTTGTAAAATAATAATTTCTCTGACATTAGAGCAGTTTTCACCCAGTGTACTGGGGTTTCTAGGCAACAGTTACAGAATTTCCTAGTATGATGTCACGATTTTACAACCAGGAAGTAAAAATTTAAACCTAAAAAAACAAACTGGCAAAACTAGGATAATTCTTTTTGTTTTTAGCAGAATCTTGAATACGATTATCTTAACTGTGTTTTAGTAAAATGAGTACTTCAGCCTGTCATAGGCACTTTAAATGTAGATTTCTGATGTGTTTCTGGTAAGAATCATCCTCTTTTACATGTGGAGCAGATAAATGACATGGATCATACTTTGATGTGGGAATTGCCTTCTCGATCTGTTTCTTTCTCAACTTAAAACTGATTTTAAATATAAAAAAAATAATAATAATAAATGTGTGTTTGCATCATATTAGACGGCACATGTCTAGAGAGGGTCAAACTGTGTCACTGCCGTGGAATGTGGCTTGAGACCACAGCTGTTTGTTTTTATTGCTAAGGCTTTGACTGGAACATTTTGACTGTAATCTGTCAGTCAGCACTTCCAAATACAATCAAACAACATCTTCAGTTAAGATTCTTTGGAAGGAGCCAAGGGCCAGGTCTGAGCTTTGAAAAACTGCTTTTAGGGTCAGTGAATCAACCACAGAGAATCCCTGATTCACTGCCCCCTACTGGTCACTTTAAACACCCTCTCATCTTGACCAGGACTCACTGGAAGGTCCCATTCAGATGCCTTCCAGACAAAATATAGGATAAATAAAATACATGAAAAAAGAAAATCTCCTAACATTCAGGTGACAAAAATAATTCATAAAACAAAACAAAAAAGGCCTGTTTTGAGGTTTTGTGCCAGAAATGACCTCCGGACGACCTGTTTTAGTCCCTGTCAGTAAAAACCATAGACATAAAAATAGTGGACAGACAGTTGTAGCTCCGCCCCATTCATGATAATGCGGCTCAGTCATGGAGAATTCAAAATGGCCGCGGGTTAGCCCCCACCACTCCCCCCTCGGTGGGGAGGCGGGGAGAGGGTGACTTTGGGGCGGCCTTTTGCTGACGTACTGCCGTCGTTGCCTCTATGGTTACCGCCCACTTGTAGGTGTTATGGCTGCGCCCTGACATTTCCGGCGCGTAAAGCCCGCCTTCTTCATTAGATATGTACGAACTTTAAAAAATCACAGCGGCTAAACCAGCCTGGTTCAAAAAAATTCACCCCCCTCAGCGTTGTCACGGAGCCGTAAGCTAACGTTTGAGACCAAAGCCGTATTTTGAGCCAGGCTCTAAAGTAGGTTTGGAAACGTCTAACTCCCCATTGACTTGCATTGAACAATTCTACTTCCGCAGCAGCCCCTAGTGGTCAGCAGCAGATTGCAAACATGGCAGCCTACAGTCGGCGGCTCAATTTGAGCGCGGTAGCCTCGCCCACTGGTAAAAACCCATGTACCTGTTTGAAGAGCTTCTCCCTCTCCTCCTGAGGCGAACCCATGTTCTTCTGCTCGGCCTCCATGGCGTCTCTCTTCTGCTCCAGCGTGGACAGAGTCTCGTGTAGACGCACCACCTCCTGTTTGGTCTGAGAGTGCGACAGCTCCTGTAACATAACATTCGAATATAAAACACACACATTTTGGTGGTTGTCTCGTTATCTGTTTCCACTGCTGGTCTTTGGCTCACAGCATCATAGTCCTCCTTCCTGGTCAGAAGAATGTCCAGCTCCTCCTGAAGAACTGCAAGCTCCTGTCAAACAGAAGGACAAAAACACAGAGCGTTAGGATCATTTGGTTAAGAACAAACAGATACATTTGAAAATACAGTAGTGAATAATGCAACTGACAAGAAAGGACTGACAACACACTTTTGATATTATTGGTATGAACTGGAACTCATCACAGAAGTCACTGCTTAAAACTCACCGGTTCAAACTTCTTTAACGCTGTTGTTAATGTTGTAGTTTTTGTACACTACCAGTCAAAAGTTTGGCCACACTTTCATTTGTTTTCTTTACTTTCATGACTATTGACATCATAAATTCTCCCTGAGATCTGAAGGCATCAAAACTAAACAAAAAAAAATGGGAAATAACTCAAAACATGTTTTAATCCTCTGTTATAATGGTAAGAACCAATGTTGTCTTTATCTGTGACAATTTTAAAGCAAATAAATCTAGAGTCCAGAAAATAGATCTAAATGTAAAGCACTTTTTATCTGACAGTTTTACCATAGTAAGTTTATTTTGTCATTGGGAAAGTTTGATTTTGAATTGAGGAATAATAATGAGTTAGAGACCGTTGGAATGAAAGAAAATTAAAGATTTCAATATTGTTTGGTCTCAGTAACTGTGAATAATTGTTAAACCGTGATGTTTTTTCTTACAATAATTGTAACACTAAAACTTGATGTTGTGACATCCCTAGCTTAGGTTTTAAAAGGACCAGAATGAGCTCTTTCATTTCATACAGCTATTTTTGTTCATATGTGACACTAAAAGCACTAAAGCAAGTTTGATCGTAGAAAAGGTTTCAAAGGTCGTCATCTGGACGCTGTTCGACTTCCATCCAGAAGTCATTTTCAATCAAATTAAAATGGAATTAAAAAGTCTTTTCAAAACAGTGTCCAGATGATGACCTTTGAAACCTGACACTAGAGGGCAATGTTTTTGTTATTGCTTTGTTGTACAATAAGTTACAGAACAAGTAACAATTAACCATTATTGACTAAGTACTTAAAGTGCGAATGACAGGTTTCTATGATTTTCTAATTTTGACTTTATTTAGTGTATTAATACTTGTTGTAAACAGAAATTATAGTTTTACAGCAATCAGGTCACTGTTTGTGGAGAAAAGTTGAAAAACCTGTTGAAAAATACAGGAAGTAAGCAGACTGATGACATCACACTGGGGAGACAAAGGTTATGCAGAATTTACACAAAACAAACTACTTTTTATTTGACCCTTTAAACATTAATTCAACTAAATAAAGGTGTTCACATTTATTTTTATTTGTCAAATAAAAAAAAGTGACATTAGATGAGTTTTGGCCCAGTTTACAGTGTTGTTGCAATGGTAATTTCCTAGCATGATGTCATCATTTACAACCAGGAAGTACAATAAAAAAGCTAAAAATTGCGAAAACGGTGTAAAATTTGTAAAGCATTTTAGCTAATTTTGAAATATGTTTATCTGAACTACATTTTGGTTAAATGAGTAGCCCAACCTGTCATGGGCACTTTAAGTGTTTCATTTCCAGCTTTGTTTGAACAACATTATGCATTTAGAATAAAGTTTACTGGGATTATTCTGCTTTAGCGTTAATGCGTCAGTAACCTAAAGTATCAGTAGTTATGGTGCCTGGAGCAAACAAGAGTTACAAGAGAGTGGAGCGTGACCTGCAGCAGCTCCTCGTTGTTGGCCGTCATGGTGTAGTACTTCTCCTGTTTGGCCGAGGGCATGGACTGGACCAGCTCCTCTGCCACTCTCCTCTCCCTGCGGATGTTCTCCTCCACAGCCCGGATGGCCTCCTCCCTCCTGAGCACACACAGCACATGGTGAGTGTCAGCACAACTCCAACAAACAACTCCAAGGCAAAAAGTACAGGCACGTCCTCATGAATGAAAGCATTTTATTTGGACAGTATGGAGAAGAGTAAGAAAAATATGCAAATATACTGTATACACACACAAACAATGACAAAATAACTGTTTGTCATCAGGTTACATTTCATTCACTTGAATGAAACTACATATTCTCACTCTCCTTGTACGTCCGAAAAGGGAGTGGGAAGTAAACACTTATTTATCCCCACCCTTTTCCACAGTACAATAAAACAAAATGATTTCAAACTCCCCAATTCTGGCTTCTTACAGGTAAGAATATCATGAATAAGCTTCACTAACTTCTTTAATCTGGTTTTAATCTCACACCATCACCGACACTCCTCCATCTCAACCTGTTTCTTCAGCTTGATATTGCATATTTTTTAAATAAATATTGAAATTGCTTTATAGTTTTACATGGTTTTTACAAAGTTTCTCTTTCATATTATTCCACAGTTTAACTCTTTGAAATCCTAAGCACCCCTTAAACGATGTTTCCCTTCCCGTTCAAAGAACAAATGTTGTATATTTCTTGGTAGTTGTTTATGCGTTGCTTTATGCTTTATTTGTGCTGTCTGAAAATTAATCAGATCATTGAGTTTAAGTATTTTGGAATTTAAACATCAAGTGTGAGTTTCTTTAACTTTTCTGTCACGTCTCAAATGGTTACTTGAAAGCAGGGGCGTTTCTAGGATTTGCTGAGATCCGGGGCTTAGCCCGGTGTGTTCTTTAAGTCATACGCAAAATCCTGACGGGGGGTCTTGGGGTACCCCCCCAGAATTTTTTTTCCCAAAGGAGACTTATTTCTTGTATTCTGGTGCATTTTAAGAGGTTTTGAGCAACTAAAAAATAAAAGTTTTTTTAGGCACACATGGGTCTTTTATTACAAACCAACAATTATTGTTTTGAACTTCGTTGACTGTCATTGTGTTACTTGTTAACCTGTTACTTGTGAGAGGGTGGGACCATGAGATTGTACCTGCTGGATTTCATCTTTGCAAACTGGTCTATTATCTAGTTATGTTCAATGTTCGTCAACCAGCATTAAAAAAAAAAATATATATATATATATATTATAGATATATGGCTAGAATTTAAAACACAAAAATCTAAATTGTAATAAATTATATATTACTAGTTACAGAACTAAACACCTGATATATTTGTATTACAATATTACTGTCCCAAAAATGAAAAAAAAAAAAGAAAAAAAGGAGAAAGTCACGCAACTTAGGTTCCCAATTTTCTTCATAATTTTGTAATTTACAGATTTTTCTGTAAATCTG
This sequence comes from Rhinogobius similis, assembly GCA_019453435.1. Taxonomy (NCBI): domain Eukaryota; kingdom Metazoa; phylum Chordata; class Actinopteri; order Gobiiformes; family Gobiidae; genus Rhinogobius; species Rhinogobius similis. The sequence goes on along the minus strand of CM033639.1, from coordinate 25,946,355 downwards.
GACACCCACTGCATTTTATAAAATTGCACATGTTTCATTGGATTAAGAACAAATTAGTAAATATTATTTTATACTTTTTGAAACTTTTGAACCCTCACCTATAGTTTGAGAACCACTAAATGTAGTTAATATGTTAACTGAGGTTCGTGAGCAGGACCACGCCCCCATCGCTGTCCCTGGGCACACCTCTAACTCCCAGAAGCTTCATATACCAGCCTATGCCTCAATCACCGTTTGCTGCTGTTCTCTCGACCAGTGTTGCCAGATTGGGCAGATCCTTTTGTTGGCTTCGGGCGGAAAAAAATAGCGTTGGGCGGGTGCATATAGTTTGGGCTATTTTTGGATGTCTCAGGCGGGAATTTGAAAATGCAAAATAGATTAATATCTTCATAAATATTTGTGTATTATTGATTGAGTTGTTGATAAAATATTAAATAGAATAATAGAATAGAATAAATTACAGAAATTGAATATTGAATTGTTTGCAACAGTGACATTGGTTGTGCTGGTTGTCAGTCAAAATGTCTAATCGACCTCTGATTGGATGGAAACAATAAACACCGGCTCAGTCTGCGCACCCTCGGGTTTGGCGCTGGGTCCTGCTTAACGTTTAGGGTTTAAGGCGAGGTCAGTTTATCTCACGGCTGGAGTGAGACACAGGATTTAAAACAAGATTCCCAAGTGGGGTAAATACAAGAAAGTATATTGGAAGTAATGGGAGAACCCCCGAGCTGAAGTGGACTGCCCCAGTTCTGGAGAGTCCAAAGCATGCTACACGTATTACAATTCTGATATCCAGTTTGCACGGGACTAAAGTCTATATGACAAGTTCTCATTATATTCAAATTATGGCTTAGTTTGGTGGGTGGGCACTTGTGGTAAATATTTAGCAGTTTTACATTTTTGAAGTACAGTTCCAGAAGAAATTTTGATAAATAAAAGTTTAAAATTACAGGAAGTGTGTCATCAAAATGTGACGTACAGTTGAAAATAAATAGACAGACAAAGATTGTCAAACAGATGACAAAATAGGCAAAATGTGTAGTAAAATCTTAAATACAATCATATTCAGTATATATTAGTCAAACAGGTCTAACCTGTCAACTTTAAACGCACCACACAATCAGATGGTGGTATAGTTGCCAAATAAGGAGGGCTAAGGGCCCGACTGTGGTCTATATGTTAATCTGGTCTGTGCCGTTGGTTTGTTCATGATTTTACCGTTGCAACTGTGCCTTGTATGCCATTTAAATAGTAATTTTGGAAAGTTTATAATTTGGGCTGGTTTTCATTGATCTTGGCGGGTTTTATGTAGACTTTGGGCTGGAAACTGTCAGTAAAATCTGGCAACACTGCTCTCGACCCACCCCCCTCCCCTTCTATGTCATATGCTTTCTCTTTCAGCGTCCAGTTCACTAAAGGGGGGGTCCTGAATCGGCTGGGCAGATCACCGAGACGGAGCCCCCACACTGAGTCTCACCACCCAGCCATCGTCTGCTAGCGTGAGGTACTTCGAATCACCTGCTTTCTTTCACTAATAAATGATTGTATTGCACATCTCGTTGTGGCGTGGTCCTTGCAAATGAACCAAATATAAAGGAATTTTTTTCTTTACCTCACTGTGCAGTAACTTGTTGACGGTCACTAAAGAAGCACGGATACTGCTGCAGTAAACTAACTTTCACTTGCACTTAACTGATGGCCTTATACCTGCATTTGACAGATTTCAATGTCAACTATACACTTAGAATGTACATTAACTAAAACACTTAGAAATGTACATAAAACTGGAGGTCCAGGTCAGTTTTGAGGCTGCGCAGGTTATCGAGAAAATTAATATTGGACACATCTCGGTCCTTGTCTAGGACAAATTAGTTAGGATGAATTAGTTAGGATGAGTTGGTTAGGACAAGTTAGTTAGGATGAGTTAGAGGTTGAGCTCTTCTGTCGCTGCAGTGAACCAGAGCACTCTGCGATTTTGTGAAGAGAGAGAGTAAAAGGCGTGGACCGACACGGAGCCATGAGGTGCCAGCCTCAGGTGGGACTTTTCTCGGAACTGTCTGGAGGATGTGGACAGGGAGCGCATGGAAATGGCGCTGAGAGCAGCAGAAGTGCTGAGGTAGGCTTGAATGACTCGCCGATTGCACCAGCACTGCTCACGGAGCGGACGAGCCCCGCGCACGGAGCGGACGAGCACGGAGCGGACGAGCCCCGCGCACGGAGTGGACGAGCACGGAGCGGACGAGCCCCGCGCACGGAGTGGACGAGCACGGAGCGGACGAGCACGGAGCGGACGAGCCCCGCGCACAGAGTGGTCGAGCCCCGCGCACAGAGCGGACGAGCACGGAGCGGACGAGCCCCGCGCACGGAGCGGACGAGCCCCGCGCACGGAGCGGACGAGCCCCGCGCACGGAGCGGACGAGCCCCGCGCACGGAGTGAACGAGCCTCGCGCACGGAGCGGATGAGCACGGAGCGGACGAGCCCCGCGCACAGAGTGGTCGAGCCCCGCGCACAGAGCGGACGAGCACGGAGCGGACGAGCCCCGCGCACGGAGTGGTCGAGCCCCGCGCACGGAGCGGACGAGCCCCGCGCACGGAGCGGACGAGCCCCGCGCACGGAGCGGACGAGCCTCGCGTACGGACCGGACGAGCCTTGCTGTTGGAGCGCACGAGCACAGAGCGCACGGGCCTCACTCTCGGAGCGCACGAGCCTCGCTCTCGGAGCGCACGAGCCTCGAGCACAGAGCGCACAAGCCTCGAGCACAGAGCGCACGAGCCTCGAGCACAGAGCGCACGGGCCTCACTCTCGGAGCGCACGAGCCTCGAGCACAGAGCGCACGAGCCTCGAGCACAGAGCGCACGAGCCTCGAGCACAGAGCGCACGGGCCTCACTCTCGGAGCGCACGAGCCTCGCTCTCGGAGCGCATGAGCCTCGAGCACAGAGCGCACAAGCCTCGAGCACAGAGCGCACGAGCCTCGAGCACAGAGCGCACGGGCCTCACTCTCGGAGCTCATCAGCCTCGCTCTCGGAGCGCACGAGCCTCGCTCTCGGAGCTCATCAGCCTCGCTCTCGGAGCGCTGAGTCCTGCTCATCATGAAGTGCAATGTAACAGTGCGGACTTTGAATCAGAATCACAATAATTTGGGGAAAGAATTTAATTCGGGGCTGGACGTAAAACATTGGTCTGGCGACGCCTCTGCTTGAAAGGAAGCTATGTTTTTTTTTTTTTACGTGTGATTACAGGTTCATACATTTGGGATGGTCAGTGAACTATTGGAAAATTGTGCAAAAGCTACATGTTCTAAACAGCTTTAAACAGCAGGGTTTGTGTTTCTTCCCCAGAAAAACATCAGACCATATTTCCCATTTGTTGGTGCATTTTAACACATGTTCAGCTGATTTGAATCCATGGTTTTCATTTGTCATTTTATAATGTCATGTTTTATTTTTTGGCTCTTTTTCTGTACACTCTCATGATTTCGTGATTTATGGACTTAAAAACAGCACAGAAGACCTCCAGAGCGTTACATTTGGCATCATTAATTTGGACAATTTTGTGAGGCTGAGAGAATTAGCAGAGAAGATGAGCTCGTAAACAAGATTGATGAAACAAGTGTGAATGACGCTAAAACAGCTATTTTATAAAATGGTTAAAATCACATTTACACAATTTTTTCTCCTAATATGTGTCCTTTAAAGTATTTGCCCAACAACCTGAATGATCATAAGTTTGATAGCAATTTGCAATATTTTTCATATTTTCCTAACATGGTACAAAAAAGGTTCTCTGTAGGTTTTAACTTTAAATGTTTAAATCAAGATTCATTCAATTAGAGGTGTTTTGGTATTATTCTAGTATTTGTTTGGTGCATTTCACAAAGCACTACAAGAAAGTATACATCTCTGTAAAGCAAGATACATTTTTGATCTTTAAAGAAATACTTTTAATATATGTATATAGAGTACTATAATTGCATGTATCACCACACTGTGACGCAGTATTATTACATCATGAGCCATGTACCATTCATTGCCTTGTTTTCCATAAGTGCGCCGGGGAACACTAGTGTGCCTTCAAGTATTGCCAGGTGTATATTGTATATGTCCAAGTTTGGATTATCAGATTTACAAAATGAATTGAATTGAATAATTTCCCATTTTGGAGTGTCCTGAGCAAACATCTGAACCAGACAGTGGCACGGACATTATACCACATTAAAGACTACTTCTTTTTTTTTTTTTTTTAAACTAAAAGGTGTGATGTGATAACGTTTTAGTAAGTACTTTGCCGTGGTATATTTTCAACCAAGAAAGCGTTAATTGACTCAAACTCGGTTGAAAAACACAGGTTTATTGTATAGAATTGTGAGCGACCGTATGCCCTGGTTCAAATGATTTGGGAATAATTGTCAAAAAGATAATGTATTAGAGAGATAAGCAACAAAGAATACAGATAATAACAAGTAACAAATGTTCTGTACATCCCATTAATGAAAAAAGCCAAAGTAAAAGTAATCTGAAAGAAAGCAGTTATGTAGAAAACTGAACTAATAACCCTTACCCTGACCCTAATCCACAAATTAGGCGAACGACACAACGACATGACAGTCTGACTGTGTGATTGGGCGCAGTGATAACTCGGGCTGTGATTGGTGGATCAGCACAAACATTCTTCAGGTACAGTAAATGTTTAGCTCACAGTGAGAGTGAGTGATCCAGTTTTACACCAGGTCAAAGTTCTTTTACGACTCCTTCAGACGCCCGACACAGACATGACATCTGCTGCTTCCTGAACTCCCTGAACGGTAAGACGACTGCATTTTTATACTAACAGTACTCACTGTCATCCTTATTTTATTAAATTCTTATTCTGAAAGTGTATAAACCAACCAGAGGGGACAATCAATGTCAAAGGTCTGTTCAGGTCATTATGTTACAGGCTTATAGACCCTGTAAAGTGCTCTGTCATCAAGATTGAGGCAAATGAAACAGACTGTAATTCACTTTCAATAATTTGCTCACATCAGATCAAAATACTAATGATTTTGAGTCGTTATGTGAGGGAACAAGCCACAAAGTAGAATTCCCAGGTAGAAATGTCAGCCATTGTGCTCTTCTATTACAAAGGATGGACATACTATTATCTATTTCTAAAATTGTATTTGAGCTTCACAAAAAGTATAATTTATGGTAAAGTATGTGATTTAGCTGTAGATACAATGAAATATTAGAAGTCACAATAATCATAATAACAAGGAATGACAAAAACAAGAATATTTTTTGTTTTTTGTTTGTTTTTTGTTTATATTTTTATTTTATTCCACTGAAGAAACCTTATCAAAACAACTTGGTGCTGCTCTGCTAAGGCTGAATTGAAGTTTTTTTTTTAATTGCAAAACCGAAAACCTTTTCAAAACAATCTGATGTTGCTCTGCCAAGGTAATCCAGTGGTTAAAGGGGCCTAATGGGAGTTTTTTTTAAATTGCAAAACCGAAAACCTTTTCAAAACAATCTGATGTTGCTCTGACAAGGTAATCCAGTGGTTAAAGGGGCACTATGTTAAGTTTTCAGCAGAAGGTTCAAAACTTTCATGTAAAGTAATGAACCTTCCACCTGAAAACTTACAATGTGCCCCTTTGGTTTTTTTTACTAATTAAAGGAATCTGAACCCCCCCAAAATTTAATGAAGGGACAACAGATCAAATTTAGAACTGGCTTGATCAGAGAACAACCCAATGGATTGCAGAACAAGTTTTCCTCCTCGTGATCTTCTCTAACCAAACCAGACGTAGCAGGATTGTCGTGAACGGATGAAGGCTGCTGGGTGATGACTGGACGGATGTTAAAGCCTTCTGGAGGTGAAATCGTGGGAAGCCTGTTCACTGACTGGGGGATTGACGATTCCCCACTTTTGGAATGACTTGTTCCGGGTTTGCAGGAGGACACCGCTTGGGAGCATTCTGCTGCCTGTCTTATCTCCTCGATGTTTTTTGGTGGGATAATGACAGGAGTTCCTGCTCCCAGGCCCTCCTCTTCAGTTTTTCTGACGGCTTCTGGGCTCGTTGTCAGTGTTGGCGATGTACAGCCGGCTGACTGCTCATCTGCATCGTCACTGGTTCTGACTGATGGTGTGCCAGAACTATTAAGTGCCTCTCTGATATCTGGGCTTCCTTCTCCTGAGCTCTCCTCTGTAGAGGTGGAAGAACTGCTAACTTGTGAAGCCGGGCACACTGCAGATTCAGACTCTCGCCCTAATCTTGGGTTTGGGAGTCTCGGGCAGCAGTCAGCGTGATCATTGAATGAACAATCTGACAAGGAGCTTCTTCTCACTGATATTTGTGAAGAGCCCTCGTCTGTGGAGGTGGAGGAACTGCTTCCTTGTGAAGCCGGGCACACTGCAGCTTCACAGTCCTCTCGCCCTAATCTTGGGTTTGGGAGTCTGAGGCGGAGGTCAGCATAATCATTGAATGAAGAATCTGACATGGCGCTGCTTCTCACTGATGATATTTGTGAAGAGCCCTCTTCTGTGGAGGTGGAGGAACTGCTTCCTTCTGAAGCCGGGCACACTGCAGCTTCACACTCCTCTCGCCCTAATCTTGGGTTTGGGAGTCTCAGGCAGCAGTCAGCGTGATCATTGAATGAACAATCTGACAAGGCGCTGCTTCTCGCTGACGATATTTGTGAAGAGCCCTCGTCTGTGGAAGTGGAGGAACTGCTGCTGCTGTTCATTTGTGCCTGGCAGATGGCTGACTCAGATTCCTCTCTTAGTGCCCTAGGGTTGGGGAGTCTCCGGCGGCGATCACAGATCTCACCCTCTTCTAAGGAACTGTTTGATCCATCACTGTCGCTTGTGGACTGACTTTCCAATGCTCTAAACAAACTCAACAATGGCCGTTGGGAATCGTTTGGCTGTTGTGCGTCTTGACCTGAGCCCCGAGTTGGCCTGAAGGTCATTTTATGGGCAGTGTCCACAATGTAATTGAAAGGATCTGTCAAGTGGCTCATAGTGATAAATGGATGCCGTAAAGCTTCAGCAGGAGTGATTCTTTCCTCTGCGTTTACGGCAAACATTTTCTTGAGCAAATCTAGAAACGCTTTCCTGTCCTCAAACTCTACCAGAGAGTGTTTCTCATACCGATTAAGGACAGCATCTTCTAAGCTAGAAGCTGTTTCTAAAGCATTCGTCTCCATTTCAGGAGCCACGCCTTTCGACCTCTCATACTCACGTGGAGTTTTAAGTCTCCACTGGGAATCTTCCTGGACGAAGAAATCCGTTCCACGTTGAGCTCGTGCAATCAGATCCCCGTCAGGGACCCCCAGTAAATGCGACATTTGTCTAAGAGCATCATATGAGGAACACACATCAAAAGGGTATTCCCCCAGATACCACAATGTGAGGCAGCACCCAAGACTCCACATGTCCACAGCCGTGGACAGTGGCAGGCCTAGGGTCACTTCGGGGGCACGGTATACCGGTGGCTGCATACACATTCCAAGTCGGACATCCCTGGTACGGACCGCGACTCCAAAGTCAATCAACTTGACCCTGAATGGTTGCTTGTTATGGTCTACCAGCATGATGTTGTCTGGTTTTATGTCACTGTGAATGACACCCACACTCTGCAGACCATCTAAAGCCACCAGCAGCTGCCTGGCCATAGGACGGATCTCATTCAGAGAAAATGACTCCTCTCTCTTTTCCATCAGGTCATCCACGCTCTGATCAAGCATTTCAAATTCCATGAAGTGATGTCCTGCATTTGATCTGAAATACTTATTGAACCGGACAATGTTGAACTCATCTGGTTCCAGGCTGCTGATGGCGTCAAGCATCCGAAGTTCTCTCCTAATGGAACGATGTGTGTGTCGGGACACTTTTAATTTCTTTAACGCCACAATGTCCCCAGTCTCCTTATTCAGGCATTCGGAAACTTGTCCATAAACACCCTCTCCCATAATTCTTTTGACCTCGTACATTTCGATTGGATCAGCCATTTTTTGTAAGTTTGACTCGACTGAATAAACTGTATTCGTTGTAGAAGTGTCCAAGAGTAACTCTCAGGTTATAACAGACACACGTCTTAGTGTGAACGGAACGGAACAAAACTGAACTGAAGTGAAGTGATTCATTATATAAACTCTGGTCTTTATGATGTGTTCCAAACTATAGAACATCATCAAACCTACAGAGCATGTCACCATGGTAACCCATAGTCCGATGTCCAGCTCCGGCAGCCAGCAGCCAACACATACAAACTAATAGAACTAATCCAACTTTTCATTTATTATTTTGTAATAAATACTATAAATAAATGGGAGTTTTTGTATATATATATATAATATTAGGTTATAACTTTATTGTGATGGTTGTGAAGTAAACAGAATAATGATCACTGGTTGTGTCCGTGTGGTGGATTGACACACAAACTGTTTAATTCCGCATAAAATACAAACCAGTGCAGGGTTTTTTTTTTTTTTTTTTTTTTTTTGCACATGCTCAGTACTGCACCAGTTTTGAGAAATCATGATACTGCGTTTACATGCCACGATATTCTGGATAATATCTGAATATCCCTGTGAAAGTGTCCCGGTTTCTCATAATCAGGATACTGTCATAACTGGGAAACTGAAATCAGGAAACAGCGTTAACACCGACACAGATAAAAGCAGGATACTTGTTATTATTCTATTATTATTGCTGTTCTTTTAAACACACTCATTGTTGCTTTTTTCTTGGTGTAAAAACAGAGCATTTCAAACGGTCTACAATTTAAATAGCGCCACGTGCTGGGCTTATTAAGTATTGCATGTTTTTATTTTGGGCAGATGTGAACAAGAGAAGTTCTGGATGTTGCAGATCTATTTCGTTTTAACCGTGCACACGTTCCACGTGTTGAGCATTTTAAAGCGTCTAAGGAGCAATGGGACCACCCACTGGACTCAGAGTATTGCATGTTTTTTTTTTATTGAAATAAATTAAGAAGGAAATAATTATTTTGACATAGTATAATCGATATTATGCACATTTTCTTTTCTTTTTTTCTGTATTTTTCCAGATATAATCTGGTCATTCTCCTTTGTGTCGGACTCATCCAAACAGCTCTTGTCCTGATCAGGTGGGACGCTCACAGCGCTGACAGTTAATAAAAGTCAGTCAATAAAAATAAAAATACAAAGAGCAACAATAAGAACAAAAGCCATGGGTTTATCATTTCTGTCAGTATTTGTCCAGTTAAAGCTAAAAATCTGGATTTTTCCTTCATCAGAAATGCTAAGAGTTTATGATAATCTCTATAACATCAACAAATAACAGTAAACGTCTTTAAAGCAGCTCTGATGTCACTCACATGTTTCTGACTGGTTCTAATTTTCCAAAATCAACCCAATTTTTCATATTTTGTGATATTCTGAGGTTAATCCCAGTTTCTCCAGTGAAATCACATTATATTCCACTTCACTTTTACCACCATTCTAGAATTTAGAATGTCTTTGTAATTGGCCCAAAAAGGACAGTTAATTGAGTCATTCTGTGGTCTGCATTGGAACAGAAAGTTGGAGCATCTGAGTCACCAGCAGTTCATTTAGAGCATGAAATCACTGCAAAATAATTAAGGAATTAGTTAATGTGGATCATTTTTCATGTATGAAATATAAATACTTTTTTCCATAAATGCGAAAATGTATATTAACTATGCCAATATCGGTGAGAGAAAATCAAGAAACTTTCTGGTGGAGGGTCTGTCAAATGCAGCCTCAAAGGAGAAATAAAGGCTTTGTGAAAAATTTGCCATTCACTTATTTAGGCTGCGAAATCAATAAATGCAGAGCCTATACATTTTGGCTGGCCATTTTAGTCCTGATAAGCACTGTCATAAAACACACTTTTATATATAGGCTAAGCTACAACTAACGGGGCTTAACCAAATAAAACATGCGTTTTTAAAAACATAATTTGCTTGCACGTTTTTATTTGAAACATGTGTTCTGATTTTAAATATAATTGATCTAATTCAAGAGATCCAAAGTGGCCGTGAAAGGTCTTGGTTCAAATGTGGTCTGGCTCACTTTAGGCCCCCACGCTTTAATGAGAGATGACTGTGGAAGAGAGAACAAGAGAGAACACAGACTCAGGCGAAAACAAGATGGTTAAAAGCAGATATAAATAGAAAATAATCAACATTGTATAATAATATATAAGTATAATTCAGGTACAATTTATTGTATTTATTTTATTGATTAAAAAAACATTACAAGTTTAAGTGATGTCAGTTGCTATCGTTGCAGGGTTCTTCCTCTGGACCCACAGCCAGGACTTAAACATAGAGATGAAAGTGTTAAGCTGTTAAGCTAAGTGTGAGGGTCCAGGGCTGTTGACATGTGGCTATAGAGTGTCTTTAATCAGAAGAATAATTATTGTATAATCCAAAGACTAAACATCATCTGTGTTGTTATATTCCATGGACCTGTAGACCTGGATGTTCCCATTTGTCGGGAGGAACTTACTTTTTCCCACAGGTTTTCCTTGCCGAGAAGGAGGGTCAATGGCTAAATTCTCGTGAACATTGTTTATTTAAACTGCTTTCTACCTGTGGCCCGTCAAGGCAACTGTTGTTGTGATTTTGGGCATTACAAAAATAAATTGATTTGATTATTCATGATACTTTTTGTGACTTTTCATAAATAAACTAACACATCCCAAACTGTCATTTTCAGATTTGGATCATGACACGACCGAGTCACTTTCTACTTTGGCTCGTCCTAACTGTTGGAACTGTATCTAATAGTCTAGATCCAAACACAGCTGGGGAGGAGGTAAGTCATGAACAGGTAGAACACAAATAAAATAAAAGGATTGCTAACTAAAGAGCTAGAGAGCTTTTACATTCTTTTCTCCCCGTAGGTCCAAGATTTGAGCAGCAGACAGCTCCAGACCATCCCTCCTCGTGACGCCAACTCCACAGTGACTGTCCTGCTTCTGAACGGGAACCAGCTCACTCTGAATGAGTCCGACCGCTCAGCCCTGGCTAGCTACAGCGGGCTAACTCGACTCTACCTGGATAACAACGCACTGATGGACATAAAGGCCAAGTATTTCGCTGCAGTACCAGGACTCAAAGTGCTGTCTCTGTCTGGGAACAAACTCAGCAGGTAAACACCAAAATGTTGTTTTAGTCTAAAATAGCAATGCTTTGAAACAGATCATATAAAAACAGAAATATTTTCACGTTTTATGATAAGAGAAAGGATAAGAGAACCTTTTTTGTCGGACAATGGGGAAATGTCCAGTGTTGCAACACACAGTTCAAGAGAAGTGCAGGAGACAACAGCAGGAGATAGAAACGTGCCATAATAAACTAAATAAATGACTTTAAAAATCAGACTTATGTGAGACTAAAAACGCGGACTAAAATCTGGACTAAACCTGAGCTAGAGCAGGACCAAACCAAGTAGATTTGGGCAATATGGCAAAATCATGTTCACTTTGTTTTTTTCTGTTGCCTTTAATAGATGCACAATTTAGGAAAAATATTTAATAGTGATTTTTCTGAGTGCGATTTCGATTAGATCTGTGATTTATGTTTTAGTGATAGGATTCAGTTCAAATTCACAATTTACACACAATTTTGTCACTTTTAGTCACGTTTTTGTCACGTTCAGTTGTGTTTATCATATTAAAACCCTAGGGACATAAGATCAGCCTTAAAGTAGCTCCTACACTGTACAACAACTGTACAAGATAATTGTAAAAGATATTTACATTATTATAAACATTTGGTGAAATTAGAATTTTTAGGACTATTTTCAATCCAATCTAGTTTACTAAGTAAGAAATCCAAAATCCCTTCTGTAAAATTTTTGTAACTAATATTTGTACAAAATGAATGAAATTTAAACCTAGTTCTGTCCATTTTTCAGATTTATATGTATGCATTTTTGCCATTTTTTTGTGTTTTTACACACAAAATGCCTTATTTCTACGTGAAAACATGACATAATGATTTTTGTTTTCTTACATTTGTGTGAGTAAACTACAGGAGAAGTTTACAATTGATCTCTTTAAATTTAAGATTTTTTCCTATTCACCTGTAATGTCTTGCCTTAAGAGCATGCAATCAAAACATCAAAACTAGTCTCACTGAGAAGTCATTTGAGGAGGAGTAAATGATTTAGTTTTCAGTGTTCATAAATGGTGCGGTCCAGCTCGCCATTTTTATTTTATAATTTGTGATTATTTTTTATTTGGAAGTTTACAGCACAAGTTTTTGTTCTTGCTGTGGTCCTTTTACATTTTTGCAGCATTCTGTATCATACACAGATACACAGATAATAATTCAATTTTTGTTTATCCTCAAAACCACATTTACGATCAAATAAGTAATACATCTACTGCTTTTACATAATCTAATCTAGGCAGAACTACTTGAATCCAGATGAATCGACATAATTCAAGTCGTTTTAAACAAGTCTAAATATTTGTATGTTACAGTGCCTCTGTGGAATGATATGCTCTGGTTACACACTGGATCCAGAGGTCTTCAGTGGTCTGGAGAACCCAACTAGACTTGTCCAACAACTCCCTCAGCACTTTCCCAGGACAGCTCCTGGGCACACTCAACAATCTGCAGGTGAGAGCTGCACACACAGTAACAGCGTATGACTGTAAACTAGGCTTTGAAACGTCACAATTCTCTTCTAAATGCGACTGTATTTTTGTACAGGCGCTAAACGTAGAAGGAAACCCCTGGAATTGTTCGTGTGGCCTGCTGCAAATCTCAACAGAACCCCAGGATAAGATACATCGCTTTGGTAAGAATATATTTCACACTTAGTCGTTCACGATACTCTCTAACGCTGCAAGATTTATCACAACCAAACATTACAATTATTTAACTGGGCTCACTTTATCTACAATCAGACACACATATTGTACTAAATAATGTCTAAAACCCAATGTCCCTGTAGTTTAGAGATCTACAAACATGTTGAGATGGCTTCAGTATCGGTATAGATGATCGGAGAGCGTCCCAGATAGCGATATTGGTGCTGCCCCAGTCTGTGTGCTCATGTGCCTTTACCAGTTTGACCACTGTGCATCTTTTTTGAACAGACTCATGAGTTTCAATGGAAATAAAAGAGCAATGAGGCTTAATGACTTTTGATTTAATATTCTACATAAATGCATCATGTTATCATTTTTACTATTAAGAGAAAAGTTAATTTTTAGATTAGATTAGTTTATTTGCCATTTGCAGTTAAAAATCACTTTGGAAAGATTTGTGTAAAAAGCTCAATGTGCACATCAAATCATAAAAAAACAACCACACAAGCAAACAAGGACATATGTTACAGACAATAAAAGTACCATGAAGCAACTGAGACTGTGAAAGCAAGCTAAGTTAAAAGAAAACTTAATTTAATACCAATAAAGTAGAATTTAAAAATGCAAGATCCTTACAGTTACAGTTGTTCAAGCTAGTGACGGCTTGTGGAAAGAAGCGTGTCGAGATGATTTACATCTGACACAATGATACCTTCTTCCTGAAGGGAGAAGTTCAAACATTTCTCTGCTGGGACAGTCAGAGTGGTCCTGAAGGGCTCCATTCAGACAGACAGATCGCAGCTCACTGTTTTTTTTTAGCAGAGCGGACCACATTGTTCAAAGCCCTTTTCTCTGTGGATGTTATATTACCAAACCACACTGTGACCAGCCAACAAGAAGACTTTCAACAGTGCAGTGATAAAAGTTCAATAAGAGCTTAGAGTTTGCTGCAAAGTTTGTGCAAAAACAAAAGACACTGACAAGATTCCTTCACAATGTTACTTGTGTTTTTGTTTGACAGGGTCAGACCAAGAGATTTAAGCTCTTCCACAATTTGTACTTCAGAGTCGATTTCAATAAGCAGATGAATAACATCACGTGTTTTAGACGTATTTAGAAGGAGGTTGCTTTATGCTACTCAACAACATTTTGTACTTTTGTTCTCTATGATTCATTGTTTTCACTAATGTTGCCAATGATAGAAGAATCGTCAGTACAATTAACAATAAGATTACCATTATAAGAAGCGACACAGTCATAAGTATAGGGAGTGAAAAGCATAGGACTCAAAATGCATCCTTGAGGAGAGCCAGTGCTCACACAAGCTTCATCAGAAGTCTTACAGTCTTTAATGTTCTTTAATGGACACATACTCTGAACTATGTGTATTGTTATTGTCCTATAAACATGCTCCTGTACCTTTTCTTTGGCATGTCATGTTTTAGAACTTTGTAAAATATGGTCTACAAAAAGCACAAATTATTTCATATTAGTCCAGTGAAACTTTTAGCTTTGGTAAATCAAGACTTGAGTAAGAGTGTCTACTACTGGTTGCAGAGGGAATTGCATAACAGTGATAAACAAACCTAGCTTGCCCCTGACATACTTCTGTAAGCATGCATGTGTCTGGGGAGGATTTATGGACACAGATGACGTCAGAGCTGACGTTTGAAACGGTTTTTCTGAGGCTCAGAGGGAGAGAACCTCGTAAACAGGATAACTGAAACAAGTGTGAATGAAGCTAAATACAACTCCAGGTGGGGCTGGGTGATAAGGCAATAAAATCAAATTATGATCTAATTCCTGTGACGATATGCCATAAGTCAGCTTTATGCTCAACACCTTTTTCTCACCAACACCACCGTTATGAAATCGAAATCGTAATATGGCTCCAAGAAACTCATGATATTATTTTTTTTTGGTATATCGCCCGCCCCTAACAAATTTTTGATGAGGGAGCAATGTTAAAATGCGGTTACAAGCTTTATTAACAACAGCTTTTCTAAATAATGATCATTTCAAAACCAGCCCAGTTGACCACAGTTCCTGGTTCTTTACAGCCTCCAATGCCACGTGTGCCTCTCCACAAAGCCTGCTGGGACTCACCCTGACTGAAGCTAAAGCCAAGTGCTCACCGGCTCCAACCACACCAAAGCCCTCCACCGTTCTGACGCCTCCACACACCGCCCAGCTCAACCACAGCCTGGGTGAAGGTAACAACAAAACCAGAGAGCCTGAACTTCTGAGATAATGTGCCGTCGCTCCAGTGTTTCTGCCCGTTAGTGTACATCAGAGTCATAAAGTCGCTCCCTCGTTCACAGGCAGTCTGTGAGTACTGTGAGTACACCTGAGGACAGGGATTCATGTATTTCTGTCATATTTCTGACCTGTTGTGATTCAGCTGCAGCTCTGACCTGCCTTTAGTCACAGACTCTGCTTCCGGGTTCTGGGCTCATACCTGCACTAACTACTGAGCAAAAATTTTTTATAATGGCGCACCCCCCAAAAATATACCACCAGCCGTTACTACTATGCAGTTGTCAAATTTCTTTCTTTTTCTTTTTCCACTGTATTCATTTAGTTTACACATATTCGATATTTATATTAGTTCAAACTAGGGTGGAGCGAAATAGTCAGCAAAGGTCAAATTCTAAGGCATTTACAAAGGTCACTGCTATTGGGATGATATCATGAAATTTGCCATAGTATTACTTAGTATCGGACTGAAAAAACAAAACAAAAATCGCTGTATCGCCCATCTCTAATCGCCACCAAATCCACTTCAGAACTCTCAGCCTCAGTCTTTCACCCTTCTCCCTGTCTCTCCTCTGCAGACGTTCCCATCGTGCAGGGGAACTCGTGGAAGTTCACGGTCAGCGTGGCAGCCCTGGGCCTCACCACGGCGGTGCTCATCCTGTGTGCCATCAAGGGCCCGTCCTGGTACAGGCTCTTCCATAACTACCGGCACCGCAGACTGCAGGACGACAGCAGCAGCGGGACCACCGTGTTCCACCAGACGCCCAGGCAACAGCAGACCTTCACCTTCGAGGAGGAGGGCGGGCGCAGGAGGAGGGGCCAGGGCGACGAGGACGAGGAGGATGAAGACGGATACTATGAAGACCCGTACATCAGGAGAGACGAGTGAGGAGCAAACGGAGATTTAAAACTGAGTCACACTCACCGGACTTAGAGTGGTCCCTTTCAAATGATGGACTTAAAATTAGAATATCAAGTATAACACAGATAGTGCTCACTGGTGATGGCACAGATGTGATTGTTACCACCTCAGCGTCATGGATGTACCTCATGGCCACGAGCATTAGGCGATTGTCTCTACCACTCTCTCCCCTTTCCATGGGATTGTTCATTTCCCTAAAGCATTCTGAGCATCCTAATTATTCACCACGACGAGTTTAAAAGCAATTTTCACAACTTTCAAAAACCAAAGCGAGTTTTGCCATCACAGTAAAGCTAACAACAACTAGCATGCTAACAACACACTTCCTGCTTTGCTGTGAATAAAATGCTACATAATTAAATGCAGACAGTGCACATCTGTCTCATTTTCACCTGAATAGCACACGGCGACAGATAAGTGTGTCACTCTGAAGTGAGGCCTATTCATAGGTTTCAGGCAAATGATTCCTTCCTGATGTGAAGGAAGGATTTTGTGAGGACCTTTATGTAATATTTTTAATTAGAATTATGCTATCACTGTGACAATGGAGGATCATTGCCATGTCAAATCCTTCAGATCAGGAAGGAGTCCTTATGCCTGAAACCCATGAATACATTTATCAACCTGAAAAGGCTCTCCCTGAAATTGAGTGGGAAAAGTCGGAACGTCATGATGAATATTTGAGCCTGATATCGTCGAAGCGTCACAAGAACAGAACAAGCCCAGAAATCAAACTTCTGTCAAATCCAGTTGAGAGTAAAGTGCAGATATCTTTCACTCCACAAATGCACAAAAACGCCTCTATGAGCATGTTTCAAAATAACTGTCTGCAGTGCGTCAGTCTGTGCTGCCATGTTTGTCTTAGTCCATTTGGATGCTTCACCTTTGCCTTCCGCCTAAACCACAATGCTGCTCTGTGATTGGTCTGATCTGGAGCAGGTCAGATGGAGTTTGTGAGCTCACTATTCAGGTTACTTGCAGTGCAACATTTTAAGCCTCGTGCTCTCTCCTTTTGAGCAATGCACATTTGGTCAAAAAGCAATATACGTTTTCATATCAGGAAAAAATACTTTTGCATAAATCGCATGTTCGGTGATGTTTTGACAGTCATCAAAGTTTCAGAGCGATGAAATAAAAAATAAAATGAAAATCTAGATGGGGTCAAATGGATCCGCAGATAACTGAGGATATACAATGCCATTTCTGCACTTATGGTAAGCTTTAAAGTCCATTCACATTTTGAGCCCTACTTACACCTTGACAGAATTTGTTAGTATGGGAACCTTCTCAGAGGTCCTGTCATCAAGATAATCTTTAAACGATACTGATGTATTGACTTTAGTCCATATCTCTCACCTACTACTACACAAATGGACAGTGACTTACTCTCTCCTTTCGGTGAAGATGTTGTCAATGCTTTCAGCCTTCTGGTCATTCTGAGCTTTCAACTAGAACCAACACAAAACAAAAGTGAAATGAGTTTCTGTAATGCATTGACTTGACCCAGTCTGCTCTGTATTGTTCCCATAGACATAAATCCAATTTGAATGTTTCATTGGTTGATTTTCAGACTGTTTAAGCTTAATCAATCACCTCAACCATCAACCATCTCTGGAACACTCTTTGTTTAATTGAGCTAAACAAAATAATATCTGGACAATATAGACACGTTTTGGTGCAATATAAAAGACTCACATGACTGTATTGCACATATTGCTGTATTACAACATATACATTGCACATCCAAATAATGAGACTACAGCAATAGAAAACAATTATGATTGCATAATATTTGGTCACACTTTGAAGACCGAAATATTTATACAGATAAATCATGATGATCACGATATCACGACTGAAACTACTTTATGCCACTAAATATACCACCCTATAGCATGGTAGCAATTGTTTTTTTTTTTTTTTTTTTTTTTGCAGAAATATAACTTTATCCTCTTTTTTCATATTTAATCAACTCCTTTACTCCTCCTCTTCTAAATGAATGATATATTTGATATCTAGTCATCCGGACTTTATTCCTATTGTACATACAGATTTTTAAATACATATTTGATCTCAATAAGGCCACAGGAGAAACATTATCATTTTCAAAATACAACTAAGATTACGTTTTTGTTTTTTGTTACGATTATTTGAGTAACTGTTGCAGCCATAATATAAATGAATAATAGATGTGTGAGATTACAAAGACAGAATGCACACGTTTGAAAGTTACTTGATGCCATTACATGTAGTAAGCATGTTTTACTGAGTGATGTTAATGCTTTAA
Organism: Rhinogobius similis; assembly: GCA_019453435.1. Taxonomy (NCBI): domain Eukaryota; kingdom Metazoa; phylum Chordata; class Actinopteri; order Gobiiformes; family Gobiidae; genus Rhinogobius; species Rhinogobius similis. The sequence continues at coordinate 25,928,069 of CM033639.1, read as the reverse complement.
TGTTGATTAATCTCTGCTTTCTGTTAGTATAAGTACAATTTTGTGATTTTGTTCTTTACAAAAATGATTTGAATTAAATGTTTGTACTTACAATATTATAGTCGTAGATCATCTCCTCCATGTCTGTGTTTGTGTTCAACTTATCCACGAGCTACAGATGTACAAAAAAAGCCACTTGTGAGTTACAAAGTTTACAAAAATGTCTAATTCAACATTGTTTTTTAAGCCTGTGTTATGGCACAAACGGACACAGCATTGATTGATATAAAATAAAAGTACCATGTTGTAATCTGCCAGCTGTCCTTGTAGGTCTTTGAGCTCTGCAGCGAGACCCTCAGCTCTGCAAAGAACACATGACATTAAACATCACAGTTACACCCAAATGCATTTGATATCTCTCTGAGCGCTCACTTCTTCTCGTAGGACAGGTAGACGGAGTTCTCCTGGTTGAAGTTGTCGATCTCTTTGTGCAGTTTGCTGGTCTCGGTGGTCAGCTCATTGATTTTACTCCTGGCATAACATGGAAGACAATGTTAACCACTCTGCCGCCAGGACATGGTGAACTTTAATGAAGGTGAAAGAGAATACCTGAGGAGGCCCAAGTAGTAAGACTTATCCAGGATCTGTCTCTGAGGTCCTTGTGGAGGAAGAAGTCAAAAATAAATGAACATTAGAAAGGGTACTTCTACTGTTACTATTTATGTTGAGTCCTACATGTTTGAGTTATCCCGTATTGTCCTGCATTTGAGGCTTGAACATTAAGAAACCTGCCATGTTTACCTCCCCCCAATCCCCGCCCACAGCTCTGTGAGTCATAAATGTATGGTTAAAAACATTAACCAAACATTACAGAGAAATGCCACAATGAATGGCGGGGCTTCTTGTGAAGTATACTGGAATTCAATGGATCTGTTTGTTTTATTAGTCCATATTAGATCAATATTACACTTTACAATGAACAAAATGTAAGAATAATTATCTATGTGTGCTATAGCTTCATAATAAATATGGTACCACTTAAACTGCACGTATTCATGCCATAAAGCTGTTTTTTGAAAAAGAGAAGAACAGAATTAATTTGTTTAAAAGTCTTTACATCAGTCACATGTATCGTTCACTTTTCTAATGCAGTCCCAGCATCCTAAATATTCCCCTCCATGAGTTTAGAAGCACTTTCCATGAGTCTGTGAGTCCAGGGTGAGTATTATAGTTTGGACATGTGACCAGCTCAGTTGGTAGCATATTCCACTAGCGCAAGGTTTCCCACACTTTTCTGGCCGAGACCCCCAAAATAGCCATACAACTGACTTGGGACCCCCAAACCAAAATTAAAATGACAGTAGCAATAATTTTAAGTGTCAAAACATGTTAAATCAGGTTTAATATTGGTTATTTGAATAGTTTGTTGTCTTATTTGACCCTATTTGACTAAAAGATACTGTTATTAATTAAAAAATAGAGCAAATACAATGTCATATTAATTAAAATGAGATCTTGAAATCATCTCACGACCCCCAGCTCACCCCTTGCGACCCCCCGAGGGGTCCCGACCCCCACTTTGGGAACCACTGCACTAGCGGAAGGCCACACAAGATAAAGCTGAATCAAATGTAGTCCGGTGTTTTCTTTTTTTTTGGTCATATCTTTTTCCAAATCTTTTTCCGGAGCTCCTCGGGTACCTGTCCCAGAGTTTGTGAACCACTGACCTAGAGTAAATTAGATGGGGCTCCATGAAGCGTTACCTTTCATCCCGGTCTTCATCCCACTGAGGCCTTGCTGTGTGACCGGCCTGTCTGTGACTTTGATCTGAGCAGACAACACTCCGGGGACAGCGACAGGGACACCTCCTCTCATGCCCGAAAGGCCTCCTGTCCCCGGGACCATCTGACAAACAGCGATAAACAAAACAGCGATAAAAAAAACTCCTCAAGATGCATTCTTTAGCTTGACCCACAGGTGGCGGTGTTGAGGTACATGGATTTACAGAGCTTTGGGTCAAAGACTTGTGTTATTGCTCAAGTTTGTCTCCATTAGGCCTGTAACGAATGATTACTTTAGTAGTCGATTAGTCAAATTATTATTTCTATTGCACATTGAGATTTTATAAATATATATATTTTATCCAAATACAGATTAAAATATGTATATTCTATAATTTGTATCAGATATTTTTTCATCTCTTACTCCCTGTATTTCTTCTTCAGCAAAATAGTTGTAATTCTTAACATGTTTATTTCTTTTCTTTATCTTTTACAAATGGATATGGATAGTCTGCAAAGGTCTAGCTCTATAGCTCAGTGGTTCCCAACCTTTTTTGTCTCGTGTACCTCCTAAGCTTTGTCTCACACTCAGGAGTACCCCTTAACTTGAGTTTCAGCAAAATAAAATGAGTTTAGTAGTCGCATATTATAAATTATTATTATTATCTATACATTTTTAGTTGATTTATGGTCCAATATACTACAAAAAGATGCTAAATTTCCAACAAATGACACTTTTTAAATTCAAATTAAAGTACATTTCATCTTCTTTTAAAACCGGAAACTAATCCAAGTACCCCCTGGTAATTGCTCATGGACCCCTTGGAGTCCCTGTACCCCTGGTTGGGAAACACTGCTATAGCTGACTGTTCTGACTGCAAGTGTGACATGTTTGTACACATGAAGCATAACAAAAGCAACTTTGTGGTTTGAAATAGGTTGCAGCTCTTCCTTACAGATAAGATGATCAGATCAGAGATAATACGCTCTTAAATAGCTTATAACATGCGCAGAAGTCCCGTCGTCTCACATGCGTGTAGCCTCACCCCGGTGCCCACTCGGATGGCTGTAGGAGGAGGCCGCACTGCAGTGGGAGGTCTCCCAGATCCACTCCTGCTCACGGGCCGAGCCAGGCCTGACGGGGGCCTCTGAGTCGCCATCACCTCTGCACACGACCACAGCACACACAGAAGGCTCAAAATGTTAAAGTGATCTGATGTGCATTTGATGTGTATTCACTAAATATTGTGCATTTGCTCTTGTCGTTCATTTTTGTGAAATACTGATATGCGATGAAGTTAACAGTTATGTTCACTATCCCTCCTCTCTACATATCCACAAGTTTTATCTCCAAAAACATTGAACATGAGTTTTAGGACGATGGGGAATTACAACTTTTTTAGTCGTTTGACTAATAAGACTTTTTGTTTTAGTTGAGATTTAATTAAATAATGGTTTTAATCTGCTTTTAGTCAACAAAATCCATAAGAGTGAGAATAAATATACAGTATTTCATTATTTTAATTAAGGTCATTTGTGCGTCATTGCTTCATGGGATGTGTACAGTGTTCTTGTTTATCAGGGTTCATGCAAGTTTCAGCAGTCAAATTTAATGTTTTTTAATGACGCATTTCAAGACTTTTAATGCCACAATCAACGCCAAAACAAGACATTTGCACATGTCAAAACTACTATGAAAAACTTTATAACATTCAAAAAGCTAATTTACATGAAAGTTTAACCATGCAAATGTATATATTGAATCCTATTTTTGACTTTTCAGAAGATTTGATCAAAGCTAATAACATTCATATTCAATAAATCTAGCATATATATATATACATTTTGAAAAAAAGATTCATTCCTCAGAACAATAACCCTAAATATAAAAACTATAAATGTGAACGAAATCCCAGACATGTACTGGATTTATTGAATATGAATGTTAGTAGCTTTGATCACATCTTCTGAAAAGTCATAGTATATCAGTACATCAGTATATATATATGACTGACCTGGACTGATGAAAAAAAAAATACTTTAGGCTTGGTTTTAGTCATTATGTTACATTTTCTTTAGTTTTACTCCGCAAAATTTGACATCGACGAAAACTGTGACAAAAATATTTTAGTTGAAGAAATGACACGTTAGCGATTAACTCAAAAACAAAAGAGAAAGATTAAATATTTTGAATGGGGAAAGTCCTAATAACCTGAATCTGGACGATGAAAGCCATGAATACACTAAGGCCAGCCCTCTATAAACTCATTCACTCACATGTTTTCAGCTTCAGATATCTCAGCACATAAAACAGATGATAGCTGCGTATGGTTTACAAATTGGTAAAAATAAGTTCATGCTAATGGTAAACTTCACCGGAAGCCGAAGCTACAAACAAATATCACTGTTAAATTACGAAGTTGTTACGCTCTGCACTTAGAGTAAAAAGGCTAAAACATAATTAACAACAATTAACAGTTAACTTGTTACACTAAAGCCACGGCTAAGAAAGAGCGTCATTTGGTTAGCATTTAGCTTTAGCCCGTGTTTAGCTAAGCCTCTTCTCTTTACACCGTTTACAAACTCTACAGGGAATCATTCAGTTTTCTTCGACACGTGCGGATTATTTGTGTGAGAAAAGTGTTGTTTTAGAGGAAATAAAGGGCTAAAGGCTTAACAGACGTACCTCCAGATGATGTTGTCGTTTCCACAGTAACCGTCTGCTTCGTGCTTCAAAGAGGTAGTGCCCCCTCTGCTGCTGCCCCCTACAGGCTCAAGTGGTCACGACCGAAACACGCTTTCGTCTTCGTAATATCAATAAAAAGCAAAGTTTTTAATAGGTGTCTTTACTTTGATAAATATATTATTATTATTATTATTATTATTATTATTATTATTATTATTATTATTATTATTATTATTATTATTATTATTATTCATTTATTTTATTTTATTTTTTTAATCTTTGGTGCAACACAGAGTAGGCTAGTGAGAGTGACATTTGTTTAGCCTACATTATACCCAAGGGTCTACTTAAAATAACACTTACACGCTTTAAAAAAAAATTGTGAACTGAAACATTTTAAATTGGAGGTAATTGGAGGCAAAAGTGAAGGAAGATAATGTGATTTCAATGCGGAAATTAATCTCTGAATATACAAAAATGTGACTATGAAAGATTATAAAAGACAAAGCATTTTTGTTGAAGGCAAACCCTGATTTGTAGGTTTTCACTTGACAAATACTGGCATATATTTTTCATTTATCTGTAGATTTAGCACACTTTACCACAATTTATATTTCTTATGAATCTCAAATAGAAAATAGACTAGAAAATAATGTTTATTCCATCGTTTTTTAAAACTCAAAAATATAATGAGATCTCCTGTGAGCCAATAATTGAAAATGTGTTATTGTTTAGTAATATTTTACAGTTAATTCCTGTGACAATAATGACTGATATAGTTATTATCTACAATATGACATCATCAGTATATTAATTATTCTCCTATTTAATGATAACTTTAGGGATACAAGTAAATAGATTACAGACGTTTACTGTTATTTGTTGATGTTATAGAGATTATGATAAACTCTTTTCATTTCTGATGAAGGAAAAATCCAGATTTTTAGCTTTAACTGGACAAATACTGACAGAAATGATAAACCCATGACTTTTGTTCTTATTGTTGCTCTTTGTATTTTTATTTTTATTGACAACTGTCAGCGCTGTGAGCGTCCCACCTGATCAGGACAAGAGCTGTTTGGATGAGTCCGACACAAAGGAGAATGACCAGATTATCTGGAAAAATACAGAAAAAAAGAAAAGAAAATGTGCATAATATCGATTATACTATGTCAAAATAATTATTTCCTTCTTAAATTATTTCAATTAAAAAAAAAAACATGCAATACTCTCTGAGTCCAGTGGGTGGTCACATTTCTCCTTAGACTCTTTAAAATGCTCAACAACAAAAAAGGCAACAATATTGAATTTCCAGGGTACAAATGTCAATTAGCTTGTTTTTCTAAGACAATGAAGAAATAAAAAGTTAAAATGAAAAACTCTTATAGGATTTAATATTTATATAAGTAGTTCCAGTAAATCTTAAAAATCAGTCTCCAATTAAAATTAAACAAATAGTGTAAAATACAAAGTTATAAACGAGGTACTTACATGTGTCTGTGGATTTCATTTGAAAAAAACATCTCAGTTTTTCATATTTTGTGATATTCAGAGATTAATCCTAGTTTCACCAGTGAAATCACATTATGTTCCACTTCACTTTTGCCTCCATTCAGAAATTCAGAATGTTTTTGTTTACAAACTTTAAAGGGTCTACTTTATAAGAAACATGTGCACGGTTAAAACGAAAAAGATCTGCAACATCCAGAACTTCTCTTGTTCACATCTGCCCAAAATAAAAACATGCAATACTTAATAAGTCCAGCACGTGGCGCTATTTAAATTGTAGACCGTTTGAAATGCTCTGTTTTTACACCAAGAAAAAAGCAACAATGAGTGTGTTTAAAAGAACAGCAATAATAATAGAATAATAACAAGTATCCTGCTTTTATCTGTGTCGGTGTTAACGCTGTTTCCTGATTTCAGTTTCCCAGTTATGACAGTATCCTGATTATGAGAAACCGGGACACTTTCACAGGGATATTCAGATATTATCCAGAATATCGTGGCATGTAAACGCAGTATCATGATTTCTCAAAACTGGTGCAGTACTGAGCATGTGCAAAAAAAAAAAAAAAAAACCAAACCCTGCACTGGTTTGTATTTTATGCGGAATTAGACAGTTTGTGTGTCAATCCACCACACGGACACAACCAGTGATCATTATTCTGTTTACTTCACAACCATCACAATAAAGTTATAACCTAATATTATATATATATATATATATACAAAAACTCCCATTTATTTATAGTATTTATTACAAAATAATAAATGAAAAGTTGGATTAGTTCTATTAGTTTGTATGTGTTGGCTGCTGGCTGCCGGAGCTGGACATCGGACTATGGGTTACCATGGTGACATGCTCTGTAGGTTTGATGATGTTCTATAGTTTGGAACACTTTGTGACATCATAAAGACCAGAGTTTATATAATGAATCACTTCACTTCAGTTCAGTTCAGTTTTGTTCCGTTCCGTTCACACTAAGACGTGTGTCTGTTATAACCTGAGAGTTACTCTTGGACACTTCTACAACGAATACAGTTTATTCAGTTGAGTCAAACTTACAAAAAATGGCTGATCCAATCGAAATGTACGAGGTCAAAAGAATTATGGGAGAGGGTGTTTATGGACAAGTTTCCGAATGCCTGAATAAGGAGACTGGGGACATTGTGGCGTTAAAGAAATTAAAAGTGTCCCAACACACACATCGTTCCATTAGGAGAGAACTTCGGATGCTTGACGCCATCAGCAGCCTGGAACCAGATGAGTTCAACATTGTCCGGTTCAATAAGTATTTCAGATCAAATGCAGGACATCACTTCATGGAATTTGAAATGCTTGATCAGAGCGTGGCTGACCTGATGGAAAAGAGAGAGGAGTCATTTTCTCTGAATGAGATCCGTCCTATGGCCAGGCAGCTGCTGGTGGCTTTAGATGGTCTGCAGAGTGTGGGTGTCACTCACAGTGACATAAAACCAGACAACATCATGCTGGTAGACCATAACAAGCAACCATTCAGGGTCAAGTTGATTGACTTTGGAGTCGCGGTCCGTACCAGGGATGTCCGACTTGGAATGTGTATGCAGCCACCGGTATACCGTGCCCCCGAAGTGACCCTAGGCCTGCCACTGTCCACGGCTGTGGACATGTGGAGTCTTGGGTGCTGCCTCACGTTGTGGTATCTGGGGGAATACCCTTTTGATGTGTGTTCCTCATATGATGCTCTTAGACAAATGTCGCATTTACTGGGGGTCCCTGACGGGGATCTGATTGCACGAGCTCAACGTGGAACGGATTTCTTCGTCCAGGAAGATTCCCAGTGGAGACTTAAAACTCCACGTGAGTATGAGAGGATGAAAGGCGTGGCTCCTGAAATGGAGACGAGTGCTTTAGAAACAGCTTCTAGCTTAGAAGATGCTGTCCTTAATCGGTATGAGAAACACTCTCTGGTAGAGTTTGAGGACAGGAAAGCGTTTCTAGATTTGCTCAAGAAAATGTTTGCCGTAAACGCAGAGGAAAGAATCACTCCTGCTGAAGCTTTACGGCATCCATTTATCACTATGAGCCACTTGATAGATCCTTTCAATTACATTGTGGACACTGCCCATAAAATGACCTTCAGGCCAACTCGGGGCTCAGGTCAAGACGCACAACAGCCAAACGATTCCCAACGGTCATTGTTGAGTTTGTTTAGAGCATTGGAAAGTCAGTCCACAAGCGACAGTGATGGATCAAACAGTTCCTTAGAAGAGGGTGAGATCTGTGATCGCCGCCGGAGACTCCCCAACCCTAGGGCACTAAGAGAGGAATCTGAGTCAGCCATCTGCCAGGCACAAATGAACAGCAGCAGCAGTTCCTCCACTTCCACAGACGAGGGCTCTTCACAAATATCGTCAGCGAGAAGCAGTGCCTTGTCAGATTCTTCATTCAATGATTATGCTGACCTCCGCCTCAGACTCCCAAACCCAAGATTAGGGCGAGAGGAGTGTGAAGCTGCAGTGTGCCCGGCTTCAGAAGGAAGCAGTTCCTCCACCTCCACAGAAGAGGGCTCTTCACAAATATCGTCAGCGAGAAGCAGTGCCTTGTCAGATTCTTCATTCAATGATTATGCTGACCTCCGCCTCAGACTCCCAAACCCAAGATTAAGGCGAGAGTCTGAATTTGCAGTGAGTCCGGCTTCACAAGTTAGCAGTTCTTCAACCTCTACAGAGGAGAGCTCAGGAGAAGGAAGCCCAGATATCAGAGAGGCACTTAATAGTTCTGGCACACCATCAGTCAGAACCAGTGACGATGCAGATGAGCAGTCAGCCGGCTGTACATCGCCAACACTGACAACGAGCCCAGAAGCCGTCAGAAAAACTGAAGAGGAGGGCCTGGGAGCAGGAACTCCTGTCATTATCCCACCAAAAAACATCGAGGAGATAAGACAGGCAGCAGAATGCTCCCAAGCGGTGTCCTCCTGCAAACCCGGAGCAAGTCATTCCAAAAGTGGGGAGTCGTCAATCCCCCAGTCAGTGAACAGGCTTCCCACGATTTCACCTCCAGAAGGCTTTAACATCCGTCCGGTCATCACCCAGCAGCCTTCATCCATTCACGACAATCCTGCTACGTCTGGTTTGGTTAGAGAAGATCACGAGGAGGAAAACTTGTTCTGCAATCCATTGGGTTGTTCTCTGATCAAGCCAGTTCTAAATTTGATCTGTTGTCCCTTCATTAAATTTTGGGGGGGTTCAGATTCCTTTAATTAGTAAAAAAACCAAAGGGGCACATTGTAAGTTTTCAGGTGGAAGGTTCATTACTTTACATGAAAGTTTTGAACCTTCTGCTGAAAACTTAACATAGTGCCCCTTTAACCACTGGATTACCTTGTCAGAGCAACATCAGATTGTTTTGAAAAGGTTTTCGGTTTTGCAATTTAAAAAAAACTCCCATTAGGCCCCTTTAACCACTGGATTACCTTGGCAGAGCAACATCAGATTGTTTTGAAAAGGTTTTAGGTTTTGCAATTAAAAAAAAACAAACTTCAATTCAGCCTTAGCAGAGCAGCACCAAGTTGTTTTGATAAGGTTTCTTCAGTGGAATAAAAAAAAATATAAACAAAAAACAAACAAAAAACAAAAAATATTCTTGTTTTTGTCATTCCTTGTTATTATGATTATTGTGACTTCTAATATTTCATTGTATCTACAGCTAAATCACATACTTTACCATAAATTATACTTTTTGTGAAGCTCAAATACAATTTTAGAAATAGAAAATAGTATATTGTCCATCCTTTGTAATAGAAGAGCACAATGGCTGACACCCCTCCTTGAACCGCCACCTTAACGTGGTGGAGGGGTTTGAGTACCCGAATGATCCTGGGAGCTATGTTGTCGGGGGCTTCATGCCCCTGGTAGGGTCGCCCATGGCAAACAGGTCCTGGGTGACGGGTCAGACGAAGAGCGGTTCAGAAGCCCCTTATGAATTGTTTAATAACGAGGCCAGTTACGCCGCCTCGGATCGGGCGTCACCGGGGCCCCTCCCTGGAGCCAGGCCTGGGGTGGGTGCTCGACGGCGAGAGCCTGGTGGCCGGGCCTTTCCCCACAGGGCCCGGCCGGGCCCAGGCCGAACGAGCGACGTGGGGCCGTCCTCCCGTGGATCCACCACCCGCAGGAGGATCCATAAGGGGCCGGTGCGGAGAGATCTGGGAGGCAGTCGAAGGCGAGGACCTCGACGACCAGATCTCCGGACACAGAAACTAGCTCTGGGGACATGGAATGTCACCTCGCTGGGGGGGAAGGAGCCTGAGCTTGTGCGGGAGGTCGAGCGTTTCCGACTAGATATAGTCGGCCTCACCTCCACGCACAGCCTGGGCTCTGGAACCCGTCTCCTTGAGAGGGGCTGGACGCTCCATTTCTCTGGCGCGTTCCGGGGAGAGGCGGCGGGCTGGTGTGGGCTTGCTCATAGCCCCACAGCTCAGCCGCCACGTGTTGGAGTTTACCCCAGTGAACGAGAGGGTCGCGTCCCTCCGCCTTCGGGTGGGGGACAGGTCTCTCACCGTTGTGTCGGCCTACGGGCCGAGCAGCGGTGCAGAGTACCAGACCTTCTTGGAGTCCCTGGGAGGGGTACTGGACAGTGCACAGCCTGGGGACTCCGTTGTTCTACTGGGGGACTTCAACGCCCATGTGGGCAACGACAGTGACACCTGGAGAGGGGTAATCGGGAGGAACGGCCCCCCTGATCTGAACCCGAGCGGTGTTCAGTTATTGGACTTCTGTGCTAGTCACAGCTTGTCCATAACGAACACCATGTTCAAGCACAAGGGTGTCCATCAGTGCACGTGGCACCAGGACACAGGCCGGAGGTCGATGATCGACTTTGTTGTCGTGTCATCTGACCTTCGGCCGTGTGTCTTGGACACTCGGGTGAAGAGAGGGGCGGAGCTGTCAACCGATCACCACCTGGTGGTGAGTTGGATCCGCTGGCGGGGAAGGAAGCCGGACAGACTCGACAGGCCCAAGCGTATCGTGAGGGTCTGCTGGGAACGGCTGGCAGAGCCCTCTGTCGGCAGGGTCTTTAACTCACACCTCCGGGAGAACTTCTCCCAGATCCCGGGGGAGGTTGGAGACATTGAGTCCGAGTGGACCATGTTCTCCACCTCCATTGTCGATGTGGCGGCTCGTAGCTGTGGTCGCAAGGTCTCTGGTGCCTGTCGCGGCGGCAATCCCCGAACCCGGTGGTGGACACCGGAAGTAAGGGATGCTGTCAGGCTGAAGAAGGAGTCCTATCGGGCCTTGCTGGCTCGTGGGACTCCTCAAAGAAATTCTGGCAAACCATCCGACGCCTCAGGAGGGGGAAGCAGTGCTTCACCAACACCGTTTACGGTGCGGGTGGAGAGCTGTTGACCTCGACTGGGGATGTTGTCGGAGGGTGGAAGGAATACTTTCAGGATCTCCTCAATCCCACTGTCACGTCTTCCGAGGAGGAAGCAGAGGCTGAGATCTTAGAGGCGGACTCGTCCATCACCCTGGCTGAAGTCATTGAGGTTGTCGGCAAGCTCCTTGGTGGCAAGGCTCCGGGGGTGGATGAGATCCGCCCTGAGTATCTTAAGTCTCTGGATGTTGTGGGACTGTCTTGGTTGACACGTCTCTGCAACATCGCGTGGCGGTCTGGGACGGTACCTCTGGACTGGCAGACCGGGGTGGTGGTCCCTCTGTATAAGAAGGGGGACCGGAGGGTGTGTTCCAACCACAGGGGGATCAGACTCCTCAGCCTCCCCGGTAAGGTCTATTCCAGGGTACTGGAGAGGAGAATCCGACCGATAGTCGAACCTCGGATTCAGGAGGAGCAGTGTGGTTTTCGTCCTGGTCGTGGAACACTGGACCAGCTCTATACTCTCCATCGGGTGCTCGAGGGTTCATGGGAGTTTGCCCAACCAGTCCACATGTGCTTTGTGGATCTGGAGAAGGCATTCGACCGTGTGCCCCGGGGCGCCTTGTGGGGGGTGCTCCGGGAGTATGGGGTCCGGGGCCCTTTGCTAAGGGCTGTCCGGTCCTTGTACGACCGTAGCAGGAGCTGTGTTCGCATTGCCGGCAGTAAGTCAGACCTGTTCCCGGTGCATGTTGGACTCCGCCAGGGCTGCCCTTTGTCACCGGTTCTGTTCATCATTTTTATGGACAGAATTTCTAGGCGCAGTCAGGGCGTGGAGGGTGTCCGGTTTGGGAACCACAGGATTTCATCTCTGCTGTTTGCAGATGATGTCGTCCTGATGGCTTCCTCAAATCAGGACCTGCAACATGCACTGGGACGGTTTGCAGCAGAGTGTGAAGCGGCTGGGATGAGGATCAGCACCTCCAAATCCGAGGCCATGGTTCTCGACCGGAAAAAGGTGGCTTGCCCTCTCCGGGTGGGTGGAGAGTCCTTGCCTCAAGTGGAGGAGTTCAAGTATCTCGGGGTCTTGTTCACGAGTGAGGGAAGGATGGAGCGTGAGATTGACAGGCGGATCGGTGCAGCGTCTGCAGTGATGCGGGCGCTGTATCGAACCGTTGTGGTGAAGAAAGAGCTGAGTCGAAAGACGAAGCTCTCGATTTACCGGTCAATCTACGTTCCGACCCTCACCTGGTCATGAGCTCTGGGTAATGACCGAAAGGACAAGATCGCGGATACAAGCGGTCGAAATGAGCTTCCTCCGCCGGGTGGCTGGGCGCTCCCTTAGAGATAGGGTGAGGAGCTCAGTCACATGGGAGGAGCTCAGAGTAGAGCCGCTGCTCCTCCACGTCGAGAGCCAGCTGAGGTGGCTCGGGCATCTGTTCCGGATGCCTCCTGGACGCCTCCCTCGGAAGGTGTTCTGGGCATGTCCCACCGGAAGGCGGCCCCGGGGTAGACCCAGGACACGCTGGAGGGACTATGTCTCTCGGCTGGCCTGGGAACGCCTCGGGATCCCCCCGGAGGAGCTGGAGGAAGTGTCTGGGGTGAAGGAAGTCTGGGAGTCCCTGCTTAGACTGCTGCCCCTGCGACCCGGCCCCGGATAAGCGGAAGAAGATGGATGGATGGATGGACAATGGCTGACATTTCTACCTGGGAATTCTACTTTGTGGCTTGTTCCCTCACATCACGACTCAAAATCATTAGTATTTTGATCTGATGTGAACAAATTATTGAAAGTGAATTACAGTCCGTTTCATTTGCCTCAATCTTGATGACAGAGCACTTTACAGGGTCTATAAGCCTGTAACATAATGACCTGAACAGACCTTTGACATAGATTGTCCCCTCTGGTTGGTTTGATAGACATAAAAAGAGGCAAAAGTGGGCGGGGCAGAATAAGGTGAATAGACCCTTTAAAAGTGTGTAAACAAAGACATTCTAAATTCTAGAATAGCAGTAAAAGTCAAGTGGAATATAATGTGATTTCACTGGAGAAACTGGGATTAACCTCAGAATATAACATATGAAAAATTGGGTTGATTTTGGAAAATTAAAACCAGTCAGAAACATGAATATTGTGCGACACACGCGATATATTTTCTAAAATGGTATAATCCCTACGTCTATTCAGAAATGTGATTAAGAAACACAAACTGCAAACCACAAGTGACAGTTTTAGTCCATTTTATTCATGTTTAATAATCACATCACTAATTAACAAGTAATCACAATTAACACTTTTTTCAAACCAAGAAAATAAAATTCATAATTAATGAAAAAAAAAAAAAAGAAAAACACAAAAAACAATGAGGAGTTTTCTCAAAATGACAATAGTAATTCTAGCTAACACTACATCCCATTGTTCGTAGCATGCTCTGGCTAGTCTTTAGCTAGTGTTATGCTATGCTAACAGCTGCTATGTGTGCAGTAGCCTTTTCCACACAAACTGCACGGCTAATGTTAGCGGCTAACGAGGATAGCGTGTGTCCGGGGCCAAACCTATAGCATACATAACATACATACACTGATAGGCCCAGAATAAAGGAGAGTTTAAGCCCACAATGTGTACGAATAATTGTATCATAAGAAGGTTATGTCCACGCTAATCTGTTTCCCTTTTAAACAACATTGTGAATTTCTATATAATGAAACAAATTAAATAAAACGACGTAACATTTAAAAGTCACTCTTAGTTTATAAAAAGCTACACAAATATGCCTAAATTTGATGAATAGTTAAAGCCGTTTGATAAAGACACTGGATTTGTTTTTTGGTGCAAGTGGCGTGGCCAAAATAAAAAAAATAAAGATTGACTTGATAAATGAATCTTATGTGGCAATTTTAACTGCTATGCTCCATTTCGGCTAGTAGTACATTGTTTAAATTAGTGTGGACATAACTTTGTACAAATATTGGCCACAAATGAAAGAAATGTATTATTATTTTAAATCAAAGTCACAAAAAGACGGTTTTCCATGCCGGCTGCTTGAAATCTCAAAACATAAATCCCATTTTTTTTTTCTACTCCCAAAAACAAAATCAAAATTCACCTTTTGCAATTGTCGGAGCACGACTAGCATTGGGCTAACATGAACACAACCATAAATAATATACAAAAGTGTTGCGTCTTTTACAATATATCTCAAAAAAAACATTCTTTGCACTTCAATGGCCCCCTTCGAACGAAAAAGGCTCAATTTCCAACAATAATTCCATCATCATCATCATCAGAATAATAATAATAGTCACAACAGCCATGAGAAAATGCTTCGTCAGCTAAAACTGTAAAATTCAATGTCTAAAAACCCTTCTACCGCCCGACCCACCGTTGCTTATTACTTTCTAAGCAAATATTACAATTAAAATGTTCAGGAAAATGCGTGTGTTAAAGACTAGCGAGATTCAAAATTCGAGTCAAGCTGCAATAATTTCAGGTATATGATAATAATTGTGTTAAAGGGATAGTTATGAGGAGTTTATTGCTCTATTCACATGCAAAAAATTAAATCGGAATATTTTAGGGTCTTCTGTTAAGAGACCTCTTTGATGTAGAACATTGATAAGGTGCTTTTCAGTTTTGTAAGCAAGATTAAAAGTGAGTGATTATCAATGTTAGTGACCAATTTGTAAAGTAGTTCAACGTAAGACTTATTTGGCATTCGGCAAACAAACAAAACAAAAAATAAAAAAATACGATGGAAAAGTTCAATATGCCAACCGTAGTATAGAAATCAATGTGAATTTCGCATAAATGAATACTTACAACTCAAAAGTTTTGTAGATTTTAAAATCTCATATATTATTGTGAAGAAATCCTTTATAGTTCAAATAGTTAATGAAAGTATCTCGATCAGATATGGTTTAAAATCAATAAGGCAGAAAGCTCGTTATGATTCAGCTTTATCCTTTGGTGCATAGCAGGGGGGTTTGCTGCTGCTACACTATACTTTAAGGTACTGGGGTGCTACAATATAAGTTTTTGTACAATATTCAAACAAATAATGTATTTTTAGGCAATAAATATTTGACAAAACCAATATATTTGTAATGGTTTAATAATCTTATCTGTATTCATTTTTGTGTGATCATTTTGATAAAAACGCATGCATAGAACAGCAAAGTCACCAACGTGGATTACTGACGATAGTTTTTATTTAAGGCGAGACACTACAGGTTTTTGTTGTTTTTTTTTGGTCAGTTTTCTCTCTCAACATAAGAACTCGCGTAGAAACACAACAATGTCAAATCTGTACCTTCAAATGTTTTGTTATTTAACTGAATCCATGATTTTTCTGGGACTCAAATGCATTTTCTCCCGTAAAGACACAAAAATCAGCCCTTTAACTAGCACCTACGCGCCAAACTTTAAAATCCTCTGACTGAACAAGATTTTGACAGATTTAGGCGACATTAAACGACAGAAGTAGTTTCAATTTGGTATCTTTAAATGTAAGATTTGTTCCTATTCGCCTGCAGTGTCTGGCCTTAAGAGGCGAAAATACTAAGGTGTAGCTGGTTTGAAGATCTCGGGGTGACGCTCGACTTCACGCGGGGCTTGTGCATTACACCGGACGACGTGGCCATGCGGAGAAAGGCAGCTGGAGGCTACTCTAGAATCACCCTTTTGTCAACAATCTTTCTCTCGGCGTTTCGAACTTTCAATTTTTGTAAAAACCATTCACTTTCTCAATCACAGGAGGTACGACCACTTCCAGTTTCCCATTGACATCAGGCACTTACGAACAGAGGTGGGTAGAACTCTTACGTTTACTCGGGGGACTTTCAAATCATTCCTGTCGATCTGAAGAAGTGATTAAAAGCTTTATGTTGACAATATTAAACAATTTCAACATTTGTGTTTCAAGCAGCGCTCCTTCAGATATGATTTTTTTGGTCTAATTTTTGTGTTTATCCTTTGAAAACACCAGATTTGTTCATTATTTCTTTAAAGTTTTGTCCTTCTAAAGAACATAAACTTCAAATTATAAATCACACGCAGTTACGCAAGCACTATTTTAGTCTTTCTGAAGTAACGGTACATTTTTGACTATTCTACCCACCTCTACGAACAGGACAAGCTTCCTCTCACTTTGGAAATCGTCCTTCGAAACACTTCCTCTTCCATAATCGACTTCCTCACTTCTCTAAACGGACATTCTCCATTCTCGCGTATAACTCCCGCCTTGTGCCATGGTGTGCAGAATCCTGTGCGTGTTTGTTTCCGTGACTTACGAGCACTAAAAGAAACATCAAAAATCGCTAAAACTATAAGAAATATAATAACGACAGTCTTAAATGAAACGAAAGTTAAAATCAGAAACACCGAGGCTACACGATTTCACGTCAGTACACGAGTACGGGGGGAGAAACGGCCGAGCGGTTTTAAATGCGCACTACGTCTGAAGAGTTTATGGATTTGGATGAGTACTGGAGGAGAAGTGACCTTTTTTTCTTTTTTTTAACAAACAGATGTGAGGAGGGGAGTGCGAGGGGTGTCGGTGAAGTTCGACTGTGCGGTTGGTTAAAATGCAGAAGGGAGGAATACACCATTTAGGGCGGTCTCTCTCGCACGTACGTCACATACAGTCAGCAGGTTCAAATGGATAGACTGACATTATGAAAGCACAATTCAGTTAGGAACATATTTCAGACACAATAGTAGTAGATCAGGGCCTAAAAATGTACAAGATTGCATTGTGAGTTTTAACATTACAGATCTGCTTGACTCCCTCCCTCATTTTTTAAACTGTAGCTAAATGATGTTATGGTAGGTACTATTAGTTGTCAGGCTGCGTCTGAATGTCCACGTTTATCCCTTTATAGGCCACTTACCAAAGAAAGCCACTGAGTTTTGAGAACAAAGTAGTGTCTGCTAAAGTGAGTGGGACTATGAAGTGAATGAGGTGTTAAGGCTCATTTCTGCTCCATTTCGTACATAAACCGCTCCATGCGTTCGAAGCGTGGTTACTGTAGCTTTGTTTATGCTTCCAATCGTTTCTAGCGTCAAACGTGGAGACTCCCACGGCAGTTTTTAGATGACATTTGTTGGAAAAGAGCAAAGAAAACAAGGTGAGGGCAATGCTTATTTATTTTGTAGCTTGTTCTAGTCACTTTTTAAAAATCTGAGCTTCCACTGTTGCTCTGTGTTCACTAGTGGCATCCATAATCTGTGAGCAGACGAATCACATATGGACCAACTGACGGATAAAACGGCACAGAGGAATGACAGAAGCCTCTATGTGTTTTTGAATGCTTCTCCGACATAGAGCATAAACGAGCCTTTAGGGAATAGGAAGGACATTCGGACACGGCCATAGCTATATTTCAACCAGGATTCATAGAACCGTAGTTACATCTGTAACTTTTGCTCAGACTGCCTCCTGGTGGAAAGTCGTAGTGGCAATTATATATTACATT
This sequence comes from Rhinogobius similis, assembly GCA_019453435.1. NCBI lineage: Eukaryota > Metazoa > Chordata > Actinopteri > Gobiiformes > Gobiidae > Rhinogobius > Rhinogobius similis. Next base: position 25,910,293 of record CM033639.1, on the reverse strand, counting down.
TTGACATATTCTAAGTTACACAGAAGCATTCAAGCTAAGTAAATATTTGAACTTTTCTTATTCTCCATATTTTGGCGTATATGAGTAAGTAAGCGGTTTTGAAATGAACGGGGAGGAAGAAGCATTTGCCACATTGATCCAACGATTAAAACAAAGGATTTTAGAGTTCATAATCTATTGTGATTTTTTTTTAGTCCCATCATAATGCTACTGGTGACGAGAGGGGGCGGGGACAAGCTGACACAATCTGCCAGATCCTAGCGTTCACTCGACGAGGAGAGCGGCGGCGGCGGTGTCGCTGGGGCAAGGAGGAGGAGCCATCCGGGCGTGGGGTGGGGCTACTGCTGCTGCGGTCGCCGCGGTGATGTGGTTGTCCTGGGGGAGGGCGGGCCGGGTGATGATGTCAGCGCCGTGGTCCGTGCGAGAGCGAGCTTTCCCGCGGAAGTTAAGCTTGAAAAACTCAATCTGCAGCACAGAGGTGAGAGAGACAGGTGGGTGGGGTTCGGGTGGGGTTGTATGAACACACATGGGGAGGGGTGAGGTGGTGTCGAGGGCAGAGGGACAGGAGAATTAGAGGCCTGCAACATAAGAAGCCAAAGACGGCGAAGGTGATCAGGCCACATGGACACAAACGACAACCACACACAGACAAATGTCTCCAATCAACATATGATGAGCACTTATCATTTAACACCACATTTAGATGTTACAATCAGATTACTGTACGTCACTTGACCGTTTCTTAAAACATGAATTTGTTTTTATTTACTCCACAATAAAATATACTGTGAATATAGTAGCTGATCTTTTTTCTCTACAGTTTTACCTGACAACAGTTGACATACATTTAAAATAATTATTTGTGTCATCATTACGGTGATGATATTGTTGGCTAATATCGGTAAGAGGTTTTGAGAACTACGCTTTTATTAGCCTTAATAAAGCATGAACTAAGACTTAGATACTTCAATATCAAACGAATATTTCATAACAAATAAAGACTTTATTAAGAACTATTCAGGCATAATAACTAGTTAATTGATATACTCTAACTCCCTCCCTCCCTTATACTATATTATTGTGAATGTGAATATACAAAATTTCAGTATCAAGGATATTGTTTATAATTTAAAGTTAAGGTTAAGGTTATGCTGTACTCTCAAATAAGTTTAGTTGCTATTTCTGCACTTTTGTGATTCATTTTACATTTGTCCGATAATGAAACTTTCCTTTCCACATTTGAACACGTTTCTGTTGGATTGACAATCAATTAATTGATGTGAATATGAGATTTTATTCAATTTGATCCAGATTAATCTTAAGGTATGTCTCTCAAAGTCATTCTGATGGAATATATTTACAGACTATAAAGGTTTTTCACCTAAAACACAAAATGTACGCATTTGTGTCATTTTGACTCCTGCACTGTCCTGTATATTAGCAGTGACCAGGTAACTATTATTTGATTACTAAATTGGTTGATGCTGATTTCAGAAATGAATCAGTTGTTTTAGCCCTAGTGTTTAATGATCAGACTTGGAATACACAGTGATTACCCAGCACAATAGTAATGGACACATGGAACACAAACACAGACAACAAAGATGCCTCTTTTTGTCTTTCTCAGCTGTTCATTGGGCTCATCTGCTGGACTTACTTGTCTCTGGGATGAGGGCGTCCAGAGCCTGTGCACCCTCCCCTTCTCCGAGGCCGTTGTGGTGGGCCGGCCCCGCCTCAGTGACGGGGGGTGCGGTGGTGTTCGGCAGGGCTGTCCCATGGCCCTCCTGCTCTTGGTCACCCTCAGCCTACACGCAAACAGCAGGGTCAGTGTGGTGAGGGAGGGCATGTGGGCTGGCTCCAGAATCAGACGTGGAACTAACTGATCATGTTTGATTGTTCAAAGACAGCCAGGCTGATATAAATAGCTGAAAATGGAGCCAGACTAAAAACTGAAAAAAGAAGTGTCATTGAAGTATTGAACAACTGAACTCAAAAAACAAAACACATAAACAGTGATAGCAAACAAGAAACTAAAGTGGTGATGGGATGTTTAAAAAAAGTGTGCACATCAGAACACATAATGTGATCTGAATGAAAAAACTTCTACAAATGTGTCTGTGTGAGAAGTGTGAGTGGACAGTTTAAAGAGTATGATACTGCTGTCACTCAGTACTACCAGGGCCAGATTAGAGCCTACATAGACTGCAGCCTATGGCCTCTCCAGCAGGAGGCCTGAAGGATTTACCAAGGCCTTACGCAACAATTTACTAATGTCAAATATATTGTCAAACAATTTTAGAGTAACACATGTTACTGTTATTATGTGAAATCTTAATGGGTCTTGACCTACTAAATAAAAAATGTCTTGTCCCAAAAATGCCAACAGACAACAGAATGATTGAAGATGTTCATATTTTCCTCAGGGGGCGCTCCCAGACCTCACTCGTTTTTTTGTTTATTTCTTACATATACACTTTGATGTGTGAGAGTTGCAGACTCTCCCGGTGTCATCAGAATTGTAAAAAATTATTTTAGAAAACCTATGTGGACAACAGAGGCCTAAAAATAGAACAGTTTAGGGCCTCCATGCTCCCCTGACTACTGCTGATATTCAGATATATACTGTGTATATATATATATATATATATATATATATATATATATATATATATATATATATATATATATATATATATATATATATACTATACCCTGGAGTGTTATGTTTCATTCATATACGTGTGCATTTTTAACTTAAAGTACTTAAAGTTATGGACTCAGTTTCTTTTTCTGAGAAAATTCAGACTGAGATATCAACACTGGCCTTAAGAGGGCAGTAATCCCCTGTCACTAAAGCGCATTCTTAAAGAATTATTATGATAATGGGTACAAATGGATGTGTGTTTACTATAAAACAATATTATAGACAAACCTTTTGTTTGTTTGATTGATAACTATTGTTATCTGATTGTACTGCTACACACACAGGGCTAAAGTTATTTTCTAATGAATTAATATATAATAATAATAATATATTTTGGAATAATTTTGGATACTATTTTCATGTTTTGTAAAAGGTCATATGGCAAAAAGGGAAATGAAAACTGACAACCACAAAAAGGAAGATAAAAAGAAGAAAAGCTGTCTTAGATTTGACAAACTCAGCTCAACCCTACAAGAACCTTCAAAAAATTCCATCAATAAATCAATATGGGCTGTCGAACAACATTTTATTTCACCTTTACTTGACCAGGAAGATCCCACTGAGATACAATATGTCTTCTTGAGCGTACAAAGAAACCTCGTAAAAGCATCTAAAAAAGTAAAAGACTCAATGCCCTTTCAGTGGTTATTTTTAGAGTTGAGCTATTTTCAGATGTTCTCTTAAAAATGATTCGTAAAAGCATGCCTGTGACAGAAATATGAATAATAAGAGTGAGCTCATGCAAAGGAACAGGCACGTGAAGGATAGGCTGAGGGGACAGGGCCTCTGTACGATCAAGGTTTGAGCCAAACTATCAAAGTTATAGGGCACTTTGGAAGCAGTAAATCCAGGTTAGATGTATGGAAGGTCAGAGGCTGTTTCAGATTAATTAGGACAAACAATAATGGAATCAATGATGCACTTTAACAATGGACACAACACACAAGAAGATCCCCATTATCTTTTATAACTAGTAGGGGTGTAACTGTACGCTAAAATCCTAATTTGGTTTAGTTTCAGTTTTGGGCCAATAACATATTATTGAACCTATTATAAAAGATATGAAGTTGGCTAAACCATTTTCCATGAAAATAAAGAAGGAGGTTAAATAAATACCCTTAAAGGTGGAATGGAGGATTTCGGGCAACAAATCAGAATCTCATTTCCTCGTGGGTAGCACAAATAACTGGTCCGCTCAGGTGTCAATCGTTCTGTGCGTGCTAGTGCACGCCCGCAGGCTCGTCCAGGGGAAAAGCTCGCTCCCCTGGCCGCGCATGCGTGGTTGATATGCTAGTGTGTTTATGTCATGGATGTATTAAATGAACTGGATAAGGTACGCCCCCTCTGACTGTGGTCCCAGATTGATTTGTGGCCGTGTGAGGTACTGCAGCCTCTTCTGAATTATTATCGGTATTTAAATAAAATAGAAGGAAATGTTCTTTTCTACCGTTTCTAAAATCACCAAAATTACCGTTTATATATGAAGTGGATTGTCGTCACGTGGCGCGCTAAAACAAAGATGGCAGCCATCATTTCAGGAAGTAAAACAAAGATGGCAGCCATCGTTTCAGGAAGTAAAACAAAGATGTCAGCCTTCGTATCAGGAAGTAAATGCGGAAGTAAGAAACTTTTTTGGGGTCATGCGCCAATGAGCACTCTCCATAGGGATAAACAGGATGGCCATCTTGGATTCATCTTCCAGGTTTTATTATAGTTCTATGGTTTATGTAGCAGGTTAGCGGCGAGTTCCGTCATTGTAAGTCTAAACTTTCATCCGCGAAGTACCGAAATGGCTGAGGGACGAAAGAGAAAGACTGTTTTCGAGCTTTCACAGAAGAGACGAAAGTCTGCAGAGGAAAGAAACAAAGCGCTGTTATTCTGGGGGAATCGTTTACGGCTGGCGAGCATTGAAAGCGCAAAACAGGCTGATGCCTCCGCTGCAAACTTTCTGCTGGACAGGTAACTGTTTATCTGACTCTTTTTTTAGCTTATTGTATGTGGAGTGTATTATTAAATCTTCTTCGCGGAGGTTGTCGTGAGAAAGCGACACCAATCGTCTTGTAAACAAATGTGCATGGGCAGTGCTGCTGGGCGTGCTCGTTCACGAGGTTTGGTAGGCGTTCAGTCAGGAGAAACGGGGCGGGAGGGAGGGGGAACCTGCGCATGCGCTTTTTCAAAAAAAGGACTAACAGTCGCAGATTTTCAAATCGGCGAGAAATCCTCCATTCAACCTTTAAATAACAGTATAAAAGGAATATACTACTCTGCTCTATAATAAAAGAACCCTGATGAACTTCAGCTGTAACAGTGAATATAAACATAACAAAGGGCTTCCTGTCAATTGTTGGTCGGCATTTATTTTCTCTAGAATCATCTAAAATTTACCTTAACTTATTTAAGTAAAATTATGCTTGCAATTACATGATTGCATGCATTTGCTCGCCGTTTGATGCAACTAAATGAACAGTGTCTTTATCCGTAGCTGCCAGAGCAACAGGACTGCTAAGTGGAGCAGCCAAGTTCTCTTTAACCTCTGGAACTGGATGGGTTGGGTCTGCAGTGTGCACCACGATAGATATAAAGGACACATGAATTTGAGATGAGGAGACGAACTTTTCAGAAGAAACGTGTTTGTGCAGGATTCTACTCAGAAGAGGTGTGCGTGCGTCCTACACAAAAGCAGTGCCGCCAAAGAGTCTAAATCTTAATCTATTATGCGCTCCAATGCTCATGCGTTCAAGAGCACTGGATCATTTACTGTAGATCAAAACTATGCGTGTCCTGCCCAACGTCTTTCTGCTGAACAACAGACCAAGTAAGAAGTGTAAAAACGTATTAAAACTCCAAAATGAAGGCAAAACATGTTCCGCCGTGCTAAAATACCTTTATATATAGACATAAAATACAATCAAAAGAATCACATGATGGACGTGTTGTGCTGAAACGACTCACTACACCCACGTGTACCGTCACACCCCACTCATAGCAACCCTACTTTAAAAAGATGGTACATGGAATAAGCATAAGAATAAACCCATTATTGAGAGCAAGTTTGTGAAGCCGGACTGATGAGCAGCATGGAGCAGTAATAGTGATGCTGACCTATCCAAACGCAAGGAGATTCCATTAAGTCTGGGAATCGAAACCCTAAATGTATTTTTTTAAAAACCCTTCAGCATGTCAGGCCCACCTTGACGTTGCCCCCTCCAGGACTGTGGCCCACGTTCTCCAGTGAGCCCACTTTGGACTGAACCTTGTCCTTAAAGTTGATTTTGTGCGACTCGATCTTCACGTCTCCTCCTCCTGTCGAGGCACAGAGAGGGCGTTACGTAAATGCACTCCGCTTGATCTCTTGGACATCTGACACAGAGGACTGTTTAATTGAGAGTGCGCACAAGTCGCTGGAGACTCACCAGGCTTGTGTTTGATGTTGTCTTTGGAGCCACACTTGGAGGTCACTTTGCTCAGGTCCACCTTCTTGTTTGTGATCTGCACCTGTCACACACCAAATCATCGCCAATGCTATTACACTCTAAAATATGTATAGCTTTTAAGAGCAACTGGTACGCAGGATAAAGCATGTGGACGCGACTGTATTATTCCATGTGTGCTCTCTGGCTAGTGATGGGGAAAATGAAGCAGGAGTTTGAAGCCTCGAGCTAAAGTTGGTGTGTCAAATGAAGCCTCAATGTCACGTGACCAAGGCTTTGGTTTGTGTGAAATCTGAAGAAAAAAACAATTTATACATATTCTTGATATTTTATAATTGACAAAAGTTCATCGACACTGGTTGGTCTTTAAAAGAAACTTTATATTCTTTGTTAAAGAAAGCCCCAGTAGATGGCAGTATTTTGAGGCTTAATTCTGGTGACGTCTTGGGCTGTGAGGCCTCGCTGGCTTTACTTTCCCCATCACTACTTCTGACATGGCTATAGAACCGGCAGTGTTCATAATGGGAAGTCTGAAATCTGATTGGCGCCACCCTACCCAGAGAGGCTGAGGCAAGTTTTTTTTACATATAATATTGCAACAAAATTGAGCAAAAAAGATTTAAACATGGTGGCATCCTTGAGCCGTCTTAAATAGTCCTAGCAGGTTAGCTTATACAGTCTCTGATCCATGCATTAATGGATGAAGAGTAGAAATGGTTTAGAATAGGTTCCGGGTGGTGTTTATTGAAATTGCTGTTTTATTGAAGCAAAATGAGAAGATAAGAGAAAACAGTCAATAAAAATAATTCATTTATTTTAAGAAAGAAAAGAGAAGAAAATATACTCATGCAACTTTCATGTTCAATTTTACGATCTCTTGGTGTAATCCTTCAACTTCTGACATCTACAGACCTAATTTACCACATTTCAGAATCAATATTGCCCACTCTTTTATTTAATCTCATACACATTTAAATCAATACCTAGACAGAACTTATTTGTGTTGCAGGTGCACACAGAAAGAGTCAGAAAAGTCAGATGTCTAGTTAAGTTAGTGACAACACAGAAGGGGAGCGAGGAGCTGCAGGGGAGAAGGTGGGTTTAGTTTGCCGGCATGCTGTCTAACGTGTTCCTGAACGCAGTTGTCGGTTGGATTCCCGTTGCTTGAGGACTGGACGGTACAGTACTTACTTTCCCACCACCGGGCACATGCTTGATATTGTCCTTGGAGCCTAGGCGAGACGAGACGTGGCTGAAGTCCAGCTTTGTGGAGACTATCTGAACCTAAACGGACACAGCGTGGCGGCGGGAGGGAAGGGCCGGGGCGCGGGGTCATGAGAAAGGAAGTAGGGCAGGGTGGACACAGGAGAGGACAGGACAGGAGAGGAGAAAGATGGAGAAGTCACCAGCACATATAGGGTTAGAGAGGACACGGGGCAAGAGTCAGGTGCTAGGAGGAAACCGGGACTGAGCCCAACGCAACTGACTAAAGGACCATTTGTGTCCAATTTATGCAAGATTTTTGTTAATCTGAAAACAATGTTCCCTCATTTAAAACTAGTTTCATTCATTCCTGGTGCATCAATCCTCTTTACGAGCTCATCTTCTCAAAGCTGCACAAAAACTTGTAAACTGGTAATTCCCTTTACTCCCAGTAGATGACATGCTTAAGTCTGGTGTCCACAATATGATTTTTTTTGTCTTATAAAGGTCTCTGGATGTCACACTATAAGGCATGAGGAGTTTAAAATGGTAAAACGTGTACACCATGCCATGGGTCACACAAACAGTCCTGGCTACATCCAGCGTTTGTCTGAGCAGACAGAGTGGTAAAGTCACTCTTCTTGTACCATTAGCTGGGGCTAGCCCTACATGTTAGTGGTGTTTTTGTGTTTGTAAAAGTTAGTAAATGGAAAGGGAAATGAGAAAATATGGTGCTGGTTCATGTCTGAGCTCTTTCATCGCAGACAGTCAAAATCATGCAGTGGACCCACGGCTTTACACCAATCCTGATGAGGGAACCTGATAGAGATTTAGTCTAAAAAGACTGAAAGATATTACAATCAATTTTAAATGTGATAATACAGCAATAACGGAATAAATAATATAGCTACTACAAGGCCTTTAACATTATATTCTAGTTTGAAAGAATAATCAAACAAACTCTTAGTTCTAGAGAAGCAGAGAAGTGATTACAAGCATCTGAACTTATGTTAGTGTTGACAAAGGTTAAAATAACGCCACCTGCAGGGCAGAGTGAACGCGTAATCTACCAAAACAGCAAGACAGTATTACATACTTGTTTTGTCACTACATAACCTTGGTCATCAATAATTCTTGAAATATTTTCAAAAGGTGATTTATGTACGTTTGAGTGGTCTTTATTTTCCTTGGGGCTTCATTTAGAAATTATTTTAGTAGCCGACTAGTCAAACAGTTTCTACCGTACGTACGTTAAGATTTGTTTCTAATATTGATTAAAATTAATAAGGTTGAAATATGGTGACTGAAGGCTTCTAGAGAATTACAATTACATTACAAATAAAGTGTATTATTGATGATGTTTATTCCTTTTGACATTTTGATTGAATAATGCATGATAACAATGAATGTATAATTGTTGCAGCCCTAATTCCTCTGAGTTTAAGACGCCATTGCTCACAAACCCTCTGCATTGTGCTCTGATTGTTTTTCTTTTCTAAAACAGTGACACACATAGAATTCAGCAGTGTCCTGTAGCCATTTTGGTACACATAAAAAAAAATCCCCTGCTCTCTCTGATCTGCAGCTTTCCATGGTCGGGCCGTCAGTATGGTCCAGCAGAGAGATGCTTTGTTATTACGTTTACAGTGATGTACTGTAAAGCAGTGGTTCTCAACCTGGGAGTCGGGACCCCTATGGGGATTGTGAAATCATTTCTGGGGGTCCCCAGATGATATGGGGAAAAATAGAAAATGTATACAATTTATGCACCCTTCACACCCTGTAAATGCAGCGGTAAAAGTAGATAGTAGTAAGAAGTAGTGTATCTAGTTCTATATTCTCAAAATAAAATCAAACATTAGACATAAGGCAACTTTATCACATCGCGGGTCGCCTATTTTTTGTATTTGGGGGGCGTAAATGTCTAACGTTATTTTGGGGGTCGCGACTGAAAAAGGTTGAGAACCATGCCATAAAGAAGCAAGTGGAAATCAGCACCACAGTTTTCAACCCAGAAGTAAGAAGATCAATAATGTGATTTAAAATATAAAATAATGATCCACAGGGGCACAAATTACAGAATAACTGTACAGCGAACAAAAGTAGAATGTGTGTTCTTTAAAGCAGAAATCAAAGTGAAGAAGCTGATGCGGTGTGGATGAACAGACAGATGGTAGGGTGAGGGTGTGTGGAAAAAGGGGGACTCACTTTGGCCTGGCTGGGGTCTTTGGAGGCGACAGCCCTGCTCTGTGAGGCCGATGACACCTGGGGACACATGCTCACCGGGGTCAACAACAACACAAAAAATAAAGAAACTCAAACAAATCAAACACAATGGAAGCACACATGGACAGGAGAGCTCAGGGGAATAAGCCAGGGTGAGATGAGAATGTTATGAGCAAACTGTCACAATCTCCTAATCATGTTTTAATGCAGCACTATATGTACATTTGAATTATATAAGACTGGCTGATTAGTTTGAGGTTCATTATTATTATCCAAACACTTTCATGGACTGAAATGCATTGGTTTCAGATGTCTGGGCCGATTATTTAAGATATAATAAGCAATAATATTGATGAGAAGTATTGCACATTGATTTAGCATTATGCAATACTATATTGTATCTACTTAGTCATTAGGAGAGCTGGGTACTTTGATACCAGTATCTTAATGATACCTGATTTTTGATACCAGTTCTTAAACAGTTATGTTTTTTCGATGCCTGTAATTTTTTTGGTATTAAATGGTCAATATTATGAAACAAAAAATATGTCAAGCATTTACTCACACTTACTCGTTGAAACCCATTTTAAAACATTATATATGACATCTGCTCAGTTCTAACAAAAAACAAACTGAAATGAAACCAGAGATGATTCTCACCTCATGTTACCAACACAAACTTAAGTTTCACTTTTACTTTCTCCATATATGGCACTTTCAACAACAACAACTTTAGCTTTTATAACACATTTACCTGGGCCCGGGAGGATTATGGCGAAGGTTGATATTTATATAATATTTTCATTTTGGCTGCGACTTTACAGGGACTCAGTTTGGTTGCACCTTTTCACAGACGTGCACTCCACACTGGATATTTTCGCTACATTCACTTGGGGATTATGGTTTCACCTGGACTGAGGAGGAGGATGATGATCACAGCAAACTATGGATCATATCAGTCTGGCTTCAACTGCAGACTGTGATTGACTGTGGATATTTTTTAGCACAACACGTAGACTTTGCAAAGCTCACACTGGAGACTGTGTTCTCTGGACTGTGGACACACCGTTTCTTCAGCTCTTCTGTTTACCAGTACTGACATTTGTTTGGGCACATTCAGTCGTGGACCCCTGTGCTGTTCTGTTTGTGCTGTGTATTGCCTCATTGATGCGGATATTTAAAGGTCCCATAACATGCAAAATCGACTTTTCAGAGGTTTTAACCTTCCTCCAGTGCTATTTGGGCCTCGTATGTTGTGCCCAAAGTGGTTTTTTGATTGATTCCCTCATGTTTTCGCTAGGGAACTGTCTTTTCCGTCCCCCTCGGCTGAGCAGGCAGACGGGGACTCCTCACCAGGATGACGCGGTGTTTAAGCCACGCCTCCAGGAAACGCACAGCCGCAAGAATAAAAACAGCTAATGCTAATGCTACACAGTAATTACACGATGGATACGACAGATCAAGAGTTAGCTTGTTATTTACAAGCGGCAACGTCCGTCGTTGAGGTACTGGAGCACGTCAAACTCCAGGTCAGATCGAGGCCGTACGACACGACGCACCGTCATGACGGATTAAATGTTTATTCATTGTTTGTGTATCGCTGTTTACCGGAGCACTCGTCGCATGCACCATCTCCACTCTAGGCTTCGTCACGGGTTGGGAGGGGAGGCAGCCTGCTCTCTGTTGGGGTCAGATCTCAGAGTGAGCCTGCTCTCTGTTCTAAGAAATGGGTGTTTTTTGGAAGCTGTTATGTTATGGATATTGCACAACGCAAAAATGTATCAACAAAGCCCTTAGAATAGACTGTGTAAAGGGGAAAAAAGCAGAATATGGGACCTTTAAAGCCAAGGCACCAAAATTTGGTACTGAACAAATACTTCCTTTTGGATTTGAAATAGACAATAGTGCTGCATTTAAACTGACTTTGAGATTGCGCGGCAAAATAAAGGAAACCAAACATAAATTAAATGAATGTTGATAATAAAAGTACACGCAGCTGAGGTAAAAGCCCCATTTCTGTATACATGTGGACTTACTTCAAAGTTAGAAGCGTTAGAAGGTTCCATTAAAAAGGAGAAGCTTGAAACCCAATTACACAACATCACCCACAGCACCCACCTTCCCTCCTCCAGGCTGGTGCTTCATGTTGTCCGTGGAGCCGATTTTGGAGCGCACGTTGCGGATATCTGGCGCTGTGGTTGTCCGCGTGTTGGTGGTCCGCGTGGTGGTGGTCCGCGTGGCGGTGGTAGTGGCAGAGGAGGTGGTGGAGGCGGGTCGAGGCGTGCGAGGGGCAGCGGGCTTCTTCTCCCCCGCTGACGAGGAGGCCGTGCTGGGCTTGGCTGCTGCGGGGCGCGGGCGAGCGGCCGGCGCGCTGGAGGTGGTGCTCGCGCGGGCGGTTGTGGTCTTGGGTTTGGCTGCATCTGCTGGAAGAAGAAAAGTATAAATTTGGGCACAAAATATACATGTATTGGAGTATTTAATATGTATTCTCCTCTGGACAGCTTCTACAAAATGTTTTTCTATAATTCAAAGGTTTTAATTATAGAAAACTGGAGGAAGTGTATGGGGTGAGGTAAGTCTGGGAGTCCCTGCTTAGACTGCTGCCCCCGCGACCCGGCCCTGTATAAGTGGAAGAAGATGGATGGATGGACTAAACAAAAACCCTCATATTCACCCTTTAATCGATTATTGCTACTGCTACATAATATATTGCATTTTTATGGTAAGTAGAGCTGTACCTAAAATCAAAAGATCAATGGACTTGATCTCAATGATAAGGAAGCACATTTCAGTCAGGGCAACAGTTTGTCTCATTTGTCTTCTCACGTGTCCTCGAGCATGTTTAAGTACAACATTTTCAAACACAATTTGACTGAAAATCCAGTCTCTCGTCTCTCCTGCTTCTCATTTGTATGGCGCTGTCTTCTTCCAGGACGGTAACACGCATGTAATTAGGCGTAAATGTGTTCCAAAATTTAAACAGGTATTTCTGGGTTTCATGGTCCTATCGAGTAGTGATCCTGGCACTGAAGTCCACCTGTCTATGTGTTTTAATAAAATCAAATCAAAAATTAAGATCGATCAATAACTGTGCAGCCCAATTGTGGTCCATTTAAAAGACATTTGTCATTTATGAACAATACCAGCAATTAATTAATTGATTAAATATTAAGTTTACATTATTATATAAATTAAATTCTCCACATTAAAGCCCCACTGTGCAACTTATTAGCCAAAAAATAAACTACAATAAAAGCATGAGCAAATGAAAGCATGAGGGGTCCTGCATCTCCTCAAACCAGAGTCGTACTTGGCCTGGAGGAGCCTTCTGCTTATTTCCATGGAAATGTCCTTTTGAATAGAATATTCCACAGTATAGCATGGGGAATGTGGTTTCCATTTCCTCTACCACAATGTTACTTTAAAAATAAATATAATCTATAATGCTTTGGAACATATCGCCCAGTTTAAAAAATAAAAATATATAACTTTAAGGTAAAACAAAGTTTTCTTCATTTTCTCCAGTGCAGCCGACCAACAACATAAGACCCATGACCCATCTGTAGTGGCTTAAACTCCACACTACATTGACACCTACATGTGCGCTGCTTAAATCCTGCACTTTCATTCCCCCTCAGCGATGTCAGCGTGTTCTGAGTCCTGCTGGAGCTCCGTGGACAGATTAGACCCATCTCTGGTGCCTGTTGGAAACGTTTAATTGCTCAAATCCTTTTTTTGTGTTTCCGTTTGTGTGGCACTATTGGACGGTGTGTGTGCGCAGTGGCAGATTTAAGACGTGTCAGCGGGAGTGCCTGTCAACACGCTGCGATGTTAATCCACACGGCACTGCGTTCAAGCGTTTTAACCGCCTGGGATTTTTTTTACTTCTAAAGCCTGGGGTGCCACACATGCTGCATTGTCAGGGTGGGGCAGAGAAGTGTGGGTGCTGACGGGGCTTTCAGGGTGCTATCATATAATATTATACATTTGTGGTCAAGACTGGACAGAAATTAAAGATCTCCTGGCAATTCTGTTGATAAATATTGCTTAATGGAGGTCGACAGCCAATCCTGTCAGTAGGGTTTTATTAGTAGACCAATTCTTTTATTTGCATTTCACAAATTTATGTGGCAAAAACAACAAAAACAAGAAGACGTGGAGTGAGTTAGCTGAAGATTTGAGAGTGAATCAGTACAAAAAATAACAAGTAAACACACCGTTTACTGGTACTTTTCTGTATAAATTGTTATTTTTGCATGAACTCCTGTGTAGTTTCGGTCTTCTGAGTGCAGTTTGGGTCAGATACACTGGGATACTTCATAATTTAGATATATTTTTACCACACCCCATTTTAGCCAACTAATCAGTTGACAGGGGCAGGTCTTTAGTCGACCAAGAATTTCTTCAGTGGACTACAGCTCTCCCTGTCAGTAAAAGCATGTGGTTTGGAGCTTGGGAGGAATCAGTTGGACTAACTGGCACCCAAAAAAATTGTGAAAAGATTTGATTATGCTCAACAAATTGAGACAAACTTTGTCTGTGTCTAGTAAAACTGTCAGTGCTGCATCATACATTTGACTGAAATTGGTGGAAAAAGTAAAAATTCTGAGCAAAAAAATCTTTGTCGTTTAGTCGGTTCAGTCAACTAATTTTGGTTAGAAAAAATATACTTAATAATTTGAGAAATTTTGACTGTAACAGAGCCTTTTAGTTGAACAGTTGGTGCATGAGGCACATTCTTAAATTTAGTCAACTAAGATCATGCAGAATAAGTGAAGGCACAAGAGTTAAGTTTATTTTTGTTCAAAACAAAAATGGATAGAATTGCTCTTTAATGTTTTGTCGATAAAAATGTCTAGATTGAGGTGTTTTGGGCTTGTAGAGGAGGGATAGTGTACATATTTGCAGAAGGATGCTGAGGTTGGAGTTTCAGGCCTGGATGAAGGCCAAAAGCCTTAAACCTTCATAAACATACAACTCTACCCCATCTCTTACTCCACACATGATCTCTGCACTCTGATGTAAATAGACAATTTTCTATTTTAAGAATGTAGAACAAATAGTCACTGACCTGAGAGCAGACAGAACTGGGTCATACGCTGTTACGCAACTAATTTATGAGCAACACTTCTTCACGTTTCTGCTTTGTGAACACAAAACTAATTGAGTTGGAAGAATGGACCCAGTTACCTACATCTGAGAGATTAAAAGCACTAAGTTTTACCTGTGGATGTCCTCAGTGTGCTGGGCTTCTTCTCCTCTCCAGGTTTGCTTTCCGTCTTTGAGGCTGTGGGAGAAAAAATTACAATGACATTTTACTCTTATGTAAACAAGAACACAAGCTCAAAACTAATTTAGCATTTAAATTTAAATTCCTTTCAATGTTCATAAACCAATAGTGGGTCTATTTTAGCATCCTGTTGTTTTACCATATATACATTTGCCCCCTCAACAACTCAACATTGGCTACAGTGTGAAGAGTGTTAATTATCTCCAAGATGTTGAAACAGATCTCAGTCCCATCCACAGCCCATCTCCAGAGGCCTCCGCACTGTGGTTTTCAGATAGATTTACACCTTCCACAGAAGTGATAAATGGCTTCCATACAGTTTCAAAATTAATTTTTGTCCTCTCAGGGGATTCTTAATCCGTTCCACTGGTAGAATTATCAACATTTGTTCAGCCCATTGTCCAATTACTTTGGACATTTTTTCCACGTAACTGCATTGTATATCTGGTATATTTGGGATCAACTCCGAAAAACAGTTTCCAGTGTTAAGCCTTTTGAAATATTTTCTTTTATATATATATTTGGGACGTATATTCAGTCAGAGTACTTAGTCAAAGTCTATTTTATTTTATTTTAGTAACTCTTTATTTTTATGCTTTCCTTATTTCACATCATCTTTATCTTTATATCTATAGTTTATATCTTGCTATCATCATTATTCGTTGTTTCATGTTTTCACCTTACACCAGAAGCAAGTTCCTTGTTTGTGAATTTTGTTCACTGACCATGGCAATAAACCTTTTTCTGATTCTGACCTTCCCAAACACAGTGGAGCAGCGTGCCTTTTAATTCGTTACACTTTGAGCAAGTATCTGGAAAGTTAAGATGAGTTTTTCTCCAAATTCTATGACTACTACATTAAACAATTAAATACGTTTTCCTTAGTATCAAAATTAAGTTGGATTTGTTAGCATTGTGACATCTGCCCACAAGTGGAGAAAGTACATCCAACTCAACATTGGATTTTTCTGGTCCATTCACCTAACACCTGCTTTAATTTTACATCTGTTTGCACAAGTATTTGTCTCGCCACCACCTCAACAGATACTTTTTATGTTGTGGCTGTAAAAGCCTCTTTCTGTCATACCCAGGGGCTTCCTGGTGGCGGTGGAGACGGCAGGGCGGGTGGTGGTTGTAGTGCGTGTCGTGGTGCTGCTCTTGCCCGGGGCGGCTGTTCCGTTTTTGGCAGCCGATGGTTGATCCGAAGAGGCCTTTGGCACAGGAGTACGCTTCTCTGTGACGGTCTGCAAAACACGCAGAGACAGAGCACTGAGAATCTCAAGACTGCAAGTGACAATCTGTTGGCATACATTAGGAGTGTCCATGGTTAATCCATGTACCTTTACACTGTCATTAAATGTGTAACCGAGTGAAAAGATTTTCCCCAGTTAGCTGACATGTTTCATTAACGCTGTCCCAGTGTATCCTAGTAATAAACAGAGAGCATGCCAGTATCCCATTTCAAAGTGTGTTGAAACAGCATTTATCGAGGCTTTCATTCAGTCGTGTTGTGCACAGTTCAGAGACCTGTTGCTGTCTCCCTGCTCTGCATTTACTCTCGCAATGCATTGTAGTCTGTATTGACTGTAAAAAACATAGTCAGTTTAGAACTATTAACCGCTAAGGGTGCCAACTAATGGTTAAAAAAGATCACATTAAATCCAAGTTATTTCACAAGAATTCTATAGTAACTTCAGCTGTGCAAATAATCAATTTTTATCAAATCGAGATCCAACCATTCGACAATGATCAGGTTGGGTCTTCTTTTATGACCTCTGTCAGTGGTTTGGAGCTGGGTTTAGAATTTGGAAGAAGAAATGAGACTCCTGCGTTTGGCGTTAAACTGTTATCTTGTCACTAGTGTCTGTGAAGAGGGATTTGGAAATACGTGTGAGTGATACTGTGACTAATACCAGCGCTAATACAGCACACTTCCTGGTTTTCAGAAAATAAAACAGTCTCTCATTTGATTTAGAACTTGCGGTTTCATTTTGACCCCAACAGCTGCTTTTACAACATACCTGTACTGGGGCAAAACAATTTGTGCTCAACTATATGGAAAAGGGCTTTGTAATTCTGTGTGAGTTTGCTTTCATTCATTTCATATTCTTCAGTTTTGGATGAGAGCAGACCTGTAGCTTTAATTTGATATACAACTCAGCTGACCCAAAATGTCACTTATGTCCTTATGATCCTCCGCCCAGCATACAGAGTATCATTAGGACATATGGTGAAAAAAGTGGGTCAAATGCTGCCCTCGTCCTGTCTGCTCGCTGTTTAATCACATTTACCCACATCCGTGTGACTTGACCGTAGAATCCAGGTCAGAAAACGCGCTTGGATTCCTCTATCGTTACATGTTGTCCACATCGGACTCAGAGCGGCTGTAAACTGGCCCTTCGGTGGTAATGACGATGCAGCTGAGCCTTTGTAGAAAAATACTGAGTCACCCAGTACCCATGGGCACTCACAGGCTAAATGCAGACTGTTGGGCACTAAAAGGGGTCATGCATAGAGGGCGCAAGATATAGAGCTGGATGGATTTTATTGATAGATTTCAAGATAGAATTAAACTGTCCTTGTATACAATACTGGTGCTGAGGCATAATGTTGATCATAAATTCAGTCAAAAATCAATGTCTCAAAAAACACTGATGGTTAAGGAAGAGGACAATGCGAACTGAAATGGTGCAATAACCGTGTGCAAGGATGTGAAATACATATAGACAATTCACCATTGTTACCGTGTTTAAAAAATATCTTCTAACCAGAAGCAACATGTTATGGCCATTGTTGCCTCTAAATCTATTCCGGTATGGTTATTAAATCTTCAAACCAGTGGCTCAGTGGTCAGAGATCATCATTTGCCCACCAAATCCGAAGGTTCAAACTCAGCTCTGACCAGTGTACTTGAGCATTAACACATCACACACGTTGCCTTCGTTTGACTGGTGTGAGTGAGTGAAAGATGTGCTCGCAGAGCCCAATTGGCAGCCTTGCCTCCATCAGTCTACCAAAATAATTCAACTGTTCTTGTCTCAAGTACCCCAAGTGTAGTCCCGTACTGTGTATGCGCTACATATAATCTAAAATGATATTTTAAATTCAGGACTATTCTAGACAGGAAATCAGGAAATAATTCCTGCTGTCAAAATCAAACGGCTCAACTGTGAGCTGTAAAAACTTAAAAAGGAAATGTATTCTGTTTTCACTGGGCGTGCAGCCGATACATCAGATGAACAGCTCCTTCTGTGTCTTCCTACTTCCCGACTCACCTTAGGCTTGACGTCCCTGGTTGCAGCGGCCGTGGTGGATGTGGGGCGGCTGGTGGATGTGGGGCGGGTGGTGGTGGTGGTGGTGCTGGGAGGTCGCTTGGGCCCGGCTGTGGCTGTGGTAGGGGGCCTGGTGCTAGGGGCCTTAGCTGTAGTGCCAGTAGGCTTAGCTGCAGCAGGGGCCCTGGCTGTGGGTGCTTTTTTGTCTGTGGCAGAGGGGGGGGTGGGCCTCTTGGCTGCGGCTGTACCGGCAGGGGGCGCTGTGGTGGAGGTGGGCCGGGTTTTGGTTACGATACCAGGTTTGGCTGGAGCAGCAGAAGCGGGCTGAGATGAAGAACCGGCAGGAAAATAAGAAAGCAACATAAAGATGAAAAAAAAAAAAACAAGCCATGGTATCAAGGGTAAGCAGCAATTAAATTTGAATTAAGCAAATAATAGTAATGAGCTAAAATAAACATTAGCTATAAACAGCAGCAACTAAAGTTTAGCGATAAAGAGTTCCATGTAAATAGTAGCGTTTCTATGTATTATTTAAGTTTGCGCATGTAAGTAATGTAGTAAGATGATCAAATGCTTATGGAGTATGCAGTTGTTTCAGCGTTTCATGTTTGTGCAGCTAAAATCTGGAATAGTCTTCCTCAAGTTGTGAAACAGGCTTATGACAAGGTTCAAATCATGATACGCAGCAAAGCCCTCTGACATTAAGTACATTTTATAATTATTATTCATGTTTTTATTTGTTTGTATTGCGATTATAATATGTCTTTTCTTGCTTTGTAAATCCCTTTGAATGATTTGAAAATGCTTAATTCAATAGAACCCCACCCACTACAGGAAATACATTGCAATTGTGATCTATAAGGCACATTTGCTCCCTCGCCGTCTCCAAGAGAAGTTCAAACCAAGTATCTTTAATAATTATCTCTAATGTAAAAAAAAAAAAAATAGATTTATAGATGTATTTCTGTAAGAGGAGTTAATTTATAAATGGTTTGGATGAAACTAAACTAAACTATTTACAACTTTAAAACAAAATGTGGGTCCATTGTCATAAACAAATATCAAGAACTCGAATGAGTGTGTGAGTGCACTGTATGCAGGTCAGTAACTGTATAATGTTTGTCTGTTTATATTATATATATTTATGTATATAGATTTCTATCATGTTCATATGTCGCTATCTGGCATGTCATATTTTAAGTTAATAGGGTTAGGAAAAATAAGGATTAAACTCCAGCCTAAACCCTTTCGGTCTGTAAAATGTATTCTTTATTCGTATGCCCTTTTTTTTGTACTTTCTGCTTATTGACCGAAGAAAAATAAAATAAATACTGACCACATCAACATGTCTCTACATCCAGTCTGTTCTGAATTATTTACCCCCCAAAGAGTGGTATTTATCTGTATTTATTTTGATCACATTATAAACAGGGAGAATAGTAGTATATACATTGTCTCCAGTATTGCAATTATTATTATTATTATTGTCAGGCAGCACAATTGCTGCCTGACAATTGCATCTTATTTTAGTTAAGTGTAGTGCATTTATTAAGTTCATGAAGCGACCAAAGAGAAAAAAGCCCTATGGTCCATTCAAATTCAAGATAATGTACCAAAAGCTACTTACAAATGCCAAATGCCAGAGCTCTTACCTTGGTCTTGTCTTTGCTAGGCACTGCGCTGCTCCCGTTGGCGACAGGTTTGGCTTTTTTAGCCTTATCCCCTGCCTCTGCTTTAGCCTTCTTGTCATCCTTCTTGTCCACAGTCTTCTTCTCAGGCGCTGCTTTGCTCTCCATGTCGTCCTGGACCTTCTCAGGCTCCTTCTCTACCTTCCTCACCTCTTCTTCTGTCTTTGTTTGTTCCACTTTTGTCTCTGGTTCTACCTTTGTCTGAGTTGCTTCTGGTTCAGCTTTTATCACAGTTGGTTCTGGTTCTACCTTCTTTGGAGCTGGTTCTGGTTCTACCTTCTTTGGAGCTGGTTCTGGTTCTACCTTCTTTGCAGCTGGTTCTGGTTCTACCTTCTTCTCAGTTGTTTGTACACTTGGTTCCTTGACGGACATGACTTGTGGTTCCGGAGTCTTAAGTTCTTCCTTCATTTCGGTGAGCGGTAACTTTTCGGGTGTTTTGTTCTGAATTTTTTCTTCAACTTTTTCTTGAGGCTTTTCGTTGATGTTCATCTTCTCCGCCTTGTTCTCCATTTTCACTGGTGTATGCTCATTTTTTTCTATGTCAGATTTGTTCTCAGACGCTTCCACCTTGACCATCTTCTCGAGGTTTTCATCAACTTGCATTGGTTGAACTTTAGGCGTCTCCTCGACTTTGCTCTTGACTTCCTTGGCTTCTACTTCCTTCACGTCGTCTTTCTTTGTCTCTGGCGGTTCGACTTTTGGTGGCTCTGCTGCCATCTTGACGGCGGGTTCGTTACTTGTAAATTCTACGGTCACGCTCTTCTGCTCAACTTTATCATGTGGACTTAGAGCCTCTGCCATCTTCAAGTTCTCGTTTAATTTGTCCTCTTTCTTCGCCTCATCCTTCTTCTCCTCTTTCTCTGTCTTTTCTGGCTTAACTAGAAAGAAAACATAAAAACAGAAGAATTTGTGAAGTCCATAATTAGGCAGAGAGTGGTTGCCCAAATCTACAGCTCTAGGAAAGTAAAAACATCTAGATCAGTGTTTTCCTTTCATGGCAGAAGTTGGTTGCTATCCAGAACTGCAATGATCTTTTCAACTAATCGTGACTAGTGGACTATAAGGAAAATCATAGTAGTATGTAGATAATCATAATTCATCATAACTCTGAACTATACAGACTCTAAAACAAATACAAAAAGAGCTTTTATAACACAGACAGTGGGATTATTAAAGTAAAACGTAAAAAAAAAAGAAGATATTTCAGATTATTCCAGTTGAAAAAAGAATCGCTGGGGCGCTAGAGCGCACATGAGGGAGTAGACGTTTTTAGCAGAGCTCCTATCCGATAAATCGAGTTTTATTATAAAAAACACCTTTAATGAACACACACAGACGGGAAACTGCTCTATATGAAAGCGGTTACTGAAGGTTGTTAAGGATGTCACCAAAGAAGCAAGGATCCGTGAAGAAATGGACAGAAGAAGCCGCGGACGAACCACATGAGAGCGACATGCTAGCGGAGCTTGATGCTAGCCCCTCGACTGATACTGCTGCCGTGCTCGCTGCAATTGGGCAGATGAGTCAGAAAATGGACGCTAGATTCAACGCTTTGGACAATGCTCTGCAGGCTAATCAGGCCATTGTGGCTGAACATGAGACACGTCTGTCTGCGGTGGAAAATGCGAGCAGTGACCATGACGGTAGGCTGGCTAAGTTGGAACAGCAGGTTAGGCAGCTGGAGGCTGCTAACAAGACCTTACGAGATAAAGCTACTGACCTCGAAGCCCGCTCCAGACGCCAAAACATAAAGATTATTGGGTTGCCTGAAAATGTGGAAGGGGGGAAACCGATTGATTTTGTGTCAAATTTGATGCCTGCTCTCTTTGGCAGAGAACATTTTGCAAAACCTCTGGAAGTGGACAATGCGCACAGGCTAGGTAGCCAGCTGACCAATGTTGCCAACAAGCCCCGAGTTATGATTGCTAAGATCCATCATTATCGCAATAAGGAACGTATTATACGTTTGGCAATTGAACAATCTCCTCTGATGTACCAGGGGCACCGTGTGCATATATTCCCAGATTTTCCTGTTGAGATTGTGAAGCGGCGTCAACTTTTCGAGGACACAAAGCAGAAACTGAAATCCGCGGGCTTCCGCGATCGGGATTCATCTACCCGGCTTCGTTATGGTTACCCGTGACAACGTGACGTCTACGTTTGGTACGCCGGAGGAGGCGAAGCTTTTCACAGACAAGCTATCGATGGCGCCAGGTGAGGAAGAGTAAAGGGACCTTTAGTGCTGGACACTGAGGGTTCTGTTTCAAGAACTTTTTTTGTTATTTTCTATAGACACTTTTGGGGCCAATTATAAGGTGTAATTCAGGTAATTGTATCAAGGTTATTCATTTTGATCTTGGTACCATTGTCAACATGCAGGCGTAAGTATATGCATATTAATTGTATATTCTAAATTATTATTTTGCCTGTTGTTTTTTATTTTGTATTGTTTTTCTGGTTTTTGCTTATTGCTTTTTTACCATCATCTTGGTTAACACGACTATTAAGCCGTGAATGGGTGTTTTATTTGATTTTGAATGTTTATTGGAGGCACTGATTAGTTAGTGTCTATTGGCGTTTCAACAGCTTAGTAGGTTATACTGCTAGGTACTGTTGAACCCCTATTAGGAGTATGTTAGGGTTTTTTTTTCCTACTTTGTTTGGGAAAGTGGGAAAGGGGAGGAAGGGTACTGTCGTGTTTTGTACATTTTTTTGTTATATTTTTTCTTATGTGTTCGCTTGGGGTACTTCATTGGTCTTGGTGTCAAATAATATTATCAGTTCTCCATCCTGACAACAGTTGGTAATAAGAGTGGGGGGGTCACTATGGTTAGCTGGAATGTAAGGGGCATGGGTCATAGCATTAAAAGGGCTAAGGTATTTGCTCATTTGAAATCCTTGTGTCCTGATGTTTCGTTTCTACAAGAAACTCATATTAGACCATCTGAACAGGGCCGTTTAAAGTGTAATTGGGCTGGGCAAGTATTCCAGTCAACATTTTCAAGTAAAGCACGGGGAGTGGCCATAATATTAAAAAAGAATATTCCTTTTGATCATATAAATACTATTAGTGATATCAATGGCAGATTTCTAATTGTAACTGGTAGGTTGTATTCCATTCACGTCACACTGGTTAACATCTATGGTCCGAATGTTGATGATGCAGGCTTTTTAAGTAAAATTTTTGATAAACTTCCAGATCTTACGAATACTACTTTAATTATGGCTGGAGATTATAATGAGGTTTTGGACTGGCATTTGGATAGGTCCTCTAAAAAACAGTCTGCACCATCAAACGCTGCAGTAACTCTGAATAATCTTATCTCTTCAACCAACCTAGTGGATATCTGGCGTTTGCAACATCCAACTGATAGAGAGTATTCTTTTTTTTCTAAATTGCATAATTCTTATTCGCGAATTGACTTCTTTCTATTAGACTCTAAACTTTTACCAAATGTTATTGATAGTAAATATCATAACATAGTTGTTTCAGATCATGCTCCTACTAGTGTTGTATTTGATTTCAATATACCAAAAAGGGACATTGCTTGGAGGCTGCAACCATATTTACTTGGAGATGCAAATTTCTGTAAATATTTGACCAGTAAAATAGAGGAATTTTTACATACCAATGATACTTCAGAGGTATCTGACTCTATCTTATGGGAGACTTTTAAGGTGGTTATGAGAGGGCATACTATAGCATATGAAGCATCCCAAAAGAAGTTAAGGAATTTACGTCTGAGAGAAATTGATGATAAATTATCACAGTTGGAAATGTCTTATAGACAGAACAATGACAACCAAACTTTACAAGAAATTCTTAATCTTAAATATGAATATAATACCATTCTAACTAAACAAGTGAGTGATCAAATGTCGCGGCTCCGTTTGCGTTATTTTGAGCTTAGTGATAAACCACATACTCTTTTAGCCCGTCAACTCCGAGGACAACAGAATAGTAGGGCAATACGCAGGATCAAATCAAGTACTGGAGACACATTCACTATGCCAAAAGTTATAAATAAATGCTTTGAAGATTTTTATCGTGACATGTATAAATCGAAGGCAAGGGGTGATGTCGACTCTTGGCTTAACGGGGTCCCCATCCCGCAATTAGACGAGGCTTCACGTGAGGCCTTAAATCAACCAATAACTATAAAAGACATAACGGATTCCATAAAATCATTTGCTAATGGGAAGGCACCCGGGCCAGATGGCTTTTGTGTTGAATTTTATAAGAAATTTGTTGGGCAGACATCCCCACTATTGCTCAGAATGTTGTCCTACTCTATAGAAGCAAACACACTCCCTCCTACATTATACAATGCAAACATTACCCTCCTTCTGAAACCTGAAAGAGATGATTGTAATCCTGCATCATATCGTCCAATATCTATGTTAAATTTGGACTGTAAAATTTTTACCAAAATACTCGCAAATAGGTTGAATAATTATATTGGATCAATTGTGCACAAGGACCAAACTGGGTTTATCCCTAACAGGTACTCTTTTTTCAATACTAGAAGAGTGTTAAACATTACATATTATAAGTTTGCTGCATGTTCTAAACAAGCCATCTTATATTTAGATGCTGAAAAGGCCTTCGATCAGGTGGAGTGGGGGTATTTGTTCAAAGTGTTGGAGAGGTTTGGTTTGGGAGACTCATTTGTGTCTTGGGTCCGTTTGGCATATTTGAATCCTTCGGCTGCGGTAGTTACCAATCAAGAAAAGTCATCTCCCATTTTACTTGAAAGGGGCACCCGACAGGGATGTCCTTCGCCATTGTTATTTGCTTTAGCCATCGAGCCGTTGGCAATCAGAATCAGAGAGAATCCAATGATCAAACCTATAACAATTGGTGGAGTTAACCATAAAATCTCGCTCTATGCTGATGATGTAGCTATTTTCTTATGTGACCCTGAATTATCTGTTCCGCATTTACTGGAGCTGGTAAATACTTTTGGCACTGTGTCGGGGTACACTATAAATTGGCAAAAAAGTGACCTTATGATACTTTCAGGCAACGCAGACCCTGCCTTTATGTCCTCAACTCCGTTTAAAGTATCAAATACGGTTAAGTACCTAGGTATTAAAATTACAAAAAATCCCAAAGCTCTCTTTAAAAGTAATTTCATGGAGAGATTAAACACTCTAAAGCAAAATATAGAGAAATGGAGAACCTTGCCTTTATCTCTTATTGGTCGGGTAAATACTATAAAAATGGTCTCTTTGCCAAGATTTCTGTATTTGTTTCAGAATATTCCAGTCTGTATTCCTAAGTCATATTTTAAACACATTGATTCTGTTATTCTACCATTTATTTGGGGCTATAAGGCACATAGAATATCAAAACAGCATCTTCAAAAGCCAAAGGAAGTTGGGGGACTTAGTCTACCTTGTTTTTTACATTACTACTGGGCAGCTAATACGAGAGTCATGGTTTATTGGCAAATAAATCCAGAGCGAGAACCATTAGCTGAAATTCCTTCCTGGTTGACAATAGAACATACATTAACTTCAGATACATCTCTTCAGGCAATTCTTTTTTCATCTCCTAGGCCATTATCCGCTCGGAGAAGAACATTTTATTTTACTAAATTCTCAAAAATTTGGTCACAGATTAGGAAGTTTTCTGGGCTCCCAAATACATCAGTGCATGCTCCTATATGGCATAATCATGCTTTTTCTCCTCGTTTACCGATGCAGTCTTTAGAGATTGGAGTCAGAAAGGCATATCATCTATAAAAGATCTTTACATTACTAAAAAATTCTGCTCATTTGATCAATTACAAATAAAATATTCCTTACCGAAAACCCATTTTTTTAGGTTCTTACAACTAAGGAATTATATAAGACAGAATGTCCCGTCCTTTGATTCCCTGCCTGGGGAAAATGCCTTGTTTAAAATTTTATTAGGCCCTCCAGAGGCTAAAAGTTTGATTTCAGTCTTAGTTAAATATTTTTTGCAAAATATTGCCCAACCTGCAATGAATATTAAACAAAAATGGGAAGAGGATCTTAATATTACGATTGGGGACAACATATGGCAACAAGCGTTAAATGATCTTCATAAATGTTCTGTTAATGCCAGACTACAGTTAATACAATTTAAAGTTATACACAGGTTGCATTATTCAAAAGTAAAATTAAATAGAATTTTTCCTCAAACGTCACCTCTCTGTGATAGATGTAAGGTAACCCCCAGTACACTGGCGCACCAATTTTGGCAGTGCCCAATGATCCGGGGATTCTGGTGTTCCATATTTAGATGGTATTCCTGTGCATTTAAAGTTACTATTGATCCCGATCCCGAAACTGCCCTTTTTGGCTTTTCTAGTACTTTGGAAAGGATGGGTCATACTGTTACTACAACAGTGGCTTACGGTATGGTGATAGCAAAAAGATGTATTTTGAAATGGTGGAAATCAGATTCTCCACCTCAATTTGAATCCTGGCTCAGGGAATTAATAGGTGTGCTTCATATTGAGAGATTGAGGTATGAAGTGTCTGGTAACCCTCAAAAATTTCTGGCTGTATGGAAACCCATTCTAGAACATCTAAACCTTTAGTGGACCCCTGAAGTATGTATATTTCATTGTCATAGGATGCAAATGTTGACAATTCTCAAGTTGTTGTAAGTAATTTGTACCCAAGCTTGTTTTGTTTTGTTTATTTATGTTTTATTATTTTTTATTATTTCAGTTTGCCTTTTTATTTATGGAAGTTGTGTTGAATTCTAATTTAAACATTTATTTAAGTATGGGGTATGAAGTATACAATCTATGGTCATGTGATATGTTTAGTGTGAATCTTGACAGTTATTATTTACTGTCAGTAAGATTGTCATCCTTCCTGTTGTACTTATGTGTTATGTTCTTATAATTGAAAAAATTCAATAAATAAAGTTATAAAAAAAAAAAAGAAAAAAGAATCGCTGACTAGTCGACCTAAAATAATCGTGAATGATCAATCTTGTGATGCTATGGCCAAGCTGCTGCTGAACACAATGTCATAATCTCTGCTAAATGCAATAATAACTAATAATAACTTAAAATATGTCTATAGTTGACGGCAGTTTTCAAACTCATTGATTTACTCATGTGTAAAAAGTACTTTTACTTAAATTGTACATCTTGGAGTAGTTTTTGGACAGCATACTTTTACTCTACTCCTTAAGTAATATATAGTTTGAAGTAACTGTACACCTGTTTGTGTAAAAGTTCCCACTGTGAGTAAAGTAAAGTAAAGTTTTATATTGATGATATTAAATGAATTAAACATTTGTTTCTTGCACAGCTTCAGACATGATGTTTGTCTCAGTTTTATGGTCTATCCTTTGACAATACCAGATGTTGTACTTGATTTAATATTTTGTCCTTCACATTAAAACTTTAAATAATAAATCAGATATTACGTCCAAACAGTTACTTTAACTTGAGTCATAGTTTCCTTAAATACATTTTTACTCTTAGTCATTTCTTGGACTTCTTGGACTTTGTACTTTTACTTGAGTAATATTTTGAAGTTGAATCTTAATTGAGAAAAACTTTTGGTTTACTCCCCCACTGTAGCAAAATAAAATATGTTTATAAAATAATTCTGATGATTTGATTTGGACTATTTTACTGTCTTTTATCAAGTTTCCCTTTCCTCTTCCATTATGATACACAGGTGAATGGGTTCAGTAAGGTATATTTCTAAACCTTCTGAAGCGTTTCTAAATATTACAAAGCCCAGTTCAAACAGAACACAATGTTAACAATATAAAAATGCAATGATTGACAGACGACAATAAAAACACTGCTTTGACCTCATCTTATTATAGCCTCCTGCACACATAATTGAAACCACGCTTCCACGTCATTTCAAACTTAGACTTGAGCACCTGGCAACCCGTTCATGACATTTGCATATAAATGAGTGACTTAAACATTTAGATTACATTGACCTGGTTCACTTGTGCGGCACTAATGTATAGCAGAACAACACACATCTGCGTTGACCTAAATACAAAGCCGACAATTTAGTATCGAGACAAAGCGATGGAACAAGAGCGAGAGACGGGAGTGTGATTGAACAAGTGGTAAACAATCCAAGACTCCAGAGGAAACACTGATGTGCTAATTAGGGCAGAAATGTGATATCTGTCTGTGCTGACAAAAGCTGGGGGAAATGGTCCTGTTTAAGAGCACCACGGGAGGCCACACCCACTCTTCCCTGTGAGGACGGTTCTGACAGACGCTTCTAGTCTTTTAAGTCTCAGTCATTGAGAGAGTGTGCTGGGGCTAGAACAAGACAGTTTAAACAAATGTTACCAGCAACCAAAACTAGGGATGCTCCGACGCCACATTTGCTTAAATTAATCGAGTACTTCAATACCGAGTACCAATACTAGGCATTATTGAGCCACTCCCCTCGGGCAGGAGGCTACGGTCCATCCGGACCAGAACCTCCCGCCACAAGAACAGTTTCTTTCCCTCTGCCGTTGGACTCATGAACACTTTGTAACACCTGTCACTTCAACAATAATACTATTTAAGAACAATCTATTTGCACTACTCATTTGCACATTGCACTATCTGCCAACTGTACATTCTGTATATAGTCTATCTTAGTCTATTTTATTCTTAATTTTATGCATGCCTTTTTATAAATTAAATATATTTTATCCTTTGCTTTATGTTGCACCTACGCCGAAGCAAGTTCCTACGTTTGTGAATTTCACTGACAATGGCAATAAACAATTTCTGATTCTGATTCTGATTCTGATTATTTTCTCAGGGGTTGTACTATAGGAGTAAAACTCATTCATCAAATCCATGGGTTTAAACAAAAATAGGACTTTGCCACAGCAATTAACAATTTAAAACAAATATTTCCAATCTCTTGAAAAGTACTCAACATGTTACCAATAACAGCAAGCTGAAACCCATTGATAAGATTTAGAATTTCCATAAATAAATGTAATTCTGGTACATTTTGGATATGGTATATTTATGGTTTCAACAAACTCAATACCTGTTGACTTGTTTTGACATTAAGAAGAAGTTTTACAAAAATTCTAGAAGAGTTCTTGCCCTTTATCGTCTTGTCTCGTACGTGTTTGAGTTATGGTGCTGTCTGATCCTGTTTTTTGTTGTTTTGGTGCAAACTAAGGCATTTGATTAACCATTGCCTTTAACTTTAACATTACTTGGTTCTTTTACTTTTCTGAAAACATATATCATCAAGCAGCTTAAAGGCAAACATGGTGTACATACAGTAAATTCAAATGTATCTGGTTCACATACTGCTTTGTCATCTCATTTTGCTCCTACACCCTTTGCCGCAACAGTTTGCCCCAGGACACATATTACAGTTTTGTTTCTTGTGCCACTGCGGTGAATTATTAGCTACAAACTTGTTGAGACAGAATCCCATGAATATAAAATTCACAAGACATTTTTCTTCTGTTTCTTGGCGACAATGGGATGTTATAAATCTGAGAAATGCTTCAAGAGCAGGATTCTTTTGTTTACACCTGGCTTGCTTTGTGAGAGTAACAAAAAAAAAATCACTGACGTTTCGTTTTGAGTTGCAGTCTAGTTGAGCTAAACCTACGAACATAAAGTCATTTTTCAGGTAGCTCTGTGTGCGCGTGTGTGACCTCCCTGCAAATGGACTATCCAATAACAGAGGAACACCCAGGAGCAATTCCCTGGATGAGGATGTGAATTATTGACAAGGCACAAGATGGAAGCATCAATCTCTGACACGGGACAAAATGGGATCATATTTACTGAACACATTCTGACAGGGCTGGCAGAAGTACTTCAGATTATTGTCACTTACAAAGATGTCCAAGTATGTAACCATGTCAGAATGTGAAAGAACCATTTCCAATACCATAATCCAATACGTACAGCAATATAGTTATTTTAAAATTGTTTAATTAAGATCCCCATTAGCCGATTACTTAATACCCTTAATGAGGTCCTCTTAAAAAAATGCCATAGCATAATACTAATGAGTAATACGTCAAAAACACACAGTAACAAAACATCCCCAGAACTTTGAAACAAGTTGAAATGGCAATGCAGTAATTGTAATGTTAAAGGAAACATATTATGCATTTTTCATATTGTTTTTAGCCTTTAAACCTGCTCTTGAATGTCTTCAGTTGGACATCTCATATTTTAAAACTAACATGCTTTTAGAAAGAAAAAATTAACTTAACCACTGCATTGGGAGATGCCATTTTGATTTAGCTGTGGCTTCATCGACTGGCGGTAGAGGCAATTACACACATGTAAATGCATACCCACAATGCATTGCAGTAAGCAGTGGATCTGACGTAGTAATCGTGATTAGACGGAAGAAATGCTCAGAGCGAGTCTGGAGCTGATTTAAGGACTCAATACAGCAAAAGATTCTCAAAAAAGTCAATTTAGCATAATATTTGTCCTTTAATGTTCTTCTTCTTGAGTTTAATTGTAAGTGCGATGCTTGGAGCTAATTCTAATGAAATATTGCTCCACGAAAGAATAGCTGACTTTTGAGAATTAGACCAACAAATTCCAAATAAATAACTTGAGACGTAAAGGAGTTCTGTAACTGGCTGTCAGTAGTCAGAGGGGCTGCTAATGAAATCGAAGTCACAACTGCCGTAACTGACTTGCAATCTGATCGCCTCAGAGACATGACGTCAGTTAGTGCTCAACGGGCTGAGCTACTGAAGCACATTTTTGGTGAGCAACAAATCCTTCAAAAAAATGACAAGTAGTAGTTCAAATGGGTGTCCTTGTTCTGCACAATACACACTGGCCATCATTTTTCTAAATATGTAATTTTGAGTCTTGCCAACAAAATAACAAGGAAAGCACAATATGAAATTCAATCTCACTCTCAAATTTTCAATTGTGAAAACGGCACTCTAGTCTAGTATTTCGTTTTTGTTGTCTATAGTAAACTTAAAGAGTCGATCAATTATGTTCAAAACAAACAAAATCAAGTAAAACAATCAAGTCACCAATTTTAATTTTCGATAAAAAAAACAAAAACAAAAAACAACACTATGCAGTATTGTGTTGTCACGATACTACATTTCACATTTGACTTGGATTTAAAGAAATATACTCGATTCTCGATACCATTTTAAATACCAGAACGATAATAATAAATGCTTTTTTATGTCAAGGTAAAGGTTTTAGACAATGGACTGACATTTTCAACACAAAATAGTACTTTTTTTAATGTTAAAATGTGGTCTTATACTAATTCTGATAAGGCTTAAGATTATTCTAAAACTGTTCAGGAAAGGTCACATTTTTTATTTTATATTTATCAATTTATATTGTTTTAGTATTGATTAGCATTTGATTTTCGATGCTTTTGACAACCCTTGCAATACATAGCCTAACTGAATTCTTATGATATTCTTATCACTTTCGCTGTTATAGTAATAATGTGAAATTTGCCATATATTGCACAGCACTAGCAGCAGCCAATACACGAACCAACAACCCAAAAACACCGTGTGACCTCTGGAGCACAAACTAGAGCTAATTCACACCTGACTTTCATTAGAGCAATAAGTACACTCACAGCTCATTTAATGTTCAGGAGCAGCTCCGCGGCTCCCGGCACAACCCATTCAACAGCCTTTTAATGGACTATTTATGCAGATTAGAACACTCGTCTGGAAGGTGGAGCAGAGCGATTGGCATAAAATATACATACATTTGTTTGGTGAAAAACAACGCAGGAGTTGTATATTTCAAGTATTTATAGGTCAGCAAGTATCAGCCTTTTGCTTGCAACTGATGGACATTTCCATTGTATAACTCTTCATCATAAGGACAAAAGAGCTGTACCCATTTTCTTCAGTAGAAAAAACAAAAAAACAAACAGTAAAACTGGTTTTGATCCAGTACAGATGTACTGAAAAAGCAGCTATTCGGGTAAAAACAAGACCACAGTGTGTTGTCTGCATCTAAACAGAGAACAAGTTATTTCTCCATGAACCAGAAGTGTGCTGTTAGCATCCTAGTTGCTGTTAGCTTTACAGTGACTGCAAAACTGTCCACTGAAAAGTGTTTATGAACACATAGTGGTGAATAATTAGAGTGCTTGGAATGCATTACATAAGTAAGCAATGCATGTGGACTGTTGCAAAGAGTTAAAAAGGAGCAATTTTTCACATTTAAAAAAATCTGGTACAGCATCTTTAATAACATATCGTCACCCTGGTGCATATGTCATCTTGTAGAGTTAAGCCATTTGCACGGCAAGCAAAGAAATGGTAATGTCATGTTTTATTCTTAAAGGAAAAATATTATGCATTTTTTCATATTGTTATGAGCCTTTAAACATGCTATTGAGTACCTTAAATTTGCCATCTCATGCTTTGAAACAAAAAAGAAAAAGTTTATTATGCTCCAAATGAGAAATAATTTCTCTGCTCTGCGAAATGACACATACTAAGTGCATTCAGCCAGCAGATGGCGCCTAGCACTATGCACATATAGAGACTATGTCACACGCTATTATCAGGTTACTAGTAGCAGTGATCGTGTTTAGACGGCATAAATGCTCAGAACGAGTCTGACGATGACTTGTGCTGGAGCTGGAGATTCTGGGAAAAGCAACATATAAAATCAGGAAAAACGCCACGGATCGAGGGAGTTGAGCAGGGAGTGTTTTTGACGGTCGGAGGGAGAGGTTTTTCAAACTAACATTCCTCAAAATGACGTGAATGCAGCTAAATGCTACTCCACGTATGTTTTTCACGACGGAACATTGTTAGAACAAGTCATCCTTGTTTTATGTTGTTTTGTATGAGTGCTTGGAACACTTTTCAACCTGAACTGAAGGTCTGTGAGCTCTTTTAAGGGATTTTCACTCCATTACAAAAAAAAGTGAGAATCCTTTGAACAAAAACATGGTTAATAAATAAATGAATTTTCTTAGTTGTTTTTTGCCAACATACCTTCTCTGATAAATAGATTCAAATATGTGAAAGAAGACTAGAACTACTACCACCATCTCCTACAACACAAGATATGTTGGCATACATGCACACTTTTTGTTTGCCGTTTGTTGACCTTCAAAACACATTCAAATAAGACAAATAACCCAGGGGCTGCATGACTCTGACACACTGCTGTTTCACTGCTAGCAGACATGCAATAGAGCTTATATAAAGAGCACGGTCCCTTTAAGCCAAGCTGTGGCACACACTTGAAGAGGGGCAGGGAGTGCACGAGATGGACCCAACACAAAGCAAGACAAAGAAACTCTGCTATTTACTTGCAAATTACCAATTAATAAATACTCATTTAGTCTGACCTAGCCGTTTTGCCTCTTAGTGTTTAATATTCTACAAATGAAGAAGCAGGTAGGAGGGAGGGTTGATAAAAATTAGGCAACAATATCAAAATGCATCGACACATTCAACACCACGTGCGATCAGAAAACACATTACAGCGAAATAATAGAGTTTTAGTTGCAATCACAATTTCATGGTGAATACAAGCAAATTAGAAAAGCTGCAATGGTAGGATAGATCATTTTTTCTGCAACAAAAGAAAACATTTTATGTGGTCTTATTTGTAGAAATAACAGTTTGACCAGTCAACAAATCGAAAAAATAATCGCTAACTAGTCGACTATTTCAATAATAACATAATAATGGCTGCAGACCTACACTCACATTATAATTACTCCTCGATGTGTGATCTATGAACTCAATCTTGATCTAAAACAAACACAATCTTTAATCTGAAATGGCATTTGTCAGGAAAAAAAACTGCACTTTCTCCACGTTCCACCCAAACACCTACACCTAATGTAGACAAAATGGATATACGTGCATGTCCACCTACCCTCCATTGAGATGAATGGGTTGGTGCTTGGGTTCACGCTCAAGCTGCTGTAGGACTCATCGACAAGGTCACTCTCTAAATGCCATGCTGTGGTTGACCTGTTTGCAAAGTCAAAATCTGCCCCATTGCTAATTTTGGCATCCATGTCGTAGGGACTTTGTTGGAAAGCAGGTTGGCTCGTTTGCCCGTGATCGCTGAACCCTTTGGGACTAAGAGGCACCGGCAGAACTACACCCCCTGGTTCTTTTTCCAGCCTAAATCCGTCAATCGGAGGTTCCACAGGTGTCATGGCATCCTTCAACGGCGGGAGAGGAGACAAACAGAGTCGTGGTTCTTGGGGCGATTGGCGCAGATCGATGTGTGTTGTCCCTGCAGCGGACAATGTTGGCGGGGGCGTTGGCGGTTGATCTTCAGCCACTGTCAACGACCTCTTCATGGAGTGTGGGGAGCGACGCGGACCACCTATTGGTGACATGAGCTGGTCCGACCCATCACCGCCTGGGTACTTATCGGACAGATCCAGGCTGGCTGGTACCGAAAGATGGGTGCATTCGGACATCGCCCTCCGCATGGCTTTCCTCTGCATCTGAGCTCGTCCCATCAGACAAGGCTCCAGATCTTCTTCTTCCTCCTCCTCTTCCATCTCCTCCTCTTCTTCACTATTGTCTCCAGTGGAACCTTCTACCATGCGACCAGCTAAGGGCGACTCCGCTCCAACCAAAACATCTCCAGAACTTTCCATCTTGCCTACGATGCAATACTTTGAAGCTACCTGGGGCATGGCAACTTTTGGGCTTGACTGCGGGAAATCAGAATTATCCCAAGATTCCGATGGCGAAATTCCTTCAGTTGGAGAATCATCCATTCTTGTTGGATCTCTTGGCATGGTAGAAGGAGATGACCCACCTTGAGAAGACAACTGCGCTGGGGAAGGTGACGGGGAAGACGAGAGACTATCCGGGCTCTCCCCTGCGCTTCCAAGTGAGGCATTGCCCAAAGAGGGGCTGGTGGACATCCCTGACATCCGACCTGGAACCTTCAAATCTGCATCCATGCCACCTCCTCTGGGCTGCTCAAAGAAACACAGCTTATCTTCATCGGTAAGCCCTGCTCCCGGAAGAGAACCTCCGCCGACCATGAGACCCCTCGGAGAAGTGCCCATGTCCTGCCAATCCCACGACTGAGGTGGCCCCGCGGTCGATGACATGGCCGGGACCTTGCAGAGCTCGCTGTACTCTGAGAATGGATTGGAAGAGTGTTGGTCCGAAAGAGAAGACATGCTGTCCCCCTTTTGGCTTTTGTCTCCCTGGTAAAGAAGTCCTTTTGTCTTGATTTGTCCCACTAACTTATCTGCATGTAATATCTGGCAGGTCTTTTGTGGTCTTGCTTTCGCTCGTGTGTAGTGAATGCCCCACTCGCACACACTGACGCTCCCCCTGGATGTGCAGCTCAGCCTCTGTCTCCCTCTCTCTCTCTCTCTCTCCATGGCTATCATGTGACGTGGTTGTGGGCGCTGAGTGGCCGCTGCATGCTACACAAACTCCGCCTCCTGTGGTGGAGTGAGTAGGTAAGCCCCCCTCCTCCTCCCCACAGAGCATCCCCACGACCCGGTTTCTCGTTCTGTCAGTTAGCAGAGAATATACTAAAAAAGTGAAATATGTAAATTAATAACCCGAATAACACTACAATTTATTAACTTGTTTTAATACATTTCAAGTTTGAAAGGATTAAGTTTTTATTGTATTATTTTGATTACTCCATTGAAAGACAGAACACCCCGTCCCCTTTGCATGTGATGAAGAAAAGAAAAGAAAAGAAAAAGTTTTCTCTAGTTTGATTTTGGTAATATTTCTGGTAGGACATAGGCAGCCGATGTGACATACGTAGAAGTAATTCCATAACAGTTACCAATTAGTCTGGCGATTATTATTTCTATTAATCGATTTGTTGTTTACAATGCAAATATCACCTGATGAAAAAATGTTTACTAAAGATGAAGTTGAAGTGAAGCCATTTGAGTTTTCTGGTGGAGTATTTTCATGAAACCAACACTAAATTTACACATTTACACACCTCAAATGTGACTAAATTTGAGTCATGAAACCTCTTGCTCATGGCATGTTTAGGAACCTATGTAAAAACCAATACACAATCAGTCAATTACTAAATCAGTTAATTAGTTATTTCAATGATAGATTAGTTGCAATTAATCGAGTAACTTGTTTCAGCCTGAAAATTACATGGCAACATATTTTGTTAAATGAATGTTATAAATGTGCTTGTTGCTTAAAAATTGTCCCTCCTTGTCAGGTGAATTTTGTGTATTGGTGACCTAAAACAAGGGATTCCTTTTTACAACTCATTACAACATAAAAAAACAACACCAAAAAACATAGTTATATGTATATGTATTGTAAATCTTGATTACATCCTTACCCCAACTGAAACTAAGAGCACACTGAAATTAGTTAAACCATCAAAAAGCAATGAAATAATCTGGACCTAAAACCATTCAAATCCATAGTCTGAATGGTGCATTGATAGTATTTTTTGCAGTGCAGCGCAGGAGAGAGAAGAGAGAGGTGGGAGGGGCAATGAACCCAGGAACCTTAGCGATAGTACACATTTCTCACATGTGTACATGAGTGTGTACATGAGCGTGTGCATGTTTGAGGTCTGTGTGGAGAATTTCCGAGTGACCTACTGGAACACTATCAAAATTTTTTTTCTGACCCAATTTTGAACACTTTAAACTAACCCTTACATCCACTAAGAAAGTGTGAAATCCATTACAGCAGATGCATCAACATAAATACATCTAAAGAGTGAATGTTGCCACTTTTAAACCATTTCAAACTAGTACATCGAGCAGCAGGGATAGGATCACACAACTGTTTGTTTCTCACTTCATTTGAGACATGACAGATTTTAATTAGTAGCACCAAACCTGCTAGACGCCAAATACAAAATAATATGAATAATATGTTGCATAATAGTGCTTTTACTGTGCACAGAGTCCCCTTATAATTTCATCCATTATTCATTCACTCTCCACATTTGGTAGCGATTAGCTATTTTTGAAGCAACAGCTGCCTGGAGGCAGACTGATGGAACTAAGGCTGCCAATCAGGGCCATCTGTGGCTCCAACATCAGCTGGTAAAGCAACGTTTCATCTGGTTCACCTTGGAGCAGGTTGGTGCGGTCTGAAAAGGTCTCCACCATCTAAAGTGAACAGTACCAGTGTATTCGATCCAAAGTAGACCGTGACAGGTATAGCTTCCAAAGCGGACTGGTTTGCTTTTGGTTTCTGGAACGCTTTAGAGAGAGATGACTGGATAAGAGAGAAAGCAGGTGAAAACAAGACGGCAAAAAGCCAATATAAAGAAAATAATAATTTCTCACTAAACGCTGAATTGATCTTGTGATAAACTGCCATATTTCCAGTGATGCTAACTCATATGTTGAGCCTACATGCTTAGCAAGACAAAGTTATCCAAGCTATCCAAACCCAATGTATTACATAAAGAGACTTTAAAATGAGGTGGAGGCGCTTTGCAGCAAAGTGAAATAAATGGAAAGCTGCCAAAAAAAAAAAACGGAAGTCCTTTCTTGTTTTCTCTAGCTTCAGTAACAGGGCCACAAACTTGGAACTACACAACAATTTTGTGAATTGCAAAAATTGACTTCATGTAATTATATAACGGTATGTTAGTCTATATTGTGCAGTACTACACACAGCCCTCTGCAGACAAACAAGTCACTTTAGGTAAAACGACAGAAAAGGCCTTGCATAATTCTTCGATGGCTTTTCACATCAATCATTGTGTGAAAAGGGGAGAGCGGTGAGGGATGTCATGGTAGGTCAGAGTCAGACTGATGGGAGGGTGACAGTTACACAGGGCTGTCCCAGATGAGCCTGTTCTGTTCTGTGTGTGATGTGTGTGTCCAGTGCTGGGGGTCACAGCAGCTGTCCGTCTGATTGCAGCTTTGGCTCTAAACACCAGTGTGGAAGAGGCAGGCAGACAGTCACACTGGGACACAGCCAGGGGACCAGGCCATGGTCCAAACAGAGCCTGCTTACATAACAGTCCAAATATTTCCATCTTACTCATGTGAAGGAAGAAACTTGAACAAAAATGGCATTGTAAATCAATTAAACATAGTTTGCAAAAAGATGACAGAAGTGTAGTTGAGTTTCCCTCCACTTTCCCTCCGCTTTGGAGTGGATCAGGATGGTCCCGAAAGAGTCTCCACTGTGTTAAGTGAACTGTACTGGCCCATTTATGCAATCCAATCCAAAAGGCGGTCTGGTTCGCTTTGGCTCTTGGTACGCTTTTTACTGAGATGATTGGATAAGGGAGAATGCAATGACTCGCAAAATGGAAAAAAGCATATAGTAGCAGAAAATGATAAGATCTCGCCAAATGATGAGTTGATCTAGTTATAAACCACCGGATTTCCAGTGATTCAAGTCTCATATGTTGAGCCCACATGCTCAGCAAAACAAATTGGAAGTAGTTGGTGGTTTACTCCTCTCACAGCAACACAAACTTGGAATTGGTGAACATCTTTTTGTGAATTGGTGCGATTGGTGTAATGATTAAGTATAATTCAGGTACAATTTAGATTTTATTTATTAAGAAAACTTGGGTTATGTTTGGGTTTCACCATGAAAAGAACCAGTCCGAAGCACTAAAGTACGAACCGGTCCAGGGCCAGTCCAAACGTGGCTATATTGTTGTTGTGTTTCACTGTGAAAGATGCCACACTCACATTTACATATGCAACTCCTACAAAATAAAGCAATAAGCTAGAAGATTGTGTAATGAATTGATTTTATTTTTCATTTTAAAAGACGCTGTACCAGATTTTTATTGTATTTAAACAGGAAAACCAGAGCTAGACCATTCTAAACTTCATTCTAAAGCAGTCCACGTGTATCACTCACTTTCCTAAAGCCGGGTGTCCACTGTACGATTTTTTCCGTCTTATGAATGATTTATGAATGTCACACTGCAAGACATCATGAATTAAAAGTCGTAAGACAGAACGCAGTCACATTGTGTGATGAATCATATCATCAATCGAAGCTACGGCAAAATATCAGGCTCTAGTGCTCCGTGTGGGAATGTCATCGCAGTTGTACCTGTTACCGGAGACTAGTGCGACATGCTTGCTGTGTTTTTGCATTTGTAGAAGTTGCTAAATGAAAGAGAAATGAGAAGATAAGGTCCCGTTTGTGGCGGAGCTCTTCTGCCGTCTGCGGCGCGTTTGTGTTTGCATTTTTGACAAAGATTGACCATAGATGCAGTGACAGGAGGCTCACTCTGCAACCAAGATTCCAAAATATCAAACATGTCTGATATGAATCGTAGCTTGTCTTTGATTGTACGATGGTTCTAAGTTTAGTCTTTGTTCCTCTGAGATCTACGAGCCACGATTTTGAGCTACAACTCAAGATTCTTCCAACGATCAGAAATCTCATGTCGCAGATGAACAATGGATCCCAGCATCTTAAATATTCACCGCAATGAGTTTAAAAGTACTTTCACAACTCTGAGCCCAGAGTGAGTTTTGTCATCAGGGTAAAGCTAACAAATATCAGCAGGCTAACGACACACTTCCTGCTTCGTAGAGAATAAAATGCTCAATAATCAGATGCAGAGAGAGTGCTGTGGTCTCATATCACCTTAACAGACCCTTTTACAATATATCTGTAATAGGAAAAAAATGATTTTACTTTATTGCATGAAGAAAAAACAAACAGACCCTGTTAATTTGAACTAGTCTAGGGTTAAAAATAAGCTACCAAAAGACATCTTATCGAAAAATATAGCAAATGGCACCAAATCAGTCATCTTCATTTCAAGAATCAATTAGTCACGGCTAATCAGTCAGTCTTAACGCTTCTTCTTCTAAGATCTAATACCAAGCAGCCAACTGTAACCATCATGCCACCATCCATAGTCCTTACACCCAGCCTTTTCCCTCTCTCTTGTAGGTGCACAGAATTTAAATGAAGGTACTTGAATGGTATTCCAAAGCACACGTCTACTTTGAGACAGACTCCGGTAATCCCCAGCCTTCCCGGCAAGTGAAAGAGTTCAATTCTAAGAGGAAACATTTCTTCAAAAAACGTGAAACGGCCAAGAGATTCCAAGTGGAAAGAGGATTACGTCAAGCAGGCATCGGATAAGGAAAATGGTGGACTAGATAGACGAGACAGAAGAAATGGGACAGTTAAAGGTGATACAGATGGAATGGAACTGCCTCAGCATTTGCATATTATAATCTATGTTATCGTTCTATATCTGTGTAGTACAAGGTTATAGGAACTAGGGTGGGATTTTATGCATTGTTGATGACTATTGTAAACTACTGTATGTAACCATTTGATAACATCCACCATGTTTTCAAGTTCAGACAAAAAGAGTAGTTTATTTTGTTTACTTGCCTTATGTGCCTTAATGTTTACTTGCACACCAAAAATCTGATCATTATCTTATTTCTGAAGTTGTCAGATTATTGAAATGTCATGTAAACAGTTCCATCTGATGTGAGTAATATTGTTTTCTCTCTCATTGTTCATGACGCAAAAAAAAGTTTGGTTTTTTTCCATTGTACTTTTTCTTAAAATAAAACATGTTACCAGGTGTTTGTTTATATGCCTAAGAGACATCGGATTATCACAAACACCAAGAACGAGATAGAATTATTTAGTTATCTGATTATAGTAGTTATCGATTTTTTACTGGCTATGAAACAGTACCTGGTAATATATAAAAAAACCAAACAGAAAACAACCGCACTCCCCAATTAAAACAACAATCATTTCAGAATATCACAGTGAACAAGAGACAAACATGCACTCTGTGGGGGTAAGGGTTGCAGTTTATTCTGTTCATCAGTGCACATTTTAACCTCGTTCAGGAGAATTACAACTTGAAGGAAATTGCAAATCTAAGGCTAGAATCCCGTGCGATTCAGAACATGTTTGCCAAGGTCTAAACAACAGGGTTAGCAGGTTATTTATATCATTTGTGAAATTATGTTAGCAAAATCAGTAATAGATAATAAACCGCTAATTGCAACAATTCAAACTGCAATTTCAATTCAATTGCAATATATTTTGCAAACCCTAATCTGATCTGTAACTTGGCATAGGGTCACTTGCTTGTTACTTGATCATTTAATACCATACTGCGGGAATATTCCAGACAAAGCAACAACAGAGAAAAGCAGGTGGCAGATCCTCCACCAGAAAAGTATTATATACGGTGCACCTTTAAAGAATTTCCTTAAAATATTCTCAGCGCACGTCAAGTTTTCCTGCCACAGCGTTATATGTTTGGACAGTAGTCACTATGGGCCTGTCGCCATGGTAGCGCAGCCTTCTGTATCCCTGTACAGTCGCATCAGAGGTGCTGTCTCTGGGCTGTCGGACCGGCTCACGGTGCACGTCTGTTCCCTCCATCACACTTCGCAAATCCACGTCGACTCGTACTATTGAACTATGTAATACACACGGCTAAAAAGAATCCACCTGGATTCAACAGAGCAAATTAGCAACTGCACGTTCAGCAATGTTTTGTGCTTATTCTTGGGGCTGTAGTCTTTTAGTCGTTTAGTCAATTAATCGGTCAGTGGTGTTTGAGTCGACCAACAGTTTTATTAGTTGGCTAATTATTTTTATTTCAATTAAGAGAATTAACACGACAAAAATAGCGGAAAAGTGAAGATATGGAATGGGTTAGCTAACGATCTTGGAGTGAATAATGAGTTTAATCTAATTTATATACATATAAATACA
The DNA here is from genome assembly GCA_019453435.1 of Rhinogobius similis. Classification (NCBI taxonomy): domain Eukaryota; kingdom Metazoa; phylum Chordata; class Actinopteri; order Gobiiformes; family Gobiidae; genus Rhinogobius; species Rhinogobius similis. The sequence continues at coordinate 25,868,803 of CM033639.1, read as the reverse complement.
CGGTTTCCCAGTACTTTTCTGTATAAAGTGTTGTTGTTTTTTGCATGAAAGCCAGTGCAGTTGGAGTTTTTTGGTGCAGTTTGGGTCAGATACAGAGAGCTACTTCATAGTTTTGCCACACCCCCTTTTTAGTCGATAAGACAGGTCTTGAGTCGACCAAGAATTTCCATCCATGTATTCTCTCATTTTTCTTTGCTGATGGCACAGGCATATTCAAGAGGACAATGACAGAATTCCTCGAGATGAGAGTGTGAACAAGAGGTTGACGAGCAGCAAAAGGAAATTATGCAATTGAAAACTTTTAAATGTGATTCTGAATCTGACATTTGCCACAAATCCTGTATTGTAGTGAATGTCCTACCCCGCAATGGAATGTTGAATAATTCTTTGATTTAGTTGAAGGATGTTTACACAGTTTCAACAAAATACAGCAATATTTAAAGAGGCAGACCATGGGGGTAATGGGATGAGCTCATGGAGTTTGGGCCAAATCAAAGTGCTCGAATCCCTCTGAGGCCTGCTAATGTATAACAGGCACTCAGGCAGACACTAATGGGACACATCCACCGAGAGATACAGGGTGGGATCGTCCAGGTTTAAATCATGTAAGGTTTTATGTTACAATGTCCAACATAATCCCTTAATGGCCCACCTGTCAAGTAAAAACATTGGATGACAATCGTTTTGTTTAATTTTGTGATTCAAGATTACACACTGGCAGAATATTTTCATTTCAAGCTTCTAACAGAACAAATGTTTTCGAGTCACATTTTTGACTTTTGAGTAGAGCGGCCGCTGGAGAGTGACAGGGACCCAAACAAACCTCTGCTGCGGTTCTTTGAGGAGCTGTCAGCGGCCCCTTCCCACCGTCTGTTCGGAGCAAAGTTGGACACATTTTTTCAAAGGAGGTGGTGCAGCATTATTAATAATTTTGAATAGGGTTGAAAATCAAATCAAACTGTCATTACTGAGGATGTTATAGTGATGATAAAGTTTTTTTTTGTTTTGTTGTGTCTTTATTTACAAGTGGTCCAAAACCTCGAAAAAGTTCTTTCAGTGGATAATGCCATGTCAAGGCTATAAAAAAACTGACAATGCACAAACTCTATTCAAAAGACAAAAGGGAAAACCTCTAGGGAGAGAACCCCCAGACCCCTCTACATGTTTTGGGTGACATTTTGCTGAGTTGCAAACTATCAGAGCCCTGCCCCGGGTGTCAACAGTTACACCAGCCTGTCACACCAGCCTGCAATGGGAAGGGGATTGTGACTTCAATGAACAGACTGGGATTTGCTGGTGTTTCAATCTGAAAGTGGTAAAACGTCAATATAAATGCATGCAGGCATAAACGACATGGAGCTATGACTAACAATTTAAATGTAAAAACTGAGAACAGGGTCTTTAATAATATGTACGCTAAAATGTTTTGCTGCTCTTCTGTTACAATGAACAAATGCAGGATAAAAGCAGATGCTGGGATGACTTAGCAAACAAACATCTATGCAACAAATGTATCCATACTCAACCATCCAACAGTATGTAATGAATGCGGACCACTTCCATGCCGAGTGCTTTGGTGTGTGGCTTTGTTAAATTTAATCCACCTAAAAATATGCAATAGAATCCTTCGCCGTCTGAATAGTTTTTGTGCTCCTTCCCCAATCACAACTCTGGATATAAAAAGCAGTGCTGATGGCTGAGGTGCGGAGGAGGAAGAGGACGGGATGCTAGCGAGACGTAGCATCTTTAGCAAAGTCTATTTTTAGCGTGTTGTGTTCCTTCCATGGCCCATCACAACACCCACGTCCTCTCCGAGCATCTATTGTTTCCTTGGGAGCCCCTCAACACATCAGTCACCACAGAAACTGTTGCTGGTTGCCTTGGAAACGTGTGGGCTAATCAGTGGTAGAGCCAAAAAGATGAGGGACAAGAGGTTGAGATTTTGTGATGAGAGTGAAGGAGAGTGGTTTTAAAATGGTTTAAAAAGGAAATGAAAAGTCAAACGATTGCTTTTGGTAGTGCAGAAGTGATTTCAGCTCACTGATTGCAAAAAGATGTATTTCCCTGACGTGACAAAAGGTAATAAAGCCAGTGCCGCCCCATGGTTAAACTAAACGCTTGCCATCCCACCACTGCAGAGAATTAGAAATATACATTAAATAAACAACACAAATTTGAAAAAATGTGGGGACCATTTATAAACTTTGTTAAAGGCTTTTCTGATGATTTGACTAACTTTTAAGTATCCTGCAGTGATCACTATATCTGGAGAACAATACAGAGTAGACTATGAGAAGTCATTGTGCCGATTTATTTTTGTTATATTTCAGTTTTTATTTTTCTTATTAATACTATGTATAAACATTTTCACGGAAATTTCTGAAATGGGAATATCTGAAATTGTATAGACATGACAAAAATATTTAATTAAACAGATATGAAAAAAAAATACTGGTAATATTTAGTTTGTGCTTTTGAGAAACATACAAGTTCAGTTACATTATGCTGCAATAGTGCATTTGTGCTAAAAAAAAACCAAAAAAAACAAAGAAGTGTAAACTTATATTATTCTATTTTAGATGATTAGACAGCGTTACTAGAAAAACAGATACATTCAGCATCTTTCCCACAACAGTGTTATTACAGCTTACAGTACAACAGACTGGAGTCACAGAAACCATTTTACCAATTTACATTTGTTTCACACATCATAATATCACACCATCATTAATTTAGAGTGAGGGTGCACTGATATATCAGCCCAGTATCGGTAATGGCCATTGAGTGATATCGGTTTAAGCCAAAATCACAGATATCAGCGCTCCGACGTTACGCTCCGGTGACAAAAGAGTTAACTCTGCAGAAACAGGAAGAAAGCAGTAGCTCCCTTCATAGAGGCTTTCTGCAGCTTTATTCAAACAGAACAGTCTGTAACTTTAGTCCAGTCTTCATTTGGAGTTAAAAGACCCAGAAACGATAAAGTTATGGACTTTTAAAAGCTCTAGAAATCATGATAAATTATATACACCCGCGACCCACGATAAATGCAATGTAATGTAATGTAAATGCAACATTATTTGACTAGTCTTTCTCCTGAACAATCACTTTAAACATGTTCACTCCAAATAATGTTTGTGGGAGAGGTTTAAAGAAGAAGAAGTAGTGTCTGAACAGACACAGAGCGATGAGAAGCTGCACTTCCAGTCAGTGGAGGAGGAACAACACGATGACACACACAGAGGGACAGTCAGACTTTAGATGAAAGTGAAGGCTAATTTTACTGTAAAGAATAATCATATTAAATCTTACGGTCTACTTATATTTAAACATAGTGCTAAATTAATTATAGCTCTATCAAATGTTATTTAAAAAAAGTATTATGTTATATACATTTTGAAATATATTTTATTTAGAAATAACTTATAAAGGGGACCTAGTTTACAGCTATATTTCTTTGTTCAAAATATTTGAAAGTGTTTAAAATGGACATACACAAGTGTTCAAAATATGCAAACATGACAAAGAAAATATCGGCTAAGTATCGGTTATTGGCCCTAGCTAGTTCAATAATATTGGTAATTTAGAGTAAATATATCTCTAATTTAGTTTGACTGTTTGGCATGCATACGCTTTGCTCCTCATTTTAACATCAGCATATTTTGTAAATACTTTGTACAGTTGTTTGAGATGGTATATATTTAAACAGCTCATTTGAACTGTTTCATAAATCAACCCTGCACCGCTCGATGCACATATTTTTCAGTACAAGTGGTTGTGGTTTATTGGAATTTGAATCTAGGACAGAAGACAAAAGACATCACTACTGCCAACTTGTTCTCACAACCATTAATCTCTCACTGCATTCTCTCCCCTGCTTTACCCAACTTTCACCGCAGCAGCATAGACATCACTCTCCTCTGCCTCTCCATCTCCTCCTCTTCACCGATAGCTGCTGATGCACTGAGGGGTGAAGCAGTCTGACGCAGACTATGCAGACTAAACAAAAACTGCTAACACTGAAGCTATCGAGTCCATTTCAACACTGCTATTATCTGAACAAGTCTGGTGAAGGTAAATGGACTTTAAAAACACGGAGGCGCCCTGCTGGAGGTGGGGCCCAACATTATAGTATGGATACAAAAGCCCAAAAGTCATCTTAAAACAGCATGAGCCCGTGTGTCAGCCTGCCTCATCAGGTGGAGAGAGGATTATTCCGTATTGTGACAGCTCTCCTCGCACATCTCATTTCCCTGTAAACTCAAAGGCTACAGTAAATCCCAAAGCAAAACGTTTCATCTGTGGCTAAGACTGCCTTTGATGACATTTAAAAAATCATAAATCCATCCGCCGCCCCTCCGACACCAACTTTTTGACCCTGTTTTGAATAGGCATATTTATTTAGCGTGTTTTCTGTATTAAACCTGCTTAAATTCTGCCACCACATGCTGCGATCTGGTCTAAAAGCGCAAATGGTTGTTGCTCCACTTCAATTTACAACATATAAAGCGAGCTCTGACAACATGAAGATGTGCTGAGTTACATAATGCAGCTTTAAAAACATACTGCATCATTAATCGCCATATTTATCAGGATTTTTGTTTATTTCCTTTATATATATATTTGATTGGAATTAAAATTAAGGCTAATTATACTTTATTTTGTAAAATATCTATACAACCCACACATCGACAGAGTATATCAGCCATTCTAAACAATCTGTAACGACCTCTACTTAGAATGTTGCTTATTCTTAGTTTCATGTTGATAAGGTCATGTTAAATATGCTCTATTTCACCCATTTTTCAGTTAAAGACATCCAAGATTCTACAAACATTATTGTATCCGTGTTTAAATTGATATTACATTATTTGAAGCCACTATTTCTGTTCAAATCTAAGGTTGTATCATAAATGGTGTGTACGTTCTCCGTCACAGAGAGCTTTTGGAGCCCGACAGTCCTGTGCTGCTGTGTCATTATCATAGACCATCATTAGAGCCGGCATCTGCTACTGTTTCTGCACCAGTAGTAACCGCACTTTTGTCTCCATGGCAACGCACCCCCCACTTTTTCAGGCTATTTATTTTGTTCATATTTGCGAGAATTTTATGTATGTGACCTTTTTGCTCTGCTCACTTTAGGACATTTCTATCCGACCGTGTTAGCAGTCACGCGCTGAAGTGGTGACTCTGCTAATGGCATCATTATGGAACTAAAGCAATTTAAAGTGTGATTCCCGAGCAGAAGTTTGTCTATAGGGGGTGGAAAGGGGTAATGACGCGGATGGAATTGCTAAGTTCAACAAAGCCAAATAAAAACATACTTTAGCTTATGCTGTAGTGCATAACATGTTTTACTTTTAAGCCATAGTAGTTTAGTTTTTCTTTGACTACAGTAATTGAAAACTTAGTCATAAAACATAATATCAAGAGCTATTTTAGACATGATTTTAACCAGGTTAAATGCTTCAATTAAAGGTGCACTTCATCGCTTTTAAAGTGCGTATGACGGGTTTTTATGATTTTCTAATTTTGACTTTATTCAGTGTATTAATACTTTGTGTAAATACAAATTATAGTTTTGCGCCAATCAAGTCGCTATTTGTGGAGAAAAGTTGAAAAATCTGTCGACAATTACAGGAAGTAAATAAATCGATGACGTCACACTGGGGAGACAAAGGCCATGTATAATTTACACAAAATAAACTACATTTTTGACCCTTTAAACTTTGATCCAACAAAATAAAAGTGTTCACGTGTGTTTTTCTTTGTCAAATGAACAAAATCTGTGACGTTTGGCCAATGTACAGTGTGGTTGCTATGGTGATTTCCTAGCGTGATGTCATACTTTACAACCAGGAGTAAAATTTAAAGTCTAAATTTTGTAAACATTTTAGTAGAAATTTGAATATATTTATCTGAACTGCCTTTTAGTTAAATGTGTATTTAAACTTGTCAGAGGCCCGTTAAGGTACCTACTTATTTCCATGGAGATGTTTTTTTGAAATGTTCCAAAACAATCTCGCATGGATCCAGTGTATTTCCTGTGATGCTGACTTATATGTTGAGCTCACATGTACAATATATTAAGCATTTTTACTCAGTAATCTCTTTTAGTATAATTCACCCAGTGCTGTCTGTTTTGACTTGGATATGATTTCCATTGTATTTAGCACCAAATTATTTAAAGATGTAGCCTAAGGTCCAAATAAGAGGTATTATGCAGTTATTTTGCCAATGTTAACATTTAAATAGATATTTTTAGGATTGGAATGTTACTTAACCTTTTGAAGCTCTAATCCTGTGAGTGTCCTGTGTAGTATGCTGCTCCTTATTTCCTCATAGAAGGCTGGCAGAGACCTGGTTCAGTCTTTGTTTAACACCAACTTCTCTTGACACACCGCAACCTGTACCCATCACACAATTAAAACTGCCCTTGAACACACTCAAGAGAGGGCAGCACCTGAACTATCCAACATTCAAACTAGGTAGTGTGCCTTTGAAACATTTCTGAAGTCTTTTCTGTTTTCATGGTTAGCACTCTCTTGTTCCCTGGGCCTGTCCCTGGCTCAGTCCTGTCTGCTTCATGTTTAGTGCAGGTTTTTCTCCTGAGCGCCGCACACAGGAACAACGCTGTCATCAGTTCTATTGTTCAACGTTCAGTTTCATACATTTGCTGTTATATACTCTTTGGCTCAAACTGTAGGACCTACTTTATGAAACAAGAGCGGAAGTTGTTCTACTTAAAGTGAAAACAGGGCGACCCAGAAGCCCCAGAACAATGGTCGTCATCAGGCCATTATATAACGTGGTTTCCAAAAGAATAGACAGTAACGATAAACAGCCAGGTTACATGAAGTGATTTACTTGTATATTGTCAGAAGGATAATATTGTAGCCCTTTTAGAATTAGAGGCTGCTTGACATGTGTGATTCAGCACCATGGACAGTGGCAAGGCAGTTGAACAGTTCAAAACAATGGGAGCTCAAGGGGGTCGCGGGTTAGTAGGACAACTTATGATTCAATATTCACAGTGTCAGCACAACAGACACCTCTCTAGACACCTCATCTAACATTTAGTGTTAAAGCACGTGACACATTAAAGGACCCACAACCATCTGCTGGCAGCAGCGGGAGTTACCATGGGAAAATAAACAAACGCTAGCTTGCCCCCGACATGCTAATACAAGCATGTAGTTGTACTGATCGCCATCAAATGTAATGATTTGTGAACTTAAAAAGCTCAAGTGATCTCAGAGCTCTACCTATGATGTCACAAATCCGGGAAATTCACAATGAAGTGTTTTCTGAGGCTCAGAGGAGAGGACTTACTAAAGAGAATTCAAACTAAATACAACTACAGATATGGTCTCTCAAGAGTTCATATCGCCATATCTTGAAAAGTCAATTTAGCATACCATGTATCCTTTAATTAACATATGTTGTTTCTTTACTTTTGACACATTTGGAATTAGGAGTTCTATATAGTAGGAATATCTTCTGCTGCTCTCTTACTTTCATTTCACATTTGCACACTTAAATTGGGTGCCTGACATGTTCTAGTAGCTAAAGTGGGGACTGAAGCAAGATTTAAACATGGTCAAAAGTTCATTTAGTCCAATACTGAATGTTTGTCTTTAAAAACAAACTTATGGCTACATTGAACAACTATTCCAAAAACAGTAATGTGTCGACCCTGAAGTTGAATCCAAGTTTGTCTGTAGAACTATCCATTCCAAATGCGTGTTAAGCCTCACACAGAGCCCACAGTGGTGCGTGTATGTGATAACCTGCAGTGACTGCTGTTCTGTTCTGTCCAGCTCTGGCCCCTGCAGTTGTTAGAATCAGGCTATTCCAGACACCTCCCCCAAAGACGCCACACATCATCAACTCACAAGCCCAACAAGCGGAGCAGAGAGGAGCCGTACTGTACAAGTGTCCCTCCTAGGCATCCATAGCACAGGCTGAACCGGGCCAGAGCAGCGACAACAGCGTGTGGTCAAAAATAGCCTGCCGCTCCTGTAAACTCAGGTCTTTTGAGGATTTGTATAGCGTGATGTAGCTTCGGAACTAGATAAAAAAAAGCAATAACATGAGACAAGCAAGCTGCCGACCCGACGTATGAAAAGTTACATAAGGCACGTTGGTGAGACAAGAGTATACAGCTAGAGTAAACAGGAAAATACTTTGGTTTATCATCAGCTCTTTCTGCATTTACTTCCCCTCTCTGCCCTCTATGCCATGTTTTAACACCCATCTACTGAGTGGGATTGAAATAATGTTAGATGGATTCTCCCCGGGAAACATGTAGTTCGTCTGTTTTCCATCTTCATTTTGCTGTCTCTGTGATCCAGTCATCTGGATGTGGTGTGTAGCTTCTCCTTAACTCAAAGAGACCTGGAGCCCAAGAGAGCCAGACCGCTTTGGAAGCTAGTACCTGGAAGCTAGAGTCTGCTTGGAACATCTCAAAACTGGTCGCCACAGTTAACTTAACACAACCATTTTTAGCAGCTTAAAGTGCGTATGACCGGTTTTATGATTTTCTTATTTTGAATTTATTTGGTGTATTAATACCCATTTTAGATATAAATTATAGTTTTACACTATTCAAGTAGACTTTGTGGAGAAAAGTTGACAAATCTGTTGAAATTTTTAAAAAGTAAAAACAAATTGATGACATTACACTTTAGACTGAGACTCATTCAATCCAAAGGCATGCATTATTTAAAAACTATTTTACCCTTTAAATATTAAGTTAACAAAATAAAGGTGTTCACATACAGAATAATTTTATTTGTAGAAAAAAAAAATCTGTTACATTAAATGAGTTTTGGCCCAGTGTACAGCATGGTTGGTTGGCAATTTCCTGGTGATGTCATCATTTACAACCAGGAAGTAGCTTTAGAAAAAACAATCTAAACAAGGCTAGAATTTATACATTTTTAGCACATTTTAAATGTGTTTATCTTACCTCTATTTTAGTTAAATGAGTAGTCCAACCTGTAATAGGCACTTTTTTATCTGTGTCAAAAAGTTTCTTAGTACTTTTAACTCATGGCCATTGTTTGTTAATGCGGTTGTTTTTAATGTTTTACTGTCGGTTCTGAGTTTCTTGCACGTTTTGTGTTTTCAATGTGGTTTTAAACTTCAAATAGCAAATAATCAAAACTAAACTTAAGACAGCGGAGGCACAGTTCGTAAAGATCTGCTCCAAAGCGAACCAACAGAAACAAGGCTGTAGTGCACCTTAAATCAAACTGCATTAAAACTCTATGAAGTTAGTTTTAGAACTTTTTCTTTCATAGGCTTGCAATATTTTGATATGTTTACCTCTTTCTGCTCCCTCTTGAAAATCACCAGTCTGAACATGATGGTGCTTGGTGTTGTTTTGTGCACGCTGGCAGTCTTGTCTCAGAGCATGGTTAAGCAGCACCCTGATGACAGAGGCACACCCCTGGCACCCACTAAAGCTCTTATTACTGTAAGCCAGGACAGAGGCAGCTGTGCGGGCTACAGTCTCCTCATCTATCCCCCAAATCTACATGTACGGCAAGGACAAGAACGTGCGAAATTGAAGGAGAAAGCTGCCCAGTGTAGAATAGTTACTGAATCACATTTTTCGTCATATCATGCACCCCTAAAACATTACTCAGTTTCATAAGGCATTTCTATTCTATTGTTTTTCTTGATTAGTGGGAAAGTTGCACTAACGAGCTTTAAATCAGCATTCAGACAGACAAACAAGCCATAACAGCTTTGCGACAGAACATCCGATCAGCCCACTCGTTTACACCACGCACATTTGGTCTAAGTGACAACCAAACCCAGCCGTGGCTATTTTTACCTCTGCGCTCGCTGCAGCAAACATGACCATTTCACAGTCTGCTGGAGCTAATGGTGCCGCGCTCAACGAGTCTGACAAGAAAACGCATCAGATCACACAGTCACAAAAAAAAAAAAAAATCAAAGCCAAAAAAAAAAACATGCAAGCTCAATTGATTCTAGGGATTATGACAGAAACAAAAACAAAATTGCATGGTTCAAGTTCTTTCAACTCCAGTCATGGTCAGAACATTGAAATGACAGGCTTAACATTATTGCAGTGTAGAAGTCACTTTCTCAGTTTTTCTAACATTTCCTAAATTTATTCCTCAGTTTAAAATGAAAAACGCCATTTCACAATACGACAACATCTTTTGGAGTGCAAAAAATTACCTCACATAAACAGAATAGCGTCGATCCAAATTCCCCTCAGCTTAAAAAGAAAAATGCAATTTCATAATACGACAACACGGAGTGCAAAGGCTACCACTCAAACAGATTTGCATCAATCTATATTCAAACCAGAAATACTCTTCTGATTAACCACACAATTTCTTCCAATTTACAATTACAATTGATTTTGCCAATTTTCCTCAACTTCCATATTCATTTTGTGATTTCAAGTATGTAGACAACACGTTAGAAAAAATGTCTGTCTTAAAAAATATCTAAATGACATTAAACATGACTCACCTAAATGTAGATCAGCAGGCAGCAATCAGCACATGCAAAGGAAAAAGACACAATTAACAGTTACAATTTTACATGAGCAGAAATGACAAAAATATGGTTAATTTGATTCAAAGAAGAGAGATTAAATACAGGCACTGATTAGTACAAAGACCAGCCCACACCTGGATTCAAGAAAATGTTAAAAAAAATCATTAAAAGACAGTTTTGATTTGACATTGCTGTGAAAAAGAACGATTTTGACTGGTTAGTGACACCCATCATCAACAATGTGGTTAAATAGGAGAACACTGTGGTGATTTTAGACTTGAGGATAAGACAGAAGACATCCCATAGACAAAGCTGGACATGGGCCCGTGCATTAGTTACAAGACAATAGGAAATCATCATTGTGAACATGCAAGAAAGAGACAACTTGGTGGTTAGTCTTCTATGTCAGTGATTCTCAAACTTTAGGTACCTCTGGAAAGATGTGTTCATTAAATATCACTTTAAATGAACTCAGCTAGGTCTAAATTATGCCTTAACAGGCCTAAAACAGAACTAAACCAGGTCTAAAATAAGATCATAACTATGGTACGACCAGTTGAAGTCGGGAGGCGAACCACAAAACCACGACACCACCAGTAAGCACCAATGTATTTAAGTCATGTGGAGACTCAATTGTCTTTGTTTATGTTCAATTTAAATAGAATTACTACTTAAAGCCATTTTTTAATTATACGAAAAAATAAAATGGAAATCATGATTAAACAGTAAGACCAAAACAATTTGATCAATTGTTTTCCCATATTTCTCATTAACGAAAACCAGTTACAGACCCAACCTAAATCAGACTTGAAGCAAAAAACTCCCAAGTACCAGAGTTTGAGAACCATTTGATCTACATCCAAGCAATCACATTGGTCCTAAAAGCCGGTTATCAAACGTCAGTGATCTACACAAGCAAACGCTGGAACACCATGCGGATAGGGAGGTCTAGAACTTCTACTCTGTCCAGCGCTGACAGCAACCAACCTTCAACAGAGGGAGACACCGGCAAGACCTCCGTGGGGTCCAAAACCAGGTCTGCAAAACTTGGAAAGAACGGCTTAGCTGCTGGGTTAAGCGCGGATCCAGGAGCAGGAGGTGAGGAAGGGGTGATTGCTTGGGATTCCTCTGGCGGAAAGGTTTCAACTGGGGAGGTTGGACTCTTTGAAGAAGATGACTGCCGTGACCTTCTGGTCTTCTTGCTATCCTTGGGTTGGAACTCCTGTGCTGTTGTTTTTGGGGACCTCAGAGGAGCCGGACTTGGGGTGTCGAAGGAAAGACCCAGAGGGAGTTGGTGACCAGAGCTATCGGTAAACTCAAAAATATCATTGCTGCTGCTCATTTGGGACTCGTTGAGGATCCATGAAGCATCCGATGGGGATAGAGGTGGAGCAGATGCTTGAACATCATCCTTGGGTGGTGGGCTAGCTTTGGATGCCGAGCTGAAGGCCGAAGTGTCTCCATCTGTTATCACTTGCGAATCTTCAAGGGATGCACTTTTGTCAAAAACTCCACTATCCACCATGTCTCCTGCACGACCCTCTGAGGAGAACGGAGCAGAGAATGGTTGGTTACCATTTTCCACATTCATCAGGAGGTCAAACAAATCGTCAGATTTGACTGCCGCAGGGGAGGAGCCAGGCATGGTGAATGCGGGAGCGGTTGCTTTGAGCTCGCTGTTCAGCACCAAGGGGCTGATAGGGTTGATAGTTGGTGCAAAAACATCTTGGGATAAAGGAGATGGGATGAGGCCTTCTTCCTGCAGGGGTTCTGGTCGCCAAGCCGGCTGGTCAGCAAAAGGAGAGTCCGCACCACCAGAACTTCCAAGATCCATCATGACGTCAGGGACAATCTGAGTGGTAGCAGCAGAAGACGGTACAAAGGGTTCTGCCATGACACTCCACTCTTCGGGAATCTTCTTGCGGCTTTTGCTTTTCTTGCCTCTGCCTTTGCCAAGCTGTTCCTCCCAACCAGCCTCTCCTCTGTCCCTTCTTGGACCAATCCTGTTGTAGAAGTCGTCCCCTGGTGAGCTTTCTCCTTGGACCTGTGCCTCTGCTGGACCCCTACTCTCCACGTGTTCGTAGGACCCTTCATCTTTCTGTCGTCGTTTCTTCTTTTTCTTCTGCTTTCGGTCCGATCCCTCAGTCTCCCTCTCATCACCCCCGGCATATGCTCCACTCTCCCGGCCTGACCACACGTCCGGTTGGTCCTCGGGGCTGGTTCCGAGATGGCCTGCGTGGCGACTGATGACCGTGGAAACGCTGTGGGTGAATGGGAGGTCTGAGGCCAGGCAGACAGCTTTGTTAGGCCAGGAGTCACCTACTGCACCTTATTGTGGATGAAGAGAGGATAGTTTCAGTGGAGGAGACATTTACAGACAATTTCCATTTCATTTTTTACAAATATAGAACTCGTTGGCCTGCTCATAAATGAAGCTGCCAAGAAAACAAGAAAAATAACTGAATACTGAAAAATTATACAAGTCAGCATAACATCGTAACTAGGAAGCATCCAAACAATTGTTTTATACACTGCCATTGGAGCTATTAAAACACTTTTATCTGCTGTGTCACTATAGTTGAACACTAGTGTTCCAACATCTTTGGAGGCAAGGTGGCCTAATGCTTTTGCCCTTTTGCCCCACAGCAAGAAGCTCCCACACTCAAATCCAAAAGCGAGTGGGGTCTGTCTGGGGGGAGTATTTTTCTGGGACATTAATCCTCTGCCAATGTCATTCTGAATCTCAGTGGGATTTATATAAAAAAAATGAAATGAATAAATACAAAAATAAATAAATATGTGAAGGTTAACTGGCTGCCCTGTTGTTGAGTTTTTGTCATCAGTCTGAGCTCTACAAAAAATATCAGGGGAATTAAACCACTGACCTCCAAAATCATATGAACAAAGTGGAAGAAATTACAAAGCAGAACCAGACACTAGTGATTCATCCTATCATGGTGTCTAAAGCATCGACCAATACATTTGCACCTTTATTCACTTTGTATTTTATCCATTAAAATATCCAGGTAATCCTTCTTAATGATAAAAGATAGAAATAAAGGAATGCTATTTAATTTAAAGCATGTAAACCACAATTAACTAAGCTAATACTCTTATAGACAGAAGGTTAATAATCGTTCAGCTGGCTCAGGTCTAACCAATGACTCAATTCAAACAGAGGAACACAAAGTTACAAGGTGTTCCACTTCGTCCTACTTTGCTGTTTTTTGCTGCTTCTTCAAGCACTTGGACCATTTCAGGAGACTTTAAGTAGAGCAGCTGTCAGACTCTATACGGTGCTCTGGTTCTCCGGCGGACCATTCTTCATATTAACACAACTATGACAGAATCGGCTCTGTGCTGTAATTGGGGTAGAAAAGACACTGCCAATGGGAGGAAAATGCATAACGGCTCTGAGAGAGGAATCGCCGTCATACTGTGGGAGGAGTGGCCAATTTAAATACTAACAATGATAAGAAAATCCCGATAATAATATTTCAGCTACAACTATGTCAATTCAACAGAAATGTGTTAAAACAAGTCTGTGCAAAATTAATTTGTATGAGTTTTAACATTTTTAACATTACTATAACAGCATTTCCTCATCAGTTAATGTAATATTGATTTATTCATGCATGTTTGAGAAATCTTTTGTGGTCTTGCACCTGAAGTTCGTGTGCTCAGAAAATTCACTTTCACGGTCATTTTCACCTACCCCCTTACTCCACCCACATCCCTGCATTTAATTATGTACTTTGCACCTGCTCATTTAGAGACAAAAAAAGTCTAAACTCTGATTCTGAAATGTAATTAGTTAGTCGTTCATATCTCAGTCCTCTCAAATGTGAAATACACCTCAAGTTTTTTTTTGTTTTTTTTTGTTTTTTATGATAAACGTAGAGATCCTAAATTGAACAGGAATTGCAATACTTGTGAGACTGAAGTGAACAAAGGATGTACATAATAACTGATCGCTATCTAATACTAAAACTATTACTATTATGGATATTGATACTTGATTCTTTGTCAGAAATAAAACAATTACCATAGGTTTGTGTTGAAAATTACACTCTATTGAATGAAATAATAATTATTAGGAGATAAAGGAGAGTGGATATCTCAGTATAGAACAGTACATCAATGCAATGTATGTTACGTAAAGGTAAAAAGGGTGTTTTTTCAATCAGATATCAAAATTTCTCCTTAGTATCAAAATCTAGTTTGAAATTTTAATTATACCTACAACGATAATTGTAATTTACAACAGTAACCCATACCGTACAACACTGCTCTATGTATGTGCCTGAGTAGAGCTGTTACAATATCAAATGAGGACACAGTACAGCATGGTGACCGTACACTTGAATGATCCCTATAGGACCTCCTCGTGCACTCGGCGGGAGAAAGGCCCCTGGTCAGAGTGGACAGTGGACATGACAGAGACAGTTCCTTACTGTGGGATAAATATACACATGACAACTGCCCTGCACATGTCAGCATTAGATGAGCACTGACCTTGTAATGAGAAGAGAGGCAACACTAGTGGAACACGCAACAGCCAACAAGAGGCTGGTGCACCCCACTGTTATAGGCACTGAGTAAAATTTGTTGTCACACGAGTATTTTAATAGCTGTATATTTTAAGGTTGGTCAAATATTGATTTTTTTTGCCAATTCATGGGTCTGAAGTGATGTGCAACAGTTATTGGTACTGACATTTTGAGGACATACAGTTGCAAGAAAAAGTATGTGAACCCTCTGGGATTACTTGAATTACTGCATAAATTGGTCATGAAATGTGTTCTGATCTTTCTAGTCGCAACAATAGCAAAACACAGTCTGCTTAAACTAATATCGCACAAACATTATATGTTTTCATGTTTTTATTGGACACAACATGTAAACATTCACAGTGCAGGGTGGAAACAGTATGTGAACCCCAAGGTTTATAACTTCTCCAAGAGCTTTTTGGAGCCAGGAGTCAGCCAACCTGGAGTCCAATCAATGTGATGAGATGTGTTGGTTAAAGCTGCCCTGCCCTATAAAAAACACTCATCAGTTTTGAGTTTGCTGTTCTCAAGAAGCACTGCCTGACGTGAACCAAGCCTCTCAAAGACCTCTCAAAAGACCTACCATCAAGAACTGTTGACTTGCTTGAAGCTGGAAAGGGTTAAAAAAGTATCTCTAAAAGCCCTGATGTTCATGTGTCCACAGACACGGCCGTGTATTTTGCCCCTAGCATTAGAGCTTTGACCAAGGGGCGGTTCCAGGTCAGGCTTTTGCTATTTTCACGGCGGTAACACCAGCGTGAAGAGGCTGTACTTGTCCTCTGGAGGGAGAAGGGGCATGTGACAGTCCATATATGGTGAACACCTTAGAACCAATGACTGAGAACTGTGGCATCTGAAAGGCCGTCAGGGCAGGAGACGCTTGTTCTCCTACAACAAGTCAAAGAATGAGAGGGACAGCTCCACAGCCCCACGATGTAAACATGCTGTTCTGCAGCGGTTGTGATCAAAACAGCAGTGTGTCCTGAAGCTAGAGAGACCACTGCAGTGACTTTATTATAAAGCTTCATTTGTGTCACTTGAATAGGCCTATAATAACGTGCAACACCAAGCGTATGGCACATGGACACGCTGCCGTCAGGTGCACCTCTCAGCATTCATTTATAAAGTTAGTTCAACCTGGTCTGTTCATCACACAGCAAGAGCGATCAGAAACACGCTCAAGCGCACACACGCACGCATGCAGACACACGCTCACACAGACGCACACAACCACGAGGTGTGTTTTCTCTGCTCTGTGTATTCCCTGTTTCCGCTGGACACGAGCGGGACTCGGGACTGAGTCTGACGCCGATCAACTCATAATTTAATGCAGGCTCATTGCAATGTTTTTTCGACATTTGAAGCAGATCGAATCAGTGCGCAAAAGTGCAATGGAAACTCAGCTACAGCTAATTAAGGCAGACGGACTGTCTTAATTGGATTCATTATTATTCATTATTCTGCCCATTAAGGTTGTTTTATTATTATTATCTTGTCCATATGAGGATAGTAATACAACTTCAGGAAATGTTTCCCGTGGTATGTTTTTCACTGCATTAGTTCTGAAGTTTATTATTATTATCACACCACGCCGTACGATTGCTTCACTCCACCTCATATTTTTGCATGAGTCAGTTATTGTCAGTGCGTGTGTGCGAGCCTCAGTGCGCACAGCACCTGCCCCCCTTTCCCTCCTCCAGTGCATGGAGCGGAGGAGACCAAGAAAATCCAGGGACACACAAAGTTTTAAAGAAGTTGCGGCATAACACGTGTTATTAAATGTGTTTAATACAACACACGGAGCTTTACCAGTTTACAGACGATGTGAAACGCTTCTTTAAAAGGGGAATTTTATTGTGACAAACAGTGAATGCAGCGGAAACTCGGACGTAATTTAAAATCGATTTTTGGGAACTTAGAACCGATTCAGAATCTTTACGATGTAGAATCGCAGTCCTTTTAAGAATCAATTTTCTTCAGCACTCCTAGCTGTTACTCTCCCTAGGCGTGGTCGTCCTGTGAAAATGACTGCAAGGTCAAAGTTTATCAAGACATTTTTTTGTATTGTTTTTAGCTTTTAAACCTGCTTGAGTGTCTTCAGTTTGACATGTCATGTTTTTGAACTAAAAATAAAATGCTTTTACAAAGAAAAACATTACTTTATAGCTGCATTGGGAGATGCTATTTTGACTGTAGCTCCATCTATTGGCTGGACTTAAAACAGAAAAAGATTGTGGGATAAGTGACGATCATCTGTCACACATGAAGGAGTTCAGAACACAGTGTTGGAGAGAGAGCATTTTCAATCGAGTATTCAACAAACGTGAATCAAACTAAATGCTACTCCAGGTGTGTTTTTGATGACGGAATAATGTTACAACATGGCTAAAAGCTCAACAAAGTCAATTTTGCATAATATTTGTCCTTTAAGACCATCCATCCGCCAACTGAAGCTCAACAGAGGATGGGTGATGCAACAGGACAAGGACCCTAAGCACTAAAGTAAATCAACAACAGAATGGCTTCAACAGAAGAAAATGCACCTTCTGGAGTGGCCCAGTCAGAGTCCTGACTTCAACTCAATTGAGATGTGGCATGACCGCGAGAGAGCGATTCACACCAGACAGCCTGAATATTGCTGAACTGAAACGGTTTTGTAAAGAGGAATGGTCCAAAATGCCTCCTGACCATTGTGCATGTCTGATCTGTAAATGCAGGAAACGTTTGGTTGAGGTTATTGCTGCCAAAGGAGGGTCAACCACTAATCAAACCCAAAGGTTCAGATACGTTCACCCTGCTCTGTGAATGTTTACATGTTGTGTTCAATAAAAACATAATATTTGTACGATCTGTGTTTTATCATTTTTTTTATGCATTTATTCTATTAAATTATTTCTATTTCATGGTTTTATGATTTTGCTTGGATTTGATTTTACTGGTTTTACATGCAGTAAGATCAAATTGAGTTGTTATTATATTTGTTTTGCCGTTTTTATGTTTGTGTGTGCAGCACTTTGGAAACAGTTCTGTTTATATAATGTGCTATACAAATAAAGTGGATTTGGATTTGAATATTAGTTTAAGCAGACTGTGTTTTTCTATGGTTGTAACTTAGATGAAGATTAGAACATATTTCATGACCAATTAATGCAGAAATCCAAGTAATCCCAGAGGGTTCACATACTTTTTCTTGGAACTGCATGCCACAATGCTGTGTGTTTGCTGTACTGCAAGTTATGGGCTGTACCAATAAGTCTCAAAAGAAAGGATTTTTCTTCTATAACATCCCAAAGACCCGGCTTGTCACCAGAAATTGATTAGCTCCATCGAGGAGGACCAGGGAACTCCAAGAAATATCCCAATATAAACAAAAGCATTTGTGATCATGATGTATTTGACAATATACTTAAGGCAACTCAAAGGTAGCTTTTATCATACTTGTACACTTGTTTTAGGCTTTTTAAATAATAGTCAATTTGCTCTTCCACTCCGTGCATCTTATCTCCCATTAGTTTTAATTTAACTTTAGTTTCTGTCGCTGCAGAGCATCTACAGTCAGTGTTTAAGTCGCTCAAGGCTTTAGCAGTAGTAATTAGCTATGATCTGTCTGCCTCCCCTCACAACCGAGAAGAAACTCAGCCGCAGTACATGCACAATAATATATCACAATATTCCAAATTTCATATCACGCCAATGTATATCACAATATATTACCAGTGATATGATATGGCCCAGTCCTCATTATCAGCATCATTTATTTTACGGCATTGAAAAAATAAAAGTCCAGCATATGCAATATGGATGTTATCCCCCATCTAACCTGGCCCTGCCATATGAATTCATATGAAAAGATTAAACCAAAACTGTATTTGGTCTAATATAGATAAAATGTCATTATTCTGCCTATCTCGTATTTCAAAAATTTTACTCAGAGTTTCCAAGCTAATAATTTAAACAATTTGGATTGAAATTTCGATTTGGTAAATTACATTTTTTTAAATGATTTCTTGTGAGGTCAGACTGATTGATTTAATTTATTTTCTGTAGCATCTGAGGATGTTTAGTCTTGGTGTGTTTAGCCTCTAACAATTTTAGCTTGTCCTGCAGATTGCATTTAGATTGTTGTGCATTTGTTTCTTTTTAGTACTACAACCTTTTTGCCTCTTAGGACTGCATCTCAGAGGATGTTTGGAGAACCTAGAACCATTGGCGTTTCCTTCTACATGTCACAATATCATCTGATATTTTCTTTTTAAGATGACCGGCATTAAACCTGTGTTTTTTTGTTTCTCCTCAAAATCTACTGGAAAAATGCATGATTAAATCTGTTGCGCTTATGTCCAGTTCGATGTTTTTTTTTAAAATATATCTTTATTGAAGATAAATGTACAAACCCAAGAGTGCCGTTATTAATAGAAAAGACTGTATATTTCATAATAGTTTCGCACATCCAATATGCTGCAACATGACCAAGCCTGTTTAGCGGATGTAGTGTGTGAGGGCGCGTGGGTTACCTGGGGGTAGGTCCATGGGGCTGCGAGGTGGCTGGGGCTCTGGCAGCATGGGGCTGTGTTCTTTGGGTACATCTGGAGCTGACTGGGGGGTGGACAGCTGCGCCTCTGCTACACTGGGGGGCTTCTCCAAAGACAGGGGGGCAGCACTGACATCTATGGGCTGGGAGAAGTCTGAGAAGGAGATACAGGGGCAACACAATGAAATACGGTACTTATTACGGTGCATTACCAAAAATTGAAGGGTTGAAAATGACATTCCAACTAGGGCTCAGAAAAGACGAGAGACTTGTGTTACCTCTTGATTGATTGATACCTCTTCATTTAACCAGTGGTAGATACATTTTTTTTTTACAGAAATACTCAAACACAAACATGTCTTTGGTTTTGAATGACACCACTTTCTGAAGTTATTGAAAAAAAACAAAACAAAATCATCTTTTGTTTATATATAGTGAGAGACATTGAACTTTGTGCCAGACAGTTAAAACAGCAAATTCAACCGGAGAATTCTGACTGGTCTCCAGCTCAGTTCGAAACTAGAGAGATTCTAAGTTATTGGGGTTGACTATGTGGCAAAAGAGAAAGTGATTGGATTTCAAAATATGGTATTGGAACAACCCTAAATTTAAAAAAAAAATGAAGTTTTGTGGCGTTATATTGAGACGGAGCATGGCACAGTGACTTCTTGTTAGCATGTTTATTTTGTGTTATTAGGTAGGATGAAGAGGAGAGTGGACCTCAGTATAAATTAATGAATTTTACTGTTGATTTATCTTGTGAATTTTCCAGAGAAGGACACAAAGTTGTAGGGTTTGCGTGATTTCTTGTTGCTTAAGGTATTTTAAATGAGTGACATTCACAATAATCAGGCCAATATATAACCTTAAACTTAAAAAGGCTAAAGCATGGAAATCTGTTTTTCAACCACCTTGTGACCCACTTTTGTTTCACAATCTACAAGAAGTCCTATGTGTTTAGGTTTCCTCTGAGTGTTCTGTCATCAAGTTGACATAAGCCCAGTAGGTGAATAAAGTCTACCATGCTTAGATGTTTTGATCAGGGCTGTAACGATTGTTTTACTAATCGATTAGCCTTGAAAATATTGCTTCTAATAATCGATTAGTTGTTTAGAATGAAAAAGTCATGTGATGAAAATATTTTTACTAAATTTGACCCAGATGAAGCTGAAGTTAAGCCGTTTGAGGATCCTGTTGCACTACATTTATGGACAAAAGCGGGTTTTCATCAAATACACTGAATTTACACATTTCCCACAGCTTTTTCATGGAATTGCGGCTCAGTTTGAGTCACAAAACTCTTAACCAGTTAACGATTATTCAGTTACTAAATTAGTTGACGATTATTGCTATAATCGATTAGTTGCAATTAATTGATTAACTTGTAGTTTTGAGTGGACTCGTTATAAAGTATTCTACTGGAATTTTGACCCTTTAGGACAATTTTGAACTCCTCATTCATTGATAAGCAAATGGAATAAGAGAAAGCAGGAGAAGAACTGAGTCATGGCTGATTAAGTGTAGTAGTGTCGGGCCACAGCAGAATGAGTCAGCCAGACGTTCAACTTGAAGACGGGATGCACAGTTGCACTACGCCGAAGGACCAACGAGAACTACTACTGTTACTATGTAAGAAAAAGGAACTTAGAACTTTACAATGAGCTGGGGCTTCTTCTCATCTCCACCCAGAGACAAGACATTTATATCATATAGGCTTTTAGTAGTCTTAACGTATTAACCAGCTTGACTTTGTGTGTTTGTGTATACAATGTTAAACCAGACACGGCAGAACTCAAATGGATAATTTGAGGTCAGATTGAACACAAGGCTGTACCTGATAAAGTTCCAGCCCGCCCCGGGTCCATCATGTGGGCAGAGCTGCTGTGGTGGCCCTGGGGGTGTGAATGAGTGGCCATGGCTGAGGGGGTAAGAAGGCACAGGGGAAACAGGAGGGAGAGAGAGGAGGTTGTAGAAGATTGTAGTGGTGGGGTATTCATATTAAAACAGGGACGGGTCAACAACAAGGAGCAGGGACAGAAATAGAGAAAACCCATTAAAGTAGCCACTGTGCTTTTATGTATTGGCATTTTTAAATATTCATTGCGCAGACGTGTGTGCTGCCTAGAACTCAGCACTGTACCTTTAACTTGGCTGAAGCTAAAGGAGCTGTAAAAGAAGCTTTGTGGAGAGATTTTATTTTTCTACTATTATGCATTATTATTATTACTACAGTTTTTCCAACCTTTTTGGCCAGAGTAGTCCAGTGGGTTTGTGCAGACACATTTACAATAATACCATTTACAACAGTACAATTCATCAAAAATACAGAATTATTTTAAACAAGTAATATTATTTTGCATTATTATACTATATATATACACCTCACATTTCACCTTGCTCTGTGTGTGTGTCACTGTTTTCAATATGAAATAAAAGTTACTTTTGAAAACGTCTCCCTGCTGATTATAGGCGACCATACGTCTCTGGCAAGACAACAAAGAGTTATTGGGATTGAATGTTTTACATGAGCATACTATTGAAGCCTCCTCTTCTCCTTGAGTAGTACCACACCAAAATACATGATTCCTGGTGTTCTACTGGATTTTGCTGGATCTGTCTGACCCAGATCTACAAGGCAAATCCCACACCTGCTGGCTCCATGTCATAAAGAATGACCTCCAACGGCTCTGAGTGACCACAGAATGTTGAGATGCTGTTAGCACTGGAAGAAACTGCTCCATCCGATTGGCTCTACTCATGGCAACGGCCCAGGGCTTCTCCAGACCCTTTCACGTCTGTCACATGTGCTCAGGGTGAACCTGTTCTCCTGCACAGGGCCCATACTGGTGCCAACTCTGGTGTTCTACCTGGTGTCATCCTGGAAGTTGGACTGCCTGTGCCACTTCTGCAGGGCACCATACTCATGCCACCATGTAGTCTGGGACTGTAGATGTATTATTACTTTTTTAAATTAACATTTAACCAGTTAAGAACGTATTTAGATCGGAACCTCTTTTTGAAGGGTGACCTGGGGCAAAGTGAAAAAAACATAACAGCAACACAAAGTAAAAAAGATATTTACATTTTAAGAGAAATTTAAGAAATTAAGAACAAAATGTACATTTAAAGGCACCAACATTTTTTTTAAAAGTTCGACAATCTTTGATTTTCAACATTTCGTGAAAACACAAACTGAGACCATTTTGCGCATTCTCCACTGCGATTGGAGGGAATTCCAGGCTGTGGGAGCAGCATAAGAAAAAGCCCTCTTTCAGCAGTCAGTTTTTACATGTGGAACAGACAAGCTAATTTTATATACTAAAAACATCCAACGTGTGAACCTTCTGGCAGCCAAAGAAGGCCACCCAGCCTTGGCACAGAGCTCACAGTGGTGGGTGAGCCTGCCACAACCTGTTATAAACCTCAAAGCACAGTGATATACAGTGTCCAAGGCTTTAAGAGATTTTGCCGTTGCATTAATGTACAGTGTATCGCCAGAGACATGAACGTGGCTGATACCAGAGGTTTGCGAGCTTCTAGCCTGAAGCACACTTTATTACGATAATAAAAACCCAGTAGATATGTCTTACCCTCTGAGATCACAAGGAAAATGGTATAGAGAAAGAGGGAAAA
The DNA here is from genome assembly GCA_019453435.1 of Rhinogobius similis. Taxonomy (NCBI): domain Eukaryota; kingdom Metazoa; phylum Chordata; class Actinopteri; order Gobiiformes; family Gobiidae; genus Rhinogobius; species Rhinogobius similis. Next base: position 25,845,550 of record CM033639.1, on the reverse strand, counting down.
GATGGCCCTCTACTTACAAAACTATGATCATAATTGTCTCTCTGTTGACGTACATTTTATCTCTTTCTATCAAGTCCGAATGGTTTACAAGATCGTCCACAATCTGGCCCCTCCACCTCTCAAACAGTTCATTCGCCAGACTTGAGCTGTGACCACTAGTATCACAAGAACCTCCACCAGTGGACAATGCAGTATTCCCAAGCGTAAAACAAGTCTTGCCCAATCCTCCTTTTCGTACCAGGGGACCAAAGAATGGAATAAGTTCCACTGAGCTCATAAATGAGAATAACCTCTTGACCTGCTCCAGAGAAGTAAAGGAGTGGTTTACTGAGAACCAGAGATGCAGACAATGGCAGCAAATTTGTATGTGCTTTTATGATGGTGATGTATATTATAGTCTTGCTTTATCTCCTTTTTATAAACCTATTTAGAATTGTACTTGTTTTTTATGCGTGAATTGTTCTTCTAAAACTTCTTGTATTGTAGTTAATGCTGTGAATTCAACACCAAACGGCTGTCTTAGAAAATTAAAAATGAGTGAGAGTTGAGAGTTTACCTGCTAACAAATCAAAGTTGTAGGCCTGCTGCTGATTCTGAGACGGCGGCCGCACCTCTCCCTGTGGCTCTGGATGTGACGCTGCCAGCTTCAACCCTGTCAAACAGAAATCAGTCAATAAAACACAGTCCAAGCTTTAGTGATTTAATTTGAGTCAAGTACAACTGTCCCAAGGTGAGATAAACACTGTCTTACCTTCCAACAGGACTGAAAAATTCTTCATAAATCACAATTAAAAGCAAAAGCTACAATTAGGTACTGTACATCAAATAATGTTTGTAAAAAAAAAAATAAAACAAAAAAACTAAAAAAAAAACCAACAACTCCTTTTATGTTTAAAAGCTGTTTAACAATATAGTTTTGACTAGGGCTGCACAATATGAGAAAAATATGCAATATTCAATTACTGTGTTTGGTATTGCAGTAACAATATTATTGTTATGTTTTAATATTAATATATTATAATTAGAATTAGATTATTGTTTTTGAAAGAATATATTCAATTAAATTTAAACAAAAAAGCTCTTAATTTATTAGCTGGAGGAGTCAAAAGCTAACCTAGACTAGAATAGAACAAAGCAAAAATCTTTTTTCTCCTCTTTTTTTTTACATTTACTTTTAAAAAACAGAAACATCCGATGGAGAACTTTGTGTTGTTGCCATGTATTTACTTTCTTGCCATAATGATTATTGTGTAGTCATTATTGTGGTATCAATATTTTCGCGGCCCCAGTTTAGACCTCCAAAAATTGACCTCTGAAACGTATTCTTCCGTTAGCTTAGCATTTCATATTTCAAAGGTTGCAGTCCATACACACTTTAACAGATATCCTCAAAAGATCATTTTACAATCTAACTCGCAATACATGTCAGAAATAAAATTCTAATTTGATTATTTTGTTGGTCCAGCCCTACCTACCTTTCAAAAGTCAGGTCACCATCAGCTGAGTGCAGTGTGTGTCTCCAGTGAGCTAGCCTGACTCTGAGCTCGGAGTGAACCCCATGTCTCCCTCTCTCTCTCTCTCTCTCTCGCTCACTCTCTCACACACACACACACACACACACACACACACACACACACCCTCTCTCTCTTCACAGTCTGAGGCAGCAGTCTGGTCCACTATGACGTCTCCATGTCTGTCTGGGTACAGTCCTGCCTACCACTGTGCTCCATTCCGGGTCAAAACAATTGCTGCTATTTGCTTTAGAGCTGCAACTAATGACCATTCTAGTAGTGAACTAGTCAACGATTTTTTTCCTCTTCGATTAGTCAACAAGAAAAACGATTATTTTGATAGTACATTGATAAATTCGTAAATACATTTTGAAATATGGTGACGGTAGGGTTTTAGAGAATACTCACAAAAAGTATAATAGTCATCACAACAAAATGCTGCTCTGCCATCTGAAAGTTCAATCTGAAGGGACTAGTCTTGAGAAGCTGGAGCTATATCGCTTCAAATGTGTAGATTCTTGGTGTGGTAAAAGCAAAACTATTGACCTACACACTGGTTCAAAGAGAAATTTTGGGGTTTCCTTTTGTACAAAAAATACCTTAGTTGAAAATGACTCCTGTATAGTTATAGACACATAGATGAGAACTCTGTCCACGTTATGTACAGTCCTGATTAAAAAGAAAGTTTAACACCGGTTGATTAAAGGTCCCATAACATGCAAAATCGACTTTTCAGAGGTTTTAACCTTCCTACAGTTCTATTTGGGCCTCGTATGTTGTGCCCAAAGTGGTTTTTTGATTGATTCCCGCATGTTTTCGCTAGAGAACTGTCTTTTCCGTCCCCCTCGGCTGAGCAGCAGACGGGAGCTCCTCACAAGGATGACGCGGCTTCACCAGGATGACGCGGTGTTTAAGCCACGCCTCCAGGAAGCGCGCAGCCGAAAGAATAAAAACAGCTAATGCTAATGCTACACAGTAATTACACGATGGATACGACAGATCGAAGAGTTAGATTGTTATTTACCAAACGGCAACGTCCGTCGTTGAGGCCCTGGAGCACGTCAAACTCCAGGTCAGATCCAGGACGTAGGACTCAGCACGACGCACCGTCAGGACGGATAAAATGTTTATTCAGTGTTTGTGTATCGCTGTTTACCGGAGCACACGGCGCATGCGCACCATCTCTGCTCTAGGCTTCGGCACGGGTTGGGTGGGGGAGGCGCGCGGGTTGGGCGGGGGAGTTAGCCTGCTCTCTGTTCGGGGGGGGGGGGGGGTCAGATCTCAGAGTGAGCCGTTTGCTTTTACAAGGAGGGGGGCCAGTCCAAGAAATGGGTGTTTTTTGGAAACTGTTATGTTATGGATATTACACAACGCAAACATTTATCAACAAAGCCCTTAGAATAGACTGTGTAAAGGGGAAAATAGCAGAATATGGGACCTTTAAATAGCAAAAGTCACATTTTACAGGGTTGGATCTTAACAAGGTTCCAAGTCGAGCTTCAATAAGCAACAAGAAATGGGAGTGAGACAAACAAATAAAACAGTCTGAGTAAACATTTTATTGAAAACAAAGATTAAACTGAATTAGGCCGTTCTGCAGCTGATCAAAAGTTTAGGACCACACCTCAAAAAACAACCTGAACCCCCTCAAAACAGAAATCCAAGTCCCAAACATGAACTCATTAATGAGGGGCGCCATTGTTTTTGATAATTTCAAAAATTGGCTGCGGCGCTTAATGCAAGTGTTTCCAGGAGGTGAGAGGGAACATTCTCCAAGTGGTGAAGACGGCCTCACGAAGGACATCTATTGTCTGCAACTGTGCTCCATTCTTGTAAACTTGCCATCCATTCCCAAAGGTTTTAAGTTGGATTTAGATCAGGGGAATACACAGGACGGTCCCAAAGAGTGATTCTCCTGGAAAAAGTCCTTTGTCCTGTAGCGTTGTCCTGTTGAAAAACCCAGTGGTTCCACAGACAAGGCCCTCAGTCATGAGGGATGCTCTGTGCAACATCTGCACAGACCCAGGGGCCCCTGCTCCACCTGGAGCTCCATTGTTCCACTGAAGGAAAAAGCCCCCCAGATCATTATGGCGCCCCCTCCCTGTGGCGCGAAGAAAACATCTCAGGTGGATCTGCTTGTCGTGCCAGTAACGATGGAAACCATCAGGACCATCAAGGTTACATTTTTTCTCATCAGAATCAAACTTTCTTCCACCTTTCAGGGTCCCATGTTTGTGTCTCTTGTAAAGTCCAAGCTGCAGTTCTGTGGCGTTCAAGGAGACGAGGCCTTCGAAGAAGCTTTTGTTTTTGAAGCCCTTCAGACGATCAGACAGTTACCGTGTCTGATGGTTATCGAGCTGCAGTTGGCACCATTTGCTATTCAATTTCAATTCAATTCAATTTATTTTTGCAGTGCCCAAAATCACAAGAGTTGCCTCAATGGGCCACAGGTAGAAAGCAGTTCAGTTAAGCAATGTTCAATAGAATTTAGCAAGTTCTTGACCCTCCTTCTCGGCAAGGAAAAACTACCAAAAAGTAGAAACCTCGGGGAGAACCACAGTGAAGGAGAGATCCTACTCTCACAGATGGACAGGCTGCAGATGGACCAGGACTGGCGCATCCACTTGGACCAGAACCTCTCAAGAGGAAGGAAGGTGGCTCATCTGCCAACAGTACATTTCTGTATATAGTTTTAGTCTATTTTATTTTATCTTATTCTTAATCCTATGCATGCCTCTTTTATAAATGTTATTCATTGTTTTATGTTGCACCTTACGCCGAAGCAAGTTCCTACGTTTGTGAATTTTGATCACTGACAATGGCAATAAACCGATTTTGATTCTGATCTATGTGGGAGAGATCCTCTAGACAAATGACTCCTCTAGACTATCCAGAACAGAGAGATCCCCCAGGCAGACAAAGAGATCCCCCATAATAAATGTCATGTCACGCCACTGTGAACACCTGACAGAAAATGGCACTGAATCTGCATTTTGCAGAGATATGGGCTTTTTGAGGCATGTGGTCCTAAACTTTTGATGAGCTGCAGAATAGTCCATTTCAGTTTAACTGTTGTTTTCACGTAACGTACGTTTGCACGTAAAAGTGCTTTGTGCATCTGAGGACGGAGAAGAAGTTAGAACTTTTCTTTCAAACTGGATTTCTTGATTTCTCGGCTTGTTCCACTTTTGCGATGCTGCGACCAACCACCAGTTCAAATGTTAGTCAAGACATTAGGCAGTTTCACGACGCCTTTTGGCGAGAGCCTGTCCAGGTTGATAATGTGTAGAACTAAATTCAGAATGAAACACATCAATGTGGGTGTGAGCCAGGTTAATAACACACAGCCACAAGGAAAAAAAAGTCTCAACTCCAAGCGTCCACAAAACACTCCATTCTAAATTTCCCAAATTTGTGATGTCATACGTTGTGCTCCAAGATCTTCTGTACTGTTTTTCAGCCCATAAATAATCACCAGACTCATTCTGAGCAATTCTGCCTCAAATCACCTTCATTACAACTACATGCTTACATTAGCATGTTGGGGACAAGCTAGCATTTGTTTATCTCATCAATGTAATTCCCTCTGCAGTCAGTAGATGGAGCCCAAAGTCAATTCCCCAACGTGACATGAACTTTATTTTCTTTAAAACATGAGTTGCCAAAGTAAAGTTAAAGAGGCCATGTTTAAACTACTGCAATTAAAGTAGAAAACTACTTTTCTTGAAAACTTCATGGTACACATCACTATCTGAAATCCAGTCTTGAAAAATAGGCCATGTCAAACAGAAATGAGGTAAGGAAAACGAGCATAGAGGAGAGAGAGAGGGGCAGTTTTGTTCCAGCAGCGTTCACAGTGACGGTGAGCAGAGCAGACAGGAGGACACCCACAGACACACAGGCGCACAGAGGGGGGCGAGGAGGGGCCAGTTTACAAGGACAAGCTCACAAACAAACCATAGGCAGGGTCACCCATCAACGCTCTCGCAGCATGTCAGCAGCAGCTCCTCGAAATAAAAACAGAACCATAGGGAATTTCTAGGATTGAAAAAGTAAAGAATCAACTTGGTGGGTTTGAGATGCCTTTTTGCATAAATAAGACAGGAGCACATTGCCAGAGGTGTAACAACACTGGGTTATGTTCCTGACAGTGTGCTTGTCTGGTGGCTAAATGTTGCACCTGCTACAACTTCAAAACAGATCTACTGACACTCCTCTTTATCACTGTATCATTTAAGACTCAAGAGAAAGGCATCAGACATATTAAGCTGTCAGAAGTCAGACTGATAAGTGTAGCGCTCTGGGTGGATTTACACATTCTTATCATCATGTGCTATGATTATTGCTGAAAGAATAGGTGGAATGTTCAAATGAATACGTGAAAGGTTAAAGCGTCACAACAGCGGAGTTAGCAGAGCAATTTTGTTTAATTCAGTACTTTTGTTAAATACATCTTTCCTGCCCGCAGATGCATAAAGAGCTTCTCTCTGCAGTTTTCTAAAACAAAAGTCTGTATGTGTAAGTCTGTGTTTGTTTGGGCGCATCAGCTTTGGCCTTTGCTCACTGGTCTCAAATGTAACAACGTGCATGGTACAAGTTGGATCCTTGACAGTTTGTGAACTCTTGCAAGTAGAAATCATCTTGTTGCGGAAGGTAATCAGACCAAGCTCCAGAATGACTTCTTTGCATAGGCTCGGAAAATACTTGTGTATGACCAAGTGGACAGTCTCAAGTTTGTGGGCTAGCATCCCAGAGTTACTGCTTCTGCCGCTGTGATAGGGTTAAGTCCAGACAGTAATGATATCTCCAGACTCTGATACATCATAAACATTTGAAAAACACTGTGCGTCCTCATCTTATTGGACCTTATGTAATGCTGTTGAGTAGCAGAAACAATGCTGAGCTTGGTCTGCCACAAACAGTTTACATCTACTGGACACTTTTGATCTGGACATTATGTAAGAGCAGCAGAGGGGCACTGACCTCACTGTATATGGTATGTGCAGGGCTTTGTGTGTGTGACCCTGGACACATGGAGTCATCTGGGGACACGCACACTGCACGACTACATGCACACTTGGTAAATATGTGCAAACCAACATGTACAGTATTTAGCATAGGACAGCATAGTATAGCAATGTAGCAATGACTGGCAAAACACCCTCTGTATGGTGAAATTCCATCAGGTCGGCTCTAAAGAGTTAGGATTTCTTCCAGCGCATTCTTGCCAAACCCATCATGGCGCGAGGAGGGAGGGAATGTTGTAGTGTTCAAGTCCAAAGTCCAGCCTGTCTCGGTCTTGAGTACACTTGGAAAGGGTCTTGACTTGAGGTCTGACATTTGATGATGAGTGAGACACATTCATTCATTATTGTCATTATTATTGTCATTGGGAGCACACAGGGCTTAAGGTCACCTGCGCACTCGTCTTGAGCCAGTGGACGCTGCACGGTACGCCAATACGGACAGGCCCCGAGCACAGCACCTTGTCATGCCGTTGGGTAAGACTCAAAGATTTTAAACATACTACTTGTCTGTGTGCTTCACCATAGAGGTCTCTTTGCGCATTTGTCTCTCCTATGTGCATATAGCTTCCACAGGTTACCTCCTCATTACGCACTGAGAGGAACAACAACAATCTTAAGAACTTAAGAGCAAAACCGTATCAAAACCTATGCTGCTGCACACGACAGAGGACAGAGACACGGGGGCTGCTGTTTGTCTCAAAGTGCACAAGTCTGTTGTACTTTGCTTGTTGTTTGCTGTTGTCTGTAGGACAGTACAACTCGAGTTAAATAAAGTGTCATGGCACGTGGATCAAATCCTATTTGTTTTGTAGCAGTTCTCTGAAAAGTTCAAGCAGTGTCAAGTAGTGATTCTAAAACTGTGGGTGAGGGTCCAAATAGGAGTTCTGTTTGTTTGGCTTATTTGAAGCGTAAATCAGCATTAATCAAGATGAAATGGAGACGGACCTATAAAACAACGATATACACGTGACGGGAACCCTGTGGCCTTTAATTGGACTTGGTCTCGATTAGTGCGATCTTGACTTTCCTTTATAAACTGCCATTATCCATATGCAATGCTCAGAAGCTTCAATCGGACAAAGTAGCGGTCATCAGGTCAAATTATTTTGCAGACATAGTAGGTCTAAATTTCTTGAAAAACAAACCCTGTTAGAATCTAGGGGTGACCGATCAAAATATAACATCAAGATTTTTGGGGGATCATCTCAATGACAACATTCAAAGGATCTTAGTGCAATCCGTAATAAATGGGCTCAAATGTGTTGCAGTGAGAAATTTCTATTCTTAAACAGCTTATTTTGCAGCATTTATCATTCGTATTATAAACGTTATACAAAATATTCAAAATTGCAGCTCTCCAAAACACCAATTGCGACATTATCCATTTTTCGATATATATCTCCAACCTCTACTGGCATTATGTTTGCAATGTTGCCATTTCCGCTAATTGGTAATTTCCTTCCTTACAGTTGACAACAGATTGAAATGTAATCCAAAAAGCGTGAAGTCAAAGATCCATAAACCCCAATACACTCCTCTCCCTTTAAAAAATGTAATTAAAACATAACAGACTCTGAAAAAACACACACTCAAAACAAGCTTATAACCAAGAGTGCCATGAACTTTATCCTCCGAGACAGAGCGCGGCCGATGTTCCAGTCCACAACGCTGACACACATGCTTGGCTTGTCATTGGGCCTTACAGCCAGTCTCTGTCCCCTGAATGACCCCTGCATACACGCTTTCCTCAATGTTAACATGCCCTGGTCTGCGCTAGAGGGTCAGCACAACCGCAGACCACAAGCTGAAACAGAGATTCATCAAGAGCTAAGCAAAGCCGGTGCTGTGTGACATAAGCTCATTACAAGGACTTGTTTAAAGGCGCCTCCAGTTAACAACAACTTAGACCATCACAAGTTACAAGTAACACAGTACAAAAGTAAAAGTACTGCACTTAAGTGACATTTTTACAGTGGATACTTTTTATTTCTACTTCACTACATTTGAGAGCAGTTCTTTTTAACTGGGCTGTTAAGTAGGAAGTATTTTTTTCATATGGTTTGTGGGGTTATTTGTGATTAAATTTGTGATTTTTGTTTTAATAATAGGATTCTGTTCAAATTCACATTTTAAAACACAATTTTGGCGTTTTTAGTCAGTGTACAGATGAAGACCTCTGAAACCTTGTCAACAAAAGAGTCAAGAAGTTTCACCCCTCATCCAACTAACTTCTTCAGTTCTGCAGCTCTGGTAAGGGACAGGCTTGAATAGCTGTCTGAAGGGAGGAGCTAAATATGCTGAAACAAGGACGTTTTTTACAGTTAAGAGTATCTGTTAAGTATAAAGGACAACTCTGAGATGTGAAGATGTGAGCTGTTACCTATTATTATCATTAACATAATTACTTTCGGCAGCTGTTTAGCCTACACGAAATATCAGCCTCAACAGTATGAAATATGCACATATCAGCCAAATATATGGGCTAACATATCCTTTTTTCAGCACAGCAGAAGCAGTCTAAATGCACTACTTTGCAATGCAGAACTGTGACATTTATAATGCATTAATGTTGTTTAAGAGCATACACAACTTTGATGTATATGAAGATGTATACACGCGTATTGCATATAATGATATCTATTGATAGACAGCGCTTAGACCCCGGCAGCAAATGATGAGCGATGCACAGGAGGTGCAGAGCAGGATATGATAGGAATCTTCCCCCGGAGCCTAGACACTGGTGCTGGTGAAAATAGAAACCTGAAAGAAAATTCAATTCTGTACATCGTGCTGAGGTGCAGAGGTGGTGCTGGGGTGGTGGAGGGCTGCACGAGCCAAAGCCACGAGGTCTGAGTTTAAAACAACTAGGTTGAGCAGTGATAGGCTCAGCTCGGCCTGTCATTGCTGAGCAGGATGATGAAGCAGCAGGGATAGTCTTCCAGACTGAAACGTCGCTACAGCTTCACTTTGTGCATTTGAGGATGGGGAAGAAGTCTACATTTCTCTTGGCTTGTTCAACAAGTTTCAAATGTTTGTCAAGACAATATTTTCTCGACGTCTAAATGTGTAGAACTCAATTCAGAGTGATACACATCTGTAATCTGCCATGAGCCAGATTAACTCATCTCTATACACTCTTTAAAATAGTGGAGAATGGAGGCCAAATAAAGTAAATCATCAGATCTGAATTTTAATGGTCTTTATTACAAAAAGTATTTTTTGTAAAATTGAAATTTTATTTCACAGGGTAGAAATGGCAGTTGATTTGCTTTTCTATAAGAAAGGATGTAAAAACACTATCTTCTATAGCCTCAAAATTGTGTTTGAGCTTCACAAAAGTATACTTTGTGGGAAAGTATCATATGTAATATATCTGTAGATAAAATGAAAAAATTGTGGGTTCAACATTTCTTTGAGTATTTGTCCAGTAATACCTAAAAATCAGGATTTTACCTTCTTCAATAATGCCAATTCTCCTTCCTAATCTCATGAGTTAAAAAGGTATAATCAAATATTAAACGCAGGCTCTGATATCACTCAGATGTATCTGAGGACTTTTATTTGTTAAACCCACCTGGATTTTTCATATGTTGTAATATTCTGAGGTTAATCACAGTTTCTCCAGTGAAATCACACGTCACTTTGCCTTCAGTTGTCTCCATTCCAGAATTCAGAATGTTTTTACAAACTTTTCAAGGCTACACTTGATCTTAAGTGTCCCATTATAAAATGTAAGTAATACTTGAGGTTCAGTATCAGATATGAGAGTTAGAAGAGGGGAACAACAGTGTTTGATTCAACAGTTTGTTTGCCCATGATGAACAGACAGATCAACATGTGTCCAAATGTGTCCTCTTCCTGAACCTCAGCTGTAGCCCGTGGTGCCTTTGCCCTCGCCGGCCGTATAAACGCTGTGTCGGCTCGTCTCTCTGTCTCTGTCCACTGGAGGACAGGGGTCACCCGGAGGACGGCTCATCCCCGATTACTCTGTTTGGGTGAAGTCAGCTGGAGGAGCGTGCCGTGCCCAATCTGGGCTAAGGGAAGATTGAAAGGCTGCCCGATTGTTTAAGCTCGTGTTAGAAAGATGAAGCTGCTCTAAGACTAAAGGCAGGACTTTTTTATTTAACGTTGGTGAAAATGTTAATGTACTTTAAAAACTCTAAATGGGCAAATATGTTTTTGAATTCAATGTATAGTTGTTTTCACTTGCTCTGGCTAATGGCAGCTAATAGTGATTTAACAATATGCAAATATCACATTATGATATCATAAGGATATTCATGACACTGTTCAGTCCCAATGTATATCACATTCAGATACTGTAGAGTGTAACAGAATTGTAGATATGCTACATTTTCCTTTTAAAATGCCTTGACAAGTCTTTGGTGTGAATCATTTCTGTCTTATTCTTAATAATCAAGATAGAAAAGTGTTGAATAACTGTTATTTATTCACGCTGTCTGCATTGAAATGGAGCAAAGGCTTATGGGCTATGTAGTTCCCTTCACTGTTTTAGTTGTTGCTGCAACAAAAGAATGCATTCAAGCGAGTATTGTATTATTCGTATATAATGTGACAGCCCACAATGTTTGGTGATACAATATCACTGTATTTTGGTTATATAACCAATATAAGCTAATATCGCTAAAATATAAGGATTTTCTTTTGTTGTCCTTCAGTGTTTGATTAATTTGGACTAAATTTTATCCAAATTTACCTAGATCTGACATCCTTTACCTATTTACCTAGTTTTAGACCTGGTCTAGATACGGCTATATATATATATATATATATGATATAGATATATATATGATATAGATATAAATAAAATAAATATTATATAATCTTATATTATAAATAATACAGCTGGGATAATTGATCCTCTTCATCAGTGCTTATGTGGCAAAAATGAACCAAAGGCATCAACTTAAACTCATCACACACATTATTATTATTATGATGATGATTATTATTATCATCATCCTTTAGGGCTGAAACAAGTTAATTGATTCATTGCAACTATTCGATTATTGAGATAATCGCTGTGATTATGAATAATCACTGGACTAATTGATTTGTAAAATAATTGTTAATTGCAGCTCTATTATCCTTATTATACCTTTTTTTTTTTTTTTTTAATCATGCAGTAAGGGTAGCCAAGATGTATACTGTCAAATTATACATCTCGTCTAAACTGGCAATTGCTCACTTTTCCCCCCCACAATAAAAAATGTGGGTCAAAATAATGTGAGTCACCATTGAAATCCTGATTACTTGGAACAATTCTGTACAGTGAAAAGTTAACCTGAACAATAGACTTGGTATCATTTGTTAGTTAAGTTTTGTGCGAGGGAGAGCACAGCCGGCCCACTTCACCCCTGGGTGCTGTGTGCCCCTTATGTCCACACATCTGCCACACCTCCTGCTTTTAGCCCCAAAACAGATCAGCACAAGGGGACAGTCCCACTGGAAATGCACTGTCCTTGTCACTGTAAGAGCATTGATCCAGCAACAGTGTCGTCACACAAGCAGTGCTGAGAGATGGGTTTATTCATTTCAATGTACAGCAACACTACCCGTCAAATGTCAAATGGACACATTTTCCATTAATGATTTTTATTTGTTGGTAGTATTTACATTGTAGATGCTCCCTTAATAAATACATTTGGAAATATGTAGTTAACAAAAAGTGTAATATTCTTCACTTCTTGCACTGTTGGCGTTCCACCTTTGAGCCTAACAAGGCTAAGCAGTTAGGTGAAAACTATTTCAAGAGACTTCATCACAAAGTTCACAGAGAGAAGGGTTTGCAGCACTGTCTACAAAGCAGAGTGGACACTTTGAGGAATCTGAATGTAAAATAGAAAACATTTTGCTCTTTGCTATTTGATTTTGATATTTGATGTCTTCAGTATCTATGTAGAAAGTAGTAAACAAAGATTAAAAAAAATGTCCAAACCTTTGACTGGTAGTGTACATTTAATGATTTATATTCTGCAAACTTGATTGTTTTGAGGTTAAAGGAACACTATGTAACCTTAACCTGCTTGTCTCCATGAAGACGTACTGTTGCCTGTAATATTCCAAAGAATGGAATTGAATCTCCATGGAGAAAGACAGGTGATGCTGCCAGGCCTAGTTACAAGTCAGATCTGTGGAGCCTCAAACTGTTACAATACCTGTTATTGTATAAATGCAAGATAGAGAGGTTTAATGCCATAATGTGTAACATTCCAGGCAAAACAATAGAATCTCACATGAGACAAAACGCAGTCATACCCTCTGAGAAAGGTTACGCAGTGCATCTTTAATGTCATCTTATTATTTCTTCACCAAAAACATGCCTGGAGTAGTTATGCTAATGCATGTTTGAGAAATCATGCATATTTAAGCTTCCTCTAGATCAGAGGTTCCCAAACTTTTCTAGGCGAGACAACCAAAATAGCCACGCAACCGACTCGAGACCCCCAAAGCAAAATGAAAATGAAGTAGCAATCAAGTGTCAAAGCATGTTAAATCAGGTTTAATGTTGGCTATTTGAATTGTTTGTCTTACTGGACCCTATTTCACTAAAAGATAGTGTTTTAATAAAAAATAAAAAAAATAGAGCAAAATCAATGTAATATTAATTTAAATGAGTTCTTGTAATCGACCCCCGGAGGTGTCCCGACCCCCACTTTGGGAACCACTGCTCTGGATGCCTCAAAATGATCGTCATATGGTAATCCAGAAAGTACATTTACCTTCTGAATATATACCTTGGCTTTTAAATGATGCTGAACCTGTCTGTCTTGAGTAATGGTTATGTAATTCACAGAGCCTATATAAAAGTGTACATGAAATATGTATGGAGCAAACCGCAGCCCTGCCAGCCCCAGCACAGCCCCAGCACAGCCCCAGCACAGCCCCAGCACAGCCCCAGCACAGCCCCAGCACAGCCCCAGCACAGCCCCAGCACAGCCCCAGCACAGCCCCAGCACAGCCCCAGCACAGCCCCAGCACAGCCCCAGCACAGCCCCAGCACAGCCCCAGCACAGCCCCAGCACAGCCCCAGTGTGTGGGAGGAGGACACTCTGTTCTGTTCTGAAGTGCTACACTACACAGTCACATTTAACATCAGAGGTTTCCACAGGCTAAAAAGACGGTTACTTAAATGCCTGTAAGTAAACAACTACATGTCTACAGATAGAGGTGTTTTGTGAGAGTAAGCAAGAGCTGATGGGAGGTGTTACACAGGTCAAGTCCCTGGAGGTCACACTGCCCACAGAGTGCTCTTGTAGAAGAGGTGAAGGAGACTTATTGAGCCGTCCAATCAATATTCACTGACACACACATCACATCACATGACCACTACCAAGGAAACTAACACATTTATCTCTGGGAATTTTAAAATAATTGTAATTCATACAATCGCTATAAAAATCGGCCAAGGAGAGAAAAAAAACAACAGATTGATCAAGGCAAGAACATCTGTCCTTAGCTCCTGATCAAGGTGTGATTTCATCCACACATACGTAGGGCTGAAACAATAAATCAACTAACCATGAGTAATCGAATATAAAAAAGTATTTTGATAATGTCTACGGAAGGGTTGGTGGTCCAAAACGTCACATGTGATGTGAAATAAAAATGTCAATTTCACATTTTAATTTTGATTCAACTTCAGGACGCAGCACACAAGTTTAAATGTAGTTAATATGTTAACTGAGGTTTGTGAGCAGGACCACGCCCCCATCGCTGTCCCTGGGCACACCTCTAACTCCCTGAAGCTTCATATACCAGCCTATGCCTCAATCACTGTTTGCCGCTGTTCTCTCGACCCACCCCCCTCCCCTTCTATGTCATATGCTTTCTCTTTCAGCGTCCAGTTCACTAAAGGGGGGGGTCCCGAATCGGCTGGGCAGATCACCGAGACGGAGCCCCCACAATGAGTCTCATCACCCAGCCATCGTCTGCTAGCGTGAGTTACTTTGAATCACCCGCTTCCTTTCACTAATAAATGATTGTATTGCACATCTCGTTGTGGCGTGGTCCTTGCTAATGAAGAAGTTTTTGGATGAGAGTGTCTCCTTGTTATTGGACTGGACTTTACTGGACTTTACCGAATCTAAAACACATGCAAATTACATTTTATAACAAAGACAGTGGCATTATTAAATTTGGAGTATCTGATTTTCAAACTGCACACTGGAGGTAGGTTTTTAGAATCTAACCTAACCCCACCTAACCATGTCACCCTTAGTAGTTTGGGGTCCTGCCTCCTTAGCAAAAATATATGTCAAACCCACAGACTGGGGCTTTTACTTTGGACAAGACTCTGTAGGAGCCACTTCATCAGTCATCAGTCCTTGTGAAAAGGATTTATGTTTTTATAACAATGGTTTATTAGTTATTCTTTGACATGTGAATACTATTATTGTCGAATACACCACCAAAGAAGTCATTCACTGTCTAGAATAATGCTTTCACTGCTGCCAAACCTCAAACTTCCCTTTTATTAGGTTTTAATCCACCAGAATTCAACACTCATCTCTTTCCAAAAATGAAAGCGCAATATATTTTATGACAAAGAGGCGTCAGAACTTTATCATCTGCAGAATATGCTAATGTCACTAAGCTGTAAAACCAACTGCGTGCACTGACTGCCAGGGCTGACGGTGGGTAAGAATATCCAAGGAGGCTCGGGATGGAATGTACTGGAGAAAGCTGACAGGATGAGAGAGAAAGTGAGAACACAAAATAGCTGTTAAGTTATTGGAAGAGCGTTTTGAACAAAGAGAAGACAGGCAGTGAGTGTGGTTCCATTGGTTTATTAGCACAGAGCACAGCAGAGGCACACTTTGTAAGAATAACACGCTGGAGTAAAGCATGCAAATAAATATATGAGTTTAAAACTATAGCTATTCAGAATCAAGGCGAGGGTAAAACTGAGTTCAAAATGTGACACATCCAGTTACTTTAAATATTGTTTTGGTGCATTTCCTTACCCTGAATGACCATTACGCTACATACAAAATTGTGTAGATTTGGTTAATATTTTTAATGTTAACAGTTTTAACTTTGGTGTCTGTATTCATAGTTATTATATTCTATGCCATGTGAGTACGTTTAGAGTGAGAAAACCCGGTTGTCCAGGATCCATAGCAAAAGAGGGTTGTCCTAGTAGCTTCTTCTGTTCTGATGCAGCTCGGGTAGGGCCTGGCTTAAATCTCTCTGAGGAGAAGAGCCAACTACACTCAAACTAACAACATTTACAGTAATACGCATCTGTTACTAGTTAGGTCCACTGTACTACACTGTGCATACGACTGAAAGATCTATCTGCACTCGCTTTATTTTAAATTTATTCTGTGTGTTTGTGTTTTGTGATTTTAATGCAACTTTTCCTGTTATGTAAAGCACTTTGAATTGCCTTGTGTATGAATTGTGCTCTACAAATAAACTTGCCTTGCCTTGCCCAAAGGTGCTAGATGGCTCTTTAGGGCCTTGAACGATAGGTCCAGTGAACTACTCTCAGGTTTGCATTAACTAGTAACTAGTTGGTGAAATCCCTCATTCATCCTGCATGGGTCCAAGGTAGAGAAGGTATGAAAGGAAGTCATCTGGACATTTTTTGAAATTGAGACGTTTCAACTGCCATTCAGACGTCAGCTAGATTAGTCGTACCCTATGGGAGGAATTATAGCTCATATCTGCTTGTCAATGCATGAGCCCGTCAGATCTCAGAAGCTAAGCAAGCTAGGGTGAGGTCAGTACTTAGATGGGAAGCTGTTCTGATGCAAACTGTCATTGTGTCCTTAGGCAAGACACTTTACCCACATTGTCTAGAATGAAAGTGATGTGTGGTGGGAGAGGCTGATGGTGCAGATTGGCAACCTCGCTTCCATCAGCCCCGGGGCAGGTATGGCTACAGTAGTAAATTACCACCACCTGGTGAGCAGTCAATGAATAATGCACTAAAGTGTCTGAGTGTCATAAAAGTTGTTCTAGAAATCAAATGCATTATTATTATTACTGAGTTTACCTGTTATGTTGGTTTATCACACACAGTTCTTCACCTACCACTGTTGTTTTGCTCTGTTGTTCTGTTGTCTCCCCCCATCCCTTACCTGAGCTGCATAAACTGAAGAAGCTACTTAGATAAGTGACAAAATATACTTATTCTAAAAACCCTTTGTCCTTGTGACAGAATCCGTTCTTCTTTTGCTATAAACACTTGTTTATAAATATAAAAATATGCCGTGCATTTTAGCGTTACATAAGCAAGGCATTGATCCACTGCTCTCATCAAGGCTGGTCCCAACAATGAGTGCAAACATATTTCCAAAGGCAGCAGTTTGAATGATTGCTTTAGAAGACTGAAATATTACCTGCAAAACTGAGGAATCAAGTACAGTAATCACATGCATGTCGGTAGAAGTCTAAACAAGAGCATTAACGCTGACAGGTTTAACAGCCACAAAACCCAAACTAAATATTTTATTATGTGTGTAATAGGATCTTTTAAATGATTTTGGCTTTGGCAAAGTGCATATGTCAGGTTACACAAGTCATTTCACTCAAATTGGATTAAAGTAGTAGTAGTAGTAGTGTTTGAGAGTTAGCTTAAATCATATCTACTTTTCCCTACTTTGACCATTTTAAATTTGTTAAACTTTCTGAAAAATCCATTCAATGTGTAAATGTTGACTGCCAATGGATCTAATTCAGTGTCTTCCTTTTCTTACATCATTGATATATTTTAGAACTCAAATACTTTCTGTAGTTTTCAGATTTTTTTCCCCAGCTTTTCATAACAAACTGCAAATACACAGACGTTAAACTGTGATTAATATTTACTACAGCTACTATCACACTAAACAAAGTCAAAAATGGATAAACATGAAAACCTGTCATATACACTTCAAGCCTCAACCAGGGCCAGAGGTAGCATTAGAGCGAAATTGGTTTACTTTTACTGAACTCGTTGAATGTATTACTGACAGCTAGGGCTGTGCAATTAATTGCATTTTTAATAAGATTGAGACTCAGAATTATATAATGGTCAATGATCAGCTTGGGTCTGTTTAATGCCGAAGTCCACAGTCAATCCTCTGTCAGTAAAAGCATTTGATGTGGAGCTTTGAGGAAGAATTTTGACTTATATTGAAGTATTAAATTGCACTGATTAAAAGTCAGTATTGTATATGTTCAGGAAATTACAATTGTATTTGTTTTAATAAGACAAAATAAAATCAAACATCATAATCAATCAATATGAGGGAAAAGAATTGTCCTAGTGACTGCTGACTCCATTTGCTACAATAAAAAGGATAGTGCAACACAATTACTTCATTATTGCCATGGTTATATATTTGCAAAGTAGTGAACACTGATATTGTGATCACTGAAATCCACAGTCTAAGAAGGTACAACGTGTTCTGAGGCGTCTACAGTCTACAGTGCACAGGGTAGTCATGGAGACGTCATGTGTGTCTGTGGAGAGAGGAGCAGCCCCACACAGGAAGCACAGCACTGTCGCCATGGCGCTGGGGGCGGGCTCTAGTCCTCTGAAGCGTGGGGATTGGAAGAGGGTAAAGGGAGGGGGGGGCAGCCAAAACCCAAATAAGATATCAATAAAAATGTGGAGGGAACAGAAGAGGGAGAGGATGGAAAAACCCAGAACAGAAATGAAGTTTGAAATCAACCAAAAGGGGAGGAGATAAGAGGGAGAGGCAGAAACAAGTTAGTAAAGCTGTAAATGAAGAGCAAGAGAAACACTGGACCAACCTGAGGACCTATGAGCTGGATTTGGAATAAGGAATCAGACCGGCCGCTGTTCATGATCAAAATGGGCCGTAAATACAGACTTACCCATCACATTTGACGCACTAGGCTCTCGGATTTAGTTTAGATTATGGTGTGTTAACATCTCATCTACTGGAGCGGACCACAACATTCTGAAAAGCTATGTGACCCTGTAAACACGCAAAGAGCTAACAAGGCTTTAGAGATGTGTTTAAGTATTCGTTTGGACAAATTTTGAGTGACGAACCGTACCCAAGAGAGCTCCTGTATCCACTCCATTTAGCTGCATTCTGCACCAGATGTACACAGCTGCATGATGCGGGCATGAACGGCATTCAGGTAAAGTATTCAAAGAAACCCACGCGGCTAATAAGCACATTATAGGCTAAAATGTACAACAAAACTCAACTGATTCTATAAACGTGTTCGATTTTGTCAAACTTGAGTAATAATAAACTGGTTTGCGTCACTCTTATTATTGTTAGGTTCATGTGATCAATGATCGGCCTAAAAAAATCCTGATTGGAGCACGTCTAAACGAAATCCTGTAGTTTAGACCAGTCAGTTTAGACCCAGCATAGTTATACCAAATGTACAAATGTGTTGTTTTTGCAATATGACAATGTGTCTTCACTCTCCAATTTATACCATCTAGATTAGGGCTATTCAACTTAAGGCCCGGGGGCCAAATCAGGCACTCCAAGGGATTTGATAAGGCCCTCAACCCATCTTTCAAAAGTATACAAAATAAACCTGGTTTAGTTCTGGTTTTGGTCCTGTTTTTTTTTTTTTTTCGTATTTCAAAAGGCACCTTTCCGGCACCAAGGACAAAACCTTCGGAAAAATCTGTCCCTCGGTAATATGTTGAATAGTCCTGATCTAGGTTTTTATTTGTTTTGTTTTTTTTAATGCACTGATGCACTGTATAGTTTGTAACTTTAATTAAAATGTGGTTGAACTCAATGATGAGTAACCAGGTCTATTTTCACTATGGTACAGTTTCCTTCTATAGAATGTGGTGCTGTCAAACGACCCAGCAAAAGCCCTCAGATTGGTCAATTATTAAAACATAGTAAAGTGACTTGAGCGTGCCATGCAGAAGCTTCATGCACTGGACTCACATGCACATATACTTACTTCCACCCACTCCTACAGTATGTGCCCTGATATGTGACCCACTTTCCTCTTGTACTGCAGTGTCCTGCTCCTGAGCGCTGGGGACACTGATGAATGGACCCACAGCTCCAGGAGAAGTACAGAGAAATACACTCACCCTATATACACTGAGGTTTATGGATATAGTCTTTTTGACTACTAGATGGAGGAAGGAGTGGTCGACTAAAACATTCTTCAATTAATCGGCTAAACGAGGGCGCGGTGAGGCACTGGCAACAGCTCTCAAAATGATTTGGATCTTGCGCAAAAAGTACAGAACACAAAAGTAAAAAGGCAGATTCAGCTCTTCATTCACTCCTAAACCCACTCTCTGCCTTCTTTCTGTTGTTGTTCATATATAAAATAACAAGTTAAAATGATGTCAACTAAGACACCATCAACCGATGGAGACTAAACAACTAAGGGACACTTCTTCTAGTTCAGTAAAACTCATTTTACTTGATATTGTAAAAGCAGCTATTTGTGAAAAAAGACACCAAATGACTTCAAGATAATCAGAGTTGTAGTCATTAGAGATCTGAAGTAAACAATCATGTAAATTGGAATTTGTATTTGTTGTATTTGTTGATGAGGTGCTCCCTCTAAAGGTGACTGGACGTTGGTGTTCATTTGTCTTTTTTTTTGGCCATATTTTAAATGTTACTTTTAAAATAAAAAGCAATCTCTGGTGTGTGAACTATATTTATTCCTGTCAAACTTATTGGCTGAGAACCATATGGAAGCAACTCCTTGGGACAGTCCTACACAGTGTTTTTCTCTGTTAAGAGTCAACAGCTTATGATAAGGGAGTAAAGCTCTGGTTCATATTCCAACATAGTAGGAGGCGAAAATAGACCTAACGTGCTAAGTGCCACACACCAAAAAAAAACTAATTGAAGAAGAACCAACATAGGGGAGTAAGCGGGTGGCACCAACAGGACAGACTGAATCATGTTCATCACTCATGGTTCAAAATTGAGTACAGGTCCTTTAATTATTAATGTCATTAACCTTCTTAATAAACCAACAACCAAACTATAATAAAGAACAAGACCAAAACCTTTAAATGTATGTCTTGTAAAGTCTTCTGAGTGGAAGTGAACTTAAAATGAGCATCTGCAAACACATGAGCAGTCAGACCTATCCACATGGTTGTCATAGCGACTTAAGCTGATGCCATTCACACTGCTAACATGCTAACAGGATGAAGGGCTCCTCCTATATATTATGTGCTTTTTATGTTTTCTGCCAGATAATAATGCTACAAAAAGGCTCAGTCACAATCAGACCAATGATGTGTTGGTTTAGATTCAAGGCCTGAAGAGAAATTTGTCCTCTGCCTTTGACTCATCCTTCAATGTTACTAGGGCAACTTGACAGGAGCATTGTTTACTGCGATGTAGTACACAGGATCCAGATCTTGGTCTAGTCTTGGTCGGGACCATGGCTGAAGGAATTCACTATGGTGCATGGTTTGGGTTGAAGAGGAAAGAGGAGAAAACCCACCCAGACACAGGAAGAGACAGCCAAACTCCACACAGAAAGGCCCACACCTAAGACCAGTCTGCTACCGGGCCTCACATTTATGTCTGTTTTTAAGCACTCACCTAGAACCTAGCCTTTACGTGGCGTCTTTTGTCCTGAGGGCTGTTGCTCTCCTCAAACTGCCCTGACACAGGGTCTGCTGTGTCTACCTGACCAGTCCTTCTTTTGAGCTACACAAAGGCGACTGAGAAGCACAGTGAAAATGTTTCTGCAGCTAAACTTTAATCTCCTTCTAGAAGAATATAGTATCGTTTTATCTTATTAAAAGTGTGTGGGTCTGTTTAGCATTTTATCAACGTGTGACGTTCTGTCAGTGGAGGATCAACATATCTTGTGCATGCAGTTCATGCAGAACACAAACAACTGATGGCAACAAAAAAGTAGCTATGCATAAATAAATAAAGACAAAAAATAGAAAAGAATACAGAACAGAAAAGAGCAAACACCTGGAGAAGGGAGGGGTTTCCACCATTTCTACACCAAGATAACTTTATCCTTTTCACTTTTTAAACTACAGTCGAGTCTAAATCCAGCCACAATTCCGTCATCAACTCATTGACAAGTTCATCAGTCCAACTCTCACAACTGACAATAACAACTCTTTTGTGTGAGCAATTGATAACCACAGAAAGAATGGAATTACACTATGCTTTATAACCTGATTATATTTGTACTATGCTACATATTTTCAGTTGTTTAAAATTAACAATCATATGATGAAATAAAAATGAATTATTCATGCTGAATTTCAAGAAATCATAGGCAAAAAGATGCAAATAGATGTATCAAAATATAATGACATTTGCATGGTGTTAAAAAAGTAAATTAAGAGTTGTAATGGCACTAAGTGCAATGGCATCACTGCTTCACTAGAGGGCATTGTGGTTGCCTTTTTTTTCCATAGAGACAAGATTTGCTATGAAAACAATACAGGATAAATAGTTGATGGATCTTGAGAAACACCCTCCAAAAGAAAAACAAAAAAAGTCAAACAAAAAAAAAAAAAAAAAAAAAAAAGCACAAACAAACATCATAACCAAAGCACTGCGCGGCTGTGATTGGTGGACACAGATGAAAAGACTGTGGTGCAGACATGGATGATGGGAAATGTCTTACCAGGCTTCTGCACTCCCTGCACCTCCTTCTCTCCGTTCTCCAGTGCTGAGCCGGCCGCTGCACACAGCAACTAACAGTTACACACCCAGAAGCAAACTCTAATCCAAATCAAGATAAATTCATTAAGCTCTTTCTCGCAAACACAATTTAAATGCACTTTTATCTGCTTTGCTCCCATTTTTAATCTGACAGATTTTTTTGTGGCTGTTCACATTCCAAATACGATGTGACTCAAATGAGTTATGCAAGAAGTGCAGAAAAGGACAGGACAAAACAAAGGACTTGGGCTGTTGTCACATGACTCTATAATATACTTTATCCTATGCCATATGAAGAAATATACATAAATAATGCTTTTTTCAAGGACTTAGTATTGAACTATAAAGTAAGCAGATTATCATTTTATATTTTGCTCATTGTAGTTAGCAATATTGATTAATAACCACTTAATAGAAACAGATCCACTGTTTAGTACTGCACTCTTCATAGTGACATTTCACTTTAACAAACACCAGACTCTCGTTTCTTCTTCTGAGAAAATAAAGAAAAATAGAGTCTTCATTTTTCAATTAATCACTACTACGTACAGGTCGTGGGCAGGGATAGGGAGTAGGTGAAATCAGGAATTTCCTGAACTCTCGAGCCTCAGATCATTAAAGATCATTAAAGTTGATTTTGCATAATACATGCCTTTTACATGTTATTTTAGTAAGCACTATTTGTCAATTATTTATTGGCACATTACAATATATTATCTTTCTGAAATCAAAACAAAGTCGAGATAACGATATCGTCACACACTGGCCAGATTTAAAAAAAGTTCTTTATACATGGAGTATGGAATGATTTGAATTTACAAATTGTTGACGACTACAATTGTCACAATTATTATTATTTAGTTCTTATGATTATATTTTGTTCTGAATAACCACAATTGTCAAATAATTTAATAATTTTGACATCCCAATATCTTTGACACACTTCAGTCCAAAATACCAATTAAGTTTAAAACCTTTAGCTTCAAAGGCGCTTTTCCGTTGGTTCTTTTTAATTCCTGTATTTTCAAGTAAAAAAATAGGCATCTGTAGCATTTCAATAGATAAATGTGACTTACATGTTCAGACCGCAGACACTTTGATAAAGACCTGATTCAAATCAGCTTCAGAGTCACATTTGAAAGTGGCCTGAGTTGAACTTTTTAAAATTCAATTTCCAAAATTATTCAGCCCTGATATATATATAGATATATATAGCTAGAGATAGAGAGATAGAGAGAGAGATAGAGAGAGAGAGATAGATATCAAGCAATAATAGTAATTGAAAGAAGAGCTAAAACTCCTATCACATTCCTCCACATGAATCCCTCTGGACTGCAGCTGACCTGCTCTGTTGTCGTCGTTGTCCAGCAGGGGGATGAAGTCCGTCTTGCCCACGGTCTCTCCCACCTCGTCCTCAAAGGTCTCGGCCTCCAGCTGAGCCACAAAGTCCCTCTCCACGAGTCTCTCCGGGCTGGCCTGGGGCACCCCGTCTGTCAGAGCGTCACTCAGGCTCAGGTCCAACTCTGCCATGGCTGAACAAAAGCAACAAACATTACACACAGGAATGGAACAATATCAGCAACCTTATGATCATGTTGATATTGTTCATGTTATGAATTGTACGCCCAAAATGTGTTGTTTTGTTGCTGTAATGTCGTTGTAATGTGGTTAAAAAAGAAATACACAAGCCAACACAAAGACTAAATTATATAAGCCTTTTACAAACAGGCCTTTTTTCATATGGAGCTCAGACGCAGAGTGCTAGGTCATTTGTATGAAGCCACGCCCACTTTTCCCACTCGGAGCTGGGCCCTAGTGCTGAGTGCAAGTGGGTCGGTGCTGGTATATGTGCAGCCGAGGTCATTTCATTTGTCGCAAGTGAAGAACTAGTTGGCTTTCTTTGCAATTATTCAGGATGATGGACACCATGACCAAGCAACAGTGAAATTCTAAATGCATTTTGTCCACATAGATTCTCTTTCTGAATGATAAAGCCAAGATAATGTGACAGAAATAACCAGATTAAAAACACTTTACATTTAGGTCATTATTGAATATACATAACACATTTTATTTCACAACTTCACGAATAATATATATATTTTTTTACTTTTTTCAGTTATATTGTGACCTGAAAAATCACGATTACCAATTAACCGGAATAATCTTGATATCGCTACAACTTAATATATGCACAACTTTTCAGGACAAAAATGTGCCTTATATCGTATTAAAAAAAAAAAGAGATTGGCACATTGGGCACAGCTGATTCAAATTGTAGTTGCTTAATAACTTACAAAATAGATTCTAGTCTAGCAGAAATATTGTTGAGTCTAAAAATGTTTTTTAATCATTCGACAGGGACAAGCATGACCAACTCTCGACCCTCAAGCACAACGGATCCCAAAACGAATGGAGCATGACTAGTTTACCTGATGATATCCAGAGTCATGCTGCGTCACACTCTGCCTTCTGTATCTGAGAATACATCACGTACAGTGCAGTAAAGGGAGAAGGTACTAAGCTGCTACGTCAGTCTTGAAAACAGACAAACAGCTCCCTCTGCTGGAGATAAAACTCACTACGACGACACAAGAGCATCAGGTACGGAGCCAATCCAAACAGAGACAAAGCGAGGCTAGTCTATTTGTATAACCCAGATCAAACACGGGACACTGCATGTGCTCACAAAAGGCTACTTGTAATCCACTTGTTCAAATAAATGTACAATTGTAATACACGTGTACGCAATACAAATACAGTGATTTATACAGTCTCAGGTCTCTTCATTTTATACATTTTCTCTGTTATTTTTATTATGAAGTCCAATTTGGAAATCTGATTAGTTAAAAGGTGAAATATTATGCATTATTCCAGGTATTTACTACTAAACTACAACATATGTAGATCTATATTTTACATTTTGTTAATTGTAAACTGTCATATTGCTCTAAAACGGCTTGGAAAGGGCCCATTGACTTCCTGTTCAAAACTGCAGAACTGATAAGCCCCACCTCTTAATAGTGGCTTTTCACTAGAGCAAGAAGCACAGCGTTTTTTTATTGTTGAAAAATGGCTACTTGACATTTTTAACGCAACATGTATACCTGGAGTTTGAATTTTTCTGAATAATAGCAAGGAAGTGGGCGGGGATAGGGAGCAGGTAGAAACAGGAATCTTCTGAGCACTCAAGCTTCAGTTGCAGGAGAAAACAGGATTACTCAAATCAGCAAAGATAGTCGGATTTAACTCATAACTCCTGGTAGTTGCAGCAGCAGAAATTCATTTGAAAACTTGTCAGACACGCACCGTCTCTATAAGAATCCTTCACAATAGATCGACATAAGGCTGCACAATATATCGCAAAAGTATCGACATCGCGACACAAAAATATATCGCAGTAACACTAAAGTCTTAGAAAGTCTGATAGAAATGTTCTGTTTTTAAAATGAAAACACTGAAACAGGAACTAAATTAGCCTCAGTTTTTTTATTTGTTTAGTTTTAACAGACATTATTGCATCAAAAATAGGACAGCAAATATTAGAATAATCATGACTAGCTGACTACAATGATTTCAGTCATAACTTAAAGACTTTTATAACAAAGACAGAGACATTATTAAAGAAAAATGCCAAAAAAGAACAGACCATTTCTGAATTTCCTCAGTTATACACTTTATTCATAAATATTCTCTATCTAAAAGCCTTCAGTCACTATATTTTGACATTTATTTGACTAAAAATGTTTATTCTAAGTCTCAATCTACAATAGAAATAATCGCTGACTAGTTGACTACTAAAATAAATCGTTAGTTTCAGCCTTAGTCAAAAAGTGTATTAAAATATCTTCATAATATCGATATTGCAGATCTTAATAGCCATCTCGCATATCACAATAATGTCCAACATTGTGCAGCTCTAGATTGACATGTATTCACATTTAATATACAGTGTGATAGGAATGGGCAATGTGAAGTCAATATTTGTTTTATTATCCTGATAACATGGAAATCTTGGTAGAAAATGTGATTTGAGGTTCAAGTATTGAAAAAGCACAAAATGAACTGATGGAATGTAATAATTAGGCCCATCTCAAACTTAATGTTCATGGGGGGTTGTCTAATTCAAGGTTAGCGGTTTGGTAACAGAAATGACAGTAACACGAGTGACATTTTTAATCAATTTCGTGACAGACTAGTCTCTTGTTTCCGTTTCTTCTTGATGACGTCACAGGGTTAGGTTATGACTGAAAAATTGTGAAACACTGAGATTACACTGAGAGCAATAAGAAAAAAAAAAGTTTTTTTTTAGGTTTTGTCTACAATTAGGGGCAATAAGGGACAGGCCAAAAAACACACAGATTCGATAACTGCTTAAACATGATCTAAATTGGTTTAAAATGACTGAATATAACAAAAACTACAGGCCCTTTAAAAGTTAGTAAATAAAAACTTCTGGAATGGAGGCAAAAGTGAAGTAGAACATGTGATTTCAATGGAGCGAATGGGACTGACCTCAGAATATCCCGAAATATGAAATATCAAGGTGGTTTTGGCAAATGTAACCCACTCAGACACATGTGAGTGATATCAGAGCCCGGTTTAAAGACACTGACAATTCTTTGTATGATAGAAGATTACAATAAATGTTTTGCATTTTGATGGAAGAAATCATCTAGATTTTAAGATTTTACTGGACCTGAGCCTGCAATGTTTTTTCTTTGATATCTACATTTATTACATACTTTGCCATAAATTATTCTCTTATTGTGAAGCTCAAATACAATTTGGAGGCTATAAGATGATAATTTGTCTATCTTTTGTCCAAACTAAATGACATTTCTGCCCAGAAACTTCAAAATTGTTGCTTATTTTAGGTTGGAAAGACTCAAAACTATTAGAATTGAGGTCCGATGTCAGTTAAATATTGAAAGTGTGTTCTGGTCTACTTCATTTAGTCTCCAGTCGTCTCCATTCTGAATTTTGAACATTCATGATTTTAAAGGGTCAGTAGCATACGTCAATCATCATTTTACACGATGTTCTTTGTAAACTACAATACTGATCTAAAAGGGCTAAGTAAAAGAAAAATGTAAATTGACTCAAGCAGCAGATTGTCATTCACATGTTTTTATTTCTGAAATGTGGATAAGTGATATTTTTGAACTCTACATGCATCACTCCAAAGTTGTAATTTGTATGTGGACTGGATAGGGGGTAGGTGAAAACAGGACTTTTATACAATACAGGATTAACTCAGACATGCAGAAATCAACCAAAATTTAACTAACTAATGATGAGAAAACACCATCGCAACAACATTAAAAGTTGATTTAGCAGAATGTGTCCTCTTTAATATCTCTGGGACACAAAAGGCACTGATTTGGTGGAATGACAGTGAGTCCCTGCATGCAGCTGGGAGCAGGGTGTGCCCAGCCTCTCCCACAACCTCAGCCTGGGCTCCGCTCTGGCCCACTTTCCAAATTTAACCCCCGCTAACCTCCAGGCACAGCGTGTGGGGAGCGCCGGTCACGGGTTTGTTTTCCATCTTTACGCTGCTTTATTTACGTTCATTTCATCCGATGCCGTCGTTTTTACTGGCGCATCATTCTTTGTGCACTTTATGACTTTCTGCCAACTACAAGGAATCCATTATTTAGTGAAACATACAAAGCAATCGAATGACTCATGCTTC
Organism: Rhinogobius similis; assembly: GCA_019453435.1. Classification (NCBI taxonomy): domain Eukaryota; kingdom Metazoa; phylum Chordata; class Actinopteri; order Gobiiformes; family Gobiidae; genus Rhinogobius; species Rhinogobius similis. Next base: position 25,817,676 of record CM033639.1, on the reverse strand, counting down.
CTGTGATCTCCCACGCAGGTACTTCAATATTTATGAATGAAGAACAGTCTTGACTTGACCTGCTTAAAGCCGTACAAATCATATTCAGACTTTGAAACATTAGCTTTTTCCATCAGAGGTGCACTGTGTAACTTTTCTAAGGGAGGGTTTGCCGTGTCATTGTGCCCATTATTGTTTTTCCTGGAATGTCCCAAAGTAAAGGATCAAACTTTCAATCAAAAGCTATCTCCGTGATTTCATTCTCAAATTTCAGTAATTGTACATATTTAGTTTGTCTCCGTCTTCAGAGCTCAATATGCTTGGTCGGGCTGCAAAATTTTGTATCCAATTGTGATTTATCTGACAAGTATTTCAGTTTGATTTGCAAATTATGCTTTAAAAATCAGGATTCTGTTGAGAAGTAATATCTGAGCTGCTAAACCCCTTTTTCGTTAATAAGGATAATTTGTCGTTTGTGTAGACATTTTATGACCCAGAGAATTGAAACTTCTGTGATTTGCTAATATGATACCAATTCAATAGTGGTTATGTGCTGACATTCTTTTATTTGAAAAATGCTCCTCAACATTCCAACTGAATTATGAGCACCACAACTGCTTTTTTTTTGGTCAAATTTTTTTGTAGAAATAGAAACTGAAAGGGTAGAATTTAACTAGTGTTTGCTAATGACAGTTGGAAATTCAGAACACTTCAACTGCTGCAAAAAACTTTTTTTTCGCAACAAACTCATTAGACATTATTTAAGGAGAGAAAGGTAATGAGTTCAACTGTGTCATCAGTGCTACATTCAATTCAAATTATTTTTGTAGCGCCCAAAATCACAACAACAGTTTCCTTGATGGGGCCCAGAAAAAGGATAGAAAGCAGATTAAATAAACCCTCCTTCTCGGCAAAGAAAACTACAAAAAACCCTGTGGGAAAAAGTAGAAACCTCAGGGGGAACCACAGTGAAGGAGAGACCCATCTCCCACAGACAGACGGACTCCTCCCACAGACGGACAGACTCCTCCCACAGACGGACAGACTCCTCCCACAGACGGACAGACTCCTCCCACAGACGGACAGACTCCTCCCACAGACGGACAGACTCCTCCCACAGACGGACAGACTCCTCCCACAGACGGACAGACTCCTCCCACAGAGGGACAGACTCCTCCCACAGAGGGACAGACTCCTCCCACAGACGGACAGACTCCTCCCACAGAGGGACAGACTCCTCCCACAGACGGACAGACTCCTCCCACGGACGGACAGACTCCTCCCACAGACGGACAGACTCCTCCCACAGACGGACGGACTCCTCCCACAGAGGACAGACTCTCCCACAGAGGGACAGACTCCTCCCACAGAGGGACAGACTCCTCCCACAGAGGGACAGACTCCTCCCACAGAGGGACAGACTCCTCCCACAGACGGACAGACTCCTCCCACAGACGGACAGACTCCTCCCACAGACGGACAGACTCCTCCCACAGACGGACAGACTCCTCCCAGGCAGAGGACAGCACAGAGGGACAGACTCCTCCCAGGCAGATGAGAAATTCATCTAGAGTAGAGAGAGATCCTCCAGGCAGATGAGGAGAAGTTCATCTAGAGTAGAGAGATCCTCCAGGCAGATGAGGAAGGTGGATCATCTAGAGAGAGAGATCCTCCAGGCAGATGAGGAGAAGTTCATCTAGAGTAGGGAGAGATCCTCCAGGCAGATGAGAACATCTAGAGTAGAGAGAGATCCTCCAGGCAGATTAGGAGAAGTTCATCTAGAGTAGAGAGAGATCCTCCAGGCAGATGAGGAGAAGTTCATCTAGAGTAGAGAGAGATCCTTCAGGCAGATGAGGAGCAGTTCATCTAAAGTAGAGAGAGATGCTCCAGGCAGATGAGGAGAAGTTCATCTAGAGTAGAGAGAGATCCTCCAGGCAGATGAGGAGAAGTTCATCTAGAGTAGAGAGAGATCCTCCAGGCAGATGAGGAGAAGTTCATCTAGAGTAGAGAGAGATCCTCCAAGCAGATGAGGAGAAGTTCATCTAGAGTAGAGAGAGATCCTCCAGGCAGATGAGGAGAAGTTCATCTAGAGTAGAGAGAGATCCTTCAGGCAGATTAGGAGAAGTTCATCTAGAGAGAGAGAGTTCCTCCAGGCAGATGAGAAATTCATCTAGAGTAGAGAGAGATCCTCCAGGCAGATGAGGAGAAGTTCATCTAGAGTAGAGAGAGATCCTCCAGGCAGATGAGGAGAAGTTCATCTAGAGTAGAGAGAGATCCTCCAGGCAGATGAGGAGAAGTTCATCAGCAGATTATAAATGTGAGCGTGGCGTTGTTTATGTGAGTTGTTCACTGGGCTGGTTTTCTTCTTTTAGATGTCAGGTACAAACTAAATATTTAGCAGAGTTGTAGACTTTTATATTTGTTTTTAGACTGGAGCAGCTCTTTCCCATTTCACGCTCTTACAGGAGAACAAGTCATTACTTACCCCATTGACTCATGTGTTTTTGCTACTCACTGCTAAAATTCCGAATACTGTGTGTGTCATCTGCATAACCTCTTTAACCAATCTGATTGCAAAATATTGTGGACCTCACGAGTCATGGCATCATTAGGTGTTCGTCCAGGAAGTCCTTACAGTGATGAATAATTATACACAACTACACATGTGCAATAGCAATGACGTGAAGAAGTTCAATTAAAATAAGAGACCTTTAAAACCTATATCCGTCTTACTGCTTTTTAAAATACATCAGGTTTGTTCTCTTCCCGCAAATTCCACTTCCAAAGCTAAGCCCACTTGACCGCAGCCTTTCATTATTATGCCACTGATGGATTTACACACCCCATGCTGCTTTTTGTCCGCGCAGGGCCGCCATAGTTTGGGCTGCTGCTTTTCCCGTCCTGCTCACTCGGAAATAATCTGCTTTCAACAAAGGAAGGAAATCCAGCACTTGTATTGACCAGCCCTCCCTCACAAACATGCTGTTGGTGTGTGCCTGTGCCTAAAACACAGAGGTGAAGGTTAAGCTCTGTAAATCTGCTCCCACACCACTGTCAGCAATAAAGCTCCATGTCAGGGCCACGTGATCAGGCAGGAAGTACCTGGACCGTAACTGGAAACAACAGAATTTGAAAAAATATCTACTCTCCATCATATATTTTATTGGTTTGTTATAATATAATATATTATAAGTTCATATGACATGGGTTTTAGAGTCTCTATAAAAAGAATTATAGACTATAAAAATTGATAGTCGACTAGTCACATTTAGTTGATTAATCGCTGCAGCCCTTCTTCAAATGCAGAGGTAATGGTAGATTCCTATTCTACCAAAGTAACTTTTCTAGATCTATATTCTCAAAATAAAAACAAACATTAGACATACAGCTCCGCAGACAATTTGTGGGTCATCTATCTTTCTGTGCTCGGAGGTCACGAATGCCAGCTGTTGATATTTTGGGGGTCTGAAAATGGTTGAGAACCACTGCCGTAGCCCACGGCTAACTCGAAGCAACTTTGACAGAAACAGTTTCCTGTGATGATGAATGGGGCCAGAGAGGGATGTGATTATGGTGCATTTACTGTAACATTAATGAAAGAAAGGCCAGAATGCCCAGTGTAATCACAGCAACAGTTTTAGACAAAGTCATCCATCCGCCCAGTGTATGTGGCAGTGTGGGGTTAAGGTGCACAGACACCTTAGACACTCTAATGTAGATTCAATTAAACAGTCCATCGGGTCGGGGCAGATATAGTAGTCTTTTAAGAACACATTATGGGTTAGTGGAAATGTTTCCCAAATCTTTCCAGCTGACAGGAATCTGTACAGATACAAAAACGATATTGAGCAAGATTTGAGCCTGTGACTGGGTGTTTAGTCACTGTGTATGCTAGGCTTAATGGTGAAAACAGTATGATCAGTAAACAATATCCTCAGAAATGAGGACACAATGTGCGGCAAGTGTCAACATCTCAGTATTGGCTGATGCAATAATTGATGTACTAAATGAAACTGTTTTTAATTTAAAAAGGCAGATTTTATTTATTATTTTCCTTAAATAAGGACTTGATTTAATCTTGGTTAAGTTTTTATTTTAACCGAGTCTGATCAGTGAAGAAAATGTATGCATATTTAAGTTTCAATATATATTTGAAATTATTGTGAAGGCGTGGCTTAAACACCGCGTCATCCTTGTGAAGCCGTGTCATCCTGGTGAGGAGCCCCTGTCTGCTGCTCAGCCGAGGGGGACGGAAAAGACAGTTCTCTAGCGAAAACATGAGGGAATCAATCAAAAAACCACTTTGGGCACAACATACGAGGCCCAAATAGCACTGGAGGAAGGTTAAAACCTCTGAAAAGTCGATTTTGCATGTTATGGGACCTTTAACAGTCACCGTAATCTAATCCAGTATTCTGCAGCACTACTCAGGAACTACTTTGTGCAAGTGGCTCACTTGTTGTCAAGACTAGTTTCCGCGTGTTCTTCGCAAGGTCAAAGCATCCAAGTGAGTTTGAGCGTGTCGTCCACACTTTGATCACATCTCGCCTTGATTATTGTAACTCATTGTACTGTGGCCTGGATCAAACATCTCTGAACCGTCTGCAGCTCGTGCCGACCTCTGAGCTCGGCTGCTGACAGGAACCAGGCGCCGTGAACACACCACACTGTTCTCTCCTCCTGCACTGGCTTCTCGGTTATAGAACTGATTTAAAGTGTTGTTGTTCATTTTTAAACATCTAAATGGCCTTGCCCCGCCCTATGTTTGTGAGGTGCTCTCGTTCTGCTCCGGCTCCAGAGATGAGATGTTTTCTTAAATGTCCCAAGAACTCGCCTCAAGACTTGACGTGAGCCTTTTCTGTGGCTGCTCCCACGTTGTGGAACAGTCAGCCACTAAATATTACAACGGCACAGTCTCTTGACAATTTTACGTCTTCACTGAAGACCCACCTGTTTGCACTTCTTTAACAGAAACTGAGCACTTGATGTAATAAATGGTCTTGTTTTTAATTGTTTGTACTATTTTATTCTTGTTTTTATTTTATCTACTGTGAAGCACTTTGGGCACCACTGTCTGTTGGAAATGTGCTATATAAATAAATTTGACCTTTAAAACTTGACGTTTAGAATTAGGAACGGTGTGAGGAAAGATGTATTTCAGAAGAGAAGAGAAACCAAAGATTTCATTTACTTCACTGTTACTTACTTTACTGTTCAATTTCCTTGTAAATGCCACATCTGTTTTGAATCACCGCCAGTTACTACCAAATTAGTACAGACATACAAGTAAAATGCACAAAAGAATAGCCTCAGAGAGCATAAAGTGGACTCGTCCTGTCCATGAGATCACATTAGCACAGCGTCTGTAAAGACCATCACTGCGAGGTATGATATAACTAAACTAATCCCCAAATCACAGCAGCATGTTCCTGGTCCTGTTCCTTTAAAATAACAGCACAATATAACAGCCGTAATCCCCTGCGGAAGGCTAGTACCACGTCCTGGGCAGAGGGTACTCCTTGTGTCGGGCTGGGTACCTTTTAGCTCTGCGGTGGATTCAAATGTAGACTGAAAGTTAGATGACAAGTATTATCTCATGGGGAGGGGACGATCTGCAAAATAATAGTTAATCGTTCAATACTGGCGCTGGATCTGGCTTGGACGTGTTGGGTTCGATACTTGCATGTCCCTCCATGCGCTCGGTGTTGTCATTTTGGTTTGGGTACAGGGAAAGGATAAGCCCGCACTTCTTTCGCAGATATAAGAAGTACACCTCCAAAAGGCTTAGTGCTCTATATTCTAACAGACGTGGGGTTTATTTATCAAATCAACAGAAAAAAGTTGCACGTTTTTTGTTTTTTTCCCCCATCATATAAAAGCGTCGACCTATGCACCGAGATCGAACTGTAACCAAACAGAATCTTACCTATAAAAAACACTCATCATTTCCAAGATCTGATGCAAGCAATTCACTACAAAATGCAATAAAATGACTAAGTGGGGAAAAAAAAAAAAATCTCAACTCAAAAGACAGATTCAAATTCACATTTCCAGATGCCAGTAAAATGAAATGAGATGTAAAATGTGGCGTTAAATACCAACAATAATTATTCCTCTTACCCCGCTCTGGAGGATAAAGCTTTTTAAACAGAAAGCTCGGACTGTACCAAAACACTGAGGTGAAGGTTAAGCCTCCGATAAATCTCTTTCACACCACTGTTGTCAGCGTTAAAGCTCCATGACATGCCAGCAAGTCCAACTGGAAATTTGTCATTCCACCAAATATGCACCTAGTCCCTTTTCGAGTTACGAAATAGGTTGTGTTCATGTCATGTCACGACTATCTAGAATCCCTAAAGTTTAAAGGTCCCATATTCTGCTATTTTCCCCTTTACACAGTCTATTCTAAGGGCTTTGTTGATCAAATTTTGCGTTGTGCAATATCCATAACATAACAGTTTCCAAAAAACACCCATTTCTTGGACTGGCCCCCCTCCTTGCAAAAGCAAACGGCTCACTCTGAGATCTGACCCCCCCGAACAGAGAGCAGGCTGCCTCCCCCGCCCAACTCGCGCGCCTCCCCCGCCCAACCCGTGACGAAGCCTCGAGCGGAGATGGTGCATGCGCCGTGTGCTCCGGTAAACAGCGATACACAAACACGGGAATAAACATTTTATCCGTCCTGACGGTGCGTCGTGCTGAGTCCTACGTCCTGGATCTGACCTGGAGTTTGACGTGCTCCAGGGCCTCAACGACGGACGTTGTCGTTTGGTAAATAACAAGCTAACTCTTCGATCTGTCGTATCCATCGTGTAATTACTGTGTAGCATTAGCTGTTTTTATTCTGCGGCTGCGCGCTTCCTGGAGGCGTGGCTTAAACACCGCGTCATCCTTGGGAAGCGCGTCATCTTAGTGAGGAGCCCCCGTCTGCCTGCTCAGCCGAGGGGGACGGAAAAGACAGTTCTCTAGCGAAAACATGCGGGAATCAATCAAAAAACCACTTTGGGCACAACATACGAGGCCCAAATAGCACTGTAGGAAGGTGAAAACCTCTGAAAAGTCGATTTTGCATGTTATGGGATCTTTAAAACTGAGCGGCAGACGGGTCACAGTTCTCAGGTAGAATTTGCTGTATAACTGAGATTTGTTGACCTGGTTTAAGATTCATATTGACAATGAATGATTATGCTTTTAAAATATTGATAATATCGACAACGGCGATATTACTATTATGAGCTCATGTGTTCAGAAGCATTTGCTAGAAAAGTGCAAAAGTGTTACTAAGGGTGCCAATATTATTATCATTAGTCGTTTTATTACAACACAAATTCACATCATTCACATACAATTGACTGCTTTGAAAGGGGGATGGTGGAAGCTTTCGGTTTTTAGAAATCCGACCCCCCACTCAACTCCACTTACATATCGTTACAATAGTATTGTATAATAGACACAACATACAACATATAACATACAACAGTACAACAACACACTCACTAACCTCCACCTCACCCCTCCTCATCTACACTCACTGCTGAAGGCATCACTCACTCTCTTCCTGATACTTTTCCATTGTCTCTTTTTTAAACATTCGTTTAAACTGAACAAGATTTAAACAATTTTTCATTTCCTCCGCTAACCCATTCCACAAAATAAACCCCCGCACTGAAATACACATTGATTTTAAAGTAGTTCTTACCTGTGGTTGATAAAATGTATCGCTACCTCTAAGATTAAATTTGTGATGAGAATCTCGTCCTGAAAATACATTTTGAATACTGACTGGAAGAGAGGATTTTGATGCCTTAAACATAATTTGAGCTGTTTTGTAATTGACTAAATCATGTAATTTTAATTAAAATGTTGTAAGAAAAAGTTGATTAGTATGACCATTGTAGGGGACTCTGTGGACAATTCTAATTGCTTTTATTTATTATTATTGAATAGTAGAGTTGCAAGAAACGATGTAGTAGTCGACGCCTCAGCTATTATTTTCAAGATTAGTTGTTTGGTCTTGAGACTTTATCAATACACTAAAACCAAATAAAGATTAACCCTCTAAGCGCCACAGTTTTTTATTTCTACTTTAAGCCTCAATTGGGATTTAGTGGAAAAAAACAAACAAACCCCACTCAAAAAGAAAGAAAAGAAAGAAAGAAAGAAAGAAAAAAATAAAGAAAGAGAGAAGAAAAAGAGCAGAAAGAAGAAAGAAAGAAAGAGAGAGAAAGAGAGAGAGAAAAGAGAAGAGAAAAGAAAGAAAGAAAGAAAGAAAGAAGAAAAATAAAGAAAGAAAAGAAAGAAAGAAGAAAGAAAGAAAGAGAGAGAAAGAAAGAAAAGAAAGAAAGAAAAGAAAGAAAGAAAAGAAAGAAAAGAGTGCTGCTGGGGGTCTCTAACAAAGTCCCAATAGAGTACCATATCAGAGTACCATATCCAGAGTACCATATGCCGCCCATCGACTTAGTCATTTTCTGAGTTTGTGCAGACAAGAGGTTCAGCCGGAGTCCCGGGCTGATTAACGCTGCTCACGCGAAAATCTCACGCTGCTCCCACGAACTTTGACATTTTGCGTTGTTCCAAGGGATAGTCGGGCAGTTTTGAGGAAACGGACGTTTTTGCGATTGACATTTGCACAAATCCTGGTTCTATGCATGCCTGGCACTGAGCTCTGTCTGTGGGCATGAGAGAATCCGTTTTCCTGGGCCTTTTTCTGGTTCTATTGGCCTGAATGTCCCAAAAAATGTGTCCAACTTTGAAGCACTGTCTCTGGGAGTAAAAAAAAAAAAAAAAAGGAGCAGAATGCCAATGGAATGGGACCCTGGTGCAATGTGCCTGGGTACGCTGCTCTCATTATGAGTCATGCCCAGGGTACAGTGGTGGCTGGGGGCGGGGCCAGCCCCATCCAGGTGTGCATGGTGTGAAGTGTGTGACCCAGGAGCAGTGTCTGGTCCTGGGTAGTGATTGTGAGCAGTGGTGGAGCTGGGTTCTCCGCCTTGGGCCTTGGTGGGACTACTGTCTGGTCGATGTGCAAATGTGGCCCACCATCGCAGGGCCTCTGTCTTTGTTTATCTTTACAGATGGTTCCTGTGCACTGTGGGTCTAGTTTTATGTGGGAATGGGAGTCCTAATTTTTCCTACTTAGCCCTCCTGGCCTCCTATGGGAAACCGGGTCCCTGCAGCAGTGCTGGAGTTCATTGGTCTGGTTGTCTTACCCCTGTGGTGGCGCCAGACCTTTGTGGGCATCTGCTCAGGTTGGCTGTGCTTAACGTTTGGCACCTTTGCTCCTCTGTAGCAGGACCTCTGCAGATCATTGGGCTGGTTGTCTTACCCTTTGGGGTGGCACCAGACCTTTATTTGTTGTCTGTGGGTCTACACAGGTAGCTGGAGAGTATCTCGTTTGCAGTTGGGCGTTTGGCATCCTGGGCTCCTCTGTAGCAGGACCTCTGCAGTTCATTGGGCTGGTTGTCTTACTCCTTTGGGTGGCGCCAGACCTTGATTTCTGATGTCCGTCGGTCTACAGGTAGGCTTGGGATAACTGCGTCTTGGAAATTATGTGCTTTTCAGAACCACAGTCCTGTTGGAAGCGAGACCAAGCTGCCCAGTCTGCCTAGCGGTCCGACATAAACAATGTTTCTCAAGCCCTTACTAAAGCAGCCTAGCCTGGCGCTCGGACACCTGCCAATGGGCAGGTCACATTGAAAGTGTGAACACCCTAGGCCTGCCTCTGGGTGTCTGCCATGTCTTGGCAACAAATCCCCCCTCTGCCTTGTTGCTTACAGGCTTTCTGGAAGATTCAATGGTAAGTCTGGTGCTCATGTCGAGTGTCAAAATCTGAAGTGCTGCAAACAAGAGTGTGGGACTCTTTCTCAAACCTCCATATCTTGATACTTATCCAGCAGGGGATGGTGACCTATGGGGAATACAGACCTGATTCTCCACAGTTGGAATGGGAAATATTTGAATGGCTAACATCAAGGAAGAGTTATGGATGCAAAAGAATGACATAATAAGAGTCGCGGGACTCTTTCTCAAACCTCCATATCTTGATACTTGTCCAGCAGGGGATGGTGACCCCTATGGGGAATACGGACCTGATTCTCCACAGTTGGGATGGGAAATATTTGAATGGCTAACATCAGGAAAGAGTTATGGATGCAAAGAATGGCAAATCATCCAAGGAAAGGTAGAAATGTCTGTGGCCACTTCCTAAACCACGTGCATCCCGTGGTTTTTGAGGTGTGTTACATTACAGAGTACCAGGGTCGCTGGGTCTGATCGATATATTTCAAAGTGTGGAGCGGAGTATCAGGTGCCTTGTCCGGAGACTCCAGACAACCAGGTGCACCACTTGAACCCGGGTACCCCACCCTTAAGCACCCCTCCCGGGCTACACACCATGGACTGCGCCTGGAGCCCAGCGACCTGGTACTCCGCTCTTCTGGACACCGTCTGGAGACTCCAGACAACCAGGTGCACCACTTGAACCCGAGTTCCCACCCTTTAGCACCCCTCCCAGGTTACACACCCTTGGTCCGACCCTGTTACTCCGACTGGAGTAGAAGGCACCTGGTACTCCGCTCCACACTTTGAAATATATCGATCAGGGCCCCGCGACCCTGCTACTTTGCTCTTCTGGTGCCCCTGCCTCCGCCTCTGCCTCTACCACTCGGTGTGTCTTCTTCACTTGAGCAATCATTGTCAGTCTCAGGAAAATAATTTCCCTCAGAATCTGAGTCTGCTGTGTAGTGAACAAGAGAATCGTGTGTACTTCTTCCAGCCATGTTTGTTTGGGTTTTTTTTCTCTTTTTTTTCCCCCCTGCCGGCCGTTATTTATAGGTTTTCAAACGGATGTGACGTGTGTAACAAAACTATGAAAGCTTGTTATCAACGATTGGAATGTTTTGTGGTTTATTATTTATTCATAATTTTCCTTGCACTTGAAAAAAGTAAGTCGCATTACTGCGACGAGGGCGCTTAAAGGGTTAGATATGGTGACTAAAGGTTTCAACACCAGTGCTCTGAGCGGGTGGAAAAGAACTGGTCTCGCTGGGTCTCGCTTCCTGCTCCGTCTCCAGCGGGCAGCGCACAGGGCTGGGCATGGGCCAAACAACCGCTGAGGCTGTAAAACAAATGTCCGCCATGACCACTGTGAGCCCTGTGATTACAGGGGTCAGACGGAGCAGCCACAGACACTGAGCTCACTGCTGTCTGCGCGGGGAAGTGACGTCAGGCAGGGCGAGGTGCTCCACACTGGGATTTGGCAGAAAAACAAGCGAGAAGATCAGACTGACATAAGACTAGGCAAGGGCTGCGCAATTAATCGAATTTGAATCCAGATTGTGATTCACTTTAGTGGTCAGCGCTCCAAGTTCTTGAGTTCAGACTTTAGAGGAAGAAATTTGACTATTTTTGTGTCTGGGTTGTTTATGTACAGGAAATTAATATTGGAGGACTTCCTTTGTTTTTAATGAGACCGCATAATTGAAACCCTGTAATATTACATTATATTACACTCAATACAGCAATAATCTTTATACAAGTATTTGACATTTAAGTTTTATTTTTGTTCTAATGACATGCTGTTGTGGTAAAATATTTTAAAAGAAATACATTTTTAATAAATCAGTTCAAAAACAATGACAAAGACTATTTTTTTTTTTTTTTTTTTAAAAACAAAATTCTGAATCCAATTTAGTTTGACTATGACATCGACTACAGAACTACAGCCCTGCAACCATTAAAAATGTTGGGTGTAACGTCATTATTACGTCATGTGGTGTCCAGTCTCCAGTCACAGCATAGGACATTACAAAACTACCATGTTAATAAATATAACTCGATTATTAAATTTGCAAAATTCAAATGTAATAATAACTATATTACCTCTCATCATCTCATCTATCTCAGCTTAAAGAATAATGTTTTATTAAATGTTTTTCCTCAGAAACAGCCATCACACATAGACCTATCACAATCACCACATCAACTTATCGTTCAATGTATGATGGAGAGCAATATATTCGGGGTTCAATATTGGGGTTCAGTTTTTTTGTGTGTGTACATACTTTGGGGCAACTTTTTCTTTCGTTTTTGCATTTTGAAGACTTAAAATCACACAAAGTAAAAAAAAGCAACCAATGACTCATTATCAGCATCAGTTAACAAAAAAAAAAGTGTTTAATTCTGCCTTTTCTTAATTATAGCTCATGTTTTAACATTATTTCACATTTAGAATGATTTTGTTTGGGATTATCCAGTTTTAGGGTTACTGTAGCAGACGCATAAAGTAGTAGTAGTTCATTATCATCCCTTATCGTGAGTATTTTCTCTTACAATATATCGCACTACTAAATGTGTTATCGTTCTCACACCGCAGGACATCAAACTGGTGCATGTTCAGGGATTTCAGAAACGTACTTTACGAAAAGAATATCATTATTATTTCTTTTGACGTGTAACTTAAACCCTGAGCGCAGAATTTGTCCTAAAGCATAAATGTCAGATCATTTTCTCATCATCATTCATATATCATTTATCATTTTAAATATGTGAGATTTCAGAATATATACTTTAACATTATGCAAACACCTTGAATAACAGTCTCTGACACAATTGACTCATATTCTTTTAGGGTTTTTTTTTGGGCTAAATATCCAAAAAGTAAAACATAAGTTCATTCTGAAACTATGTGTAATTTATAGATATTATTGTGCACTTTTGGGAGGAAGAAAACTTTACTTAGCATGTAATTTAAACTGATAACACGTATCAGTACAAGTATCAGTTTCCTGAATCTCACATTTATTCCACACTTCTGGTTTTGTAGCAGCTGAACTGCACAGGCAGCTGACTCTGTAGTTTGGCGGCTCGCTCTAACATGCTCCCAAACTCTGCGCGGCCTGTGGCTTTAATTACAGCGCGTTTCACCTCCAAACGGCAGACATACAGCCTGACTTCACTGTAGCCCGTTAGCTTTAGCATGGGGACACAAGCGAACAACACTGACGTCTGCTCCGGGTCATGTTACAGACAGCTCACTGGGAAGTCATGCACCATTACCACTCTGATTTTTAGACTGGGAGAGTCAAGGTTATCAAGTTAATGCGCAGTTCAAAAGTTTATGTTGATTGTACAGTATAGTAAAATAGAGCAATATTGATTCCTTGGGTAAATGATCTATACAGACAACCCTGGTACATATCTATTGTATTTTTAATGTATTATTGAAGGTATTGATTGGGCTTAGAGCATACATTAAAAGGCTGGGTTAATGGAAGCACAGAGTATGGGTATTAAACCTCTGTGTCAAGCTACAGAAACTATGGGCCCATAGGACTTGGTCTTTCCCCGCCTTATCTCAGTCGCTCTCTCCTTATGCTCCGGCTCAAGAGATGAGGTTCACAAATCTGTTGCTCTTAAATGTCCCAAGAACTTTTCCCAAGAAGAGTCTTTTCTGTGACTGCTCCTGAGGAACAATCTGCCTCTAAACAGAACAACAGTGTCTCTAAACATTTTCAAATCGTTATTGAAGACCAACTTCTTTGCACTGGCCTTTAATAGCTAGGATCTGAGTTGCACCCGGAGAGAACCCACGGTAACACAGGGAGGACATGCAGACTCCTTATTGAGAGGCAGGAGCTCTAACCGCTCTGCCACCGTACCTTTCCCCCTTCCTTTTAATTGAAATAAGGAAGTACAATCACATACAAACACATTTCATGTCGCCAAATATAAAAAAAGAGCCAAAGTTTCTCAGGAGAGTTGTCTTCGGGTCGGCGTCAGGAAAGTTTCAAGGTTGGGTTTCCAACCTTTCCATTGTCAAATGTTTTTGACAATGAAACAATGTTAGAACATGGTTGAACACTCAAAAAAGTCAATATTGCATTATATTTGTCCTTTGAATAAAATAATACTATTATCTTTGTTCCACCATGTAATCCTGCAGATTTTATATGAAAAATATATACTAACACATGCATCGGCTCGTGAGTCTCTGAATCAGTTATACCTGATTTGTTCTAGTCCACTCCAGTGTTTGTTAACAGAACGCTTGCATTCCATAGTCTGGTACCATGCCACACATTAGCACTGATGAATTATAGGGTTAGCAGTGGCCTCCAAACTAGAAATCACAAACTATAAATAAAAATCCAGGCTGTTTTGGTGACTGACAACCACTCGACCAAACGTGAGTAACACCAGAGCCTGTTTTGAGTAGTTTACTGATTTAAAAAAATAATGTACTTGGTAACGACCACGTAATAAACTTTTTTTTTTAATCTCATTTTATGCTGGATCACACTGCACCAAAAATGTAGCAGGCCACAACAGTTTAACAATGCAATATTTGTATTTACTTCATCAAGCACCATAAAACCTGCATATCGGTGTACTTTAGAAAATGGAGAAGATTAGATATTGGTTAAGGTTAGATATTGATTAGGATTACTCTTGCCAAATGCAATGAACATAATGATTATAATGATAATGATAATGATAATGCTATGCCATCTAAAAACATCAAAATTAACGTTTTCATTTTGCTGCTTCATTAAAATGAATGGAATAGAATCAATACCAAGCTTTAAACACAACTATTCCATAAACACATCAGTCCTGGAGGGTTTATTAGGAGTTATTATTTCTTAGTCCTTGTTCCAAATATTACAAAATCAACTGCAAAATGATGAACGCTTCCCATAAAACTGTGAAAGAATGTGTGGAATCTCCATGTCTGTGTCTGTGTGTGAGCGTAATGTGTCAGTGAACATGAGGCACGAGTTAATGGTTAGCCTCAAATATGTAGCTCTAGTAAAATACATGGGGACGTACGAGACATGGATTACAACCTGCAGTCTGAGACACATGGAAATAAAAATATCTGATTTGAACTTTGAAAAGAAAGGGACTCTAGATACCTTTGGAACACACTTCTGCTAGCAACAATCAAGGACTGAATGAAAATAATTTGAAAATGGACAGACTTTGGAACAATGGGACATACGCTGGACGGCATATTTAGGACTATGTTTAGTTGTTCAAAGGAGACCTTTGTTGTTCAAAGGAGACCATATTATAACTGTTCCATCCTGTTTTTAAACCACTTGAAGTTGTCTTAAGAGTGATTCATGCACATTTCCCCCTCCCCAGATTCCCCACTGATATATGCCCACTGCTCTGACGTTCTGTAATTTTGTTTTTTTTAAACCGTGACAGACATCCTTTTCACCAAATTTGAGCTCATTTTGGCAAACGCCCAATGAGTAATTCGTAAAAGTATGATATGTAAAGCCAAAAGAGAGTGCAGGTGTCCCAGTGCAGCCCCAGAGTACACCCCCAGAGTGCAGCGGCGGCTGTGTAGCTTTCTGTCATTACTACACCTGTCTCATTAGAGATGGGGCATTTTGATCAAGGTGATTGAGTGATTTTGTAAAACTGAATGGCTTTTTTCCTCATATAAGAGTTTGCAAAATCTTTAAATGTATGCGCAAATCTTCCAAAAAAACACCCTTAAATAATACATAACTAAACATAAATATATATATATATATATATATATATATATATATATATATATATATATAGATACCTTTGGAACACACTTCTGCTAGCAACAATCAAGGACTGAATGAAAATAATTTGAAAATGGACAGACTTTGGAACAATGGGACATACGCTGGATATATATATATATATATATATATATATATATATATATATATATATATATATTATTGGATAAATACATATATTTATATGTTTAGTTATTATCACGTTTCACGTGAATTGTTGAGGTCAGACTTTTGAGGAAATAGTATAAAAAAGGCACAATTTAGATTTGATTTATTAAGAAAACATGTACAATATTTGGGTGAAGACAGCCATTCACACAACAGATTTGATGCCAAAATTGCACACAAGAAAGATTATTAGTAAAGGTATTGTTGAATACTAAAAGCACATCACCAACAAAGTGAAGATGATTGACACTTTAGCGTTTCAGGGTTTGTGCTTCATTATGTCACCAGGGGAAAATAACATCAACAACATGAAACCAGAATAAAAATAAAACTTGCCCAACCAAACAAATCAGCAAAGCGTTCTCTCCTTCAAAGCGGTCATTAGGGTCCCTTCCTACATAGTCACACCGGGAAAAACTAATTGGCCGCCCCCCGCTCTAAGGTCATCCAAAATTAGCCGGACGAAGTCTTGCCCTGCCCTGCAGCCCCTCTGTGTCCCAGCCTGGCCCATGACTTCAACCGCGAGGATGTGAAGAGCTTTACTGTGTAACCTGACTCTGTAAAAGTCTGCCCCAACACACACACTGACCTCTGCACTTCTGTCACCGACACTCGCAGTAACAGACAGGCTTCCAGGGAAAGTCTGACTTTACAGTTTGATTTGGGTGATTGCGATATGTTTTGTTTTGGACACAATCATTTCAGTTCAATATGTGGTGTCTTAATGTATGAGTCAAGCTGTGTCAAAATAAAAACGGAGACAAAAATCAAGCTCATATAAATTGGAAATGAAAAACAATGAAGAAAATTATTATTTTTCCATGTTTTCATTGTAAAAAAAACAGTACATTTCTGTCAAAGGGGAAAATCTTGATGTTACTGAGACATTCAATTTATTTTCTGACACTCTGATCAACTTTAATTTAGGTTTAAATGATTTAAAATCAGAGCTTTTCTAAAAGTAAAGTATTAAGTAGAGTTAAAACTGATTGGTGCCATTAGTCCTTAGAAAAATAGGTTAGAATCAATTATCATATCATTATGTTTGGCCCTACTTTATCGATGCTAAATATTGATTATCATTTACTGTACTTCCATAAAATAAAAAATAAAAAACCATACGTTAAAAAGTCATGAGGTCAAAGGACAAACAAAAGTGTATGAACTACAAGCTTAGACAAACATTAACCCTCTCTTGGTTTACATGAAAGCGGGCGAGTGGGGGAGTATGTAGTTACGTGATACCTGTTCACAGCCCATATATCACTGCTCCAGCGGCCCCTGGGGACCCCTCCCTGTCCTCCCCCGACACACGCTGGTTTCTACAGGTTACTGTCTCATGCTAATATGCTAATAGGCCATGGACTCAGGCAGTCTGTATAATTTTTCTAATGAAATGTGCAACTCAGATATGATCTCAAGTATATGATGAAAAGGGAATGAATAATACGCTCAAGGACACAGCGTAAGATATGTCTGAAGCAATGTTAAACTGCTAACCTTCCTTTCAGTTAAACAGACACACACTAAAGGATTTCAAAACAGTTTGACAGTAAGACGTGACACAAAGTGTGCAGTCCAGACATAATGACTGATCATGATCTGTTTCATGATCTGTCTCTGGCTGCAACTAAGGATTATTTTAGCTGTCAGCGATTCATATTTTGATTAGTCGACTAGACAATAGATTATTACATTTATTAATATTAACTTAACACCGAAACTTGCATTATCTTCCAAAAGGTTGAAATATGATGACTGAAGGTTTCTAAATAGAGTTTTTTTCTTGTAGATGTCTGTCATCGCAAAATTTTGCACAAACTCCGTGTTAGTGTCCTCCGTGCAAGTTCTGGACTTAGAGAGCAGTCACTAGGCAACAACGAAGGCTCAATGGCTGTGGTGAAGTTCATCACAAGCAACAAAATTTGAACATGGAACCTTCCGATTTGAGGTGTTGGAACTGTGACTGACTGCCCTAAATCGCACTGACCTCAGAAACAACAAATAATCGCTTAAAACAGAAGCCACTTGCAATAGGTAAAATCCACCAGACCTGTCCCTGGGCGCTGTGCTCCTGAGGGCTAACCGCACCAGCACTGAAGGATGGGTCAAATACAGAAGACAAATTTACCTACAACAATAAAGGCTAATCTAATCTACTCAAGATATGCCTCCCTGAACTCAAATCAAATGCCATAAATATCTAACAAATAAATCAAATTAAACAATCAAGAAATCAATGATAGCCAATGATAAGGCTGCATATGGGTTTTGTTAAAAAAATAAAATAATAATAATTTTTAAAAGTTGTAGTTTGTGAAGAATTTTGAAAAATAAAAGTTTAAAATTAATAAGTAGTGCTGAGTTCCAAAACACATTCCCTCTGTGATGTCATCAATAGGCGACGTACCATTAAAACACAAGGACAATTTACACACAACTCATACATTTTTCTGTTTAAACAATTATTTAAACAAGCTAAATGGGGATCATCTGGTATTATTTATTGTCAGTTCCTAACTATTGTGTAATGTATGTGGACTTTGGCCCTTGTTTACAGTATGGTTGCTAGGTAACATTGTGGAATTACCTCTACCTATGTCATATTTCCTCCTGATGTTCATACAGGAAGTAACATGATAAACTTTATAAAAACTGTCAAACTGGGGACAAATTGGCAAAATGTGCAGTAAAATCTTAAATGGTCATTATTTTTTACTGAAATGTATAGTCTAGTCTGTTGTATGCACTTTAAGTTTGAATCATATTCTGCCTTACCTTAACTGCAGCTCCTTGCTTGAGAAGTGGTAGGCTCCCTTTTGGTGCAGGACGTCGGGGGTTCTATTCCCTCGCAGGGCACCAAAAACCTCGAGCCAGACTCAAGCCCTGAGAAATACAGAGACACCTTTACTATTTAAGACATTTAATCACAACTTTACAGATAATGTTGCAACCATTAGACAAAGCTGAAGTAACCTAACTGGCCTGAAGAAAGGTTAGCATTAGCATTAGCCGTTATCATCCGGCGGCACTAATATGACAGAGATGTTATCATGCACATTCCTGACAAGCCTTTAGCTCGGCGTCACACACACACGCCCTCAAAAAAAAACAACACACAGCCTCACACATAGTATCAACACACTGTGCACAATACACACACAAATACCAGGGATTCCTCCAGCACCACCTTATCCAAAAGTCCAAAAGCACTCTTTGTGCTGGTAGTTTTGGTTTGGCGAGTGGTTAATAGCTGATTTTCAAATTCATTTTTTGTGAAAACAAGTGAAATTTGTACCACACTTTTTTATTTATTGTGCGGGGGTTCCATGTACTTACCCCCTTTACAAATATTGGGGCGATAAAGGGAAAAGGGATGACACAGGGATGGAGAATTTCACTTGCTTTCTCAAAAATAAAACCAAAACATACTTCAAAATTGTATTCCATAGTTTAAGAAAGATTTTAAAATTAATTAAATAGTGAATGAGAAGAGCGTTTCAGAAGTGACTATAAAGCTGGGGTGTCCAAACTTTTGCCATCGAGGGCCACATATTGAAATATAGACCAAGCGGAGGGCCACAAATCAATCGCGAAACGTTAAAAAAAGCTGCATTTATCTGATGTTTTAAGCGCCGCCACATCTACATTCAGTCTCATTGCCTTAATATCAGGTCTGTATTGCACCAAAATGTTACTTATTTGGGTTGGAATTGTAGAAAATCTGAAATGTGGGGACAATGTGGGCCAGTTCACCAGGAAGCCTAAGGGCCAAGAAAAATTGGTCTGAGGGCCGCATTTGGCCCCCAGGCCTGAGTTTGGACATGCCTGCTATAAAGTGATGCTACAATATGATTCAATAAATGCTAAAAACTTCACAAAAAAAACATTACAAACCTTGATTCTACTAGTAATAATCCCAGTAAACAAATAAACAAGTGAAATGGTAAAAATAGACACACAGTGCCATACTGTGGAACATTAAAGGGCATACAAGTCCAAACACGATGGCGGTTATTATTACAGTGTGTGAGTTCTTAGGCATTGACAGTGTGACTTTGCAGTGGTTTCCCGCGGGCTGACAGAAGAATGCTGACTCAGGCTTGACATAGTTGGTGCTGGGCCAAATGAAGACGAGCCCCAGAGCCCAGAGGGGAGCTTCCATGTCGAGTGGAGTCTGGAGCTCGCAAGGTATCATTAAGCAGTCAGATTACACCGCTCAAGTGGAGAGCTTTGTGCAGCGGGGAGTGGTGAGTTTACTGTAAAAGAGACGTGATCCTTGCAGACAATAACTACCCAATAACATGAATAAACATCTGTCACCGAGACTGCACTAAACTATTATTGAAAAGCATGTTACAAAAAAATTGTCTCCCCCAAAATAAAACCAAAAGATCCTGAGAGCTGTTTTGGTTCAGCCTGAATGCTGAAGTTTCAGATTTAAAGAAACAGTATGTATCCTTGTCGTGGGTGCCACCATCTTTTTTCCGTTGTATTAGTTTACATGGGATGGGCGAGCTCAACAGAAAATAAGTTCTACACACAATACAAAGCCGTTTTCAGGCCGCCCAGGATATCGGTGCACTGCTAACTTGTTGTTGCACGTGTACATTACACATTTTACACAAATCAATCTACTTTATATAATATTTTTGCTTCAAGACTTCTCCCTCGTTTGCCATTTGCGTGAACAGGGTTCTCGTCAAACCGGAAGTGCCTTTACTACAGGAGAGAGGCAAAAAGAAGCAAAAGTGGGCGGGGCGGAATAAGATGAATAGCAACTGAGCTTGTGTTGCCAAAGCCTTATTAACCTGCAATACTATGCGCTGTGATTTATGGGAAGTTGTACACACAGGTAATGACTTTAAATACGTCTGAAGCTTACACTGTTTACATTGGCGTCCTGGCACACAATGCGGTCACACCTGCTTTATCCAGGACTTCCCCCTGTCAGGGTGAAAGCGCACACACCCAGACGAGCGCACAAAGGGCCAGACACAGCGACCTCTCACACCTCCTCTGGTGGAGCAGACTGGACAGACTGGATCCGGGAGGCAGCGGAAAGACTGGGTTAGAAGGGCAGTGGGAAGTCGGTGGGAACACTTGTTTTTAGTGTTATGCAAACAAGAGAAACCGCCCGGAATGTTCCACAGTATAGCATTAAACATTTCGATCTATCTGAGGAGAGGTGAGCCTTCTGACAATACAATTTAGGGGCTGACAGATTCATTGTTTAACCAATTAAAGAGGTCAAGTTTATCAACATTATCCAGCTAAAGCCCAGAAACTCTAAAAGTTCATCCAATGGCATTTGATTGTCACACACATTGTCATGCTAACAGCATTAGCATAGTTAGCATCTTTAGCAAAGCAACTGGATGCAACCTGGGTCAAAGTTCAGAGGACACAGCAGTTTGTTTGGGGAAAGGTGTTTGGATGTTAATGAAGTGTTTTTACATCATGTAAGGTCCTATTTTAGTTTATTATCAAATGGTATTCACCTTATTCCGGAAGTTGCCTTACGCGCCGCCGTCTTATTTCTGTTGTATTAGTTTACACGGAGCAGACGAGCTCAACAGAAAATAAGTTCTACATGGACTAAAAAGCCGTTTTCAGACTGACCAGGAAATCGGAGCGTTGTTGACTTGTTGTTGCTCGTGTTCATTAAACATTTTACACAAATCAACCTACTTTATGTAACATTTTAGCGGCGAGACTTTTCCCTCGTTCGACATTAGCTTTAATGGAGTTCTCGTCAAACGAAAGTGCGTTTACAACAAAAGTGCAAAAAACTGCAAAAGTGGGCGGGGCAGAATAAGGTCAATAGATAGTTAAGCAAAGTCTCCATAGAGACTAGCGGGTGGCGTACCGTTCATCAGAAAAAGTTACATAGGTCAACTTTAAAACATAATTCTGACTTTCAATTTGACCAACAAATTGACACTCCATAAAATGCTTAATAACTTAATACAACTTGGACAACAGAGAATTGAGCAGTAGCTCAGACCAGGCATGTTCTTACCCACTGATCGTGGGTGGGACAGAATACTTAGGTGGGCAATTGTAAAATTCTATACATGCTGGTTTTATATGCCCCCATTTTCAGCACTCAAAGTAAATGTGTGACTATGTTTGGCCAAATACAGCCTGAGCCTTTGCACTTTGTAAAACTCAACCATGGATGATAGTTTGGATAAGCGGCTGGCGAGTGTCCTTGTTTTAAGTCACGATCGCGTCTGCATTCAGCGCAAACCACAAATCCCTTACGAACAAAGTCCTGCACTAGCGGCACTATGCACGAGTCTGACGAACACGCACATACAGAAAGAGAAAGCATAGCCTACAAATAAAAGAACGGACTGTCCAATTAAATGTTGGCTCTTATTTATATCGTAGCCCATGTAGCCCCTGTGGTGCTTTGAAAGTTGAAAGCAGGCGTGGAGCAGACACGGAAGGTGAGGAACGGACACA
This sequence comes from Rhinogobius similis, assembly GCA_019453435.1. Taxonomy (NCBI): domain Eukaryota; kingdom Metazoa; phylum Chordata; class Actinopteri; order Gobiiformes; family Gobiidae; genus Rhinogobius; species Rhinogobius similis. Next base: position 25,795,489 of record CM033639.1, on the reverse strand, counting down.
GAGGGCGCTGAGGCAACGGGCGGACACGGAGGGCGCTGAGGCGACGAGCGGACAGTCCTTTACACCGCACGCCATGACCTGCCCCTCCTGACACTTCTCATTCCCTGATAAGCGCTCTCATGAATGACTTATAATTACTGAATTTAGGAATATTATTTAGCTGTTACACACACTATAAACAGCATGAGAAGGTAAAAACAACTGAGGAAAATCCTCCATGCCCACCCAATCTGATGTGCGTTGAGTCAGGGTGCGAGTTTTTGACTGGGTGGGCAAGCCATCAGTCTGGGTGCACAATGCCCACCTTGGTCTGCTTTAGTTTAGCTTGTGTAGGACCAATGAAGAAATGTTGTGTGACTTAGGGGTGGGTGATATGGAAAAAAAATTATTATTACAATTTTCTTGGGACCAGATCATGATTTCAGTTTTATTGTGGTTCTTGTTCACTTTGTATTTTTCTATTGCCTTCAATTAGAGCTGATACAATTTAGTAAAACTAGTGTGATTGCTATTAGATTTGCGATTTATGTTTTAATAATAGGATTCTGGTCAAATGAACATTTTAAACACAATTTATCACTTTTACTCATGTCCTTGTAGTTTTTAGTCATGTTTTTATCACTTTTCGGTACATTGAGTTGCGTTTGTTGTTGTCGTTTTTGTTGCTTGAGCACATTTTTATTGCTTTTGGTCACGCTTTTGTCGCTTGATTCAGAATGTTTGTAAAAATCCAAACTAAATTTGTGTTGATTTGGTTTAATTGTGCAGCTCTGGCCTCAGAGGCTTCAGAGGCTAAACAACAGGAGTAAAAATGTTTGAACAGACAGCTGCATTAAAGAGACAAACAGTGACTCATGATTCGACTATTTCACAAAAATAGCAGATTATCACAGGGACCAGCTCCCGATTAGATTTGTATCACCATATCGCCCAGCCTTACATAATATGAATATGAGGGAACTTGTTTTACTGCTATTCTACCTCCATTGGGCTCAAAGCAAAAAGATCCATGTACTAACAGGACTATCATCTGACAACAAAATTTCACATTCCGAACCAAAAAAGAGAGATGCTTCTTAGAGACTACGATCTGTTTCTACAGGAAGTATATGCACATTTGCAAACATGAGGAGTCCCAACAGGTCCGTCTGCGCTTCTTCTTATGAACTCAAGTTATATAATCCTGAGCGGATGAAGTGCATAATGAATGAAACAGAGGGGCTGCAATGGCAGCTAAGCGTTTTCCCGTGTAACTCTGAGAAAAGCTCTGTCAGAGTCTAAAAGAACAAACTGTTGTTCCTGTTCTGATGTTCAACCACAGTGCGAAGCAGAGGAAAAGACCATAGTCCAACAATTCGTTGTGAAATAGATGTCATACTACAAAAAAGGTAATCCAGGTTAAATTATGTATGAAATTATATTTTAGGTTATGACGCATTTTACAGACCTGGTTAAACTTTAACAGCAAAAGATTTCACCAGTTCCATATGACATAATGTTGGTTTTCACTTTAATCCCTACACTAAAGAGGAGAAATTGTTATTTCGAAAATATTCGGGTATGAATGCAAAGCATACCATTTTAATTCAATTTTCTTTCGAATCAGGTCACAGAAGTTCAACCAGACAGTTGAATCCCGTCATCAGGACTGAAGGTATGAAAATGATCTACAGCTAGCTTTGTGGACAATAGGAAAACACTGCATCCAGACAATTTGGTCGATTGAAAATAATGTGGAAGTGATTTATAGTCAAAATGATCAACGAAACATAATCACATAACACAAGGCTGACGCAGTTTCTACTAAAAATAAAGCTGATGATGTAATATTTCCATGGAGAGGCTGTGAAATGAAATGAAGCAGACAGACACAGACATTATGAAAGTTAAATGCAGTATCGGTCTAAAGGCGGGCAGCTCGGAGCAAAGTCCTCTACTGGAGAGTGGAACCAGAGTGGGGCTGTGCCAGCAGCGATTTGGCTCAGAGATCCATAAACAGCACCTTTAAATGTATATTTAGGTAAGGTTTGGCTAAAGCAATAGCAGCTAGGTTCAAATGTAGTAATAACAATTTGGCTGAAATTATCAAAACTATTTTATTCAAATACACAGAAGAACATCCAAGATCCCTGGTGTTTTAAGCTCAGGGGAGAGAGATTGCAGGATTACCAAAACATGAGAGAATGAAAACAAACACCACAAACAACTGGATGGCATTATAGCTCCATATTCATTCATTCACTTTTTACCACTTGTTCCCGTTAGGGGTCACGGGTGACTGGAGCCTATCCCAGAGACTTTGGGCCACGGACAGGGACCAGCTCATCACAGAGTTAACACAGAGGCATAGACATGGACAGACAACCAACCAGCTCTATATGTCCCACATAAAGTCTACATTAGTGTTCTGTGTGAAGAGGTGTGTGTGCGCCAGTGTTTGATGTTCTCTTCATTAGCTGAACCTAAAGTCCACCCACAGCCCAGTCAAAGAGCCAGTGTTCCCCTGCAGTCCCTGCAGCCTGAGAGAGTGTGAGTGTGTGTGAGAGCGGTGTCAGAGTGGTGCTCCGGTCCTAACAGCATTAGCCCTCACTCTCAGGGACAGAGGCTGTAATGTAGAGCTGCTGGTGCTGCATTAACCTGCACATGCACCGGGACATGTTTCACATGTACAACCAATTAGTACTGCTTTTAGAGAAACTTTCTCTTCAAACTGAATTCTAAAAACATCTAGGACTACATGTTCATCAATAATTCACATCACTTGAGGAGCAGATACAAAGGTAAAGTGTTTCTCCACTATTAAGAACCCTTGCCCCCCTGTTTTTCACTCACTTTGCATAATCAAGTCACTGGGATGTGGTTGTGAAGTTGCTACAAATGGGACATGTGATATAAAAACATGGCAGAGTATTGGGTGTTTTTTTTTTTTCAGCACGAAAAGAAATGATAAATGATGAGCATGGCTTGGTTACAAAATTGCAGCAGAGGAAGTCCGACATTGCTGCGTAATAAACAATAATAAACAAGCGAGAGAGTGAAAGAGGGGGAGTGAGGGTGTGAGGTACGAGACCTCCAGGGTGGTGAGAGGTGCAGGTGGAGTGAGTAAGAGCCGCTGTGATGGGAGTAGCTCTGTGACAATGACTGACATCGCGACACGTGCATCAATTCGTTCTATTATAATTAAAGAGGCAGCTGCATAAATGCATTGTGGTTATCAAATCATGAGCGTTTTAACTGGAGCATGAGTTCTGCTTCATTTGTCTGTGCAAATATCTGCAAGTCACATGCGACTAAATGAAAAAATAAGTTGCACTGTGCACTTCCTGCTTTACAGAAAACGCTCTAGAATTAGTCATATAGCCATCTTTCAAAATAAAAACACGTAAATGAGCTGCTTGGTACAGTGAAATATCTCGTCATATCTGCAGTTTTGAACAGGAAGTCAATGGACCCGTTTTTGCCTTTAACGTGTTTTTAGATGAATATTGCTGTTTACAAATGAACATACTAAGTCCCTGAGAAAAGTATACGTCTCCTTTAAACCATACGTTTGCCTAATTGATTGAGGACACTCCCTGCCATAGTAACATATGCCTCCTCCTCTTATCTCTATGGAAAGTTGTACAACAGTAGTGAATGGGCCCGCTGTCCGAGGCCCCGCCCCTCCTGCTCCTAAACACAATGGCATTCTCTCACACACGGCGCAAACTGTGCCCTATTGTCGCTCGCTCGGCCGGCTGAGCACATCCCAGAGGAATGCCAAACACTGCACATACAGCACGAGCACGGGCATGAGCGCAGGCACACGGAGGTCAGAGGAAGCCCAACTCAAACACCGGGAGAGAAAGTGCTCCGGTCAAGGCTGAGAATGCCATTAAGAGGATAACCCATTAACGTCTGCTCCAGTTTGCTTACTGGAAACTCTTATAAACCTGTGGCAGTACTTTCCATCAGCGCATGTAATTCTGTCTAGATTTAAACTTGCTTGAATGTCCCCACCAAATATTTTACGATTAATTAAAATGTTGATTTGTCTTTGGGCAAGACACTTCACCATTGTGTCCACTCCCATCACATTGTGTGGCTCATTGTGACACAAAGGGTTCATCTATCCATCCATCTGACAGATCAAATGCTTTGCTGCAAAGAGCCTATTAATAAATAGTAGAGTTGACCTTTGAATTGAAGTGCGCAACCTTTTACTGACATGCAAGCCTAAAGCGACAGCAGCAAGGAGCAAAATGGTTAGAACTGCACTATATATTGCAATTAGGCCAGTTTTAGTCCATTCGGGTCATTTCTAATTGTCTATACAGTAGTTTGAAATTCAGACTTTGAAGGAAGAAATTTGGCTATTTAATTTTATGTTTTGTTTTTTTATTATTTCAGTGATTCAAAAACTTCCTTTATGTTCAGAAAATAAATATAGAAGGTTTTTTTTTGTTTTTCAAAAAAGAAACAAAACAGAAAATTGAGAATGCGGAGGGAAAAATGTGCTTGATTTGTGTCTTATTACAGAACAATCTTGTTTTCCCTGTAGTTTAGATTCTTAAAAGAATTGCGACTCTATGTCATAAAGATTCTGAATCGATTCTAAATTCTCAAAAACTGATTTTAAATTATGTCACAGTTTCCGCTGTGTGTCACAATAAAACTCCACCTTTAAAAACATTTGACACCTTTGACATTGTCTGTAAACTGGTAAAGATCTGTGTGTTGTATTAAACGCATTTAATAACACGTGTTATGCCACAACTTCATTGAAACTATGTGTGTCCCTTGATTTTCTCTGCACCGCTCCATGTACAGGAGAAGGAAAAGGGGGGCTGGTGCTGAGCGCACTGACACACACACACACGTATCACACACACACGTATCACACACACACGTATCACACACACACGTATCTCACACACACGTATCTCACACACACGTATCTCACACACACGTATCTCACACACACACACACACACACACACACACACACACACACACACACACACACACACACACACACACACACACACACACACACACACACACACACACACACACACACACACACACACACACACACACACACACACACACACACACACACACACACACACACACACACACACACACACACACACACACACACACACACACACACACACACACACACACACACACACACACACACACACACACACACACACACACACACACACACACACACACACACACACACACACACACACACACACACACACACACACACACACACACACACACGTATCACACACGTATCACACACGTATCACACACGTATCACACACACACAGAACAGGAGACTTACATGAGACCGCGGTGAGACAGAGAGATGAACAGGATAGAAGTGCTACTTCACTCCATGGTTTGTGCCATGTTGTTGTTGTAGCAGAGAAAAGCTAATGTGCTAACTACAGCCATAAGTTGTTGCCAGAGCCCCATTCTTCGTTAACAGGCAAATAAATTCATTAGAAAATGTTGATAATTGATACCTTTGACAAATAAGCATAAATAACTGCACTGTGATAGTTATTCGATCTTAAAAAAATTAAAATATATGCAACAAAGACTAATAAATATAAAGCCAGATAAAAAATGTCTTTGGAATTTAATTAAGAATCGTTTTTGAATTGAATTGGGACCCCAAAAACCAGAATCAAATCGAATCGCCATGGACTGAAAAACTTACACCCCTATGTCTCAGTCTTCTGAGGATCTGCAGCGGAACAGAATCCTACTTTTTTAAGCACAAGCAATTTGTTCTTTTCTCCAAAATTGTGCACTGTTAATGTGAGCAGGCTCTCCACAGATCTGACCTGTAACTGTACCTGGCTGCATCCTGCTGGTCTCCAAGAAGATCGATACGTGTAATGCCGTACTGTGGAACATTGTTGGCAAAGCGTCAACAAAGATACATACAAGTTACCCAGTGCACCGTAAATATAAGTAAAAGTTATATTAAAACGAGAATGCGTGCTATAAATGAAGTATTTAGAATTAGTAAATCAGCCAATACTATCTTTTAAAAGTGCATTGCTAATTGGATTTGTGCAATGTTGGTTCTGGTTCTGTCTGGACTGGATTTCCTCCGTGTGAAAAGTCCTTCCTTGAATAACTGTCATCTCTACGGGCCTGAGTCATGACGGGATCAGGTGACAGATCATGAATAATGGAGCGTCAGGGCCTGCATTTTCACAGCGTTTGAACACACCCCGAGCAGTTATTTACAAGTGCAGGTGAAAAGTGTGTGCCATCTCCCGTGTACGTGTCAACTATTAATCCTGAGTGTAAACACCACGAGCATGCCGCTGTGACGGAAGATCAGCTCACAGATCAACAGGAGCAGCGGGAGGATCTTTTGGACCCTGAAAACAAACAAAAGAAACCATTGCAAGTGGCAGTTTTGTCACGTAATAAAGTAAAATTTGTTTAGCCACGGTACATATATTATAAAAGCAGCTCTTGGGGTGAAAATGAGACCGATGTGTGAATTCAATAAAGTGTTTTATGGGCGGCGTACGAGGAAGTATGGCTTGTGTGCTGTTAGCATGCTAGTTGTTTGCTTTATTGTGACAGCTAAACTTCGCTCCTGCCTCTGAAAGTTGAATAAACTCACTGTGGTGAATAATCAGGATGCTAGGAATGAGTTTGAGGAATAACTCTGGACTGCAGCAAAGAAAATGTACTAGTTCATGTAAAAAAACTAAGAAGAACAGCTTCTTTTATTCTTTTACAGACAATAATGTATGATTGTTCTGACTTAATAAAGTTGTATCCTTCAACAAGGAAGTAGATCTTTAGTTGTTTAATTGGTGAGTCGATTAATTGGTCTATTGACCTTATTCTGCCCCGCCCACTTTTGCCGTTTTTTGCACTTTTGTTGTAAACGCACTGCTGTTTGACGAGAACTCCGTTAACGCTAATGTCGAACGAGGAAAATGTCTCGCCGCTAAAATGTTACATAAAGTAGATTGATTTGTGTAAAATGTTTAATGAACACGAGCAACAACAAGTCAACAACGCAACGATTTCCTGGTCAGTCTGAAAACGGCTTTTTAGTCCATGTAGAACTTATTTTCTGTTGAGCTCGTCTGCTCCATGTGAACTAATACAACGGAAACAAGACGGCGGCGTGTAAGGCAACTTCAGTAATAAGGTGAATAGTACCTCGGTCGGCCTAAATTTTGGGGGGAGACTAGACAGGATTCATATTCACAACAGCAGAAAGGAGAAAGCATGCGTCTTCTTTTTTACAGATAAAAAAAAAGTTTATTTGTAGTTTCCAGCAGAAATATGTCTAATTGTGTTATCTCCTGTAGGGCTGCACAATATTGGAAAATAGTGTCTTACTCGATATGGCGGTCAAGAACTGCCATGGACATTATTGCGATATATATATATTTTTTTAAAGATCTTTCTGTTTACTATTTAATATTTCTGTTAGTGTTACATGGGTATGTATTCAATTCACAGTGTGGTAAAAGGTAGGCTGGTTCTATTATTATTAGTATTGTCATATTGTTTTACTGTGGACTGTGCTTAGTAACAGAGGAAGTGCTAGTATGAGGGCCTGTGTGTTTTCATCACTGGCTCCGTTTCTGTGCTCTTCCACGCTTCACTGGGGATGAGCACATGTGCTGTAGATAGAAAATATTTAGGAATGAAGTGCATTATTGGTGAAAATCATCAATAACCTGTTCTTTTTTGACATTTTGATGCATTAATGTCAAGGTCTTTGTTATTAAAAAAAAAAAAAAGTCTTTTGACATGTGTTTAGAGTCGCTATAATTCCGTTAACGATTAGTCGATTATCAATTTTACAGTAAATAGGTCTGAGAGCTTTTACCATGCCATACCCTTTTTGTTGGAGCAATCGCTGCACATGCCTTAAAGGGCCCATGACAGGTTGAAGTACTCATTTTTACTAAAATGCAGTTAAGATAAATTTTTCAGGTTTTTAATTTCACTTCCTGGTTGTGAATGATGACATCACACTAGGAAATTAGAACGTACATTGGGCAAAAACTCATCTAATGTTTGAGATTTTTTTTTTATTTGACAAATAAAAATACACATGAACACCTTTATTTAATTGAATTTATGTTTAAAGGGTAAAAAAAGTAGTCTCTTTTACGTAAATTATGCATAACCTTGTCTCCCTAGTGTGATGTCATCGATTTGTTTACTTCCTGTAATTTTCAACATATTTTTTCCATTTTTCTCCACAAACAACCACATGATTGATGTAAAATCATCATTTATATTTACAACAGGTATTAATACACCGAATAAAGTCAAAATTAGAAAATGTTAAAAACCTGTCATACGCACTTTAAGTCTTAAAGTGCCTATGACAGGTTAGACCACTCGTGTACCTAAAATACAGGTAAGATAAATATATTTAAAGTTTTGTTAAAAATAATTATACATTTAATCAATTTTAGCTTTTTTTTTTTAGTTTTGTAATATCACTTCCTGGTTGTAAATGATGACATCACACTAGGAAATTACTTTGAACGCTGGGCTAAAACTTGGCTAATGTCAGAGATTTTTTTGTCCGACAAATCAAAATACATTTATTTTTGGCTAAATTATGCAAAATCTTTGGATAGAATGAGTCTCCCCAGTGTGATGTCATCAGTTTTTTACTTCCTGTAATTTTAAACAGATTTTTCAGCTTTTCTCCACAAACCATGACTTGATTGGTGTAAAACAAAGGTTTTTTTTGTACAATACGTATTAATACACCAAATGAAATCAAAATTAGAAAATCGTTAAAACCTGTCATACGCACTTTAAGATTTTTTTTTTGTGTCAATTACATATAGATAGATATAGATGACCTATTGCCTACAGCTCGTATAGATCAACATCACATACGTTTTTCATGCAAACGTTTTTAAACTACTCACAACTCACAACTCACCTTTTTTTTTTGCCCTCAATCTCAAAGGAGAATCAGACACACTTACACAACACGGAACACCTACAATCTTGTTGGAAAGGACAACTGACCGGGACTGACCGGGCCATGTCCTTGTCCATGACTACACACAGTACCAGAGAGAGTACAGAGTCAAATCAGGTGAGTGCGGGCTAGTTTGTCATTGTGCCATTTCCTCACTTAGTGCACTCACATCCCATAAAATACAAGAAGCAATCAAAATAAAAGGTCCACACAGTATAAAGTTCCATATTTATATATATAATTCTAGTTTTATTAACCAAAACTATGTCTCAGTGGAGTTCTAGGTCATTTGGTATAAAATCAGTGAGAACATCATCTCATTTGAACAAAGGACCTCCATTTAAACCCACATAGCGCCTCTTTAAACAAACTTGACACAATCCATAATAGCGCGCTCATATAGCAGAGTCGTTGCGATATCGTTTTACAGGGGAAATATTATCACAAGTGTCATAAATTTAAATCCGATGCAAAGTGAACCCTGGACTCTTGGCCTGTCCTTCCTCTCTGCTCCTCTTGGATGAGAAAAGAAACAATAATATCACTAATTGATATGACAGAGCTGTGTTTAGCTGTAGTCGACTACACTAGACCTGCCCTGCCATTTGATTAGTCGAGCGAAGGGGACAGTGGCTCCTACGCTCTTCCTCTCTGTCCTCGCTGCTCCTAACTCCTCCTCTCTGTCCTCGCTGCTCCCAACTCTTCCCCTCTGTCCTCTCTGCTCCTAACTCTTCCTCTTCCTCTCTGCTCCTAACTCCTCCTCTTCCTCTCGGTCCTCTCTGCTCCTAACTCTTCCTCTCTGTCCTCGCTGCTCCTAACTCCTCCTCTCTGTCCTCGCTGCTCCTAACTCTTCCCCTCTGTCCTCTCTGCTCCTAACTCTTCCTCTTCCTCTCTGCTCCTAACTCCTCCTCTTCCTCTCGGTCCTCTCTGCTCCTAACTCTTCCTCTCTGTCCTCCCTGCTCCTAACTCTTCCTCTCTGTCCTCTCTGCTCCTAACTCTTCCTCTCTGTCCTCGCTGCTCCTAACTCTTCCTCTCTGTCCTCACTGCTCCTAACTCTTCCTCTCTGTCCTCTCTGCTCCTAACTCTTCCTCTCTGTCCTCTCTGGTCCTAACTCTTCCTCTCTGTCCTCTCTGGTCCTAACTCTTCCTCTTCCTCTCTGGTCCTAACTCTTCCTCTTCCTCTCTGTCCTCTCTGCTCCTAACTCTTCCTCTTCCTCTCTGTCCTCTCTGCTCCTAACTCTTCCTCTCTGTCCTCTCTGCTCCTAACTCTTCCTCTTCCTCTCTGGTCCTAACTCCTCCTCTTCCTCTCCGTCCTCGCTGCTCCCAACTCTTCCTCTTCCTCTCTGTCCTCGCTGCTCCTAACTCTTCCTCTCCGTCCTCGCTGCTCCTAACTCTTCCTCTTCCTCTCTGGTCCCAACTCTTCCTCTCTGTCCTCGCTGCTCCTAACTCTTCCTCTCCGTCCTCGCTGCTCCTAACTCTTCCTCTTCCTCTCAGTCCTCCCTGCTCCACTCTTCCTCTCTGTCCTCGCTGCTCCTAACTCTTCCTCTTCCTGTCTGTCCTCGCTGCTCCTAACTCCTCCTCTTCCTCTCTGTCCTCTCTGCTCCTAACGCCTCCTCTTCCTCTCTGTCCTCACTGCTCCTAACTCTTCCTCGTCCGCTCACCACTCTCCTCTCTCCTCTAATTGATTATGATTACTATGTCCGACAATTAAAAAATGGGATTGAGAGGTGACGATTAATAATTGATGACAGCATTAAGGTCTTTACTGGACACACAGTTTGCTGTGAGAGCCGCCCCTGTTGCCATCTCTCTCTCTCCCTCCCTCTCCCCAGCATGTGCAGGACAGACTGCTGTTCCGTCTCCGGCCTGTTCTCCGTTCCAGAGCAGTCCACATTAGTGACCCACGGGAAGCTATCTGAAGCTTTATTTTGTTCCCATTTGAATTATCAGGAAAAGTTGTTACAACGCGAGACATGTATATTCAGTCAATGGACATCAGCACTAACCCTGACGAAGCTCCATACTTTCTAAACTCCCGGAGTTCTCTGTGGAGTGTTTCATGTTACTCATTTGAAAAGAAGCTTTAGTGCAAAACTAAAACTCTCTTAAACTAACTCCACGCAGAGGACAGAGGCCTGTAGGCTTTTTGTCAGCATCAAGTTTGTCCTGGAGCTAATAGCATGGAGCGATGCTAACAGACGGCTACAGCACGGAGCGACGCTAACAGACGGCTACAGCACAGAGCGACGCTAACAGACAGCCACAGCACGGAGCGACGCTAACAGACAGCCACAGCACGGAGCGACGCTAACAGACAGCCACAGCACGGAGCGACGCTAACAGACAGCCACAGCACAGAGCGACGCTAACAGACAGCCACAGCATGGAGCGACGCTAACAGACAGCCACAGCACGGAGCGACGCTAACAGACAGCCACAGCATGGAGCGACGCTAACAGACAGCCACAGCACGGAGCGACGCTAACAGACAGCCACAGCATGGAGCGACGCTAACAGACAGCCACAGCACAGAGCGACGCTAACAGACAGCTATAGCACAGAGCGACGCTAACAGACAGCTACAGCACAGAGCGACGCTAACAGACAGCTACAGCACAGAGCGATGCTAACAGACAGAGCGATGCTAACAGACAGCTACAGCACGGAGCGATGCTAACAGACGGCTACAGCACGGAGCGATGCTAACAGACAGCTACAGCACGGAGCGATGCTAACAGACGGCTACAGCACGGAGCGATGCTAACAGACGGCTACAGCACGGAGCGATGCTAACAGACGGCTACAGCACAGAGCGATGCTAACAGACAGAGCGATGCTAACAGACAGCTACAGCACAGAGCGACGCTAACAGACAGCCACAGCACAAAGCGACGCTAACAGACAGCTACAGCACAGAGCGATGCTAACAGACAGCTACAGCACAGAGCGACGCTAACAGACAGCCACAGCACAAAGCGACGCTAACAGACAGCCACAGCACAAAGCGACGCTAACAGACAGCTACAGCACAGAGCGATGCTAACAGACAGCTACAGCACAGAGCGATGCTAACAGACAGAGCGATGCTAACAGACATAGCGATGCTAACAGATAGCTACAGCACAGAGCGATGCTAACAGACAGAGCCATGCTAACAGACAGCCACAGCACGGAGCGATGCGCACAGACAGAGCGATGCTAACAGACAGCCACAGCACGGAGCGATGCTAACAGATAGCTACAGCACAGAGCGATGCTAACAGACAGAGCGATGCTAACAGATAGCTACAGCACAGAGCGATGCTAACAGACAGAGCGATGCTAACAGATAGCTACAGCACAGAGCGATGCTAACAGACAGAGCGATGCTAACAGACAGCCACAGCACGGAGCGATGCTAACAGACAGAGCGATGCTAACAGACAGCCACAGCACGGAGCGATGCTAACAGACAGAGCGATGCTAACAGACAGCCACAGCACGGAGCGATGCTAACATACGGCTGATGTGCTGCTGTTATTGATTCCACTGGGTTTAAACCTGTCCCTGTCACATCAAACACTGCACACGGATACAAACCCTCAATATCACTTGTGTGCAGTCACAAACTAATCAAATGTCTTTAACCACAGCTTTACAAGTCAAGCTAGTTCAGTAAAAAGCACCACATTTTATTCAAATAATAACTTATAATAGGTAAATGGAAATGGCAAACTAAAATGGGAAAAACTAATAATGAGTTAAATATGTTTCCTTTACTTTAACATGTTTTAATACACTTTTTTTTATCTAATAGCCAATGAGGACAGAAGAAAATGTATTTGTTTTCAAAGTGATTAATCGTTTGAATAATTGTGATTACAATTATGACAAAATAATCAGGATTATTATATTTTCAGTAATTGAGCCTCTCCTCTCATCTCTTCCTTCCCGCTTCTCTCTCTCTCCCCTGCTCCTTGCTCTATGTCCTCCCCCTCCTCCTCCTCGTGCTCTCTTCCTCCTCTTTCTTCCTCCTCCTTCCCCCCCTCTCCTCTTCCTTGTCCCTTTTTTCCCTCTCCTCCTCCCTGCTCTCTTCCAACTCTTTCTTCCTTCCTTCCTTCCTCTCTCGCTCCTCTCTCCCTCGTCCCCTCTTCCTCTTCCTCTCTCCTCTGCTCCTGTCTTTGCTGTGCCACTGCTCCAGCTGCTGCTGAGGGGATTACGATGGCCGGCCCGTGCACTAGGAGTCAAAATCCTATTCTTTCTCCTCTATCCTCTCTGCATCCCTCGTTCATTTATTCAATCCACGGCTGTCACGCAATCACACACTCCGCCCTGCCATCACATACCCGGCTCTCACAGATCTGCAAGTTTCGCTTCTCAACAAATTCGTAAAACTGATTTGTCAAAGTAGGAATACTGTGCTACATTTTGTTGGTGGACGTATCGCTCTTCCCTGTGCTCTCCAGAGCAGGTCTGTGTCACTGCTTCCTCATTGTATTGATTTTTAACAGACAGCTCTAATGCAGCTTTTAGCAGATGGCCAAATGGTTTCCCAAACATCTAAACCTGGAGACTTCACAACACATCAGATGAAAAAACAGTTAGTCACAATAATTCAGGTTATCAGTGTCAAATGTCCTGGGAGATGTAAGGCTTGTCTATAATAAAGATCATTTAAAAGGCTGCAAACTTACACTGCAAGTTTGTTATACATACATTTTAGTTTCTAATCTTTCAAACAACAGAATACAAGTGATGCAAAATAGTTAAATAGTTAATTATGCCATTTACTTAGAATGGTCCAATTACAGATGGGAGATTTAAAAAAGGATAATACTGCTTTTGTCCTTACGTCAAGGTCAGCACCTCAAAATGACAATTGATTGAACAGAAAAATAGTGTAACATTCCAAACAAGGGAGTGAAGTAGTAAATTGTGAAAATATTGTCAGAATATAGTTAGACAATAAAAAACATTGCCTGCTGACAAAAGTTCTCACACCAATTAAGATTATAAAATCCATAGCCAAGCTCACTAACTGAAGTGAAACTGCAATTAAGTTAATACATCAACCTTTACATTTTGTAAAAATAATTATACTTATTATTAATAATTAATTAATTATAATTTAAAATAAATAAATATATAAAATATATTAAGTACAACTAAGTGTATTTGTTCTGATATAATTTGTTGTATTCTTATTACAGATACAGTCAGAGTCATTACAGTAAAGATACAGTCACAGTAGTTTCTACTTCTATTTCTATTATAAATAATTAGAGACAATAACTGTCCGATATTCTTGAAAATATTGCAGATACCACGTACCACTGATGTAATGCCCATTAATGTTTTGTATGATATTCAAATCAGAAGACATTTTCTTTGGAGGTTAGTTTGCGTACTGTTCCTTGTTAAAAGCGCAGAGGCGTGAACAATCAGAAAGAACATCATACGTGTCTATATGCACACCAGAAATATGATGAGCTTTAACTTTAACTGATTTCTGGAGTTATTATTGAAATGTGAACTCCAACTGCTGCGGTAAAAACCAAAAATGAAAGCCATTTTGGACAGATAATTAAAAATAAAATAAAATAATACATTCATTTAAAAAATAAAATATTTGCCCTTTTGTCATGGGTCTGGAACAAAAAACAAACAGAAACATGGCTTTATTGGCAATATTTACAAAGCTCACTATGTCCACAAGCAGAGTGTGACAGCAGCAGGGCCAGCGCCCTCAGGGGTTAATGGGTGTGAACAGGGCTGTGCTTAGGCCTGACCTCGGTATTGATGAGCAGTTTGTGGTCACAGCGTGTGTGCGCACACACACAGACACACACACTCACACGCTCACTAATTAGAACACTCACACTCACAGCAGCAGAAGCCTCAGGACATGTTTACAGTGAACCCACCTCATACACCGTCCAATACTAATCATGTGCGTTTAATAACACTTAAGGCATGTAGTTGTCACCATAACTAATTTACTGTTAGTATTCTTGTGTAAACTAATTTACCGCTCTAATATATGACCAGCTTCAAGTCAAACTTCAAAAGTGATTTAATGTGATGTGTGAACGGCTAGATTAAAAAAAATCATTTTAGGAGAATAGCTTGAATTAGAATGACTGACTGTCATGATTGTTATTTTTTACATTGTGAGTAAGGCAGGGTGATTTAATCACGAAAAGTAATTCACAATAACAATACAACTAACAACAAAATTGGCCCGAGACATAGAATGTATGGTGGCATTTATAAGAGTTAGGGATGTTTAACTAATAGCTATAAAAGCTTCCACTCCTAACAATCTTAATGTGAGGTGTTTAGGCTTTGCAGAGTCTCCACAATTAGCTGCAGTCTGTCTGCCTCCCAACACGACTGTGAGAGAAATCAGCTGCAGTGTATGCACAGTTATTTCACAATCTTCCAAATGTTATACTGCCCTGAAAGCAAATGAGGGCACAGCTGTATGTCCCTCCTAAGTGACCTGAACAATTACTATTATTAATTAACTGAATAATACAATTCAAGATAACATGAAATAAACCTTTTGAGTGCAGTACTAGAGAGTAAATGTGTTATTAGTCTGAGCAGATGTGTGAGTGCTGCGTGTGTGGACAGGCTCCAAACAGCTCCATGAATCTGAAATGATTTCCAGCCCAGAGCTCCAGAGCTGGGAGCAGATGGAGACGTAGCACTCTTTCACTTTGGGACGCCCTCAGACGCATCTCAACAGCCCGCCCTGGACTGTGGGAAACTGACTAATTAAGTCCTCTTCATACTCCCTTACACTAGCCATCACCCAGAAGGCAAAACAAAGAACGCAAAGAAGAATCAATGGATCAGTTTAATATTAATTAAATATTTCACTGATTTAACAATTAATCACCACATTCCGAAAGCCACAAAATATCCTTCTTGTAAAGTTTGGACTAAAAATTGTCTATTATTATTGGTAATTGGACAATATTTGGCACCAATATTTTTTCTGTGAGTGCTCATGCATCCTTCCTAGTAGGGCTGCACAATATATCGAAAAAAATGTGTTAACACACTTTTATTGTGATATGCATATCGCAAAGATGCCTGATAATTTTGAATGGTTAAATGCATTCATCTTAGGTTTCTTGTGGGCCCAAAGTTGTTTTTACTTTTGACAAATTAGACGCACCCATAAATGTTTAACCCCAAAAGTACAGTAAAGTAAAGTAAAGTACAGAAACGGCAAGACAATGTTTAAGCGTTTTTTGTTAGCTTTGTTTCAAAATCCTCATATTTTTTCTTTTTTCCAGAGTAATGGACAAAGCAGCTCCAGGTTTTAACACTCCAATGTGTATATATTTGTACCTAAGCTACTATATTTTAAAGTAAGAGTTGAGTACTTAATTGTTATCCTTTTTATCGGGAAAAGGAAAATATATGCAAATGAGGAAAAAATAATCGTCATTATACTGTTATCACAATACTTGACACCCATATCGCACTAATTTCCCACTTTGTCCTCAGTGCAGACTTGCCTTTTTCAACAGACTAGTGAGTAAAAAATGGAAGACCAGCTAGGCTAAACTAAGGCTGTATGGCTTAACACAATTAGTCAAATAATATTTTTCAATTCCAGATAAATACATTTTGTCATTATTTTTACTGAAGTGAAAAGTTAATTGGTGACCTTTACTTTTTTTTTAGGATTTTAAAAGGGGAAAAAAAATCATTTATATTGTTATTAAAGGTCCCATAACATGCAAAATCGACTTTTCAGAGGTTTTAACCTTCCTACAGTGCTATTTGGGCCTCGTATGTTGTGCCCAAAGTGGTTTTTTGATTGATTCCCGCATGTTTTCGCTACAGAACTGTCTTTTCCGTCCCCCTCGGCTGAGCAGGCAGACGGGGGCTCCTCACAAGGATGACGCGCAGCCGCAGAATAAAAACAGCTAATGCTAATGCTACACAGTAATTACACGATGGATACGAAGGATCGAAGAGTTAGCTTGTTATTTACCAAAGGGCAACGTCCGTCGTCAAGGCCCTGGAGCACGTCAAACTCCAGGTCAGATCCAGGACGTAGGACTCAGCACGACGCACCGTCAGGACGATAAAATGTTTATTCCCGTGTTTGTGTATCGCTGTTTACCGGAGCACACGGCACATGCACCATCTCCACTCTAGGCTTCGTCGCGGGTTGGGAGGGGGAGGCGCGCGGGTTGGGCGGGGGAGGCAGCCTGCTCTCTGTTCGGGGGGGTCAGATCTCAGAGTGAGCCGTTTGCTTTTACAAGGAGGGGGGCCAGTCCAAGAAATGGGTGTTTTTTGGAAACTGTTATGTTATGGATATTGCACAACGCAAAAATTTATCAACAAAGCCCTTAGAATAGACTGTGTAAAGGGGAGAAGAGCAGAATATGGGACCTTTAACCTTTAAACACGCTCGAGTACCTGTAATTTGCCATCTCATGTTTTGAAAAAAACAAACAAACAAAAAAACAGAATAAGTGAAAGGATTTCTCTGCTGTCTGACACTATGATGTGGTTAGCAGTAGCAGTTATCGTGTTTAAAGGCAAAAATTCTCAGAACGAGTCTTGGCAATGTTTATGGACTTGATCGAGGAAGTTCAGCAGGAAGTGCTTTTGACGCTCCGAGGGGAGAGGACTTTCTAATGAACGTTCCTCAAAACAGCGTGAATGCAGCTGAATTGATGACAGAACATTGTTAGATAAAATAAGATAATTGCTAGATAATTGTTAGATAAAATAAGATAATCCATTCATTGTCTCCCATGGGAGAAATTTGTCCTGGGACAGGGGACATGGAGAAAAGAAAAAGTAAAAATAAAATAAAATAAAAAGTTACTGTGGCAGAATGTGTGTCATCCAAAATCAAGATATCAATATCGGCAAATATTGGTTATCGACCACAGCAGCAATCCAAATATTTGATATCAGTATTGACCCAAGAAATCCATATCAGACCATCTCCTCCTCCTCTCTCCTTCCTTTCCTTCCTTACTTCTCCACCTCCTTCCTTCTTTTCTTTATTTCTTCCTTCCCAAACTCCTCTTTCCTTCTTTCTGCCACAGACTACTCTCTTCCTTGAGCTGAAATTCAAAATCGCAATTTGAGTAGTCACAATTGTGAAATCGGAAAGATTACAATTACTTCGGATACATAATTTAGTTTAGCAATTCAGATTTCAGTCTTCGCTCAAATATTAATGCTCCTGGGCATGTTTAAAATGTGACCTTTGAACTGAATCCAACTAATCACATATATATTGCAACTTTATTCGCTGACAAAGTTTGTCAGAAAAATCCCTTCTCTTCCGCCCTCCATCCTCTGCCCCTTCCTCACCTCTTTCCTGTATTGCTGCCTCCTTCCTTTCCTCTCTGATGTTTGGAAAGTCACCAACTTCCCATTAGGTGGCCACGGTGCAGGACACAAAGCCGCCTCTGCGAGTGGACAGAATCAGAGTTAACTTGACACATTCCTTCTCCTTACAAGGCCAGGTCAAAATAACGCTTTTATAGTCCAGCGAATTCACAAGAGGAGAGGAGGCAGTGAGGTATTAGGCCTGGCGGAGATGGGCGCTTGGTTCAACTCTATTGTAGATTAGGTTTGAAATCGCACATCCAAACACACATGGTTTATTAAATTCCTCTCATGCGCTGTCCAGAGCCAGGGAGTGGACAGGAAAAACGGATTGGAATCCTTTAGACTCGGAGGCAACTGGCAACACAACAGTGGAGCCGAGTAGTGTGGTTAATATTAAAGCACCACTCGGCAACTTTTACAGCGTTCACCTTGTACAAATTGCTTGAGTCAGTGTGAGGGTTCAATGAGTTTAGATTCCCTCGTCTCCCACTGCTCGGGATGTGTACCGAGACCCGGTTTGATAACAGCACCGGCGCCTCGTCTGAGCGGTCCACTGGATCAATAAGCTCCAGCGCTGTCGGTGCTCTTCACGGTGCTGAGGTTTCACGCAAATGTCACGTGGTCAAATGTCACACGCAGCAAAATATGTGAATTTAGAAACACCTTGTTTTGTACATACAAGAGGTACAAATAATAATAGAGTAATGTGTGAAGTGTGATCATGGATGAGGTATATCTATGGGAATAAACTAATTAAGGCGTAAAATAAATTGTATTTTTGTAGATCGGGGCAAGGTTTGTGATATTATTTTTACATTATTGATGTTGATAACACTGTGCTGTTGAAGAATGAGAATAAGAATGCTACTTCAAGGCCATCCAATGTCCATTTTTGTCAGGCACAGAGCCGGCGAAGGAAGCCGTAATAATGCAACTAGATTTCTTCTATTTTAATCACAGAGAGGAAACCAGATGTTGGTGTATTTTTGTGCTATTTTCTTCAGTGGAAAGTGTTAAAACGGCCATGGTCCTGCTGCACTGCTCCTATAAAACAGCTTTCGCCTGTTTGGTTCTTGGTCTGACGACAGACGGCGAGCTGCGGGAGGTTTCGGAGGTTTTGGCCGGCCTCCATAATGACTTGTCCCTCCTCTGTGCTCCTCGGTGCAGCTGCTGTAATCTAGGCGCTGCAGGGATTGGGCTGGAGCGTTCAGCGGTAATCTGGATAGAAGGAGATGTCGTGATGAAAATGCTCTAAAGCGGACGGTGTGCAAAGGCCGTGTCTGCTGCACACTGCACAGACCAAACTAAGACTAAACTAAAACAGCTTCTCAGCAAAAGTGACTCACGTTGTCAAGGTTAAAGACGCACTGCATGAGGTGAGCAGTACGAGCAAAGAAGGCCGTAATAATTCAGAGGGATTTTAAGACTCATTGGACCATGTTGTAATGTGTTATTTTTAAGAGTGTTGTAATCATGTTATTTATTTGTGCACTGATATTATTATTTCAATCTGTAGCCTATAGCAACATCAGGGCTTGTCTAATTATTATTAACCCTAACGAAAACAAAGAATTACAATAGTCTAAACGCGAAAACACAAAGGCATGAATTATATGTTCCAGATCTTTTTGAGGCTCCACTACAACTCCCCAGTCAGGGGGTGGCCACAGCCGCCCTGGGGCAGACTGATGGAAGCTAGGCTGCACCATGTGCCCCTCCGACCACCATCAGCTATTCACGCCTTGCCTGGCCTCCATTCTAATCTCCACGTATTATTCAATACTGTCTTTAGTCTGGAGATGCCACCACGTAATTTGACTTCAGCGGGGCGGGACAAACATGTGTCAATCAGACGAACAACAGATGCGACGACAGCATCACGAAAGGACGGGAAGCAGAGAGGTGTGGCTGTCAGTCCAAAATGGCGTGTAAAGCTTCCTCTGGTTGTGGTTTGAACGACACGTCCTGGTCTTTTAAAAAGAAGAGAAGCCCAAACATTTTCTCTGTCGTGGACGCCATCTTGCCTGTTATTGCTTGTAATCGCGGCACACGGGATGTGACGTTCTTCTCTCGTGGCTCTGATTGTCTCGATTGCCGCAAAATAGAGGAAGCAGGGGGTTTAGCGATCATGCCCATTCCCACTTTCTTTCAAAATTTAAATATATTGAAAGATAGCGGGAATGGCTGGTCAGGCTAAGTCACGCCCACCCCACTTTCATACTAGGCAATGTGGTTGGTCTGGCCAAGCTCTAACGGGAATCAAACCATCACCTTCAGGTTGATGGAGTCCACCACACTTTTAATAAGGCTTGGGACATAATGTTGAGTCCTTATCAGAACAAATGTTTGTTATCTAGTTTATGAAGGCAGAATCTTTCCAATTTGACAGTAAACGGTATTACTTTTGGTTATTTGGACCAATACAACAGGAAGCCAGAGGACAGCTTCACAACAGCATTTACTTTGTTCTGACTCTGGGTAAAAAGCCTCGTCTATCTTGTCATATGAAGAATGTCAAAATCTGCACACCTACTGGAACCAAAAATGAATATCTCATTTTTTTGGGAGAATAGCAATAACATTCTTCATACGATACTATGTCAGTCCAACAGAAATGTGTCAAAACATGTCGTTAGATGTATTACTTGACATTTAATTATCAGACAAATGTGAAATTTCTGTAAAATTTGTCACAAAAGCGCAGATATGTCATTTTATACCCTTGAAGGTTTACTTTTTTTTATTTTTAAACAGCTCTTTAGTATAAAACAATAAACATAATATTCAAATTATGCATATCTCCTGGGTCAAATGCGGAGGACAAATTTCCCTACAGAAATGAAATAATGTTCTATTAGAAGAACATGATCTAAAAACATGGCCGTGCTATTCAAAAAGAAGAGGAAGTGAAAGTGAAAGTCCGGAAGAGAAGAGCATTAAGCGTGACATGCTCAGAGGTCGATGGTGACGACTTCCAGAAACAGCACAGTGAAGAATGAAAGGAAACTAGAAGCTACATGTGACCCATTAAATGCTATTGAGTGAAATCAGAGCCAGATCTCTGGTGCAAGTACAACACGAGCCACTGGACCCCACCTACATAAAACATGACTCTGACCAAAACACTTCATCTGGAGTGGGTTAAAAAACAAACCACCAGAGGATACCAAATGTACATCTGGGATGGGGAGTTTATATATAATTTTTTTTATAGTAATTGAACAATACCTTTTTATACTCAGAAAACAGAGATACAGTGTTTATAGCAAGCAACAAGTTAATAAATGATTGCAACCAACCAATGATTGAAATAATAATTAACTAAAGATTTGCATAGCTATAATAAGGTCTATACAAAGGCTGCACGATGCCATGAGCGGAGAAAAGAGGTTTTTGATCAAAACTATTTTTCATCTGTAAATTTACTCTACCAGGACATCCTTAAGTGGCTTCACTTAGCTTCATCTGGCTCTAATTTAGTAAAAATCAAATATTCACACATTATTACATTCTAAACAACTAAACAATGAATCAAAAGAACAGCTGCCAGATTAATCCATAAGCAAAATGGTCGTTAATTGCAGTAGTGTCGTCACAATACTAACATTTTAAAACCTATTTTGATACTAAATACCGGTTTTGACGTCTTGATAATATATTTTAATATACTTATAATATATCTTTTTTTATAGACAATAGAAGTACACAAACATAATAATAATACTTTCCTGATGTTGCCATATGGTATACTAGTGAAGTTTAAGATCATTCTAAAACTGTTCAGGAGAGGTCACACTTTGTCCTCCTTTGTCCTTTTTTCCAAGTATTAATACTTCAAATGAGTATCTAGTTTTGATACAGTTTTAGTATCAATTAGTATCTGATTTTTGAAACTTATGACAACCCAGGTTGTTCTTTTCTTGATGTGACACAGCAAAGTAATCTAAAATCTCCCTAGGCACCCACCAGAAATCTAAGAAAATGTGTTACTACAAGAAAAAGAAACTTTCTGTTCCAGTTTTTAGTACCATTTTCAATATCGGTTGTCTTTTTTTAATTTATCACTTACATATCTTTTTCTGTACTGTCCTAGTACTTTTGAGCTAGCCTTATGAAACAGGGCAGTAATGCATTCTAATATAATTACACTCAAGGAAAGGTTGCCGGTTAGATTCTAGCTTCCAAATGTTGCCAACTTTTCCATCCTCTGCAAAAGAAAACAAACACTAACATTTGTACCCTGAAAATTCAAACACGTTGCTTTTTTTTTTGTTTGTTCTAAAGATCATATTTTGAATTATTATTTAGACTTGATGTCAGTTAATCCTTGCATTACTGTAACTCTGCCTCCAGTCGCCAGATGACGTTGCACTTTAACAGACCCTTTAAAAGTTTATAAGGAAAAACCTTCTAAATTCTGAATGGAGGCAAAAGTGAAGTGCAACATAATGTGATTTCACTGGAGAAACTAGGATTAACTTCAGAATATCACAAAAATAAAAAAAATGTAGATTATTTTGGAAAATGCAACCACTCAGACACATGTGAGTCACATCAGAGCTGCGTTAAACACATTTATTAATGTATTTTACATTATGTTTTAGGAAAATATGATGAACTTTTTGTCTTTTTGATGAAGGAACAATCCAGATTTATGGATTTTACTGGAAAAATACTCACAGAAATGCTGAGCTCACCATCATTTTTCATTTTATCTAGAGATATATTAGATACTATACCATAAATGAGATTATTTTTTAAGGCTAGAAAATATTATGTTGTCCATTGTTTGTTATAGAAAAGAAAACCAACAAACATTTCACACCTGGAAATTCAAAGGTGTTGGTTTTTCCAAACACAAACACTTAAAAACAGTAGAATTTAGATCTAATCTGAGTTAATCATTGAACAATTTGACTTAATTCTGCCTCCATTCCAGAATTTTGATGACATCACATTATAAAGGGTCTATACTTTTTACAAATTGAACGCTTACGCACTAGAATTTATTACTTTCCCACTGTCTCCTTTTTTCTCTCCCTGCAAAACGAAACAGCCCACTTCTCCTGCTTTTTACGTCCAACTTTCCTCCGCTTATGACAGTGCAACTTCTCCTCCACGCTGTGCACGCCGCCGCTGCCTGGAGCTCTGTGACAACAACCAACCGCCGCCTACTCCATTCACAAACAAGCCTGGAGTGCCAAAAGTCAAAGTTAGACAACGTAAACGGCAAGAAACAGGCACGTATTAGCACGCAACTCCTCGCGCCGTTTATCCTCGGAGCCGTGTGCAGCAGCGTCGTCGCCGCCGTCGTGATGCGTGCCGCCGCGAGCTTCACTCACTCATCCAAAAAAAATCACCGTCATTCCACTGCTAACGCGCGCTTTAGCCGCTCCGAGCTCGGCCAAAAACCCTCGACATGTCCCGACACATCAGCCGAGACGCCATACCTTCGCTTTTAACGCCGCACTCACCGTTTGTCGTCCGCTTTTTGACACTTTCTCGGGAGTCTCCCACCGTCGCTGTCACCGCTACGATCCGCCCACCCGACAGTGCTGCTGCTGCTGCTAGCTTCTGTCAACGCAGCCTCCCGTTCCCGCCCTCTGAGAGCAGGCAGAGCCAATCACAAGTGGAGGAATGGAACGGGCAGGTGTATTGACCAATAAGAATAAGGGAAAGTGGTGAGAAACGGGAGGACTGGCCAATCAGAGGGTCTAAATCTCACCCGGAGCTTTCCTCGTCGCCGCTTGCCCTTTTGACAGACACCGTGGACGTTCAATGGAGGCGTTTGACTCCTTTTACGGGACGGTGCCGGTGTTATGCCAAAATGTTTACCCCTGCCAGAATGTGCCACCAGTTTAAAAAATATTTATTTAATGCATTTTATACATGTATACAAGGACAAGGTACATGCCTTCACAAAAGGCTTGACTACTTAGAGTAACTTTTTAGTCAAAATACACTTAAGTAAAAGCATGTTTTTGTTTTTCATATTGGTTGTTTGTGATTAGAAAAACATATGTCCTTGTGAATAGGCTTGTACCTCCACAAACCTCACTCGTACTTGGCCTGGAGTAGGAGCCTCCCTCCTGCTTGTTCCCATGCAAATGTTGTTCCTTGGCCTCTACTATTCCACATTATAGCACAAACTTTTCTATCTGCATATAGAATGTTCTAAAGTAAATTGCTCACATCAGAATCAGAAAGTTTTTATTGCCATTGTCGGTGAACAACATTCACAAACTAGGAACTTGCTTTGGGCGTTAAGGTGCAACATACAGCAGTGTGCAATGCTGTGCTGTGGACTCTGTTTGTCCCTGGCTGCGGCTCCTGTACCACATGGTGATGGAGGAGGTGAGGATGGACCACACGGTGATGGAGGAGGTGAGGATGTACCACACGGTGATGGAGGAGGTGAGGATGGACCACACGGTGATGGAGGAGGTGAGGATGGACCACACGGTGATGGAGGAGGTGAGGATGGACCACACGGTGATGGAGGAGGTGAGGATGGACCACACGGTGATGGAGGAGGTGAGGATGGTACCACACGGTGATGGAGGAGGTGAGGATGTACCACACGCGGTGATGGAGGAGGTGAGGATGGACCACACGGTGATGGAGGAGGTGAGGATGTACCACACGGTGATGGAGTAGGTGAGGATGGACCACACGGTGATGGAGGAGGTGAGGATGGACCACACGGTGATGGAGGAGGTGAGGATGTACCACACGGTGATGGAGGAGGTGAGGATGGACCACACGGTGATGGAGGAGGTGAGGATGGACCACACGGTGATGGAGGAGGTGAGGATGGACCACACGGTGATGGAGGAGGTGAGGATGTACCACACGGTGATGGAGAAGGTGAGGATGGACCACACGGTGATGGAGGAGGTGAGGATGACCACACGGTGATGGAGGAGGTGAGGATGTACCACACGGTGATGGAGGAGGTGAGGATGTACCACACGGTGATGGAGGAGGTGAGATGGGACCACACGGTGGTGGAGGAGGTGAGGATGTACCACACGGTGATGGAGGAGGTGAGATGGACCACACGGTGATGGAGGAGGTGAGGATGGACCACACGGTGATGGAGGAGGTGAGGATGTACCACACGGTGATGGAGAAGGTGAGATGGACCACACGGTGATGGAGGAGGTGAGATGGACCACACGGTGATGGAGGAGGTGAGGA
The DNA here is from genome assembly GCA_019453435.1 of Rhinogobius similis. NCBI lineage: Eukaryota > Metazoa > Chordata > Actinopteri > Gobiiformes > Gobiidae > Rhinogobius > Rhinogobius similis. The sequence goes on along the minus strand of CM033639.1, from coordinate 25,769,932 downwards.
TGGACCACACGGTGATGGAGGAGGTGAGGATGGACCACACGGTGATGGAGGAGGTGAGGATGGACCACACGGTGATGGAGGAGGTGAGGATGTACCACACGGTGATGGAGGAGGTGAGGATGGACCACACGGTGATGGAGGAGGTGAGGATGGACCACACGGTGATGGAGGAGGTGAGGATGGACCACACGGTGATGGAGGAGGTGAGGATGGACCACACGGTGGTGGAGGAGGTGAGGATGGACCACACGGTGATGGAGGAGGTGAGGATGGACCACACGGTGATGGAGGAGGTGAGGATGGACCACACGGTGATGGAGGAGGTGAGGATGGACCACACGGTGATGGAGGAGGTGAGGATGGACCACACGGTGATGGAGGAGGTGAGGATGGACCACACGGTGATGGAGGAGGTGAGGATGGACCACACGGTGATGGAGGAGATGAGGATGGACTCGATGATGGCCGTGTAGAACTGCACCATCATCTGCTGCAGCTTGGCTTTCCTGAGATGCAGCAGGAAGTATCCTCTGCTGGGCCTGACTGATGATGGAGCTGATGGTGGGCTCCACTTGAGCATGAACTGAACTGTACAGGAACTGTACCATTTAGAGTTAATAACCACAGCGGAGTGACATCAGCTGCGTTTTAATAACTGTCTAAATGAGAGATGATCTTTTTTACTTGGAAAGGACTGAAAAATTGCATCTCATACTGTTTTAGAGTTAGAGTTTGTTTGTTTGTTTGTTTGTTTGTTTTTACATCAAATATAGATGTAATACTAAAATTTGACATTTAACTAGAAAGAACTCAAATATTGCATCGTGGACTGTTTTAGATTATAATACCAATAATAATAATAAAGATAATAATAGTTATTATTAGTACATTAAATAAATATATAGCACTACAATTTTGTGTAAAAATGTTTTCAGAAGCTATTTCCATTCTCCTTGTATTCTAAACAGACATACATAGAAAGTGTGGAAATAAACTGTTCGGGAGGAGGGGCAAAGTTTGGCCGGGGTGAACTTTATGGCATAACACCGGTCCAATCACCCGAGGGAAGGCGCTCTGAGCACGGCCACAGCCCCAGGAAGAGACGCCCTATGGTCAGACTCGGCACAGCACAAACGACTGGAATGTGATGTCAGGAAGAGAAAGGAGGGAATCAAACATCATGAAAGTTTAATGCGTTGAAACATACGTCTGACAGAGAGATTAGAGTGTTACATATAATAGCCCACAGGACACTGTTGAATAAATAAATAGTGAAACGAGTTGTGGGCCGTTGTGGTACTTTGCCCTCATGCCGTGAATTGGTTTAGAGGGACATCGTGTGGCAGATGTTTGTATTGCAGCGTGCGTAACACTTCAAGCTGTCGTGTACAGTCCCGAACAAAAGTTTAAGACCAGGCGAATAAATGGCTAAAGTCACATTTTACAGGGTTGGATCTTAACAAGGTTCCAAGTCGAGCTTCAATAAGCAACAAGAAATGGGAGTGAGACAAACAAATAAAACAGTTTGAGTAAACATTTTATTGAAAACAAAGATTAAACTGAATTAGGCCGTTCTGCAGGTGATCAAAAGTTTAGGACCACACCTCAAAAAACAACCCCAAAGCCCCTCAAAACAGAAATCCAAGTCCCAAACATGAACTCAGTAATAAGTGGTGCCACCATTATTGCTGATCATTTCAAAAATTGGTAAGAGAGAACATTCACCAAGCGGAGAAGACGTCCTCACGAAGGACATCTATTGTCTGGACCTGTGCTCCATTTTTGTAAACTTTCCTTGCCGTCCGTCCCCAAAGGGTCTTAATAGGGTTTAGATCAGGGGAACACACAGGACGGTCCAAAGAGGGATGTTATTGTCCTGAAGAAGTCCTTTGTCCTGGGGCTTTGTGAACTGTAGCGTGAAAAACCCAGTGGATCCACAGACGAGGCCCTCAGTCATGAGGGATGCTCTCTGCAACATCTGCACAGAGTCAGGGGCCCCTGCTCCACCTGGAGCTCCATTGTTCCACTGAAGGAAAAAAGCACTCAATTCAATTTATTTTTGTAGTGCCCTAAATCACAACAACTGTTGCCTCGATGGGCCACACATCCAGCCATGGCAGGTGAACACCTGACAGAAAAGGACACTGAATCCACACTTTTGCACAGATTTGAGCTTTTAAAGGCATGTGGTCCTAAACTTTTGATCAGTTGCAGAACAGACTATTGTTGTTTAATTAAATTTTTTAAATGCAATGTTTACTCAAATGTTTTCTTTTTTGTCTCACTACCATTTCTTGTTACTTACTGAAGCTTTACTTGGAACCTTGTTTTTATTTCCAACTTTGCAAAATGTGACTTTAGCCATTTATTCAGCTGGTCTTAAACTTTTGATGGGGACTGTATGTAGATCATTTTTGACTGCTTCACGTTCTTCTTTTGATTGGTAACTAGATCGTGCAGAATAAAATAAATAGCTTCCACAGCCTGCACAGTCAGTGCCTAAAATGATATCCTTTATTCTGCAGTTGTGCAACTGATATAAGTACCATGTTATGTCCTTTTGCCTTTTGTAGCTTGGTGTAGTTCAAGCACTCACTCATCCACCTAATCGGAGGTCAGAGGGTCACTTCCCACTAGGACCAGATCATGCTGTCATTGTGTCTTCGGTTTATTCATTTATGTTCATGTTAATGGACTGATAGAACATAAATGTGACACTCCACATTGTAGCCAGTGGTGAGTGAGTGAGTGATCGCTGGAGAGGCTGATACAGCACATCTGGTACAGTCGCCTCAGCTGCCCTGGGACAGACTGAAGTTGTGAAGTGCCAATCTGCACCATCTCTGTTTGACCTCCAACCATCATTCCATCACACACTACACTCAAGATAAGGTCAGAATCAGAATCAGAAAAACGTTTATTGCCATTGTCAGTGAAATTCACAAACGTAGGAACTTGCTTCGGCGTAGGTGCAACATAAAGCAATGAATAAAATATAAAAATATATAAAAAGGCATGCATAAAATTAAGAATGAAATAGACTGAGACTATATACAGAATGTACAGTTGGCTGAAAGTGCAATGTGCAAATGAGTAGTGCAAATAGATTGTTCTTATATAATATATTGTTAAAGTGGCAGGTGTTACAGAGTGTTCATGAGTCCAACGGCAGAGGGAAAGAAACTGTTCTTGTGGCAGGAGGTTCTGGTCCGGATGGACCGTAGCCTCCTGCCCGAGGGGAGTGGCTCAAATAGTCCATGTCCAGGGTGAGAAGGGTCAGCTGTGATCGACCTGCTCGTCCCCGAGTCCTGGAGACTAGAAGGCTGCAGCCGATCACCTTCTCAGCAGAGCGCACAATGCGCTGTAGTCTCTGTTTGTCCCTGGAGGTGGCTCCTGTACCACACGGTGATGGAGGAGGTGAGGATGGACTCGATGATGGCCGTGTAGAACTGCACCATCATCTGCGCCGGCAGCTTGGCTTTCCTCAGCTGCCGCAGGAAGTACATCCTCTGCTAGGCCTTCTTGATGATGGAGCTGATGGTCGGCTCCACTTGAGGTCCTGAGTGATGGTGGTGCCAAGGAAGCGGAAAGAGTCCACGGTGGTGATGGGAGAGTCTGTCAGGGCGAGGGGGGGCAGGGGGGCTGAGACTTTCCTGAAGTCCACGATCATCTCCACTGTCTTCTGGGTGTTGAGCTCCAGGTTGTTGTCGCTGCACCAGGACACCAGCCGGTCCACCTCCCTCCTGTATACAGACTGGCTAAGGTGGCTAAGGACACAACAACAGAAGGAATCCGTTGTTGTGTTCTATAACCACTTTATATGTGCACTAAATTATTGTTGTATAATGTCAAAAGTACCATGAATGTCATGGTACTGAATGTCAAAAGTACCATGAATGTCATGGTACTGAATGTCAAAAGTACCATCCTGTAAAACACTGTTACTGATATAGAGCTAGAGCCAGAGTGAAACAACGTGTTCAGAATATACACATTTTAGTAACAATATAATCTACGGTTACTCTTTCATTTGGTGGTGTTTAAAATACAGTTACTTTTCTAATATCAGAGGAATACATAGTAGTGCTTTTTGATCAGGACGTTTAGGCTTCAAATGTCCCTGAATTAGTGAGAAAAATAGTTAACAGATGTAGCTCTTATAGAGAGTGTGTTTGATATTGCCTTCTCTAATTTTACTGCAGGTATTCAGTATTCTGCAATTTAATACATTTTCTATTGCTATTTTCTGCTGCTGTTTACATTCAATATTGTGAGATATGCCGATTTGGAGGACTGCAAACGTATTTGCTCACAATGAACACATCAGTGGAGACAGCCTGTTTGTTTTCAAAGAGCTTTATTGAAAGAAATATTCTTGAAATTGTATAAAGTTAAACCATTGATAATCACACATCAGAACCTTCCGTGTGTCTTCCTCCATCACGTGATATAAATATGAATCATAACTTTATTGAACACCCAAGTATAACATTGAGTCGGCGTTCCACAGTGTCGGGATGGGCTTCAAGTCAGTCACAACATCAATGGACCATATCCTGGCCAGCCATATTCATTCATCATGTGCGGCGGGATCTGTTTGGTCTCTGGTCGGGACAAAAAGGTCAGTTCCAATGCAAATAGCAAATCGGTGAGTCACTTAAGGATGAATTGTTGTCATTAGTTTACCTTCGGGTGCAAGGTAAGATAGAAAAATGCACACCGACGACCTGAGAATCAAATTTGCGACCTGATTTCCACATTTCTATTAACTGAAGAGATAAATGTGTGCATCTGTTCATCATTGCATCCCATTTCCGACTTGGAATTGCACTGATAAGAACATTTTGCAAATATTGTTACAGTAGATTTAACAAATAAAATGAGGCAGCTTCCCGTTGCAAAATGAATGAACACAGCTGGCCATGCATTTAAAGGAGCACTGTGAAACTTTTCTGGCGTAGTATGGCATAAAGCTTGTCTATCAACCAAATTACAGGTCAGATCTGTGGAGAGGCGACCCCATTCACAGCAAGAAGGTGTGTTTTTGAAGATATTTTTGAACATTAGTAACAATAGTAAAATGGACGATAATAACTTTACGATGGAACATTCCAGGCAGTGCAATAACTTCCCTCGAAAAGTGACACAGTGCACCTTTAAATAGAATACACGCTCCATCCCAAACACTTTGCAGAACTTGGGGAATTGACTCTGCACTTGATTTTTGGACACCATGGCAGGTAAATCAAGCGCTCCTTTGCGGCTCAGTTTTGCCCAGAACTACCACACATCATGCATCACTCAGCGTTTCGTCTAGGACCACTATATTTGCAGCTATTCTGTACCTCTCTCTTCCATGAGCTGGAAGTAGCATGTACATTTAAATATTAATATATAAATATAAATAGGACTCTCCCGTTACCTGGAAGAATTCAGTGTTTTCACTCTACACACAGTTTGCAAGCATACAGCAAAAACGATGCGCTGCCTGGCACTTTGAGCCGTCTCGCTCGGACAGTTCTTAGTGCAGCATGCAAGTAAAAATGTGCACGATTCTAAAAAGTCTCCTCATCCTTCACTTTTTACTATAGGGATGGTCCGATATGCACTTTTTGAGCCGATACCGTTATCCGATATTGGTCTTGCTCCTCTGGCCAGTGTTAAGATTTTCAAACCCATAGCAAGCCCCACAAATGTATCCTATAGTAAAGCTCACAAATGAACTTTTCACTTTTATAAACAGGGACTTATTTGGGATATAAAATCATTTGTTGCATGATTGTGTAAACATAAGCCACGTTTCGACTGGTCCCGGCCCACAGGCCGGTTCACTTTAGAGAGTTGTGTTCAGGTGGACTGAGTCTCCTGCTCAGGGCCAGAGGCAGAGTCTGCTACATGAGCAACTGACGTCACCCAAACATAATCATCACGGTTTTTAAAAGAAATCAAATCTAAATCGCACCTGAATTACACTTTTTAATCATAAGCAGAGAAAAAAGAAAGTACTTCTGGTTTATCCTCAGCTTTTTTTTTTTTTTTTTTTGCATGAAATGTACTGGGTTTGGATCATCTAATTTGGATAATTAGATGAATTATGCACTGGAAATATTCCATTTGGGTTTCGGCACGAGTGCTGTGCCTCAGTTCATGCTAACGTGCCCTGGCTTTGTTTTGTTAAGTCCGTCGGTTCAACATGCCTTTGCATCATTGGAAATACGGTGCTTTATCACAAGATCATGTCAGCGTTTGGTGAGAAATGATTGCTTACTGTTTCTCGCACTGAAGCTGTCCATGAGCCAAAAGCAACACCAAAAAGGACTTCAAAGGACTGGTACAGGTCACTTACGTTGTATTCCAAAGTGAACCAGTCAAAACATGGCTGTAATGATTTTTTAAAAACCAAATAATAACAGTTTTTCCTTTTTTTACACGTTTGCCGGTTCAAAAAGACAAATCTTTTACACAGAGGACAACCTGGGAAGGAAGGACACAAGACACACACAGTCTGGGGCAGTGTAGAACAAAATATCGGTGCAAAATATCGGGAACATTTTCAATATCGATAACGATGTTTGGAGAAGATAATACCGATATTGAAAATCCATATATCGCCCATCCCTGCTTTGACCCCATAACAAGGTGATATTCGTATAAGAAATTAGAGCAGACTTTTCCATGATATATTTCCTCTATAATATTCTGCATTTCAAAGCATGCCAAAGACTGCATAGTGCTGGCTATACGATGCCAAAGAGTTTTCGATTCCTTTACAATAAGTCGAAGAAAAAGTCGGTATGTACAGGCAAGGAGTGACAGCAGATCCAGTGTTGTGAAAACGGTACCAAACCCCCCTCTCTCCCCAAGTGCTCAAAATATCTACAAATCCAAAAAAGACCAGGGGAACGATCACACAAGACAGAAGAGCTATGCCCTGCAAACGCAGCCAAAGCGCATCTCTGATAGAACGCACGCTGAATATTTCACAAGTGTCACATTAAACGTTGGGAATAACAATTGACGGGAACCACATTCGAGATTTGAGGTCATAATAATCAGAGTTCAGAATGTCGTTTACAGCTCAGGCCACTAGGTGACAGTAGTTGAACAGATAAACATTAGCTACAGGACATGAGCACTGAAGATTTCTTTGTCTTCTAAATATTGGGGAAAGAATGTAGGGGTCAGGGGTCATATATGATGATGTCATGGTTGAAATTTGGGGTCAACTGGATAATGCATATCCATAGAGTAATAACTGCACTGTCAAGGGGATTCCAGCAACTTGAATGGCTTAAGCGACTTGCCATAGCTTCTTAGGCTGCGCTCACACTTAAACCTGGGCTGTGTCCACCCTCCTGCCCTCAGCCCTCGTGCACTCCACAGTCCTGCACTCTTGAGCAGACTGAATAGTGCCCTCAGTCACAGAGACATGGAGCTCAAACTCACTACTTTCTACTCACCGCGGGTCACGTGACTCTGGCGTGTGAGAGAAAAAAAGTCAGCAAAACTCCTAAAAATGGATTTCTGTAGTGAATGTGGGTCAGATCTGCCTGACACATGTACATGCACATATTTATGGACTAATAATCATCTACTTTTATTCATTCATCATTCATTCAAATTTTGTTCATCATGGATTGCACGTGAAACACTGGATTATTCAACTTTTTACCTGAGATTTACGATCTATTCACAGCTAATGCACAGCCCTGGACTAAAACAGGACCCAACCTGGTCTACACCTGGACTATATCAGGACAAGTGTGAAGGCAGCCTTTGATCCAACAGGGTTTAGATTCCAAGTCTGTGGCTGTGAGACATGGCTAAAGCTAGAGTAAACAGGAAACTACTTCTAGTTTATTCTCAACTTTTTCTACATTTTTAACATCTCTTTATTTAATGCATTGACTTTATTGGATGCATTATGCACAGGAAATATAATATGTTTAATTAATGCCAATGCTGTGTATTGATAAACCAGAAACCGCTGATGCTAACGTGTGCTAGCTTTGTTTTGCTAAGTATCTGGGCTCTACATAGAAGTTAGCATCAGTGGAAATACCGTACATACATGATCAAGTCGGTGAGAAATTTTGTATTGTCAATCTTTATCTGCTTTTGCTTTCCTGATTTCATCTGAGTCTCTGTAAGCAACAGATTTCCTGTTACAAATCGTTATTTGATGACTTATGCTAAAGTCCACTGGATGAAATGCTACCACAGTTAGCAAACCTATAAAACCTGAAATCTGAAACAACAATGCTTGAAATCCCCTTTTCAGTGCACAAGTATTTTGTTCTTCTTTTGGAAAATGTCTGTCATGTCGGTACAAAATCCCCAGCGTGCCGTCCTCATGTTGAACATTCACGTTAGCGCACACACAGATTGAGTTGGGAGTTCACTTGCTTTGGTTCATAAAGTGCGTGATGGCAGCAACACTGCCCTATTTCTAACCAGGTACAGACAACATAAGAGACATGCTCATGCGCAGTGTTGGGGAAGTTACTTTGAAAAGTAATTAATTACACATGACCAGTTACTACAAAACAAATGTAATATATTACACTATTGTGTGGCAAGATGTCCTTAAGATGGAATTCAAATATGCTGAGGAAGGTTATGCTCCTCAAGGATCCTTGTGGTGTTGCAAGTAATTAAGTATTTTGTATTTTGTTGGTAACTTGGTTGGTATCTTATTTTCAATACAGTACACTATTACTGTATAAGATATGCACACAATGTATTACAGTAATATATTACTTATGACTAAACGACACCCAACACTGCTCATGTGGACTAGAAGTGACCACAGTGAAATAATCATTCATGAATAAAATTACAAAGTCACATAACATACAGGTCAAAATATGATATCTCTACAACCAAATAAATAAATAAATCAGCTTCGACCAGCAAGCGGTACAATACAATCGTCACCAGTCTGGATTAAAGGGGACTTCCATTGACATTAAAAGTTATTTGACAGAAGAATTAATAATTGGATGTATTTTAGACGATGTTTTAGAATGAAGTCTATGACATCTGCGACACATTCCTGAGTCTGCTAACACATGTGCACTGTCAGACGAATAAAGTGCGAATGAAACAAAGCTGCTACAACGTCTTCATAAAGGACTATTGCACTCTGAAAGGGTCTGTTCTGACGGACGCATCGGGAAGACTAGAGTTTCTAAGATGTCATAGGTTCCACACTGTCCTTCATCTTTATGTATCTTTTAAGGAAATATTAGCTTAGCTTAGTGTTACAGAACTATATTCACCTAGTGCCATCATATAACAGTGCACCTTCAGTCAAAACTCAGGGAAAAACATTACTTTTATATATGCTCTTGCAAGGGGATTAAATGTTATGGCCCTTCATAAGGAGATCCTAAACTTATCCTAAACGCTTGGATTTGTACAATTGGCTTATGATGATGATTATGCATCATGGACTTTTGGAGCTGTTATTAAGAGCTGTATAGAGCTATATATATATATATATCTTCTTCCTCTTATCCGGGGCCGGGTCGCAGGGGCAGCAGTCTAAGCAGTGACTCCCAGACTTCCTTCACCCCAGACATATATATGTATATATATATTTATATATATGGCGAAGGTTTGCTTGAAAGCTTTGTTACGTTGATATCACACAGTTAGGCCTAAATTTAGAATCTCCTTCTAAGAAAGACTGACTTTTTAAAAATAATTAATTCATTATTTAGTAAAAACAACCAAAAACTCACTCAAAATCAGATTAGTCGGAAAAAACATTTGGAGTAAAAAGGTCTAAACTATCAGCAATCTTTCCACCACGTCATTCACTGTAATCTCATTGTCATTGGAAATAACATTTTAGTAGGAAAATGGTGTTCATGTACTTTGGGTCAGGGTCTTCCTGTTTTAGTCCTACATTTTAAAGGGAATATATCATAAAGGTGATAGTAGTATTCATGTCTTCAAGAGCCGGAGTTTCTGTGCGGAGTGGGAGCTGTGCACCGTCACAGACAGACGAGACAGAGCGCAGCACACAGACCCCTGCAGTCTTTGCATATTGGACTGTACATGAATAATGGCGCATTCGGCTGGTCCTCATAAACTGGCAAACTTGTTCAGGGCTTGGATAGGAACAGTAAGTATACAAGTGTACTCTAACGCCAGGTTTATGCCTAATGTGAGGGGGGTGCGCGTTTTCAAATCGTGAACCCACGTCAAAGTGTGCTGCGTTGATACACATCGGAGTACACCACAGCAGTGTAAGAGTCTGTACGTAACCCGCTCAAACCATACTGAGCATAAACCCGGCGTTAGAGCTGTTTCTTCTGAAAACAACTGGACAGATGCAGTCTGAGGTAGCATTAGAACAAAGAGAAAGTCTTCTTCAAATAGACATGTGCTTTAAAAAGTCAGAGCAGGCCACGTTCACAAAAACAGACTTAACAAATTTTCTCAAAGGTGTGCCTTCATTGAAAAGCATAGTCACTGTGTGGAACATTTTACACAGGTTGTGTTACTATCATAAATAAGTCCAGCTGTACCTTCTATGACAAAGGCTCTACAAATATGTTCCACACAGAACTTCCCAAAATGTCTTTAGTTTGCCAGTTTACTGACCCTGCCTGAACATGCCATGTGTTCCTCAGTCACCTGCAAAACTGTACAATGTTCACCACAGGGTCATTGATATGTTCATTGAGAAAAATTCATGGCTTTTACCTCCAGTTCCCACCACTGAGGTGCAAAGCAGCCAATCCAGTGTGTGCTCTTAAAAGGGGGGCGGGCTTTGCATTAGCTCCACCTCTTAGGGGCAGGACTTCCGAAGGAAGGAACCAATGAGTGAAGGGGACAGCAGATCTCCTGTTAGGCCAGCTAACACATCTCTTGGGAAGCGCCGCGGACAGAGAATCTAGAATAATAATAGGATTCAGTGCAAGGTGAAACATGGCTACTAGTTTGAGAGTTTCATTGTCTGTTGCTTGTGTCTTCCAGCTGTGGATACAGCAGTAAAGGGATTGTTGGAGCACACACAGTCTGTGAGCAGGTCGGTACAGTTAGAGGACAGCGCCCCCTGCTGAGAGGATTTGGTTTAGACCATGTAGTACCATGGAGGAGTTCAGAGCTCCTCTGCTGTGGAGCAGGAGCAGAGGCAGCTGCTCTAGTGGCTTCTCCTGTAGTGTGTGAGTCTGAAGTGTGCCCTGTGTGAGTGATACAGTGTGTGCCTCCTGTGTCCGGGTCAGAGCGGGACATGGACCTGCAGCATAACACCCTCCTCCACTGCCCACCGCCCAGACCCTGAGCACCCTAGGAGCCTTAGCTGCCTCCCGGGTCTGAGCGGTGTCTCTGAGGGGTCCGTGAGTCCAGAGGGGTCTGTGGCTCCTGAAGGGACAGTCTGCGCTGGCTCTCTGGGTCCATGGAGACACACACCCCTGGAGTGAGCTCCACACCCGCACTGCTCTGCTCCGAACCCACCCTGGCCCCTGGGCTGGGCCCCAGCTGCAGCTCCAGCCCGTCCAGCCCTGAGGGGTGACAGCTCAGCACAGGGCCCTCGTGCGGCCTGGAAGGGAACTCTTCAAAGTCCTGCGTCTCCAGGATCTACACACAAAAACATAAAAACACTTTCACTAAATATACAAACAAATACAGTCTCTATGAAAAGTTTAAGACTAGTTGAATAAATGGCAAAAGTCCAATGTTGCAAAGTTGGATCTTCACAAGATTCCAACTAGAGCGTCACTGTGCAACAAGAAATGCAGTGAGAAGAAAATTAATGAAAACAATTAAACTGAAATAGTCTGTTCTGCAGCTGATCAAAAGATTGGGATCACATGCCCTTAAAAAAAGAAAAAATCTGTGCAAAAATGCATTGCAGGGTCATTTTCTGTCAGGTATTCACACTGTGATGATGTTCTGATGGCAAAGACAAAAATGTCTCTTTTTGAACGTGGTGGGGTTGAGCTGCATAAGCAGAGCCTCTCTCAGGGACGCAGTAAGACTTTTGAATTTCTTAAAAGGTCCTGAGGGTTATGGAACAAAAAAGTCAGGTGGAAGACCCAAAAAAATGACCCCAGCTCTGAGCCGGAGGATCTGATTGGCCGTCCATCAAGACACTGGACGATCCTCGATCCAAATGAAGGCTGTTACTGGTGCGACTGCAGCCCAAGAACATCAGACACATCTGACACCTCCCTGGAGTCATGCCATGTCCCAGCCTGCTTCAAGTCGTCCATCATCGTCCCTGTCCCCAAGAAGCCCCGGATCACTGGACTTAATGACTTCAGGCCTGTGGCTCTGACGCCTGTCGTCATGAAGTCCTTTGAGCGCCTGGTCCTGCCCCATCTCAAGTCCTTCACCTCCTCCGCCCTGGACCCACTGCAGTTCGCCTACAGAGCCAACAGATCTGTTGACGACGCCATCAACCTGGCCCTCCACTTCATCCTGCAGCATCTGGACTCCCCGGGAACCTACGCCAGGGTCCTGTTTGTGGACTTCAGCTCTGCATTCAACACCATCATCCCTGCTCTGCTCCAGGACAAGCTCTCTCAGCTCAACGTGCCTGACTCCATCTGCAGGTGGATCACTGACTTCCTGACGGACCGGAGGCAGTGCGTGCGGCTGGGGAAGAATGTCTCAGAGACTCGGACTATCAACACAGGAACTCCACAGGGCTGTGTACTTTCTCCTCTGCTCTTCTCCCTGTACACCAACTGCTGCAACTCCAGCCACGACTCTGTAAAACTGATCAAGTTTGCAGACGACACCACCCTCATCGGACTCATCTCGGACGGCGATGAGTCTGTCTACAGGAGGGAGGTGGACCGGCTGGTGTCCTGGTGCAGCGATAACAACCTGGAGCTCAACACCCAGAAGACAGTGGAGATGATCGTGGACTTCAGGAAAGCCTCAGCCCCCCCCCCTCCTGACAGACGCTCCCACCACCACCGTGGACTCTTTCCGCTTCCTCGCACCACCATCACTCAGACCTCAAGTGGGAGCCGACCATCAGCTCCATCATCAAGAAGGCCCAGCAGAGGATGTACCCTGCGGCAGCTGAGGAAAGCCAAGTTGCCGGCGCAGATGATGGTGCAGTTCCGTACACGGCCATCATCGAGTCCATCCTCACCTCCTCCATCACCGTGTGGTACGCTGGAGCCACAGCCAGGGACAAACAGAGACTACAGCGCATTGTGCGCTCTGCTGAGAAGGTGATCGGCTGCAGCCTTCTAGTCTCCAGGACTCGGGGACGAGCAGGTCGGATCACAGCTGACCCTTCTCACCCTGGACACGGACTATTTGAGCCACTCGGCAGGAGGCTACGGTCCATCCGGACCAGAACCTCCCGCCACAAGAACAGTTTCTTTCCCTCTGCCGTTGGACTCATGAACACTTTGTAACACCCGTCACTTTAACTATATATTATATAAGGACAATCTATTTGCACTACTCATTTGCACATGGCACTGTCTGCCAACTGTACATTCTGTATATAGTCTATCTTAGTCTATTTTATTCTTAATTTTTATGCATGCCTTTTTATATATTTTTTATATTTTACTCATTGCTTTATGTTTGCACCTTCGTCGAAGCAAATTCCTATGTTTGTGAATTTCACTGACAATGGCAATAAACCGCTTCTGATTCTGATTCTGATTCTGATTCTGAAGGGCTTCACAAACAAAACTTCTTCAAAGGCCTGGTCTCCTTGAACGCCACAGAACTGCAGCTTGGACTTTACAAGAGACACAAACATGGGACACTGAAAGTGGAAGAAAGTTTGATTCTGATGTAACCTAAACGTTGGTCCTGAAAGTTGATGGTCCTGATGGTTTAAACCTTACTGGCACGACAAACAGATCCACCTGAGATGTTTTCTACTCACCACAGGGAGGGGGCGCCATAATGATCTGGGGGGCTTTTTCCTTCAGTGGAACAATGGAGCTCCAGGTGGAGCAGGGGCCCCTGGCTCTGTGCAGATGTTGCAGAGAGCATCCCTCATGACTGAGGGCCTCGTCTGTGGAACCACTGGGTTTTTCAACAGGACAACGCTACAGTTCACAACCGAGAAACTTGGAGAAATGTTCCCTCTCACCTCCTGGAAACACTTGCAAGCGCCGCAACCAAATTCATAAAGTGGTGCTACTCATTATTGAGTTCATGTTTGAGACTTTGATTTCTGTTTTGAGTGGGTTTTGGGTTGTTTTTGGGGTGTGGTCCTAAACTTTTGATCAGCTGCAGAACTGAAACTGAAAGTTTTCTCAAACTTTTTTTGTGTGTCTCACTCCCATTTCTTGTTGTATATTGAAGCTCTACTTGAACCTTGTTAAGATCCAACCATGAAAAAGTGACTTTTATTCAACTTATGATCGGGACGGTATGACACTACCTGGACTGCACTGTGTGGCAGCAGGAGTCTGTCAAATTACCATAAATATATTATTTGTCTACAAAAGTACGACTATATTGTGTACTGATCCACCCAAACTAGTGGAGGCAGACACTGTGTAAGTTGTGTATGACGTGTCTCTTGCCTGTGACAGTGAGGAAAGAGTGTCAGTCTCCAGAGGGGGCGCTGCTCTGTCCCCTGGACCGGGGCCTGGGTACGGAGACACCTGTGAACATACAAAACCACTCAGCACACATATTGTGTATGGCCCTTGTAAAGATTCCAATGGCTCCTTGAATGGCACCTGATTTCCTGGTTTCCTTTCAGACATTTTAGTGGAATAACCACAGAGCAGTGTCATTTTTATCTGTTGAGTGTGATGGCTGCCCCTTAGCTTTTGCTCTGCCTGACTAAGTGTAGATGAAACACAAACTCATTCATGTGAACAATCAGGTGCAGGTGTGACAAGTTGAGTTCTTAAATGTGTGAAATATCAGAAAAATGAGTTTCAAGAGAGACAAAGCAGTGTAAACCCTCATTCCTCTACGACAAAGCGTAGGGCAGTCCTTGGGCCAGATAAATGTGCAGGTTTATGGAGCGCTCTGAGAGTGTTGCACCTGAGGAGGGGAGGACACCGCGCTGTAGGCCGGAGGCACCAGTGCCATCTGTCTCTGCAGCAGCTGCATGATGGCCCCGACGTCTGCGGACATGCGACTCTCCAACCTGACACCACAGCACAGGACACACGCTTCAGAGGGCCACACCGCGCACTTTAGTCAAGACTTTCAAGTTTTATTCTAACCGAAAGTTTGGGAAATGCAAAGGTTTCTACAGTATATAGACAACCTCACAAAACTCCACATGTCTTTGTCTAACTTTTTGTTTTGCTTATGTTGCATTTCTCCTTAGACAATAACTTTCCCCCAGGAGTCAACCATGCCTTTTACTGTATATCTTATTAATATCCCACCTTTTGCCAGACAGTGTAGCTAAATGCTTGTGTTTGCGTCTGTTAAAGTCACAGTCCGTTGTTAGAGAACGGCTAATAGGTTCCGACTCAGGGGAAAACTCCCTCAGCAGTTCTGCAGGTGTACAGGACAGGGATTCTGTTCACAAACTATTCACAGCTAGAAAATATGAAGTTTCCAAAGTGCCACCAGATCTAATCCAGAACTAAACCCAGAGTAAATCTAAAATTCATGTAAACATATTCTGAAGTGCTTTTGTCCACCAGTTGATAAAACGAAACTATCAAAATACTAAACATTTTAAACATGGAATTAAAGCTACATTGAATAGGACTTTTATTTGGATTCTGCCTGGACTCTATCGCTTTATTTCAAGTCCCTAAATCTCAGTTTTAGTGAAATTAGCTTCAGAAGGAATTGTCAAAACCCAATAAATGGCCAAAACTGTTTCAGTCAAAGCATCCTTCAACTTTACTCCTACTTATAACAAAAAAAATCTGATATTCCTCTGAGCAGAGCTAGTTATTACTGCTTATAATTGGTGTATATCAGCCATCAAAGCCCAAAACTACAGAGTGTCAGCTTCACAAAGAGCTCTATCATTTGTTTGTGCTATAAAGGGTTCTCTGGAACAGCTTCAGTGTGAAATGGAGCTTGTTTTAGTCAGGGGTTTTAAGTCTTTCACCTCCATTCTATTCTATTCTCTCTAGACCCCCCACCCAGCCAGAGTTTTCTCAAAATTTCAACAATCTTCATAGCCCAGCAGAAAACTTTGCGTTTCTCTGCTTTCATTGAAAAAAGTTCCTCTTTTATTAGGCATCAGAATCAAGCATTTTGAGGGAAAAAGTGTTGAAAAACTTTGCATTTCTGTATATTTTTTTGTAATTTTTATAGTTTTATTATAGACGATTGACTCATTTTCTAATTTTGCAGATTTCCAAAACATCAACTGTGGTATTATCAATTTTTCAATATATCTCCGACCTTTAAATTTCACTTTTTTTCTTGAAACTATTGCCCCAATTTCACTTTTTTTCTTGAAACTATTGCCCCAATTTCACTTTTTTTCTTGAAACTATTGCCCCAATTTCACTTTTTTTCTTGAAACTATTGCCCCAATTTCACTTTTTTTCTTGAAACATTTTTGTAAATGATTTCAAGACCAAGGTTTGCTCCTAGCACCAGCAGTTCTTCCCATCTCTGTGAAACACTGAGGAAAGTTCATGTTAAAGGACAAATATGATGTATTATTTGTATTTGTCATTTAAACCTGCTTTTGAGTGTCTTCAGTTTGACATGGTTTAGAACTAAAATAAAATGCTTTTACAAATAAAATTATAACTTTATCACTGCATTGGGAGATGCCATAGGAGATGCATTAGCTGTGGCTCCATCTACTGGCTGTAGAGGCAATTACACAGGTGCATTGCAGTCAGTGGATCTGAAGAAATTGTAGTCATCGTGATTAGACAGAAGAAATGTTCTGAGCGAGTCTGGCCATGATTTAAGGACTTAAAACAGCAAAGGATTCTGGGATAAGTGACATCAGCCTCATCTACATCACACATGGAAGGAGTTCAGAACACAGTGTTGGAGAGAGAGGATTCATCAAACAATCGTGAATCGAGCTGAATGCTACTCCAGGTATGTTTTTGATGATGGAACAATGTTAGAACATGGCTAAATGTCAAAGGTCAGTCAGTATTTGATCTGACTGCCCAGCTCTGTGTCAGGACACTCTGGTGAGGTGTTCAGGGGTGGTACCTGTTGAGTTGCTTCTGGAGCAGGTCCAGCCGTGCGTCCAGCTGGCTCCTCTGCTGCCGGCTCAGACTGTGCACGGGCGTGTGGAGCGGAGGGGGGGAGGCCAGGCTGCAGCTGGGCACCTCCTGGTACTGACCCCCGCCCCCCGCCCGACTCTCACCCCAGAAGCTGAAGATGTTGGACACGCCCGAGAAGGCTCCTGCCGCGGGAGGAAACACAACGTCAAATCAACTACATCTTGATCAGCCTTAATAAAACATGAACAACGACTTAATTCACAATGAACAAAGAGTTTATTATGAGTAACCGTGTAGGTTTAGGGGTTGGGAGACTTTGTTCAACATAAATGACGCCTTGATTTTAAACTTTATTTAAAGTGTGAATGACAGGTTTTTATAATTTTCTAGTCTTTACTTTATTTGGTGGAATAAATCCTGTTGTAAATATATATATATGATAGTTTTACACCAATTAAGAGTCAGTTTGTGAAGAAAAGTTGAAAAATATGTTGAAATTTACAGGAAGTAGAGCAGAGTTCCAAAACATGATGACATCACACTAGGGAGACACACTAGGGACAATTTACAACCAAGAAACACATTTTGCTGATTCTTTAAACATCTTTAAACATCTTTAAACTGTTAATTCTTCTAGCAGAATCTTAAATCTCTTAAAGAAATATAATTATCTTAACTGGGTTTTAGTAAAACAAGTACTTCTACCTGTATTTTAAGGGGACATATTATGCTAAATTAACTCCAATGATTTTTCTTTTCTCTTTTTTGTGTTGTCAATTTCTTTGCAACATTGTAAACAAAGGTAATTTTCTTAAAATGCATTTTCCTCCCGTGGCGACATAAAGATCAGCCTTAAAGTTGCTCCTCCACACACCAAACTTTACAATCCTGTATTTGACAAGATTTTGACATAACGTACCAAAGGATATGTTGATGTCTAATTCTAAGCATTAATTATTAAAGTTTTAATTGAACTGCTTTCTACCTGTGGACCATCGAGGCAACTGCTGTTGAGATTTTGGGTACTTCAAAAATAAAATGAATTAAAATTAAGTTAAAAAAAATGTGGCAAAATTAGAATTTTAAGACCAATTTTCAGTAAAAATGGCTCAAAAACTAAAGAAATCCAAAATCCCCTCGGTAACGTTTTTGTGACTAATATGTGCACAAAATTAAAATTAAAATCCTGTTATGTCAATTTTTCAGATTTAAAAGTCCAAAATATGTGTAATTTTGGCAGTTTTTACATATAAACTGCCTAGATTTTAATATGAAAAACATTACATGATGAAAAACATACATTTATATGCGTAAACTACAGATGTTTCAAACTGACATCAGTAAATATAAGATTTTGTCCTATTCACCTGCAGTGTCTCACCATAACGTTGTTACAACAGTGTTTCCTCATCATTAAGTTGTATTTTTGTTTAATTCCTGCATGTTTGAGTTTATTATGTATTGTCCTAAACTGAGGTTCCAGTGCTCAGAAAATTCCTGTTTTCACCTACCCCCTATCCCCGCCCACATCCTCCACTTGGTTGTGATTATTTGAAAAATGAAAAGTCCGAGTGACACACGTAGAGTTCTAAAATGTCACGTAGAGACTTAAAATAAACTAATACTTAAAATAAAAACATATACTAAATGACAGTTTTCGTCTTGTTACAGTTAAATGTCACTATGAAGGGGCGGAGCTTATCAGTTCTGTAGATCAATAATTTGATCTACAGATCAATACAATGAACAAACTTTAATGTAATGGGATCTACTTATGTTATAATTCAAGTACCTGAAAAAAGCACACAACGTCTCCTTTAAGGTCATTAAGTCTTACAGAGAGAGTGAATTTTCTTTTTGTGGAGCTTAACCAGGCCTGGAACAGTATCAGATCAAGTTTATGTAAAGCTTCTAAATGTGTGTTTGATGGCACTGGTGCGTGTACCCCTGAACACGCGCACACTGGCTCTCTTCCAGACTCACTATTAATAAACCTCTCGTCCTTCAAATAACTTAGAACACCTCCTTCATCTTTGCCTCACCCTACACTCACCTTGGTCGGCCGCATTTACATAAAGAAAAAACTGGGCTATCGACGCAAAGCACTCGCGACTGAAAGTAATATATTTCCCGACCATAATGCGACAAACATTATCCAAAGCCAATGCATTACATAAAGAGAGGTTAAAACGCGGCGGAGAGGCTTTGCAGAGAAAGGAAATAATGCAGAAAAAGATAAGGATAAGCCAGAAGTAGTTTCCCGTTTACTCTAGCGTTAGCCATATCTCACAGCCACAAACTTGGAATTACTCAAGTCTTTTTGTGAATGCTGAGATCGCTCTATTAAAAAGTATACTTCAGATAGATTTGATTTGTTAAAGGAAAAAATATTCTGTTAGCCTTTAAACATGCTCATGAGTGCCTTAAATTAAATCTCTTGTTTAAAAAAAAAAGTTTCTTATTCATTCTTTGACCCGTGTTATCAGTCACTATGAAATTACAATTACTGCGTGCATCCAGCCAGCAGATGGCGCCAGCGTTATATACAATCTAGTGAAGTTAGCGCTGAAAAGAAAATATGATGCGGATTTGCTGCAGCAGTTATCGTGTTTAGACGGCAGAAATGCTCAGAACAAGTTTAGCGATGATTCAAGGACTTAAAACAGCGGAACACTCTCGGATAAGTGACGTAGATGATCTGAAAATACGTCCCGGATAGAAGAAGTTCACAGGAAGTGTGTTTGACGATCGGACGGGGGAGGAGATAAACATTCCTCAAAACATCATGAATGGAACTGAATCCGGTGTGAATTCAGGTGTGTTTTTGATGATGGAACATTGTTAGAACATGGTTTAAAGCTCAAAAAAGTCACAGTAGCAGAACATGTGTCTTTAAAGGAGACCTCTTGGACAAAATCGACTTATATTTGTTCCCCCTTGTCATCAAACCGCTCAAAGTTGTATTTAGATTGATTTGTGCATATTTGAGTAATCTTTATTCTCCTTTTACTTATTCAGTTCTGCAAATTAATTTTCTTAAATAGTGACACACATAGGTTTTTTTCATTTCGGAGCAAATGGAAATCCTCTGTTCGCTCTCGTGAACTGCTGCTCTCCAAAGAAGATGCAATGTAAAGGGGCAGCGGCAATCAGCGATGTGGTTATCAACAAGGAAGTAAGTGGGCTTTTTTTTTCTTCATTTAGATGAAGTCCAAAACATAACGTAATGATCCACAAGAGTCATATGTTAAAACTATACAGAAGGCAGAAGCACAACAGGTTTTCTTTAAATACATTTACAACCACACTTTTACTTTTATTTGAGCACATTTTTCCTTCAGAATCTGCACTCTTTACTGTAACATTTAGTCCTGTTTTAATCCTTGTTTAGACCTGGATTAGTCCTGGTTAAGTCCTGGTTTAGTGCTGGTTTAGACCTGGTTTAGACCCGGTTTAGTCCTGGTTTAGTTCAGGTCCTGTCCTCACAGTGCTCTGGTCTGTCCTCACAGTGCTCTGGTCTGACCTGACAGGGCGTTGCAGGTGTTTCCAGTCTTTGGGCCTCCTTCGGGCTCGCTGTGCTCTCTGAAGTTCAGGGCCTTGGCTGGAGCATGAGGGTTCCCCAGAGCTGGAGGAGGAGCCAGGCCAGTCACCACCGACTCATCCCCCTGAAAACACACACACGCACACGCACGCACGCGCACACACACACACACAGAAATGAGTCGACAAGTCTGTAGCTCAGTTTGAATACAGGCGCTGATACAGGAAAAAAATGCTGGATTGAATATCAGTTAAGCCGATATCCTGGTTGGGCCTTCTGTAGACAGTAATAAGACTATTTACTAGGTCCTTGATTTTCAACCAGTGTGCCGGGGAACACTAGCGCGCCTTGAGGTTTTGCCAGGTGTGCCTTGAGGAAATGTCCAACTAAAGTTTACGTATTGACAGTTGTCGATGGAATTGAGTGTCCTGAGCAACTTCTGCACCAAAAACCAACGCAAAACCATCACTACTGACAAATTTAAAGAACCAGACAGTGGCACAGACATTATTTACCATATTTTTTTAACTAAATGGTCTGGTTTGGTCATTTTTTAATTGTAGTTGGTGTGCCGTGGTATCATTTCAACCCAAAAAGAGTGCCGCAACTGAAAAAAGGTTGAAAAACACTGTACTAGGTGATGTTGGCTCACAATATCTCGTAATATTTGAACTGAAAGCTGAACGTTAACTGCATTTGGAGTGGGACAAAATGCAGAGTCAGTCCAGCCCTCGGCCACAGTGGCTAAAGCCCCTGTGTTTACCTGATCTAAGTGCTGTAGACTGCACGTACCTCGTCTCCGCTGGAGTGAGAGGACACGGAGCTGCGCGGGGCCCTGCACTCTCGAGCCTGGGGGACCTCCTCTGTTGTCTGGCTGTTGGACGTGTCTCTCTGTCTCCTCCTGATGGCCTTGTGGGACTTTTTAATCTCGCCGGCGTCCGCGTCATCTGCACAAATGAACGCAATAGTGAGTGATGAGTTTTTGTCCTGGAATATACATTTTTGCCTCTCATTATGGCACATTACGGCACAAACGGCAAATCAAAACAACTGGGACTAAAGTGGCACTAAACCCGGAACTACTACATCTGGAAACCCAACAGAACTGGGCCTGAACCAGGACCAAACCAGGACTTAATGCGCCTTCACTGTACAGATTTTTATGGACTAAGTTCGACGGGGACCGAAGTTGCAGCATTGTGTCCATTCTCTGAGCTGGCGCCATTCACGTTCACAAAACATTTAGTACCACTCTATACTTCTGCAATTATTCATGCCTTAATAAAACATGAACAGAAGCTTAATTCTTTAGTAACAAAAAGTTTAGGATTCAGGGTTAGTAAACACTTAATTAAGGGGTTAGGGTTAGAAGTTAGGGTCAGGGAATTAAATAAATAGTTACAAAGCATGTATCATTCTTAATAAATTATTTGTTTACAATGAATTAAAGGGAAAATATGATGCATTTTCCATATTGTTATTAGCCTTTAAACATGCTCCTGAGTACCTTAAACTTACCATCTCATGTTTTGAAAAAAAAAAAAAAGTTTATCATGGAATAAATGCAAGGATATCTCTGCAATGACACTTACTGAGTGCATCCAGCCAGCAGATGGCGCCTAGCATTATACGCAAGACACACGACGTTCAGGCTAGCAGTAACAGTGATCGTGCTCAGAGGCAGAAAGGTGATGAGTTAAGGACTTAAAACAGCAGAGGATTCTGGGATAAGTGACGGATGAAACCTGAAAATCGTCACTGATCAAGGGAGTTCAGCAGGAAGTGACACTCCTGGGGGAGGGGGGAGGATTTTCTGATAAACATTCCTCAAAACAGCTTGAATGCAGCTGAATGCAACTTCAGGTGTGTTTTTGATGACGGAACATTGTTAGAACATGGTTTAAAGCTCAAAAAAGTCACTGGAGCAGAATAAGTGTCCTTAAGTGTGAATAATTCTCAATAAAGTGTTTGTTCACTATGAAGTAAGTCTTTGTTCGTGCTTTATTAAGGTCCAATAAGAGTAGGTAGTAGTCGTAGTAAGTGTTACCAAACATTTTTGTCAATCGAACTAAAAGTCCAGAAAGACAAATCTCCTCTTCGCCTGTAGATGCTGCACCCAGAATCAGTCAAATAAATGAGCCAACCCTTTCAAGGCCACTTTTTCACATTAGTGAAAGCAAGTAGTTTAAGTGTTACTTTTTGATGTTTGGGTACACATAGCTTTATCACGCCGTTATCTTTGCTAGTATCACTGCAAACTGTGATGTATTTGTGCCTGGCTTTGACCTGCCCCTCTTACTTTCACTTCTTGTTGCGTGTCATTTGTCCTGTTATCGATCTCCACACTGAGTTTGTTTTTGACGTCTCAGCGTGAATCACTTCCTGGTTTTGCTCCGCTCTCTGGTCCGTTTGCGTTTACAATTAAAAAAAAAAACACTCCAGAGAATGATCAGACGAAATCCCACCTCTACAACCGATCAGGCTTCGCTTCTTTGGCCCGGATCAGATTATCCAAACGAACCAGACTATTCAGGCAAATGGACATCGATTCCAACCAAAAGTCATGTATTTCACTTATTTTCTTTTTTTAAGTGAGTAAATGACGTTTAAAAGGAATATTAATTTTTGCAGTATGGAAAACTATGGAAAAATTAATCACAAGAGTAAGTTTTACACCAAGTAATTTTGAACTTTTACCTGAGCAATCCTGTTTGTGTGACACTTTTATGTTTGATACAATATACTAATAAGGTAAGCTACATTTTACGGTAAGTCAAAGTTGATTTCACATGTTTCTGCTTCTGTTTCATGTTTGTTCTTCAGTCATAACAGTATCACACAGAGCAGTTACAGGGCGGTACCTTTCTCTGTGCGGCGTCTGAAGGATAACTTGCGTCTCCGGAGTTTGTTGAAGCCTCCGGACTTGGACTCGTCGCTGCTGGGAGAGCCCGGGATCATGTTGGTCTGGAAGAACATTCACAGCGAGGCGTCAGTGAAACAGCTGTATGTGTGGGACGGTCTGTGGGGGTTTTATACTGTTGCTTCTACTTTATGGACAGAATACATTTTTAAGGCAAGACACCAAAACTCATTTATTTATTTAATGCTTTCTTTACTCCAATATACCGGAATTGCCCACTCTGCACCTTAAGATATTTTATTCTTTCATTTAATCCACTTCATCCATGAATTTCTCTGAGACATAGTAACTTCAAAGGCAGTTTTCTGCAAATGCATTTTATTCTCCTGTAGTGATGAAGCTTTACACCAAACTTTACAATGTTGGACTGAGTAAGATTTTGATGGATCGTACAAAAGGATTTGTTCATATCTTATTTTAAGTCTGATTTATTCAAGTTAAGTTGAATTTTTACACCAACTTTAAGTACAATCTAGTTCACTTCTGTCAATCTAATAGATCAAGAAATGAAAACCTGCATGTCCTAAATATGTGCAATGTTGGTCATTTTTACACATAAAATGTAATGTAAATGTAAATAAGAAAACATTACATGATGAAGAATGTTACACATACAAATACATTTTTTTCTTATATTTGTGCAGGTAAACTTGAACACTTCATACACCTACACTTATTTGAGCATCAATAAAGCATAAACAAAACCGTTTTCTTCATAGTGAACAAATAGTTTATTAAGAATGATTCAAGCTTAGTAAGTACTTAATTAATACCCTAACCCTAACTTCTAACCTTATTGTGTGACGTATGAAATGTTGAATGACATTTAAAATAAGTGCAGTGGCGGACCTAGGAATTTGGGGGCCCAAGGCAAAGTTAAGTCCAGGCCCCTCCTCAAGTGGGATTTTCTGTAGCTTTTCTGTTCTGTGTCTTTTGAATTGTTCTTCAAAGTGGGCCTGTCATGATGATTATTATATTGACTTATCATTCAATAATTAACAGATGAAAGAATCACTTTTGGAGGTCAATAAGTCTGTACTTTTTCTTTGCATTAGTAAAGGACTAAGATTTGGGCTGTAGACTGTTGAATAAATAACTTATTTGACTTGTTATAGGTACAAACAAAGTACTCAAGTGTTTCATTCTACTATTTATGAATTGCTGCTTATGTTTTAACAGTATAGTGCATTTATAATAGTTTTTTGGAGTTACCTTGGTCTGTAAATTCGTTTCTATACTATTGTTTATCGTCTATATTTCTTCAGCAATGTATCGCACTTTACATTTGGTTATTGTGACAGATTTTTTTCTTTTACATGTGGTGACAGGTTCATAAATTTGGGTTCAGTGAACTGTTGGAAAATTTTAATTCATATCTGCAACAGTTTACATCAGGCATGTCCAAACTAAGGCCCGGGGGCCAAAAGCGGCCCACAGACCAATTTTGCTTGGCCCTCAAGCTTCCTGGTGAATTGGCCTACATTGTCCTAAGACATATTTTTTACAGCAAAGTTCAGATTTTCTACTATTATAACCTAAATAACTAACATTTTGGAGTGAGACAGACCTGATATTAAAGCACTGAGACTGAATGTAGGTGTGGTGGCGCTTTAAAAATCAGATTAATGCAACTTTTTTGAACGTTTCACGATTTAATTGTGGCCCTCCGCTTGGACTAAATTTCAGTATGTGGCCCTCGGTGGAAAAAGTTTGGACACGCCTGATTTACATGTTCTAAACAGCTTTAAACAGGGGGGTTTGGAGGTCCTTCCCCAGAAAAATATTTGAGAAATCAGACCATATTTCCCGTGTGTTGGTGAATTTCAACACATGTTCAGCTCATTTAAATACATGATATTCATTTGTAATTTTATTTACTCTGTAGCTTTATTAGAGAGGGGTGGTATGGGCAGAAGTAACACATCTGACAATCCCAGACTATTATGTTCTTTTATGGTCTTTTTCTTGTTTAGAAGTAAACTGCACTACTTCACTGTGATTCAGAACTTTGCTTCTATGATTATTGGGGGCATCTTTTTGGGGGGGTCCTTGTTGGGGCCCATGGCAATTGTGGCCTGTTGCCTCATGGTACGTCCGCCCCTGAATAAGTGCATTACTGCTTTGTTGCCTTGTAAACCTCCATAAATCGCACACACTAGTACACAACAGTTGCAGTGTTACAGACTGAGTGACTGTTTGTGGAAACGTACATCTCTGAGGTTGAAGGTGATCTCCAGGTTGTTCCAGAAGTGATCTGCAAACTCGGGGTACATGTCCAGCACCTCCATGATGTCCTCCCTCAGGATCTTGTGCAGGTCACAGTAGGTCAGGGCCCTCACGTCGGCGTTGGACTTCCCCGGCCGCGAGTACAGGTTTATGGGCTCGCCGAAGATGTCGTTCTTACCTGAAACAGTACAATAATGCAAAAAAATGTATCATTTCAGGAATTTTCAATGTGAATTAAAAGCAATTTATTGAAATGAATGGGAATATATGGGAATTAACAGGAATAAATACCACCACTGAAGCCATTCATTCTTACAAAAAATAAGGTATAGTTCAATAAAAGGTGACCAACATTTTGCCCGCACATACACAATCAATATTTTACACACATTTTGTCAATTTTTCAATTTCCCAAAATTCCCAAGCTTTTCCAAATTTCTCAAGAAATTTATGAAAACTAGCCAGCTAAAATGTTTTTTTTTTTTCATTGATACTGTCCATTGCTTGAACTTTTTAATTGCTGATTACTGCTCACTGATATTGCATGAGCTTGAATAAACTAAAATAAACATCCAAAAAATTTCTAGGAAGTTTTACCCCTTTGCATTTTTATTACCTAAACTCTATTGCATTCCACAATCATTATGTATTTGTCTTATGTTTAGTTTATTTGTACATCTAACACTGCTGAGGTGGGATTGGGAACCACAGGCCTGATTCTTATGGATTCTTAATAGATAAATAATCATATCAAACATGAAACATTTGGACAATTTTGTACAAGAGTATATTTTTGACCAGCAGATGGCACTGCTGACTAAAACCCCAAACCACATGATCTGGATTACGACCGCTGTGGCTTTTATCTGTTATCCTCTGCCCTCTCCCTCCTAGATTTATACTTGTAACTATTATTTAACTCTTTATTCTCTTTTGTCCATCATTTGAAAAGAGAAAAAACGATCAAGCCCCTCAGCAGTTAAAATATTGTATAAAGCTCTAACCACCTATTTTAAGTCAAATCAACCAAGAACCAGTGTCAATTTGTGCTTCAAACACACAGTAATATATAAATTCCACCTGGAATTAAAAAAAAAACCTTAATTACAAATCCCAAAATACATTTTTTAAGTGATATTGACAACTCTGAAATGGGACTTGGCAAAACCCAACAAAGTCTCGGTTTACTGTCGCTCCATTCCTCTGGAGGTGACAAGGAGTGTAAAGGTACTTAGTTGCTGTTCTTAAGTAGATTTTTCAGGTATCTGTACTTTTTAAAGTTTCTGTCTACTTTTTACTTTTACTCCTTACTTTTTAACCCAAGTGTCTACTTCTTAAATTACCAAAACAGATTTATTATGGTGTATTTTTGTACTTTTACTTAAATAATGGCCTTTCAGCTGCTCTTTTACTTTTACCAGAGTGATTTTTTGGTCAAGTCATTTTGCTTGAGTGATGAAGATCAGTACTTTAGCCACCTTTGCATTCCTCCAGCACCAGCTTTACTCTGACTTACACTTAACAACAAAAAATGTAATTTTGAAATCAGATTTTCCTCTGTGCAGAGCTTGTTCACACTTAAATCAGACATCAGAGTCTCAAACTACAGCGTCTCAGTTCACAGAGAGTCCAGTTCATTCATAATTGGGTGAATGAGGATGAAATAAATAAAGAAATAAAATAGACGTCGACCCTGACCTTGCTGTGGTGTGACATGAATGTGACTTAATACGTTTAAAATGGAAGTTGAATTCTTATGTAACTGCTCTAGATAAAGCAGTCACACCCAGGGGCGTCGGACAGGGGGGTAAAGGGTACTGGTTTCCCGGGGCCCAGGGCAGGTAAGGGCCCTCAAAAGCATGTGATGGTTTTTTCAGTTGTATTTTTCTATGCTTTAATCAATTTTTGTTGTAGTAAAATGCAGTATGGTTGAGTAAAGTGAGAGGCTAAATAGTTATGCAGGACATCTGAGGGCCCCATCACTCTCACTGCTCACATATTAACCAAGTAATTTACAAATACATCTACTATTATAATTTGAAGTTAGTATAGTGTAGTATAGTATAGTAAGTTAGTATTTTCTTCTGTAACTGTACTTATTGCAAAAACAAAACAGTAATATATCGTAGGGCTGTTGTCCTTCAGTCCGTTAGTCGATGGTGTCTTAGTCGACCAAGATTTTTATTACTCGACTAATCATTTTATTTAATTCTTATAAAATTATTTACATGCCAAAAATGAGAAGACATGAAATCAACCAGCTGACACTTCTGGAGGCTAAACATACAAATACACTGTCTCCTAGTACTATTCTCTATAAATAGTTTAATAATGATAGTTTCTGCATGAACTCTACAGTTGTGGTCTTTTGAGCAGTTTGGTTTAGATACATGGAAATACTTTACTTTACTTTACGTTTTGAGATGTTTTTGTCACCCCCCCTTTTAGTTGACTAATTGGCCGATAAGGCTGGTCTTTTTAGTCGGCCAAAAATGTCTTTAGTCGACTACAGCCATAGTGTATCGTAATATCGGCCAGAATCTCCAGTTATTTGTTTTTTGAGTTAAGTGTATGTAGAAACCATAAGGTGTACATTCAGCAATAGTGAATGAAAAAATAACAGTAAAACAATTTTTCTTGGATAAATAAATCAAATACAAAATTGTGTGTTAGGGGCCCATCAAGAAGGTTTGTACCTGGGGCCCAGAATTTGATGCTACGCCCCTTGTCACACTGCAGGAAATCCAATTGCTGAACAGTATATTAAGAATATGATAATTTTTTTTTTAACCTGTAGCTTAAACCCTGAACCCCAGCGTTTGTCCCGGAGCAGAAATATCACATGAACTCTTCCTGTTTTTTGTGCGAGTGTCTTTTTAACTGTCATTTTCACGTTTTCAGACAATTCATCCCGTCCCAAAAGTCGAGAGCAGAGTTCCTCACCCAGAATGGCCACCACCACGTCGCCGCGCAGGATCTCGATGGAGCCCCTGGAGATGAAGTAGATCGCGGTGAGGACGTCCCCGGCGTGCACCAGCGTGTCCCCGGGCGGCGCGTGCGTGGTCTTGAACTTCATGGCCAGCGCGCGCAGGCAGCCCTTTGTGGAGCCCTTGAAAGCCTTACAGTTCTGCAGCAGAGTCCTGTTCAGGTGGAGGCAGATATCGGCCTGGAGACACTCAGGGAAGCCTTTGAGGACCTGCACCGGACCGGCCAGAAGAGGAGAGAGAGCGGAGTGAGAAGGTAGAAGAGGTACAGTGGTGTTGGCAGAAGTTCCAAAGTTAAAAAGGCTGCAAAGGTCATAGTCTGTCCTTCCAACGTTCAATTATTAACGTGAGAAGCTGCAGGTGAATAGGAAAAAACCTTAAATTTAAAGATGTCAATTTGAAACTTGGTGCACGGTGGCAGAGCGGCTAGAGCTTCTGCCTCTCAATAAGGAGATCGTGGGTTCGAATCCCAGACCACCCCAACATCGTGGTTTCGAATTCCAAACCACCCTAACATCACACGATCTCTCTGGGTGGAGTCTGCATGTCCTCCCCCGTGTTACCGTGGGTTCTCTCCTGGTTCTCCGGCTCCTCCCACCGTCCAAAGACATGACTGTATAGGTTAATTGAGAACTCTAAATTGTCCCTAGTGAATGAATGTGAGAGTGAATGGTTGTCTGTCCTTGTCTCTGTCTCTCTGTGTCAGCCCTGCGACGAGTTGGCCACTGTCCAGGGTGTACCCCGCCTAAGGCCCAAAGTCACTGGGATAGGCTCCAGTCACCCGCGACCCCTAACGGGAATAAGCGGTAGAAAATGAATGAATGAATTTGAAACTTCTCCTGTAGTTTACTCACATAAATGTAAGAAAAAAAACATTACAAGTATTTCATCGTGTCATGTTTTCATGAAGAAATAAGGCATTCTATGTTTAGATGCTGTTTTCTTAAAATGCATTTTTCTCCCCGAGAGACATAAGGATCACCACTTAAAGTAGATCCCACACACACCAAACTTGACAATATTGGACTCAACAAGATTTTGACAAAACATACAGAAGGATTTTTTTAATATCTAGTTCTAAAACTGATTTATTGAAGTTTTAACTAAAAAAAATGAGTCAAAATTTGAATTTGTAGGACAATTTTCTGTCCAATCTAGTTCACTTAAAATAGAAATCCAAAATCCCCTCTGTAAAGTTTTTTGTAACTAATATGTGTACAAAATGAACCTAGAAATTTCAACCTGGTTCTGTCCATTTTTCAGATTTTTATGTCCCAAATATGTGTAATCTGGGCCATTTTTACTCATAAAACGCCTTATTTCTACAAGAAAACATGACATGATGGAAAAACTTGTTATATATTTTTGTCTTACAGTTGTGTGAGTAAACTACAGCAGAAGTTTGAAACTGATATCTTTAAGTTTAAGATTGTTTTGCTATTCTTCTGTACAGTCTCACCTTCATCAAGAGTCGGCTGTCCTAAAATACTCATGAACAGGAAGCACTCAGAAAACCCTCAGAGCTGAACCCCAGACCTACCTGTTGAGTTATCCAGTGTCGACTTAATGTCTATGGCACATTTACAACAACAGCAGCTGCCCAAAGTGCCTCGCATGCACAACACACGGTTAAAATAATAACAGCACAGATAAGTTCAAATATAAAGACAACAGATCGACTTAAAGCGAACTTGTGTTAAAAGCCACTGCAAAGAAACGTGTCTCAAGAGCAGATCTAAAGGCTCTACATCAAAACTTAAAATGTGACAGGAAGCCAGTGAAGAAAGGCCAGTACAGTGTCACTGTCTGAAAACGGCCTTTTGGACCTGCTGGTGGCGCTGTAGAAAAGATTTGTCCAGCCCACAGCACAGAGAGTTACAATGATCCAGACAAGACGATATAAATAAGTGACTAACGTGTTCAAAGTCACAGTCTGGAAGGTAAAGCTTAAGTTCACTTCAGACGAGCCGTTAGAAGCTTTAATCACATTAGTTCATTTGCTTGTTCATTTAGAAGGAGCTGCCAAAAATGACCCCAAGATTCCTGAACGAGGAGCGCACATAAAAAGACGGAGAAGGACCAAGTGCATAATCTGAGCAGCGTTTGGGACTAATGCTGCAGTCCAGGCAACAGGGAATCGGTTATTTCCCACTTGAAGATTACAATCATAGACATATAAATAAGTAGACGCGGCGCTTAACATTCATGCTATCAACCACTTAGCAAAGCGGCTAGTCTGGTATGATCTGAAGGACTCCAGCGGAAGTCTCATGTATTTTCCTTATAGCCGTTAACATTAGCCCGCAAAACACACAAATTATGAATAATCCAGAGAGTGTCAGATGGTAGCAACCATTTAGGTGAAGTCAGAGCCTCGTTAAAAGTCATTTTGGAGTGTATAAACCGTTTGGTGTTTTCATTTTGATGCGTGTAAAACTGTCATCTGAGCTGAGGGCTAACTAACTTTAAATAGAGATTTCTGAACTGATGCTTCTGATAAGAATACACACTAATAATGACACAAACATCCTCTTTTACATGTTACAGGTGAGACCAGAGAAATGACATAGATATCATGAAAGAAACATTTACTGAGGATTGTGCCTCACCGTTCATAAGTGTTCAGTGTAACTCTGGGCAGCATTTGGCCGTAAGTCTGAGCACCGGACAGAGATAGTCTGGATCTATAAAGGTTTTCAGCTAAAGCACAATAACCTACACTGCAAAAAAGGCCTATCAAAAAATAAGAAAAATAAACTCAAAATAAGACCTTTTTACCCTAATTTAAGTGAAATTATCTGCCAGTGGAATAAGATTATTTTATTTATCAAGTTTACTTAAAACAAGTCAAATAATGTCAATTTGAAGTAGTCCTGTCAAGTGAAAAAATCTTAAAATTGGACTTTTAAGATTAATTTGCTTAATTCAAGTAAATTTAACTAAGTTAGATAATCCCTTTTTGCAGTGTACAGCTGACACATCACAGAGTGTCAGGGATGTGTTGTAGTTATGGTTAAACAAACAGGCTCCAAATGCAGAAAGTTCAACATAATATCTAACTTTAATGCTGCCAATATGTTAAAAGATGTTTAAAAATGCACAGATTGGGATTGCTTATTAAAGTGCCATTATGTTCAGTTGATTTGCGTCATCACATTTACCGGACCAACATGGCGGCGCTGTCTGTAGGAATGAAGAGAGCCGGCAATTTCACGTCAATGAATGTCTTTGGTTACGAGTTCCAGCCTCGGAGTGTTCCAGCTGAATCAACTTATATGTAACAATTTATCTAATGCTAACCATAAGCTAAACAAATGTAAACATTAAACAAACGTCTCAAACATGCTAAATAACAAGAATATTTTCAGATTTAACCTGTAACAGTTGTTTACATGGTTTATGGGCTGTTAAACCTGCAGATCTGCTTTAATGTCATTGTTATATAACACGTCACAGTTGGTCTCGTATGTGAAGTGAGAGTCTCTCGTCCAGGTCCAGTTCACACTAGGATTTACCAGAGCAGAGTACCAGGGCATTTTTTCAAGTCAGAGGATGGAAACACCCCAGTTCCAATTGCCTGGAATGCACCATAAATACAACTATTTCAGTTTTCTTCTCATGTGAATCAGAACGTTTTGGGCCTGCCAGGTTTTTTTCTTCCAGCATATGTTGCACATTCTAACCAATCAGCCATGTGGTCAGTCCCAGAGCATTTGGCACGTGTCAGTGGACGTGACCTTGTCTGACTCTTCAGTCCTCACCTTCTGTTTGGTGCACTTTTGACACAAACACAACTGTCGAGACCACACAAGAGAGCGATCTGTCAGTTTGCCAGTTTATCAGGCCAATATTTTCAGAATATCATTATCAGACTTTGACAGGTTGAACTACTCATACAACTAAAATACGGGTAAGATCAATATATTTAACATTCTGCTAAAAATATATATAGATTCTATCCAAATTTAGCATTTTCTTAGTTTTGTACTTCACTTCCTGGTTGTAAAAGATCACACTAGGAAGTAATTCAAGCTAAAACTCATCTAACGTCACAGATTTTTTTATGTGACAAATCAAATAAAAGTAGAATTTATGTACACACTAAGAAATTAGCGTGTAAATTCAACTTTGTGAAATTAAATGTATATTTACAAGAGGTATTAAAACACTGAATAAAATCAAAATGAGAAAATCATAAAAACCTGTCATATGCACATTAAGCAAAGACATAAAGTTTCATTTTAACAATGTGACGTTAAACAAACTGTGCAAATGTGACAAGGAAATCTAAAAATAATTTCTCTATATATTTTCCCACTTGTTTTATGTTCATTGTGCAGTGCTGAGAAACGTGTAGGCAGATATTAAGTTAGCAGTCAATTCAAATCATATGTTTTGTGGGAAAATGATCCAAGGACATCGATTTCAGAAGTTGTGCAAATATCTTGGGACAATTATCGACTCAAAGCTGAACTTTAATGAGCCCTGTGCCGCTGTGGTAAAGAAGGGCCACCGGAGATTGTTCTGTTTGAGAAAAATGTCATTTTTTAACACTGATAAGACCATGATGACTCTTTTTATCGAGCTTTTTTCATTTAGTTTGGTCACATGGTATGACGTATGATGTTTCTCTATCAAAAACAAACTCAAATGGTCCAGTAAAGTGATCATAACCTGTCTTCGGTCTTTGTGAATGACGCACTCTTTGCACATTGGCTTTCAGCTTTTTCCTTCTGGGCAAAGGTTCCTGGGTTAGGGTTAGATGCAAAACCAAACACTTTACAACAGCTTTATCCCAGCAGTTGTTTGTTTGTGTGATTCTTTTCAATGCTAACTGTAAGATTTTTAGTCATGGGCTCTTTTTCTGGTGTTAAGTATCATTTTTCTTTTTTGATTAGCATTTGGGAATGTTCTAATATTTTGTAACTTGAGATCTTGTGTCTGTTTTTGCTGCCAATTCCATAAATAAAGTGAAAATTAGCTGTACATATCGGACCAAAAATATCACCCGAGCTTATTGTCCATTGGCTGCTCTGGATTCTAGCATATCCAGAACTGACCATGGGTTTCTCAGTTAATCTCTTTCTATCTCCTGGAACTATGACTGTTTATCATAAGATCAAGTCAGCGTTTGGTGAGAAATGATTATTCTGCTTTTTACCGTCTTGGTTTATAGTCTGAGTCCTCTCTGAAGCTTTGGATTTCACTCAGC
The DNA here is from genome assembly GCA_019453435.1 of Rhinogobius similis. Classification (NCBI taxonomy): domain Eukaryota; kingdom Metazoa; phylum Chordata; class Actinopteri; order Gobiiformes; family Gobiidae; genus Rhinogobius; species Rhinogobius similis. Next base: position 25,735,923 of record CM033639.1, on the reverse strand, counting down.
AAACCAGTGGAAACATGGCTCAGGCTGCACAGCCACAGGGAGCAAAGACACTTAAATCCACTGAGTCAGGGCTTTGTGCTGAAATATTAAAGACACCACTGCACTGCCCTAACCGAGGAGAGTCAAGGCTCCTCCGAATCCCTCCAGCTTTCTGTCACTGTCGACCAGTCCCTTCTCCATCTCCCACAGCAGGAGAACCATCAGCCGCCTCAGCCTCTCCATCTCATCCTCACCAAACAAACCCATCATTCCTTGCTTTTTCACATCACTGACGCAGCAGTTGAATCATTCAGTAAACATGGTGTGTTATTGTTGTGTTTGCATCACATTTTCAGTTCGTGTTGCAACAGTGAACAAAGGCCTGTGCTGCACAGCTCGACCAGTCAAACTCAAAGTAGTTTAAGCAGAAAGAGTATATAAGAGCACTAGCAGTAAAGCAGAGAAAGATTGTGCTGTAAAAACTCACAGAGCAGTAAACGCTTGTTGGATTTTCACTGTGAATGTGGTCAAGGTCGACAAGTGTTTATCTTCAAATATATGCAAAATTATAAATGGCTACTTGACGTGGCATTCCTTCATTTCCTTAAATTATGTTTTTCTTCCTCAACTCAACAGTGCACAAAGATGTGTTGTACAAAGTATTTTTAACAAAAAACACTAAAATGTCCTGACACTTTTGTTCAAAAGATTCTAGGATGAGTCACTTGTGTCAAAGGCAGTTAACAAAAGGTGCTGACATCAGCTCTACTTTAAATCTAAACAAGATTTAAGAAGTTTAATGCTGTAATTCAAAGGGTACCCAGAGGAGTTAAAAAAAAACAAATAAATTATTATGAGCTCATCTGCCGTTTATGCTCCAGGACAAACTCTGGGCTTCAGGGTTCAAGAGTCAGGTCAAGAGAAATAATTATCATCTTATTTCTCTTTCATCTTATTTGGTGAAATCCTACTTTTCCCTTGAACTTTGAGTGTGCCCCAGCTGATGTCCTGCAGTGTGACAGCTGCATGTCTGAACAAAAATGCAATTTTAGTACTAAAAAAAATATACTGTAGGACATTTGCAGTCATTAAACTTTTTTACAAGGAAAATGAGTTGTGAATGTGACTTTCATATTCACAACAAAAGAGCTATACACAAAAAGCTGTAATGCTTGTGAAAACCCTCCTTATGCTGGTTGTAGAACAGAGTTTTAAAGTGTATGTGTGTGTGTTTGACACAGAGGTGCGTTACACTGCAGGACAGAGAAAAGGGAGTTACACCTCCAAACGTCAAGTACCCACACACTGCTGCCTCTTACTTCAGAGTGCATGTTTTTAAAGCACAATCTTTAGAATCTATGTTCTAAACAAAACACACATAATAATAAGACAACGTCACAATGAACCAAAATGGCACTCGTACGCATCCAAATCCACACAGAAAGGCTACGACTGAAGTCAGTGCACACATAGACTGTTATTGATAGACACTGTACGAGCCTGGGAACATTTACGCCCACGTCCCATTGGTCATGTGTCCACTGTCTATCAGTAAGGCTGTCTATGCGTGCACGTTCACGCTCAAACGCCTGCTCTACTCTAGGCCAGTGTGTGATATACTTACATTAGTCCTATTCTCCATGTTGGGGTTGGACCATGACCAAGCATGCTGTGGCTTCAGATCATCCTATCAACGCACAACGCAAGCTCAACAACATGCACGATACCAAGTACAGCTCTAACAGGACGCTACACTCACACTGCGGAGTCAGACTGTGTGACGGGCTAATGGTGTAAGGGCCAGACACTACAGGCAAACTTTTATTTTTTGATTTGTTTTTTGGTAATTTGCTCTCCTAACATCTCAACATAAAAGCTTTCACATGCATTTTGTCTCATTTAATCAACATTCATGGGACAATGTAACTTCAAATGCAGTTTTCTCAAAATGCATTTTGTGTCACACAGGGACCTACACATGCCAACAAATTGTACTGAAGGATTTGTTGATATCTAATTCCATGGCTGATTTGTTCAAGTTTTAACAAAATTGACAAAATTTGAAATTTTACACTCATTTTCACTAGGATCTAGTTTACTCAAATACAAAATAGGGGTATTCAAAACCCCATCTGTAAATTGTTTTTGGAGTTAATATATCAACAAACTGAAGCAAGAAGTGTAAACCTGGGCTCTATCCATTCTTCACATTTATTTGCCCCAATTTAGTTATTTTTTGCCATTTTTACACATAAAATACCTATTTATGCATAGAAGAATTACACGATGAAAAAGAAGTTTCATATAATATCTATATATTTAAGTTTTGTTCCCTTTTCATCTGCCTTGACTCGCTTTAAATGCAGCATGGCTTAAATCCCTGTTCTTATACTTCAAACTGTTATATTTTTATGTTGGACAAACTGGAACGAATGCCACACAGCAAGAGTTTTCTGAGTTCAAATCTCAGGCCTTTCTGTGTGGAATTTGCATGTTCTCTGAGTGCTCTGGGACATAAAAGACTGTCTGCACTTCAACCATTCGACTGAACTGAAAAACCCAACACCTTCCAAACACCTTTTAGTCCTGGGACCTTACAGTTACCGACTAGCCTTTGTGTGTGTATCAATGCGTATCGCTCACACTCTTTGGCACCATGGAGACGGGTGGGATGGGGCGGAGCATACAGGTAGAACGGGAGAGGGATGGCTGAGTGGGTCTTTGGCTTTGGCTGCTGTACTCACGGCGTTCATGTCGATGCCGTTGGTGTAGGACCAGGCGTGTTGGAAGTACTCCTCCAGCCTCTGCCTCAGGGGGTTGGGAATCTGGTGAAAGCGGATGAACTCCCGCACTCGGAGCATCTGCGTGTGGTACCGCGCCGTGCCCGAGTACAGCCGCTGGATGATGGCCGACACGTTACCGAAGATGCTGGCGTACATGAGAGCTGGGGAAGAAACGGAAGAGGTTATGATTTTTATTCAATCCAACTTCAAGGTTTATTGCTTTTTGAACAGCTTTTGCGCTAGTATTCTTCTTTAAATAGAAATGGTAGTCGGTGATACAACCTCCCCTCGGTCCATAGCCTCATCTTGGCAGAAATCAGAATCAGAAACAGTTTAGTGCCATTGTCAGTGATCAAAAATTCACAAACATAGGAACTTGCTTCGGCGTAAGGTGCAACATAAAGCAATGAATAAAATATAATAAAATATATAAAAAAGGCATGCATAAAATTAAGAATAATGTAGCTGTCGCAGAAAATGTGTGTATTTTGAATATTATTTATATTTTATATTGTTTGTATTGAGTGTAAAAATGTAAATTCTGAGCCCGCCACTGACCTCTGCTGGTGAAAAAAGGGAATTGTTTGCATGATTGGCGCACGTGTTAAGCAGGACGTTTTGGCTAAAAGCTAAAAGAGAGAAAGCACACGGACACAGAAAGAAACAGCTAACCACTCCTAATGTTTGGTGAGAAGGCACACGGTAATTATTCTTTATTTATTTCATATTTTGTGTTTATTTGGTGTTCTGATAAAAGTATGTTTGTCTTTTCTTTAGTTTTTCACGGTGTTTGTTAAGATTCATGACAGAATAAAAACAACAAAAACATCAGTTGGAGCGAGGCTTTATCTGGTCCAAACAGCAAACTCTTGGGAGCAGTTATAAATAAAATAGACTAAGATAGACTAAGACTATATACAGAATGTACAGTTGGCAGAAATCAAACCAGTCAATCGCTAATGAGGTACTTGACCGCTCTGAGCACCGACGAAGAGGAGCCCAGACCCAAGCTGTGAGAGTGAAACTGTCAGGCTTGTAAACAAGGTTAGGGCAAGTTTCAGTTATAACTCCTCCCTTTGGGCAGGACCAATCAGAGCTCAGGAGAGTGTAACGCAGCTGCTCAAACCAGAGCCGTGACTGTCTGATGGAGTTGAAATGTCTGATTTCTGAAACAGTGTCCGGTAGAGATTGGACAATTCTCAAAACAGAATAGAATTGTTCAATACTAGAGGTTCAGTTTGACTTGCGTGTTGGATTCGATTCTCACTCGTCCCTGCAGATGCTCAGTGTTGTATTTTGGTGCTCTAGGAAAGGGTTTATCCTTTCGTCCTCTCACAGACAGAGGGAGTAAACAGCAGACTGACTGCAGCTAGATTCTAACAGAGGTGGGTTTTATCTTTCTGTCACTTTTCATTTCACGTATATGGGCGGAGAGGATGCTGCTGGGACGAGGCAGAGAAGGGCAGACGTGAGAGTCAGGACCAGCACAGACCTAAAGGATCAAATGCAAAGCGTTTTTTTATGACATTATGTAAAGCATGTAAAGTGATAGTGTCATAAACCAATTAAAAGCACATTTTACTGAGAAAAGCACACAAATATGTGGATGGATTAAATACAAAGAATAATGACTTTTTGCACAGCCTACATTCTGGAACATTTTGAATGCAAATGGATAGACGTCATAACTTCTATGTTTGGATCAGAGTGAGTCTCTTCTGCAGATGAACACTATCCACACAGCCACACGAAGCTGTTATGGTTCACCCCGAAAATTATACAAAACAAACTGGAAAAAATAACCGGATAACAAGTTAATAAGTGCTTGGGATAAAGTGCATTCATCTTGTTTTGAGGGCATTTGAAAATGTATCTGTCCTGAAACAAAATTGCAAACGGAACAAGCACACAATATTTTGTTTTGCTAAAAATAAGAAACTTTAAAGGTCCCATAACATGCAAAATCGACTTTTCAGAGGTTTTCACCTTCCTCCAGTGCTATTTGGGCCTCGTATGTTGTGCCCAAAGTGTTTTTTTGATTGATTCCCGCATGTTTTCGCTAGAGAACTGTCTTTTCCGTCCCCCTCGGCTGAGCAGCAGACGGGGGCTCCTCACTAAGATGACGCGGCTTCACTAGGATGACACGGTGTTTAAGCCACACCTCCAGGAAGCGCGCAGCCGCAGAATAAAAACAGCTAATGCTAATGCTACACAGTAATTACACGATGGATACGACAGATCGAAGAGTTAGCTTGTTATTTACCAAACGGCAACGTCCGTCGTTGAGGTACTGGAGCACGCCAAACTCCAGGTCAGATGCAGGACGTAGGACTCAGCACGACGCACCGTCAGGACGGATAAAATGTTTATTCAGTGTTTGTGTATCGCTGTTTACCGGAGCACACGGCGCATGCGCACCATCTCCGCTCTAGGCTTCGTCGCGGGTTGGGAGGGGGAGGTGCGCGGGTTGGGCGGGGGAGGCAGCCTGCTCTCTGTTCGGGGGGGGGGGGGTCAGATCTCAGAGTGAGCCGTTTGCTTTTACAAGGAGGGGGGCCAGTCCAAGAAATGGGTGTTTTTTGGAAACTGTTATGTTATGGATATTGCACAACGCAAACATTTATCAACAAAGCCCTTAGAACAGACTGTGTAAAGGGGAAAATAGCAGAATATGGGACCTTTAAGTTAGAAAAAAACAAATGCTACTGCATTGGAAACAAGAACAAAGCGTACTAGTTCTATTGGCAAATCTTTTACAAAGAATGTAAAATCAAGATAAATAACTGAATCACTTTTTAACATATTTTCTTATTTGGGGATGTATTTTTTCCAGTTTTCCTGTTCAGAGTCATATTTTAAACATATGCAGAGGCTAAACAAATTATCCTCTGCATTTCAGAACATGTCTGTCTATAACAGATTATTGCAGTTCTTGTGACCTTTCAAATTACAATTTTGATTAGATTGTGATATATCAGGACTATATGGACTTTAGAAACACTGCGTTACCTCTCAAGAAATGATTATGCAAATTGTGTTTAAGTGTCATAAAGGTCTTTTTTTTTTTTTTTTTGGTTTTCCAGTAAAACTCATGGATGGTATTGTGTCTCAGGGCTCATTGGGTCAGTGATGTCAATCTCAGACTCCTGAGCCAAATAGTTTGCCAGGTCCAATTAAAGGAAAATCTACTTAAGAAGGACGTTCCACATTATTAAGCAGACCACCATTTTCAAGCAACGTGAAAGAAAAGAGCCGAAAAGCATAAAATAGTTGCCTTGGACAATATATGAAAACCTTAGATATTTCACGACAACTTAAGCGTAATCATCGTACTATTTAGTGCAGAGGTGTCCAAACTTTTTCCATCGAGGGCCACATATTGAAATATAGACCAAGCAGGGGGCCACAAATCAATCATGAAACATTCAAAAACACTGCATTTATCTGATGTTTTAAGCGCCATCACATCTACATTCAGTCTTAGTGCCTTAATATCAGGTCTGTCTCGCACCAAAATGTTAGTTATTTAGGTTAGAATTGAAGAAAATGAGAAATGTTCTGTAAAAAGTACTTCTCAGGACAATGTGGGCCAGTTCACCAGGAAGTCTAAGGGCCAAGAAGTTTGGACATGCCTGATTTAGAGATTTGTAGCTATAGCTGTATTCAGAGCACACATGGATTTGTGCAGATAAAGGCTCAATGAGGAAGGCTTCTGTCAGACAAATACATCTATCTTCTTTATGTTTGTATGTTTTTACGTGCAAACAGTTTGAAGCCGTTAATGTCAAAGCTCTGAAATCTGCAGGTTGAGACGAGCTCTTTTTGCCTGTCCATCACTGGTGCGTTTATTCCCCAGAGCACGGTCCCTGTTTTGTCCTTTTGTCCACTTGTCATGTTGGACACTGCTGACCTTTGCGTCCCTGTCAGTTCCCATCACTGTCCGCTGCACTGTCCACTAACCGTCCTGTCCCCTCCCGTGTGTGGAGCTGTGAGGGGACAAAGGCTTCCTCTGGTTCCTGTCAGTCACAGTGACAGACGGCAGAATAAAACAGTGCTCTCCAGGGACTAGAGACAATCAAGATGGGGGGCCTCATTGTCAGGACAATGCAGGATTAACTCAAACATGCAGGAATCAATCAAAAATACAACTTTGACCTGATTAAAAAGCTCATTAAAGCTGGGGTACCTGGCTTTTAGGGGTGAATTTGTAAAGTTTGTGTTTATCATCAAAGAGTATCTTGTAAAAGAAACACTTCCTGACAAAAATGTAACCTCTGCGTGCGGTCTGAATCTACAAATAAAGTATTTTGTCTCGAAGTAAGAGCTAAAAGCAGCACTCTGATTGGATGCACTTGGGTGGTCCTCCCCAGTTTCACTTTGTCGTCTGAATGAAGCTGTTGTAAAGCTGTGCACAGGGACGAAAATGAATGCATGTGAATCTGAACGATGTGCCAAAATGTGCCATTTGAACAATGTGAGAGCTAGGGGGGAGTTAGATTTACAAACCTACTTCTGGTTCCGCAGTGTGAAAATCAGGTACTCTAGCTTTGAAACTTCTTCACAAGCTGATCTTGTGAAGAGGTTTACATAATTAGGACCTAGTTTGAACAGGATTAGTTTTATCTAGGGACATCTGTAAAGTTGAAGATGTTTTTTGAGAGCATTTGCATGGCATAAACAATGTCAGTATTTCACTTGTGAGTTCGAATCCCCATTTCACACTGCACTGTTGTGTCAAATAAAGCCTACGGGCCAAAAAATCCTTTAAAAAAAAAGAAGAAGAAAGAAAACACCTTGATGAGACTGGTGTGAATCAGTGCTGTCATCTTCCAAAGACTTACAACAGAAAAGTGCTAATGACAGTTATGTCTTTATGTTGTCTGCGCTGAAATGGAGCAAAGGATCATGGTCTATCTTGCTCCTTCTGTTTTGGTTTGCTTTTAAACATCGCGTGAGTTGTGTGGTCCTTTGTGTTTTTATTTATTTTTATTTATTTTGCTTGTTTATTTCTATGCTATAGTTTTAGGATTTTTCTTGGTTTGATTTGACTGGTTTTACTGTTTTAATAAGTAATAAGATCAAATTGAGCAGTTCTTATACTGTTTTGTTTGTTGTTTGAGGTTTTACGTCTCTGCAGCACTTTGGAACAGTTCTGTTTATTAAATGTGCTATATAAATAAAGTTGGATTTTGTAGCTGCTGCTGCAACAAAACAGTGCATTTAAGCAAAAGAGCTTATATTCCTATATTTATTTTCTAACACTTGTTCGTGTTAGGGATCGTGGTTGACTTTGGGCCTTAGTACACCCTGGACAGTGGCCAACTCATCATAGGGATGAAAAAAAGATCTTACAATTTGATATATATTGTGAGTTGACAATATGATATTATGATATTTCAGGTTATTGTTGCATCCCTAATGCAACAGGAATTTGATGGAAGCAACACAACAGAAGCAGAAGGAGTCTGGCAACAATTTCTGGACTTTAAAAATGCACAGGAGACCACCAGATGACTACCTGTTATGTTACCATATTGGGAAAATTGAAACTGAGTGATTTCATCTTAAGACGCCTTTCCTATCCCAACCCCCCGTCTGCTATTTTTAACACCAGTCTGAACTTTTTTCCTCCATTTCATTTCTAAACAGCTACTTGCATCCTTTGTATGGATTACTTACAGAATACAGCTACCTGCTATGTATTGTTTATTGTGTATTTGTTGTGACCACAACTGTAGTTACAACTGTATGTTGTGTCTGTTCATTGTTTATTGTCTATAAATGTAATTGTATATGTTTTGTTGTAACGGCAACTGTAGTTTCAACGGTTTGTAAAGCGCTTTGAGTGCCTGTTAGGTGGAAAAGCGCTCTATAAATAAAAATTATCATCATCATCATCATTTCTGAACAACCCCGTAAACTGGATTAATGAAACAAATGCGGATGAAACCAAAGAAGAAGAAGAAGACGAATTTTTATTTATAGAGCGCTTTTCCACCTAATAGGCACCCAAAGCGCTTTACAACTACAAATTGACATCATTAGTTCATTCATGAGTTCAGTACCAATCCCTGTAGTTATCAATCCCCATTCATGCGACGAGCTCCATGTGGATGGTTGGACTTACAGCCTATGAGCATGACGCAGATGGAAAAGATCTTCTCCGAGTTGGTGTTGGGGGACACGTTTCCGAAGCCCACGCTGGTCAGACTGCTGAAGGTGAAGTAGAGCGCCGTGACGTACTTGTCTTTGATGGAGGGGCCGGAGCCTGGACACAAACAGGTGTGGTCAGAGCGCACCCCGTGCCCCAGGCCAGTGCAGGAGCGTACCTTTGATGGAGCCGTTGTAGTGCTTCCCCAGTTGGTCGCCCAGCGTGTGGAGCCAGCCGATGGAACCGTTCCTTTCCACGCTCCCAATGGCGTACCTGGAAAACACGAAGATATGATGATATGATGATATGATGCTGCGTTCCAGGAAAATGGGAAGTCGGTTACGAGTTCTGACATAAGAGCTGACCTAATTAACTCATATGTAAACAGTTTGGCTAATACTAATCTGCAAGTTAAATGTAAATGGTTAAACAAATTCAGTTGAAAGTGCGAATGTTACCGGATTTGACTTGACTGATTAATAACTCAGAACTAGTGTTTGTGGTTATTATCATCGTTGTATCATGTTACAGTTGATCTCATCCCTTAACCAGCTCCAGTGGGATTTACAGGGCATTATTTCAAGTTGGAATTGGGAAAAATCCCAGTTACCAGTTGCCTTGAAAGCATCATAAAACCAGATTCAACAATTATGTTGCAGTTAGCCCATCAGCCTGCTGTGCTTGCCTCTCAACCAATCACCTCCTGAGTAGGTGTATACATGCGTCCGAGATGGCACTAACGTCAGAGATGTAGTTTGGGGCTCGGCCAAAGCCCTAGACTTTAAACAGAGCTGCTGTAAAGTCTATTCTCTGAGTCTGAAGCCAACAGAGAGCTAAGCACCAGGCACTTCCTTGTTCTGTTCTGGATGTACTGCAGCTCGTTTGGAGAGGCCAATGGGAAGGCCGTTATAGAAGTCCAGCCTAGTGTTTTTGAGTCGTGAAAGGCACCATGACACACCAACTACAAAAAAATTGCGCATTAATGCAAACAATGTCTGTGGCACGGTCTGGTTCTTTAGCTTTCCTTAGCTTTCTTTTTTGATACAGACGTATGTTCAGGGAACAAAATATAAGGCAAAAGCAATATTAAAATAATAATAAATAAATAAATATATATAAACATCAAGGTTCTCTATCTGAAATGTATTGTTTTTAAAAACATTCAAAAAGGCAATTTTTTTTCTCAGATTTTTAAAAAAATATAAAACAAAACAAAGAACATGACACAGAGAAATAGTCCTATGTGATTAGCCTGGCATATCCATATCCAAGTCAATCGAATTTGTTTGTTTTCAGATTGAGTCTGAATGCATTTTTTTCCATTTTCAAATGTCCATGATAATTTCGACCCAGTCCACAAAAAGGCTGATTGTATAAACTGGCCTCGATTTCGTTTTGGTTTTGTCTCTACAATTTTATTTTGATGCAGTTTCAATAATACATTAACGCATACATTTTTGCTTCACTAGAACAGAAATGATTGTGTCAAAAAGTATATTAGAATATAATATTGTTATACTTAACAGCCATTATGTCATTATTTCTAATATTGTACAGCCCTGTTCAGGTCACACAAATGATTCAGTTCCTATTTGTCTCTCTCTTTGATTTGTTTGTGTTTTAAGTTTTCCTGGTTCAGAAATGTGTCTCAGTAATTAGGGAAATGTATGTGGACATTACATAAGCTTGGAGTGTCTAAAATAGAATCCAGGAGCTGCATTTAGAGACAAACAGAAGAATCCTTTCAAAGTGCACTCTATGTAATGACTATATGAAGCCCAAAATAGTGCACTCTGATGTAGTGCACTCAAAGCTTTTTACATGACACTATGGAATGCTAGAGTGCAAAAAGTCCAAACAGACTTGGTATCAAATGTGACACTTCTTTGACTTTTGTTCGATTCATGTTCTTTTACTTGGTTTTTCATAGTCTTTCCACATGGTTTTATTCCTCAGCTCAACATAGATTTGAGAGTTCACATTGTGTAGCTCAATTCTTTGTATGACCTAACCACATCATAATGTGCACTAGGGCTGCACGATGAATCACAACTGAATTGAAACTGCATTTGAAATTTGAATGGACGAAGTAGCAGATCGCAAAACTGCAATTTTTGAAGTATCATGTTTTCTTCTTCAAATAGTGATATTTTGTCTTATTCTGCATAAAATCTGCTGACCTTGCTGTTTAGATCTGTACAAACACATTCTGAAATACATAGTTTGTCAGTTTATCTGTCAGAGTTTGTGTCAATTCACCTGGACGTCTTTTAAATTTGAAATTTGAACAGAATACTGTCACTGAAACACAAATCGCAAATCTAATCACAATTGTTATTCTTGTCTGAAAAATTACAATTAGAAGTGTTTGTAAAATCTTTCACACCCTGTCATGTGGTCCTGGGCCTGGGTGGGTCTCCCACTGGGACCTCAAGCTTCACCATCAGCCTAAACACCAAGCCCTAAACCCACTATACCCACTAACATTCTACAGAACATGTTTCCATGTATTTTACCACCACAGGTGGAGCTGTCAGAGTGGGTTGGCAGCAGGTTTGTGAAACATGTTGGCTCAAGTGCTTCAAATGTAATCAGATTATTGAGAGGCATGTAAACAGCAGCCTCTGATGTGGGTAATCTGATATTTTTCTTATTGCTCACATCAGTACGTACACACTTCCTGCTGAACGTCCTGGATTTTCTGGATCCTGGATCCAGATCGTCAGACTCGTTCTGAGCATTTCTGCCGTCTAAACACAGTAACTGCTACTACAAGAATGATAATTGCCTGTGGCATTCTCTTCAAAAGCTAATTTAGCTAAGCGCTTGGCGCCATCTACAGGGCTGGATGCACTAAGTGAGTGTCTTTCCAGATAGATGAGTAAAGTTTTAATTATTTCATAATACACTTTTTCTGTTTGTTTGTTTCAAAACATGAGATGGCAAATTAAAGGTCCTCAAGAGCATGTTTAAAGGCTAACAATATAAAAAATGCAGAATCTTTTCCTTTAGATTACACGAAAAACGCTGACTTATGTAATCGTAGATCATATGTCATCATGGCCACGTGTGTTTTGTGCTTCTGAACACACCGACTCACCAGGATCACATGTAATCATTAGTTTCTGTGATTGTTGCTATAGTTACCAGATGCAGGCGAGCCAGTGGGCGATGAGGGCGAAGGTGCACATGAGCAGGAACAGCACGGCCGCTCCGTACTCCGAGTACCGGTCCAACTTCCTGGCCACGCGGACCAGTCGGAGCAGGCGGGCCGTTTTCAGCAGACCAATCAGAGTCGTCGTCTGTGGGAACGACACACACCAGGACAGTTACACACAGAGTACTCACACTACACTCACAGTATGAATGGAACTAAACTGCAAACAAATAATTGGCAGTTCATTCATTTTGAACACATGTGGTTCCACTTTATAATAACTACACCTTAATTAGACTAAACAAAGCATGAACAACTACTTAATTCATAGTTTATTAAGCATGATTCAGGATTCAAGTACTTCATATTAGTTAAGTAGTAACTAAGACTGAATCATTTATAAGAAACTGTTTGTTCACCATTAGTTAAGTCTTTGATCATAGCAGGAATAAGTGTAATTATTATAAAGTGTTACCAATCACTTTTAGATAAGTTAGAAACATGGTACCACTTCAACTACATCTTAATTATTCTTTATAAAGCATGAACAAAGTCTTCATTCATAATGGAGAAATAGTTTATTAATACAGATTTAGACCTAGTAACTACTTTATTAATGGGTTAAACATTTTGCCTGTTTGTGTTAAGTTTATAATGTCACTTCCTGTTGAACATGAGCAGCAAATACGACATGGTTAGAGGTGATTCCACAGCTGTTACCTAGCAACCATTTTGAAAACAAGGGCCAAAATCCACATACATTACACAATAGTTATGATATGACAAATTATAAAACCTGATAGCACCTTTATTTTGTTGAATGATGGTTTAAACTGTCACAAGGCTGTGTCAGTTGTTGGTAAATTGCACGTCGCTTTTTGATGACATCACAGAGGGATTCTGTTTTAGATCTCAGCACTACTTCCTGTCATTTTACACTTTCTTTTTTAAAGTTTTTTCAATTTTTTTCCTCACAAACTGCAACTTCACAAATGTTAAACTATAATAAACAACTTCCACAGATGCCCTCCCACCAAACTAAGTCATCATTTTGAGAACCTATCATTTAGACCTAATTAAAAGTAGTTACTGAGCCTTAATTCTTGTTAACTTCATTGTGAATTTAGTCTGTGTTCAGGCTTTATTAAAGCTCTTTCTGAAATGCTCCTGTACTTTAACTTTCAATCATAGTGACCCAAACCAATGAAACACAATATAGTCCATTATTTGTTTCTTTGCTCATTCAATAAAAGATTAATTAAAAATATTATGTCATCTCAATTATGTCATCTAAAAAGATCATCTTAAAATCTAAATGATTAGCTTTGGATCAACGTTAAATGGTTAAATATAAAAAAAAAAAACGTGTTGTATTACAGTAGATTCATTTGGGTAAAAATTGTATTTCTTTGAATGCTGATCACAAATGAGTGGGTGCCATCTAACCACACGCCTAATGTTTCCCTCTGGTGGGAGTGAAACTGTAATCAGACAGCAGACAGCACTCCAATCACAGTCCCACACATTCACCACGTCAGACTGGTCTCTTTAAAATAGTTCACTAATTATTTCATGTCTAAATAACACAAAATAAGCAATACTTTAGAGTTTCCAAGATAGAATGTCAGATAATTTGCTTTTCTATCGCAAATGATGGATGAAAAATTGTATTTGAGTTTCACAAAAAGTATAATTTGTGGTCAAGTCTGTAATAGATCTGTAGATAAAATGAAAATTGTGTGTGTCTTTGAGTAATATGTCCATTAAAACAAAACAAGAAATCTGAATTTTGTGAATTATCTGTAATAATTTGCTATTAAATCTTCAAATGCAAACCCAGTGTTAAATTCATTCAAAGCAGCTCTGATGTCAGTCACATGTGTCTGAGGGCTTTACTTTGACAAAAACAACTGGAGTTGAATCCCAGTTTCTCCAGTGAAATCACAACATGTTCCACTTCACCTTTGCCTCCATTTTAGAATTTAGAAGTTTTTTGTTTACAACTTTGCCAAGCTCTACTGGGACTAAACTAAGCCTGGACAGGACTAAACAAAGGCTCAGTTTAGGACCAAATAACGACAAGTGTGAACCAACCCTTACATACAGTTTAGAAATCTTGATGATAGTCATTTATGCGCGCCTGTTTTTCCTCAAACGTCTGACTAAAATGAGAAGCTTCGGAGCACAAACTATTGTCTGGCCTCTTTGTGAAGCTGAGACTCTGTAGTTTTGGCCTCTGATTTACTCTAATTTCACTTGAGCTCTTTCTTTGTTTAAAGCTGGTGTCTGGAGGTAGGGCTGGATTGACACTAATTTGGGCTTTTGTGGGGAGTTGACTATTTCTCTTTCAAAGCTGAAGCTAATTTAGCTAAAAAAAAAAAAAAAAGTTCTTAGGGACTTGAAATAAAGTTTAAAAGTCCAGGTGGAATCCTTATAAAAGTCTTGGAATGTTTGAGTTTACTGGAAATAAGAGGGTTGCAGCCTTCTTTTCATGCCTCCTTTTATCAGATGGTAGATAAATAAATAAATTAGGAAAAAGTCCAAAGTCCCAGCGGTGGGACATGCACATGGTGAGAGGGTTAATGGTACAGCGTTACAAATGTTCCCATGATTCATAAAGCGTAGACTTGATCCATTGTTCCACACTCACTCCCTGGCCACACTCTGTTCTCTTGTATTGTTGGATTATGAGCTGGCGCTGGTCCCAGGCACATCCAGACTGTAAATAATAGCTGTGAGGAGTGAACGTGTCCCCTCGGCTGCACACGGGACCTTTGGGGGCAGAGTAAATGGAACAGGCCTTGGCAGGAGGACAGTATTGATCTTTCAGGTTGGCTGTGTTTAATGCAGGGACAATAACACACAGCGTCGCCTGCTCAGACCAGACCAGACCACACACTTTTATAAAGACGTCATGGTCTGGAGCCGCATCATGTGTCCTGATCACAGAGGCGCGTCAACCAATCAGACAATCACATGGTTTGTTCAGGTCGAGCGGCTGACGAGTGAAGAAGTAAAAATGTCTCTATTGTCTCTGTGCAAATGTGACTGTTTTGCCTGGAATGTTCCACAGTATGGCATTGAACTTATCCTGTTATCTTTGTTCAGATATGTCCAGTGACTTGGCCTTGTTTCCATGGAGATGGTTACGTTTATGCAGTAACATCTCTATCTCCTTTAAAACTGTTCACTCAAATAATGATGATGATGACTGGCCGTTTCTCAGATATGAATATTACATGTGCTTAATATAATATCATTTTTGAACTATTCTTACTTGCTTTGGGATGAAATAATAAAAAAAACATCTGTTTCACAGGGATCAAGAAAGTTTCACCTTCAGATTATTTGAGTCCTTATTTTAGCAGCTACTTTTTTGAGAGGTACTAAGTAGAAAGTACATTCTGGACACCCTCCCACCTCTGCTTAATATCGACGTTTTTAAAAAGACTTTGTGTCCTCTCCACACAGTTTGTCACTTCAGTGAAGGTTGTTCCTGAGAGAAGTGACAGTGACAGGTTCTACAATCCTCAACTTCCACCTTTGGAAAGTCCTCTGTATTTTTAGTATTGATCTAATTAATATGGAAGAGACTCATATTTCAAATGCAGACCTTGAGCTGGACGCCTGACCTCAGCCTCAAGCACTTTCACAATCTTTTACACATTATTCTGCACAGATGTGTGCTACTGCATACGGCAGCGCCTCTTCTACTTATACGGTAGTATCTGTGGTAATACTTCTTCTTCATTGCAGTATTTACACAGTACGTAGTAGTAGTAGTAGTAGTAGTAGTAGTAGTACCTCTTCTCCATTGTAGTAGTCACACAGTGTATGGTAATAGTTGTGGTAGTACCTCCTCTCCGTTGCAGTATTAACACAGTACACAGTAGTAGTAGTAGTAGTAGTAGTAGTAGTAGCAGTAGTAGCAGTAGTACCTCCTCTCCGTTGCAGTATTCACACAGTAGCAGCAGTAGTAGCAGCAGTAGTAGTAGTAGTAGCAGTAGTAGCAGTAGTACCTCCTCTCCGTTGCAGTATTCACACAGTAGCAGCAGTAGTAGTAGTAGTAGTAGTAGTAGTAGCAGTAGTAGCAGTACCGCCTCCGTTGCATCCACACAGTAGCAGTAGCAGCAGTAGTGGTAGCAGTAGTAGCAGTAGCAGCAGCAGTAGCAGCACCGCTCGTTATCCACACAGCAGCAGTAGTAGTAGTAGCAGTAGTAGTAGCAGCAGCAGTAGTAGCAGCAGCAGTAGCAGTGGTGCAGCAGCACTCCGTTGCAGTATTCACACAGTAGCAGCAGTGGTAGCAGCAGTAGCAGTAGCAGCAGTAGTAGTAGCAGTACCTCCTCTCCGTTGCAGTATTCACACAGTGGCAGCAGTAGTGGCAGCGGTAGTAGTAGTAGTGGCAGTGGTAGCAGTGGTGCCTCCTCTCCGTTGCAGTATTCACACAGTGGCAGCGGTAGTGGTAGCAGCAGTAGCAGTAGTAGCAGTGGTAGCAGTAGTACCTCCTCCGTTTGCAGTATTCACACAGTAGCAGCAGTGGTAGCAGCAGTAGTAGCAGTAGCAGCAGTGGTAGTGGTGGCAGTGGTGCCTCCTCTCCGTTGCGGTATTCACACAGTGGCAGCAGTGGTAGCAGTGGTAGCAGCAGTGGTGGTGGCAGCAGTAGTAGTAGTAGTAGCAGTAGCAGCAGTAGTACCTCCTCTCCGTTGCGGTATTCACACAGTAGTAGTAGTAGCAGTAGCAGCAGTAGTACCTCCTCTCCGTTGCGGTATTCACACAGTAGTAGTAGTAGTAGTAGTAGTAGTAGTAGTAGTAGCAGTAGTAGTACCTCCTCTCCGTTGCGTTATTCACACAGTAGTAGTAGTAGTAGTAGTAGTAGTAGTAGTAGTAGTAGTAGTAGCAGTAGTACCTCCTCTCCGTTGCGGTATTCACACAGTAGTAGTAGTAGTAGTAGTAGTAGTAG
This sequence comes from Rhinogobius similis, assembly GCA_019453435.1. NCBI lineage: Eukaryota > Metazoa > Chordata > Actinopteri > Gobiiformes > Gobiidae > Rhinogobius > Rhinogobius similis. The sequence goes on along the minus strand of CM033639.1, from coordinate 25,718,896 downwards.
TAGTAGTAGTAGTAGCAGTAGTAGTACCTCCTCTCCGTTGCGTTATTCACACAGTAGTAGTAGTAGTAGTAGTAGTAGTAGTAGTAGTAGCAGTAGTACCTCCTCTCCGTTGCAGTATTCACACAGTAGCAGCAGTAGTAGTAGCAGTAGTAGTAGTAGTAGCAGTAGCAGCAGTAGTACCTCCTCTCCGTTGCGGTATTCACACAGTAGTAGTAGTAGTAGTAGTAGTAGTAGTACCTCCTCTCCGTTGCGGTAGATGAGCAGGTCGAAGGGAATAGCAGCCACCATGTCGATGAGGAACCAGCCTTTGAAGTAGTGCACGGCGATCTTGATGGGATGGCTCACCACCTCGTCGTTGGAGTTCACGTACGTGGTCCTGAGGGCGGCACACGGGGACAGTCTGAACACTTCATCGTACACACAGTTTGACAAAGGCCAGATTAAAGGTTATATCGGGAAATTAAAGATCAGATTTGACCAGGAATGAGTTATCAATAAACAAATCTACCAATAATCCTTTTCAAATAATTCGAGTTCGTCCATGACAAACATATTTTGACAAACTGCCTCAAGTTAAATGCGATGAAATATGAAATAAACTCAAAACTGATAAAAGTACTGGGCTGTAGTACATGGGCAACAAAATGCACAAGATGATAGTGACATTGTCGTTTTAAAGCTATGGAGTTTAATAGGTTTGTCATCGGTAACACTTTATAATAACCGCACATTTATTAGCCATAATAATTAACAAACAAAGACTTAATTCATCATCAAAAATAGTTGATTAAGAATGACTCAGGCTTAGTAACTACACAGAGTTAGGCTAATAATTAATTAAGTAGTTACTAAGCCTGTCTATGGACCAACTGAGCGTCCAAAATAAAGCGCATGTATCATTTTATATAAACTATTTGTTCATTGTGAATTAAGCCTTTGTTCATGTTTTATTAACGGAATGAAAAGCAATGGTAACACTTTCATTTCGGGACCACATATTAATGGCCAACTAATAGTACAGTGCATAATAAGTAAAGTACTTGCTTAATTATGTCCCTGTTAGTCTGTATAAAGTACTTGTATGTTTTTTTTAAACTAACGCCATATTTTGTGAGGTATGAGCCATGAACTATAGTATTTTCTTCCAATTAAAGTTGTGTTCATTAGCATCATTATCTATAGATGCTAATCTTAATAAGCGTTTTACTCATTTCCCTTTAGTTGGTGACTAATCTGTGGCGTCTAAACTGGTGTTACTACGTTAGATTTGATTAAATGTCACTTTGTCATCGCTAAAAAATAGTAAAAAATCATCATAAACAGAATCTTGCTGTATAATCTGTACTCAAAATAAGAGCATATAGTGATATTTGTGCATTTTTGTGTTGCAGTCTGTACACTTTTTGTGCAAAACTTGAACCACAACTACAACATTAAGGAACATTTTGGCACATTTCTTACAAAAAAAAAAAGGAATCTGATTTTTGTCATTGAAGGTGCGTTTACACTAGAACAAACACCACATTAAAGGGGCTGTACCTGATTTTTACTGTTTGGAAATGGGAAAAAATGAACTACTCCATGTTTCAGATTATTTTTCATGTAATAAAGTAAAATCTGTGTAGCTCCAGCACAGATATATTGTAAAAACATCGGGTGAAAATTAGACCACATCACTTTCTATGCATCTATTTAAAGAGTGTTTTATTCTAAGAGAAGCAGGAAGTGCGCCGTTAGCATGCTAATGTTTGTTAGCTTCACCGTGATGGTCCGTGAGGCTCAGAAACTCATGAAAAGTGCTTACAAACTCAGTACGGTAAATATTTAGGTAAGTGCGAGATACATGTCACTGAACTTTTAAATGAACTGATTTCAAAACAGTAAAAATCAGGTACAGGGCCTTTAAAATTAGGACTAAAATATGACTGAACCTGGAACTAAACATGAACTAAAACATGACCCAACCAAGTCTACATCAGAATTCAACTGGGCTCAAACCTGGAGTGTGAACGCAAAACAAACAAAAACAAGCAGAAACAAACAAACAAACAAACAAACAAAAAGTGGTCATGTCGTGCAGACCTGAAGTTGATGAGGATGTCGATGATGAACATGATGTCCACGATGAGGTCCACCACGTTGAGGGGGGAGCAGGAGTATCCACAGCTCTGCATGGCCTGCTCCTCCTGCACACACAGAGAACCACAGGGAGAGCACCCAGCGCGGGGGAATTAGCCACGCACCAACAACGGCCTAAAAATAGTGTGTCGGAAGGATTAGCTCGCTGTAGCGCTTTTTAAACTTCATTTGCATCCACTCAGAGGAACTTCAAAAGGGCTCGGAGCACAAGACGATCTTCAGCGCTGGATTTGGAGATACGCTCATCAGTGAGTGCTTGTTGAACAGATAAATACATGAATTATATACTGCACTTCAAATGCAACTGCTGCCACAAGTAAGATACTATTATTAGTTCAACAGCAACTACTTCAACAATATTTACTGCTGCTTACTACTTCAAGTAACACTTCTACTGCTACATAACCTACTATACTGCCTACATCTACCACCACATCAACTACTCCTAAAACCACTACAACTGCAGCTAGAATTACTGCTGCATCAACAACTTCTTCGAAAACTATGATTAGTACAACTACTATGACTACAACTACTACTATTTACAACTTCTACTAAGTACCACTTCCACTATAACTATTACAAGAACAACTTCATCAGCTATTATTACTATTACTACTACTCCTACTACAGCAACTACTACTACCCTTACATCAACAACAACTACTACTACTACTACTACTACAACTACTACTAGTCCTACAACAACCATTACTGCTCTTATTCCAACTACTACTATTACTTCTTCTACTACGACAACTACTACTTCTACTTCTACTTTCTTCTACCTCTACTAAGTACCGCTTCCACAACTATTTATTATTACAAGAACAACTTCAACAGCAATTACTACTACTACTACTACTATTAGTAATTCTAATTCTGCTACTACAACTACTACAACTAGGCAAGGGAAGTTTATTTGTACTTTTCATACAGAATAAAATTACCTTAAAATCACAAAACAGATTAAGACAGAAAATCATTCTGAAAATATTTTAAAAGAGAAGAGTGCAGATAAATCAAGTCTTGAAATGGTCCTTTAACATTGTCTAAATGTTTCAGATTTCTATCTCTGTTTTCACATTATTTTCCCTTCCTTTCAGCAGCTGCTTTTACCCCGCATGAAAACACATTCAAAATGCCTTTTTATTTCAGTACTATTCCTACTACTCATCCTACTACACATACGCATCCTACTCCTACTAAGTCATACTATTACTACTCATCCTACTACTACTCCTACAATAATAATAATGCTAGATATTTGCTATACTGTTGCTAAAGTCATCTGAAGGTCATGACCAGCTGATCATTGGCAATAAAAAGATGACACATTAATAGCGCTGTTACCCTGACAACACACATTTGCAGTTAGTTTCATTTCTTGCTGGTGATTGCTTTTTTATTTTAACAATTGCTGAGTCACTGAGGCACAGAATTGTGAGTAATGTAGGCTTCAGTTCATATGCATCCACACTTGCTGGGAGCTGCAAAGAGCCTGATGAAGTGTCAGGACAAGTGTCAGACAAAGTCAGTCCAACAGTTTTCATGTTGTTTTCTTTATGAAATAGCAATAATATTCTGTTTGCGCAGACAAAAAGGAAACATCTCTCTAGTTACAAACTGCCAAGCTCTCTCACAGGACTCATCTCATTCGGAGTCTCTACCCCCAATTACTTCTGGATGAAGAGGGGTGTTGTCAGTTACAGGAGGTTAGGAGGAGGAGTTCTACAGGTTCATCTCTACAGACTTGTGTGTTCTGTCTGATCAGCATGTGGATCATTTACATGATAGATCAAAGTAAGCTTTGCTGCCTTGCACTGCTCTCATATTTACTCTTAAGTTTCAGTGAGGCACCCACTTGTGGCTCACATGCACGGTGCATCTGTGTTCTGTGCGCACTAGAGGTCGTGACCACCAGGTCTCTTACGTCGTCTACAGTTTGTGACAAATAACAGGACACGTGTGAAGAGCAAGGACGGACAAAGAGACGACTGGAAAACCCCTTACTGCCTCCCTGTTTGGTGGTAACAGTTTTGTCAAAAATTTTAAAAATTAGATTAGCCTAAATACAGGCTTACAAAAATAGATGCTTGAAGACACATTATTTTATACACTACACATATACTTGTTGAGGACAGTTGGACGTACCTGGTCGTTGGGGACAGTGGGACGTACCTGGTTGTTGAGGGCAGTGTGTGGGACGTACCTGGTCGTTGGGGACAGTGGGACGTACCTGGTCGTTGAGAACAGTGGGACGTACCTGGTCGTTGGGGACAGTGGGACGTACCTGGTCGTTGGGGACAGTAGGACGTACCTGGTCGTTGAGAACAGTGGGACGTACCTGGTCGTTGAAGGCAGTGTGTGGGACGTACCTGGTTGTTGGGGACAGTGGGACGTACCTGGTCGTCGGGGACAGTGGGACGTATCTGGTCGTTGGGGACAGTGGGACATACCTGGTCGTCGGGGACAGTGGGACGTAACTGGTCGTTGAGGACAGTGTGTGGGACGTACCTGGTCGTTGGGGACAGTGGGACGTACCTGGTCGTCGGGGACAGTGGGACGTACCTGGTCATTGGGACAGTGGGACGTACCTGGTCGTTGAGAACAGTGGGACGTATCTGGTCATTGAAGGCAGTGTGTGGGACGTACCTGGTCGTTGGGGACAGTGGGACGTACCTGGTCGTCGGGGACAGTGGGACGTATCTGGTCGTTGAAGGCAGTGTGTGGGACGTACCTGGTCGTTGGGGACAGTGGGACGTACCTGGTCGTCGGGGACAGTGGGACGTACCTGGTCGTCGGGGACAGTGGGACGTACCTGGTCGTCGGGGACAGTGGGACGTACCTGGTCGTTGGGACAGTGGGACTTACCTGGTCGTTGGGACAGTGGGACTTACCTGGTCGTTGAGGAGGAAGGCGGCGGAGTACGGGGTGAGGATGGCCGTGTAGATGACCAGCAGCAGGATGAGCCAGTCCCACACGGCCTTGAAGGGACTGTAGTGCAGCACGGTCCATTTGTGGATACGAGGGGCCTGAAGCTTGTACTCGGGGAGGACGTCTGCACCCAGAGACAGCACCTACGGGAGACACACAAACACAGCCCGTCAAATCAGCACCCCGGCCCGGCACACACGACATCAAAACTGGGACAGAACTACTTCTAAACCTAAGATCTTGGACCAGACCAGAACTAAACTCGAACAGGGCCAAACCAAGTCTACATTAGGACTGAATTGGGCTCAAATTAGGACCAAACTGAGTCACAAGGAAAATCCACATATATTGAACCTTAAAGGTCCCATAACATGCAAAATCGACTTTTCAGAGGTTTTAACCTTCCTACAGTGCTATTTGGGCCTCGTATGTTGTGCCCAAAGTGGTTTTTTGATTGATTCCCTCATGTTTTCACTAGAGAACTGTCTTTTCCGTCCCCCTCGGCTGAGCAGGCAGACGGGGGCTCATCCCATGGATGACGCGGCTTCCCATGGATGACGCGGTGTTTAAGCCATGCCTCCGGGAAGCGCGCAGCCGCAGAATAAAAACAGCTAATGCTAATGCTACACAGTAATTACACGATGGATACGACAGATCGAAGAGTTAGCTTGTTATTTACCAAACGGCAACGTCCGTCGTCGAGGCCCTGGAGCACGTCAAACTCCAGGTCAGATCCAGGACGTAGGACTCAGCACGACGCACCGTCAGGACGGATAAAAGGTTTATTCCCGTGTTTGTGTATCGCTGTTTACCGGAGCACACGGCGCATGCGCACAAACTCCGCTCTAGGCTTCGGCGCGAGTTGGGCGGGGGGAGGCGCGCGAGTTGGGCGGGGGAGCAGCCTGCTCTCTGTTCGGGGGGGTCAGATCTCAGAGTGAGCCGTTTGCTTTTGCAAGGAGGGGGGCCAGTCCAAGAAATGGGTGTTTTTTGGAAACTGTTATGTTATGGATATTGCACAACGCAAAATTTGATCAACAAAGCCCTTAGAATAGACTGTGTAAAGGGGAAAATAGCAGAATATGGGACCTTTAAAGTGTCCATGACACTTTAAGGTTGGACTACTCATGTGGCAAAAATGCAGTTAAGATAAATATATTTCAAAGTTTGTTAAAATACTTTACAGATTTTATCCCAGTTTAGCAATTTTTTAGGTTTTTAATTTCACTTCCTGGTTGTAAATGATGACATCACACTGGGAAATTACCAAGCGACCATCCTGTACATTGGGCAAAAAACTAATCTAATGTCAGATTTTTTTTATTTCACAGATGAAAATACATGTGAACATTTTTATTCTGTGGAAATAATGTTTAAATGATCAAAAAGTGGTTTCTTTTGTGTACATTATGCATAACCTTTGACTCCCCAGTGTGATGTCATCAATTTGTTTACTTCCTGTAACTTTCAACAGATTTTCCAATTTTTCTCTACAAACGGCTACTCGATTTGTGTAAAACTATAATTTATATTTACAACAAGTATTAATACACCAAGTAAAGTCAAAATTAGAAAATGATCAAAACTTGTCATACGCACTTTAACACTTACAGAAAGTTCACACATTTATTCAAGAGGATGTCTCAGATTCTACTGAAAACAGCCAATGGTCAACAGATTTCAGTAATCCAGAATAATGGTTCAGGTTGGTCAGTTTGTGCTGCCATGAAAACAGACCAGAAGAACAAAATTGAAGCGGAAATGGAACAAACAACCGCGGCATGTGATGGGTAATTAAAGACCTTCAACTGATAAATAATGAACAAGAGTCTGGCGCTAATTTCCTGTTTCCTGTTAACTCTTCACAGGTCTATGTTTTATGCAGAATTGTAGCACATTAGCATGCCGATACACACGTTTCACAGCAACCATTCAAATGATTTTAATTAAAAGATTTCCACTTGTGTATAGTTTAATACGGACAGTAAATAAAGCATAAATAACTAAAAGTATAATATTAACGTGTGTAGTGACAAGTTCAGCTCTTAATTTTTCCTGAGTTCTTGAGAAGACCCTTTACATTTAGACTCCGCCCACAGAGACAAAACAACTACAGTTTCCAAAACGAATTGCGTAAAGATGGAGCTGGTAAATGTGTGCGTCCACATCCACACTCAAAGCTCCTCAGAACTACTGTACTGCATATTAGAGTGTGCAGGGAGCATGCTCAGAAAAGTTGCAAAATGTAAACAGAAACTTTTTTAAACTTAGCAAAGCTTCTGAATGAACAGCAGGATGTAAAATCTACAGAAGAGACAAAGAGAGCGACTTATGCTCCAGATCTCGCTGGAATATAATGACAAAACTTCAAAACCGATTTAACGGAGACAAACTCTGTGGTGGATTTATTTATTGTGCAGTAAACACCACACCACCAGTAAATAATACAGAAGACGCAGCGCTGTGGCTGTGATGTCGTCTTCTAAAAAATGTGGTGGATTTGCTGTAACTCCGGAGACGAAATCTTTGCAGTCTGGGACCTGGTTTCAAAAACGCCTGCTCCGTGTGGATGATACACGCTTCGGATACAAATATTTTAGCGGATTCACCTGAGATGTGTGTGGACGGGGTCTGAGAGCATGGAAACTGAAAGAGAATTGCCATATTTATACCATATTTACAAAAAAAAAGAAGAAAAAGAAGTAATAAGTAAGATAGTGAGGAGCATCGACTCTAACCCAAGTCCCCTTTCACCTCTAGAACCTACTTTTATGTTGTGTGAGTTTACCAGGAATATAAAATATAGATACATAGTTATAAATCCAAGAGTATTGAATTTCTCTTTTTGTTTTTTTCGTTTTTTAAAACCCGCACCTCCAGTTTGACCTTGGTAAACCGTTATCTTTGCTCCACTCCAGCTCGAACTGATCCAAACATGTCACGTGCGCAGATGAACTGAATTATAAACAATGGATTTCAAAACACTGACTGAATGATTTAAAAGCTTGACGATTGATGGACTAAATGGTGTTTACAAGAAACAAAGGACGGACAAACCCTTTAAAAGAAAAACAAAGGAGAAGACAATGACTCCATACACTTGCTGTTACTAAGTATTACCCCATTATGAATCAAAAGATGATTACAGAATACTTCAAACAGACTCTTATCAGAACTATTTCCTTCTTAAATAAACCATTGCTTTCCTTTCCACAAAACATCAGACAGGGGTGGGCTCCAGACTCGTGCGGCTGGTGTTTCTTGATGATAGCGTTAGAATATTCGGAGTTTCTGTCGTGTCAACTCAGTCCAAATGTGATCTCCTCAAAGCCCTGTCCTGAAGTATTCATCTGTCTGAGTCACTGATGTTCAGCCAATACCACGATATGAAGTCATTCGGAATATTAATGTGTTGTTTTGAAGATTAGACCAAGGACGTGTTTTTTTTTTATGTTATCAGTGCATTTAATATCTGTAAAATGAATGTTTTGAAAGTTAGAATTTGGGAGGGATTACTTCTTACGCTTCTTTGACAAACCTAAACAAATAAGATTAAAGTATAAATGACTAGGGTCGCGACTGACAATTATTTTGAAAATCGATTAATCTAGTGACTGTTCTAACGGTTGATCTATTAGTTTCTTGCTAAATTTGAGAAGTGGTGGCAAGTAATGAAGTACAAAAGTAAAAGTACTGTACTTAAGTAAAATGTGTAGGTATCGGTACTTTACTTAAGTTGTTTTTACAGTGAATAGTTTTACTTTATGTTTGAGACCAAGTATCTGTACTTTTTACTCCACTACATTTTTTAACTGGACTGAAAAGTAGAAAGTACTTTACATTTTGTTTGCAGGTTCGGCCTGAAGGTTTTGAGTTCAAGCTCAACAACAAGCAAACAAAATATACACAATTCTCAAACATATAGAAAATAATAATAATAATAATTCAAATAGACCAAAATTAAGATCAATTCTTTACCAAAATTATACCATTTAATCTAAAATATTGTTTTTTTCAATTTAAAGCAAAACTAAGTAGGGCTGTAATCCTTTAGTCGTTTAGTCCATTAATCGGTCGTCCAACATTTTTATTAGTTGACCAATTATTTTATCTAGATAAAAAGAAATATTACAATCTTACATTATTACACAGTTATTACACAATAAATGAATGTGTGTTTGAATTAAGCAGTATTTATCGTAATCTGAGGATATTCTGCTTTAAAAAGATCTGCCAATTGTCTTGCTTTACTTGAAATAAGAAAAACACAAGCATTTCCTCCCATGAAATGAGTTTTAAAAACAGCTGCTGCGCTAGAAATCAGACAGAAAAACGTCTTGTTCTACTGGCAAAAATGATTCAAAAAAAAGAAAAATAGTAAAATGAAGATAAATGTTACTTTACTCCCGCATATACAATGGCAAAAAGGAGAAGAGAGTTAGCTGAACATTTAGGAGTGAACTATGAGCTTAATCTTACTCACACTTATTTACATATAAATCCGGTTTACTGGTACTTTTCTGTATAAAAAGTCTCCTAAAAAGCATGAATTCCTCTGCAGTGTGTTCTTTTGAGTGCAGCTTGGGTCAGATACATGGAGATACTTCCTCATTTTGATATATTTTTGCCACACCTCCTTTAGTCGATTAATCAGTCGATGGAGCAGGTCTTTAGTCGACCAAAATGTTCTGGTATCACTTTATAATAACTACACCTTAATTTGTATGTATGAACAAAAACTTGAATCACAACAAACATACCGTTTATTAAGCATGATTCAGGGTTAGTAACTACTTAATTAAGGTTAGATTTGGGTTTGAGTTAAGTAGTTACTAAGCATGAATCATTCTTAATAAAATAAATTTGTTCATTATGAATTAAGCCTCTGTTCGTGCTTTATTGAGGCATAAATAAGTGTAGTTATTATAAAGTGTTACAGAATTTCTTTAATTAACTACAGCGCTAGAACTAAGTAATGCTTTTACCTTATTAAACATCTTTGTAAGTCCATGTGGTGGTTGTAAATGTATTTTCGGGACGTTTGAAGCCCCCGTCGTCGCCCCCTGCTGTCTCTGCCATTTTAAAAACCAGAATGTTTTTTTTAATATTTGGTGACATGAAATGTTTTGTATATGACTGTACTTCCTTATTTAAATAAAAAGGAAGGGAAAAAAAAAAAACGTTTTTGCGTCTTTTTACTGGAAGTGTGTTTTCACAAGAGACCTGCAGGGGGGGCTCTGTCACTGAAGTTTTTTAGTTCTGTTTTAATATTTCTTGTTGTTGATCTGAATAAAATATTTTAGATTTTGAGCTGCTCTATTGAAAATACATACATTCATTTAACATAGATAAATGTGATAAATAGTGAAAATATTCATTGGAATTGTTTTACGTTTCAGGTAGAAAGTGAATCATTTAGATTTGATGATTTTATTTCACGAGTTGATTTGCCATGTCAAAAGTCTAGACCTGACACATAACGGACAAAGAACAACATATGTCAACGTAAACCCTTCAGCGCATGTGACTTTCATCTGCAGAGGCACAGCTGAGTGCACTTAAATCCACTTTTCTCTCAACCTGAATGATCTCCCAAACAACAGAAGCTGACATTTCATTTTGACTCGAAACCTTGCCTGTTTCCACACACAAACAAACCGATGCGTGTCGTCCGGCGCCGGAGCCCGGACGAGACGAGACAGCGCGGACAGCAGGACGGTATAACGCCGGCAGAAGAACATGGCGTGTGACAGGGTTTACGTTCGAGTCGGGCCAAGATGCCACTGACCATCACACGTCAAACGCACACCACCTAATGGACTGTCGCTCAGAAATGTGCAATAAAGAGGAGCTTTGAAATGTCACCAGGACGTACAGCGAGAGACGTGTGCACAGTCCTGTCTGAAGTCTATACGACAGGTTCAAATGTAGGAACATGATTATAGTTCAGATCTGACTAAACATTTTACGTATTTGTCCCCAGTTTAACAGTTTTCCTAATGTCTTTAATTGCACTTCCTGGTTGGACATGGGCAACAAATATGACATAATGTACGTTCACTGCAGGTCTTGACGTTCAGTTCAGATTTTTTCCTAACCCAGTTTTAAATGACTTATCAAATCAAGAATTACCTATATGACAAAAAATCCAAAAAAACACTAAATATAATTGAAGCACTCAGCATCACTACAGAACTGTCTCTTCTCTCTGCAAAACCCACTATCACCAACTAACTTATCACCTTTTTAAATGTATTTTATTTCCTATTTTCCTTTCTTTATCTATCTGCAATGTACATGTATTATTCTATAGTAATAGTATTATTATAGTATTCATTCATTCATTCATTTTTTCCCGCCTGCTCCTGTTAGGGGTCGTTGGTGACTGGAGCCTATCCCAGTGACTTTGGGCCTTAGGCGGGGTACACCCTGGACAGCGGCCAACTCGTGGCAGGGCTGACACAGAGACATGGACAGACAATCATTCACGCTCACGCTCAGTCACTCGGGACAATTTAGAGTTGTCAATTAACCTCCACAGTCATGTGTTTGGACGGTGGGAGGAGCCAGACCCGGAGAGAACCCACTGTAACACCATGGATGTATTAAATGAACTGGATAAGACTCTGTCTGTGGTCTCAGATTGATTAGTGGCCGTGCGAGGTACTGCAGCCTCTTGGAACCAGCCTTTTTCTAAAATTGCTCATTATAATTGCAGACAGGACTGAATTATGATCGATATTTAAATAAAATAGAAGGAAATGTTCTTTTCTACCATTTCTAAAATCACCGAAATTACCGTTTTTATATAAAGCGACGTCACTAAACATGTGAGAGTCACGTAAACGAGCGTCGGATGATACAAACAGAAGCTCGTGGAAAAGGCTCGACTAGAGACACCTGTAAGTTGTATTTTATTTCATTTCAGACGCTTTCACGTGTGTCTAACATGAAGAACACAATTACAATCACACAAGCTAACGTTAACACAAAAACTTGCAGCTGTGTGGTCGTTCACGTCACTCAAAGCATCATGGGGGATTGTCGTCACGTGGCGCCCCAAAAGCAAAGATGGCAGCCTCCGTATCAGGAAGTAAAACAAAGATGGCAGCCTCCGTATCAGGAAGTAAACGCGGAAGAAAGACATTTTTTTGGGGTCATGCGTCAATGAGCACACTCCATAGGGATAAGTAGGGCGGCCATTTTGGATTCATCTTCCAGGTTTTATTATAGTTCTATGGGTAACACGAGGAGGACATGCAGACTCCACCCAGAGAGATCGTAACATGTTGGTCTGGTCCGGGATTCGAACCCACAATCTCCTTATTGGGAGGCAATAACGCTTTGCTACCGAGCCTCCCTTTTACGTATTTTGTTTTGTCATTTTGAATATCTTTAAATTGAAGGGACGGTGATAGATTTGTTTTGCTGTTTTGAGACGTGAGAGACAGAGCTAGTTGTGACTTTTGCATGTGGTGAGGTGGAATCTGTTGCCACTTCCTGTCACCGTAAACTTTCATTTTCTTCACAAACTGCACAAACTCTTTGGCCCTGTTTTGCAATGGTCCCTGTTCCGAATCCACCTTTTTCAGTCCGAGTGTGGCCACAGCATTCCTACTTTGCGATCTGCATTTCAGAGCACGAACAGACGCCGCCTTCATCTTCAATCTGCTCCTCTATCGGGATGCACACAAACCCAAACCGTACGGCAGCCTGTGTGGACGAATTACAGAGAGAAAACCACCTCAAAGTAACTGATGCATAAAGGAAATGTGGACTTCCATCTCGTGAGGCGGGATTTGCGTGGATAAGACTCACCTAAAGACTATAAAACTATCTGGAGTAAACAGGAGGTCTTATCTTGTGCTCAGGTCCAACTCTGCTGCATCAGCCTCATCGTCAAGTCCACTGTTTTTTGGTCACATTGCTCTCTCGACGTTTAAGTTTTGACGTGGAAACAACAAAACTGTCCAATCTGCACCTAAAGATGTCTCATTATTTCACTAAATCCACTTCAACTTCAAATGCCATTTTCTCCAAATGCATTTTTTCCCACAGAGACATAAAGATCAGCCCTTACAGCAGCACACAAAACGTTACAATTCTGGACTTAAAGCTGAACTTTTATATTCAAGTGTATTGTAAAAGAACTCTGCTGTCTTCAAACCAATCAGAAAACATCCTATCTATTGCACACTTTTAAGAAAGAGCCGTGGGATTCACTATGACTCTTTGGTATGAGAGCTGATTGGCTGTGAAATGGTGGTCCACCCTGATTCAGTTTCCTGTCTCAAAAAAGCTGTGCTAGTGGACAAAAGAATCCATGCATGTGAATTCTAGTGACGGGCCAAAGGGTTTGTGAGAGCGAGGAACAAGTGAGATAGATTTAGTTCCTCTTTTCCTGCTTTAGCAAGGTTTTGGTGGATCACACAGAAAGATCTAATGCTAAGCTTCATTCAGTAAAGTTTCAACTCCAGTAAAATAAGTTCAACTTTGACATGGAATTTACACCAGTTTTTAGAAGAATCAAGTTAACTCAGATTCTAAATATGAAAAAATCTACCCAATCTTTAAACAAAATAAAGCAAGGCATTCAAAGGCTCTGTCCATTTTCCAATTTAAATGTCCCTCATATCTTCAGTGTTTACACATACAATGCCATATTTATATGAAAACATTACATGATGATTTACTACATTACTACATTTTCTTATATTTATGCAAGTAAACTATAAAAGTAGTTACAAATTGCTATCTCTATTTCAAAAGGTTTTGTTTCCTATCCACCTCGTCTTATATGGTCTGTCTTTGATTTTTATTTCTTGTGGTTAAGGAAAATGTCCATTTTATTAAGCAGTGTATTGTAAATTCAAATAATTAAGAAAAAAAATTAGATAGAAAGTCATGTCTGTGGGATGTTCCCTTCTCATGGTTCAAAATTGGGTTCAGGCACTTTAAGATGCAAAAAAAGTAACACGCGAATGTGCAACCATAACTGCAACTACAAAAGTAAAATTTTATCTTGGCAACAGTTTTGTATCAATACAAAACAAAATACTGATACTGATCTGACCTTATGGGTGATGGCATTTCTGTAAATAAAAGTAAAAAATGAAATAGGCTCTAAAGACAAACAGAACCTGACACTGATGGATCCAGGCGGCTGCTGGGAGTGTATTTGACCCAAAACAATGAAGAAATAACCTTAACTTCTCTAAAAAGAATGCCTCATCTCAGTATCAATTCCCACATTTTATTGAGTCAGTATCGATCCACTGATACTTCCATTCCTACTCCCAAATAGATACATCGAAAAGTAACTGTCTAAAAAATGTATACAAAGTTTTAATGTAATGTTAGCTACAGTTCTCTGGAGCAGAAGATCATGCTATTCCTACATAGTTAAGTTACTGGAAATATTGTAATAAAATAGTCAATATCTGACAGCAAATGAATCAGCCTGGAGAAGGACATGTAGGGGTGGCTGCACTGAGATCCTAACCTCCATGAATGACTTTAGTTTAGCTTAGTTTCGTTGTGTTGTTCGTTTTGTTGTTAGTTGTGTTGCTCATGTATTTCTGTCGAAGTCATTTCCCTCGTGGATCAATAAAGTGTCATTTTCATGAACTTGATGTCAGCATTACTGCAGCACATGCTCTGGTGAAAGTCTCAAACCTGTACAAGTTGGAGGCTGAGTGTGAACTCTGCTGTCTGACCACATCTGAAATATTGATCAGAGCTTGTGTGAAATATTCAGGTCGTCCACACTCAAGACCCTGAAGGATGTCAGTCGGATTTCAAAATACACAGTTTGCAGCTTCAGTTCAAATCGTTCTTCCACTTACAGTAATTATCTCTGGGTAAGGGAACTATGGCGACTATGGGCCGTAGACAGAAGCCATTTGTCAAATACAGAAACAGTTCCCAGTTTTTTTTAAACGTATTAATATAAGACATTTTTTCTGACTTTAAAACATAGAAACGTCACTCAAAAGTCCGCACTCTGAAGACAACTTGAACGCAGCATTCCTCATATCATTTTAAGCTTTGAAACATTAAGAACCCAAACAAGTGTCCAAAAGTCCTCGAAAAAGTGGAATTATGAAGTATTATACAGGATTTTTAATCCAGTAAACTCTGCAACAATCAACATTTCTTACAAATTCAATTCCATCCTGATTTGTCACATTTGTTATTTACTTTAAGAGTAAGAAGTAAAAGAATTTCACTCTGACTTTTGATACTCATAAATTCCTATAAAACACACACACACACGTGCACACACACACACACACACACACACACTCGCACACGCCCACACACTCTTTTGCCCCGCCCCTTGGTTGTCTGCTCTGGTAACCTTTCAGAGTCTGTTGTGACGCTTGGATTTCAGACGCGGCGCCCTCTGAAGGAGGCAGAAGGTTTGGACGCGGCCCGTGGCTGGGTTTGACCTGCAGACACTGAGGTATTATTAGATAGTGTGAGCTGATAGGAGCAGACTGCGCAGTGAAGGGGGCATCCCATTTGTGCTCACTTGTCGACTTGATTCCTCAATTCCTTAACTGTCAATCATGCTGAGGAAAGAGGGTCAGAGAGAGAAGGAGAGGGCTTTCTTTTTGGCGCTCTCTTCTTAGATTTATTGTTCAGGAATAGAGGGATTAAGGCGAGTTGCCAAATCCGCTTCTTTGAAGTGATTTTGAGCTTCTTTTTTGGAAAGTTATTTACCAATGTGGACAATCACATGCTGCATTTAATGGGCTTTAAATGCAGCATAATTGGTCATAAAAGAGGTGATTTTTAGCCATTTGTCAGGTCTGGGCTTATGCCATAAATAAATAAATAAAGCCTAAACAGCGTATTTCCTTGTTCCTGTATCCTCCTTTTTGGTGCTGCTTCCAGGCCGATTCAAAGTCAGGGTTGGGACTAGGGTCAGGTTTAGAAACTTAGAATGGTTAGAAAGGTATTTTGGCTTTACCTTTATGTCTCAGTCCGTTTATATAAACTCCCCCCTTCTTCATCCTTCTGTTTTGTAACAATTTATTTCTGCTTCATTTCAAGTGCAGCAGTAGCAGAACCAGCAGCCTCCTTTCATCTCCACCACATTCGTACAAAATTCACAAGGAAAAAATGACAGCCCATAAAATGACCCACATATTAAACGTCAACAAAAACATCAAGTCCTCTAACTGGGGGCAACAGTCCAGAACATCACCAGCAGGATTTCAGTCCAAACCGTCTCTCTGATTTGAATGATGTGATCGGTGAGCGTGCACGAGCCAGAGGAGCACGTGCCCTCAGAAGTGCATGTGAGAGCGTGCATGTGCATCAGAGGAGCGTGCATGTGTCAGAGGAGCGTGCATGTGTCAGAGGAGCGTGCATGTGTGTGAGCGTGCACGTGCCACAGGAGTGTGTATGCGTGTGAGCGTGCATGTGTGTGAGCGTGCATGTGTGTGAGCCTGCATGTGTGTGAGCGTGCACGTGCCACAGGAGCGTGCATGTTTGTGAGCGTGCATGTGTGTGAGTGTGCATGTGTGTGAGCGTGCATGTGTGTGAGCGTGCATGTGTGTGAGCGTGCATGTGTGTGAGCGTGCATGTGTGTGAGTTGCATGTGTGTGAGCGTGTATGCGTGTGAGCGTGCACGTGTGTGAGCGTGCATGTGTGTGAGCCTGCATGTGTGTGAGCGTGCACGTGCCACAGGAGCGTGCATGTGTGTGAGCGTGCATGTGTGTGAGTTGCATGTGTGTGAGCGTGCATGTGTGTGAGCGTGCATGTGTGTGAGTTGCATGTGTGTGAGCGTGTATGCGTGTGAGCGTGCATGTGTGTGAGTGTGTATGTGTGAGCGTGCATGTGTGTGAGCGTGCATGTGTGTGAGCGTGCATGTGTGTGAGCGTGCATGTGTGTGAGCGTGCATGTGTGTGAGTGTGCATGTGTGTGAGCGTGTATGCGTGTGAGCGTGCATGTGTGTGAGCGTGCATGTGTGTGAGCGTGCACGTGTGTGAGCGTGCATGTGTGTGAGCGTGCACGTGCCACAGGAGCGTGCATGTGTGTGAGTGTGCATGTGTGTGAGCGTGCATGTGTGTGAGCGTGCATGTGTGTGAGTGTGTACATGTGTGTGAGCGTGCACGGGTGTGAGTTTGCATGTGTGTGAGTGTGCATGTGTGTGAGCGTGCATGTGTGTGAGCGTGCACGTGTGTGAGTTTGCATGTGTGTGAGCGTGCATGTGTGTGAGCGTGCACGTGCCACAGGAGCGTGCATGTGTGTGAGCGTGCATGTGTGTGAGTTGCATGTGTGTGAGCGTGCATGTGTGTGAGTTGCATGTGTGTGAGCGTGTATGCGTGTGAGCGTGCATGTGTGTGAGCGTGCATGTGTGTGAGCGTGCACGTGCCACACAGGAGCATGTGTGTGTGAGCGCATGTGTGTGAGTTGCATGTGTGTGAGCGTGCATGTGTGTGAGTTGCATGTGTGTGAGCGTGTATGCGTGTGAGCGTGCATGTGTGTGAGCGTGCATGTGTGTGAGCGTGCACGTGCCACAGGAGTGTGCATGTGTGTGAGCGTGCACGTGCCACAGGAGCGTGCACGTGGCTCCAGAGCTGACCTTTCTGTGTGCAGCTCTGACACATCCATTAGGACAGAACAAAGCAGCACAGTCCTCCAGCTCTGCCTCGTCTCTCATCTTCATCTCTTTCTGTTTGCTTTCTTTTTCATACTCTCTCTCTCTCTCTCTCTCTCTCTCTCTTACTCTTTTTCTCCCCCCTCTCTCTCTCCTTTAAGCTCTCTTCCCCCAAAGTTTATCACCAGCTTTAGTGCTTCATTTGGTCTCTAACCCATCTGACTGCCCGTAGTTGCACAACTGCTTCATTTTGTAGTCGACTAGTCGCGGACACTAACTGAGGACAATAGTCGGCTGGACACTGTTGACACGACTATTGTCCTCAACATAGATCCCAAAATGTGCCATTGTTCTGTCTTTGTATAATAAGGCAACAGGAATTAGCAGTTAATTCAAACTTTACATATTTGTATAATCATTTTCTACAAGAGTCAGCTTTGTGTTTCTCTTGTGACTGTCCGTGTGTGAGGGCTGTCACTCCGGCTGTGACGTGGATCACTGCTGCAGCTGAAGGAGAGTCTGTCAGGCTCACACTGAGCTGCACGCGCCGCTTGGAAAGTGAAGGAAACATGAGCTAAACCACAGAACCTGGCTCCACTCGCCGCACACTCCCCACCGCAGGGCCTTCACCGCTCCCACACTCACCGATTCAACCTTCTGTAAGAGCAAAGAACCAGACGTACAGGGAGAGCGTGAGTGTGAGTGAGCAGGGACAGAGCACCAGGAGGACAATATGAGCGAGGAAGAGTGCAGGCACAAGAGAAAACAATACTAAAGGAAAAGTACAAGAGCAAACAATACTAAAGGAAAAGTACAAGAGCAAACAATACTAAAGGAAAAGTACAAGAGCAAACAATAGTAATACGAAAAGTACTAAAGGAGCAAACAATACTAAAGGAAAAGTACAAGAGCAAACAATACTAAAGGAAAAGTACAAGAGCAAACAATACTAAAGGAGGACAATACTAAAGGAAAAGTACAAGAGCAAACAATACTAAAGGAAAAGTACAAGAGCAAACAATACTAAAGGAAAAGTACAAGAGCAAACAATACTAAAGGAAAAGTACAAGAGCAAACAATACTAAAGGAAAAGGAAAAGTACAAGAGCAAACAATACTAAAGGAAAAGTACAAGAGCAAACAATACTAAAGGAAAAGTACAAGAGCAAACAATACTAAAGGAAAAGTACAAGAGCAAACAATACTAAAGGAAAAGTACAAGAGCAAACAATACTAAAGGAAAAGTATAAGAGCAAACAATACTAAAGGAAAAGGAAAAGTACAAGAGCAAACAATACTAAAGGAAAAGTACAAGAGCAAACAATACTAAAGGAAAAGTACAAGAGCAAACAATACTAAAGGAAAAGTACAAGAGCAAACAATACTAAAGGAAAAGTACAAGAGCAAACAATACTAAAGGAAAAGTACAAGAGCAAACAATACTAAAGGAAAAGTACAAGAGCAAACAATACTAAAGGAAAAGTACAAGAGCAAACAATACTAAAGGAAAAGTACAAGAGCAAACAATACTAAAGGAAAAGTACAAGAGCAAACAATACTAAAGGAAAAGGAAAAGTACAAGAAACAATACTAAAGGAAAAGTACAAGAGCAAACAATACTAAAGGAAAGTAAGAGCAAACAATACTAGGAGTACAAGAGCAAACAATACTAAAGGAAACGGAAAAGTACAAGAGCAAACAATACTAAAGGAAAAGTACAAGAGACAAGGAAAAGTACAAGAGCAAACAATACTAAAGGAAAAGTACAAGAGCAAACAATACTACAAGAGCAAACAATACTTAAGAGAAGTACAAGAGTACAAAGCAAACAATACTAAAGGAAAAGTACAAGAGCAAACAATACTAAAGGAAACGGAAAAGTACAAGAGCAAACAATACTAAAGGAAAAGTATAAGAGCAAACAATACTAAAGGAAAAGGAAAAGTACAAGAGCAAACAATACTAAAGGAAAAGTACAAGAGCAAACAATACTAAAGGAAAAGTACAAGAGCAAACAATACTAAAGGAAAAGTACAAGAGCAAACAATACTAAAGGAAAAGTACAAGAGCAAACAATACTAAAGGAAAAGTACAAGAGCAAACAATACTAAAGGAAAAGTACAAGAGCAAACAATACTAAAGGAAAAGTACAAGAGCAAACAATACTAAAGGAAAAGGAAAAGTACAAGAGGAAACAATACTAAAGGAAAAGGAAAAGTACAAGAGCAAACAATACTAAAGGAAAAGGAAAAGTACGAGAGCAAACAATACTAAAGGAAAAGTACAAGAGCAAACAATACTAAAGGAAAAGGAACCTACTGCAATAATAGTCCGATAATACTTTTATTTCCAAGGTAGAGTTGTTTACCCCTTGCCCCCTTTAATCTAACACATTCCAGGGCCTAGTCACATAAGAATGATCAAGGTCAACACTGACAGTTTCTCTTGGCGTGTTTCCATCATCAAAAGGACAAACCTGCTCTTGCTGAACATCTGGGGGTCTCACATTCTCACACTCTACAATCTGAAACCCACATCAACCAAAAGATATCTTAACAGTATCCCATGGTGACCCAGATGTTCCAGAGGTCACTCACTGGCTACGAGCTCATCTGAAGATCCCGCGGTGCACATTGTTTGGCTGATCAGCTGCATGTGTGACCCGGCCCGTGTAAACATGTAAATGTGAGCTCCTGCAGGCGCTCGGGCCTCGGAGCAGAAGTGACACGGCCTCTTTATCTCCAGCTCCTGCTGCTTGAGCGAGCACGAGTCTCTTGTGTACACTCACAAATCCACACACACTTGAACGCATCGCTACATATGAGCGGGGCCTATTATCCAGCTGACAATAATCGGACAAGTGCTGGAGAGTAAACCCTGTATAAATAATGGAGCATCTCTGGATTTGGAGCATGAAGACAACATTCGACACCATGATAACTAATCCTTATTCTTAATCTTATGCATGCCTCTTTTATATATTTTATTATATTTTATTCATTGTTTTACGTTGCACCTTGCGCCAAAGCAAGTTCCTATGTTTGTGAATTTTTGATCACTGACAATGGCAATAAACCGTTTCTGATTCTGATTTTACAAAGATTGAACAAAAACTTAATTCACAATGAACATATAGTTTATTAAACATGATTCTGGCTTAGTAATTAAAGTTAGAGAAGTAGTCACTAAGCTTGAATCATTCATTATAATGTGTTACCCAAATTCTTGTAAATACATAATTTGAACCACAATTTTTCAGGTTCTTAAGAAACACTTTATAATAACTGCACTTATTCATGCCTTAATAAAGCATGAACAAAGACTTAATTCATAGGGAACTAATAGATTATTACGAATGATTCAGGCTTAATCAATACTCTAATTCTAATTCCTTGCCCAACCCGAACCCTAACTTTAATTAAGTAGTTACTAATCCTGAATCATGCTTAATAAACTGTTAAATCATCATGAAGTAAGTTTTTGTTCAAGGTTTATTAAGAGTAATTAAAGGTCCCATATTCTGCTATTTTGCCCTTTACACAGTCTATTCTAAGGGCTTTGTTGATAAAATTTTGCGTTGTGCAATATCCATAACATAACAGTTTCCAAAAAACACCCATTTCTTGGACTGGCCCCCCTCCTTGCAAAAAAGCCTAGAGCGGAGATAGTGTGCATGCGCCGTGTGCTCCGGTAAACAGCGATACACAAACACGGGAATAAACCTCTTATCCGTCCTGACGGTGCGTCGTGCTGAGTCCTACGTCCTGGATCTGACCTGGAGTTTGACGTGCTCCAGGGCCTCAACGACGGACGCTGCCGTTTGGTGAATAACAAGCTAACTCTTCTATCTGTCATATCCATCGTGCATTAGCATTAGCTGTTTTTATTCTTGCGGCTGCGCGCTTCCTGGAGGCGTGGCTTAAACACCGCGTCATCCTAGTGAAGCGCGTCATCCTCGTGAGGAGCCCCCGTCTGCTGCTCAGCCGAGGGGGACGGAAAAGACAGTTCTCTAGTGAAAGCATGAGGGAATCAATCAAAAAACCACTTTGGGCACAACATACGAGGCCCAAATAGCACTGAAGGAAGGTTAAAACCTCTGAAAAGTCGATTTTGCATGTTATGGGACCTTTAAGGTGTAGTTATTATAAAGTGGTTCCAGTTCTTTTAATTAAGAGTTTGAACGTAATTTTTGTCTAACAGTATTTTCAAAAGCAAATAATCCACTTGACTAGAATATTATTATTAATGTGTTTAGAGGATGACATCAAAAGGACTGTGTGACAAACTTCCACACTGGAGATTTAGATCTTTTACAAATGAACTCCTCAATTATCACACTGCAGTTATTTACACAATAGAATGTCTTTGCAAACTACAAGTATCCCGTCTTTTTGTGGGGAACATTTAAGTCATGTTTCCATTAGTGGGTACGGCACGGAGCTGGACGGTCCGAGGTGTTTCCACTGAACAAAAGTGAGCCGAGTCGAAGGGGGCCGTGAGAGGTACTAGCTCCCAGAGGGGGCAGCTGGCTTTAGTGTGGACCGTTTATGATTGGACGAGAGAGAAGAAAAAGGAACGCAGACGCAGCGAATGAAGTGGCAAAAAGTAGATATAAAATATAAAAAATAGATATATAAAGACAAAATCATTCCACACCAAACGCTGACCTGAGCTTGTGAAAAACCTTGTTGCCGACAGAGTTAGCAAAACCAAGCTAGCACACGTTAGCATCATGTTTCTTCTTTACGATGAACGGCACTGCATTTAGACCCTAAGTAATACTTTTAAGTGCATACGGCAGCCGACTCTGTCCAAACCCAACACATTTCATAACGAGATGTTAAAACATGCCGTAGAGCAGTGTTTCCCAACCAGGGGTACGGGGACCCCAAGGGGTACATGAGCAATTACCAGGGGGTACTTGGAATGGTTTCAGTTTTTAAAGAAAATTAAATGTACCTTTATCTGAATAAAAATGTATAAAAAAGCGTTATTAGTAGTAAATTTAGCATCTTTTTGGAGTATCTTGGACCATAGCAAACAACAATAATATATTAGTAATAATTGACAATATGTGACTAACAAACCCATTTATTTGCCTGAAACTCAAGTTAGAGGGTACTCCGAGTGTGAGACAAAGCTCAGGGGGTACTCGAGACCACTGACATAGAGGTATAGAAAAGTGAAATGAATGCAGAAAAAGCTGACGAAAAAAACAGAAGCTGTGTCTCGGTTACACAAGCTTTATCCACGTCTTACAACCACAAACATGTATTTACTAAATGTATTTTTATGAATTGAGGAGATCAGCCGCAT
This sequence comes from Rhinogobius similis, assembly GCA_019453435.1. Classification (NCBI taxonomy): domain Eukaryota; kingdom Metazoa; phylum Chordata; class Actinopteri; order Gobiiformes; family Gobiidae; genus Rhinogobius; species Rhinogobius similis. The sequence goes on along the minus strand of CM033639.1, from coordinate 25,695,898 downwards.
GAAGAAAGTGTAATTCAGGTACGATTTAGCTTTTATTTACGAAGAAAACAATAGTCATGTTTGGGTGACGTCAGCTGCTCACGTCGCGGGCCCCTGTGAGCTGGACCTCTGCAGGAAACACAGTCCACCGTTAACAGAAGCGACCCGAGCCGGACCCAAGTGAACGGGTCTGAGGGACCAGGGCCACAGGAAACACGACGTCTGCTGATTATGTTGAAATACACCCTTGTCACCTTTAATATTCCTGTAAAAGACTTGTAGAAAGTGTATAACGATATCTCTACAAAGACTTTATTCATAACAAAGTTTATCAAAATCATTCAGTGCTTCGCTGGTGGTGTAGTGGTTAAAGGTGCTGCACGTGTGGATGCGGCCACCTTGATTCTAGCACTCGACTATTTGCCAAAGGGCTATACTCTTTCTTCCCCTTTTCACAATACAACTGTCCTGTCTAATAATATAGAATAATTCAGGCTTAGTAAGTACTTAATAAAGCGCTAATAATAACTTCTAACCCCAAACCCTTAAAGGGACTGTACCCGATTTTCTTTTCTTGTTATAAAGTCGCATTTGTTTTGCTCCAGCACAGAACTATTGTAAGAGCAGCTCAAGTCCTCACAGTGAACAATAATATTAGTGAATAAGTGAGTAATACATGTGGACTATTGCAAAGAGTTTAAAAAGATCTAGTTTTGTTTTAGTTTAAAAAGAGGTAAAAAGCAGGTACAGCCCTGAGACCTTCGACTGAGAAACGCAGTGAATGCATTTCTTCAGCTGAATCTCAATTTCCTTCAGGATCAATAAAGTATCTCTCCATCCATCTACAGCATCTTTATTCACGTTTATGAAGAAAAAGAAAAGACAAAACACTGCACTGAGGACAGAAAACCCTCACGGAATACGGCAGAATCGATGAGGAGAAGACAAAACTCTGAGCTGAGAGGAGTTTGATCTTGTCCAAAATAATAGAAATCAATGAGGGGTGATAAATGGTAAGGACAGGTTGGTTTTGTATCACGTCGAAGCCTCCCCCCTCCTCCCCCTCTCTCAGGGTGACACATTAGATCGGATGTTCCCTTAATCCCTGCCGCACAGAGCGAGTTACAGAGCTGCGTGAGGCTTTTGTCCCCGGTGCTTCGGCTGTCTCTGCGCTCGCCTCACACAGAGCGCCACTTAAAGAGGACGAGCGGGGTTTACGTAACATTAGCGTCGAGACACACAGTGAAGTGGTTGTGGTGTATAAGGTCCGACTCCCATCCTGCAGCTGTGCTTTCTTAACCTGTTAAGCCCATGGGTTTTTAGAGGGTGCAGAAGCCTTAACAACCTCTCCAAAATAAATTCAGACTTACTCCAGATTGATGAACTTCATATAGATAATCTTGGTCTCAATAGATAGACAGGGTCTGAAGCAACACATTTCCATTCTCAGTTACATGGGGACTCTTATTATTTTTTGAACACAAGATGAAAAACCCAGGAGAAAAACTGTATTTTCTTTATCCTCGCCTATTATTTTCTTTTTCTAACTGTGATAACCATAATAATGGCTGTCAATAGATGCCCAACATACTATTACAAGCATTCAGTAACTACTTGACTACAGGTGTGCAAAAAATTATGCAAATAGAACAAAGAATACACGTTTTATGAAGGTTGTTATAAGCAAAATACTAGGCGGACACAGTTTGGCACCAACTGTGCCAAAAGACTTAATATCAAAATAGTTGTAAACAAAGACTCTTGGTGGATTTGATGGCACAGTTATCCAAATATAAGTGAAAAACAGCAAAAAAAAAAGGTCACAAACGCTGATTCTGACGGCTTTTTTTTTTCGTTTGAAGGTGAGGCTGGTCCGCCCACTTTTAGCACTTAGCTCGTGAGATGCTACCACAACATTGTAAACATAGAAACAGTCGGCCGGGGGCGTGGTCTGCTATGGGGGAAACGCTCCAACTTTTCCTCTCTTCTAAACACATTTCCTGTCTATTTTAAGCATCACCAATTCACATCAAGTCACCACCTTAACAGACGTCTTAACAGACGTCGCTGACCTGGCGATTCCTCAAAAAAGTAGAAGAAGAAGAAGAAGAATTTTTATTTATAGAGCGCTTTTCCGCCTAATAGGCACCCAAAGTAAACGGACTGTTCTGCAGATGTAAAAATACAGCAGGCGGCGCTAGCGTCACTGTGGCATTTAGCGACCAGTGACTCTTCTTGGATAACTTGACAAATTAGGGCCATTCATCTTCATCTTCGTGTCTGTATTTGGCAGAACCCACATTTACAATTATATATTCTAACTACTGCACACACAAAGGCCTGTCGTGATAACAAAATCTGAAGTGCGAATCAGATTATCACAATAAACGAGAATACTGAAACCACATTAACCACTGACAAAATACAGACTCACTGTAAACCCTTTTCTAAATATACGACATCTTTGAAAAACATGAGCTGCAAGAAGTATAAAGCTGAATAAAACACTTTTGTCATTTGTTTGTATCAATAATTTGTCATCGAAGTCACTTGTTCAACTCAGATCTTATTGTTCTACGTAAAAACAACCAAAAATGTCTACTATTGCAAAAGAAATGTGCACACGATAAATACTGAGCCCCAAGAAATATAGTCCCAGCTTTCATCTACTGAACGATATGTCGATACAGTAATTATTTTGACTAAAGGGTCATTAACTTCAAAAGCAGTCAATTAGTGTGATGCAGACACACTTTCAGTCTTTAAAATGGAGCGTTGAAGCAGAATAACAGTAAATGCCACCTAAACAAACCCAATCTGAAACCATTAGAGTCACACTTTTTATGTCTATTCACAATGTATCATCCCATCACTAAATATATCAGCAGTAATATCAGGTATGACACCTCCAGCTTCATTTATATCTGTACATTGTAGTTGTTCAATGGGATTCTTTCGTGCCGTGTGTATTACCAGGCAGGAGAGCTCTCTGCCCACCTGTCTTCTCGAAACGGTATTATTTTAGCTCATAATTGCTCACAAACCCACATGAAACAGTGACACATCCGGTTTCGCCAAAGTCTTGCGTAACTCGAGGCTGGAGGCAGCAGGTAGAGGCGAGCTACGGGAGCCTGCAGCTGTCAAACCAGCCTGAGTGAGCGCCGAGTGCGTGGGAGGAGCGCGCCACAGCACACCACCAGTCAGGGATGAACCGTGCCAGGGTTTCTGCATGTTCACTTCAGAGAGAGCGTCCACATTGTGCAGAAGTGACTCATCAGTCTTCATTTGTGGAGTTTAAAGGTGCGCCTTGGCACTTTGACGGTGGAGCGTGGTCACCGGGGAGATGTTATTACGGTGTTGTTTGCTTTGCCTGAAATCAGCAATACAACGTTCAACTTATTTAACTCAAGGGAGACGAGCAGACCAAATGTTTTCACAAACCCCTTCAAATAAATTGCCTTGGTAAACTATTTATAATGCATTAAGAAGCACGAGTTATACGTTTATGAGCACTTTTACCATTTATCCTTTGGCTATTGAAAACCGTTTGCTAATTAAATGAAACATATTCTGCATTTAACCCTTTAAACATGATCCTGAGTGCCTTAAATTTGGACTCTCATGTTTTGAAACAAAAAAAAAAGTTTATTATGCTCAAAATGAACAAGTTTCTCTGCAGTCTGCCCCGACACTTACTGAGTGTATGCAGCCAGCAGATGGAGCCTAGCACTATACACAATTTAGTTATGTTATCACTTTAAGAGGCGCTATGGTCAGGCTAGCAGTAACAGTCATCATGTTTAGACGTCAGAAATGCTTAGAACGAGTCTGGCCATGATTTAAGGACGTAAAACAGCTGGAGATTCTCGGATAAGTGAAGTATATGATCTGAAAACACGTCCCAGATCGAGGGAGTTCAGCAGGAAGTGTTTTTGGAGAGGATTTTCTAAGCCAGTGTTTCCCAACCAGGGGTACAGGGACCCCATGGGGTATGTGAGCAGATACCAGGGGGTACTTAAGAGTGGTTTCAGGTTTTAAAAGAAGATTCAATTGACTTTAATCTGAATTTAAATGTCTTATTAGTTGTAAATGTATCATCTTTTTGGAGTATCTTGGACCATAAATATAATTAAAACAAAATATATTAGTAAGAATTGACAATATGTGATTATTAAACCCATTTATTTGCCTGAAACTCAAGTTAAGGGGAGACTCTGAGTGTGAGACAAAGCTTAGGGGGTACTCCAGACAAAAAAGGTTGGGAACCGCAGTTCTAACCAACGTTCCTCAAAATGGCGTGAATGCAGCTAAATGCAACTCCAGTTATGTTTTTGATGACGGAACATTGTCACTGCATAACATCTTTATTGAGTCTGCATGTCCTCCCCGTGTTACCGTGGGTTCTCTCCGGGTTCTCCGGCTCCTCCCACTGTCCAAAGACATGACTTTGTTCAGGTTATTTGGTAACTCTAAATTGTCCGTAGTGTGTGAATGTGAGAGTGAATGGTTGTATGTCATTGTCTCTGTCTCTCTGTGTTAGCCCTGCTAACACCACTGTCCAGGGTGTACCCCGCCTAAGGCCCAAAGTTACTGGGATAGGCTCCAGTCACCCGCGACCCCTAACGGGAATAAGCGGTAGAAAATGAATGAATGAATGAGTCTAATTAATCCAAAAATATTAAAACAAGTTGCCAAATTGTTTTGCATGTGTTTTTTGGTCTGAAAACAACCACACGAGTTCCTGGTTAGCCTCCATTGTGCGCTCTAAAATTCAGTACTAGAACTGTGACAAACTTCGAAGTGGGCGGGGCTCCATTGCACAGTCCCCACCTCCTGATGTCATCTGGTGCTAAACCAGAAGGATTCCTCCACCGTGTTTTTAAAGTCCAACCATCTTCACCAAACACGTTCCTCCACAACCAGCTCTGACGTCAGCAAAACTCATTCTACACCTTTTGATTTGAAGTGAGACACTACAGGCAAAACTCTTATTTTTGTTTTTTTTTGTTTCAGTGTGTCGGTTTGCTCTCTCAACATATCGACTTTCTCTGGGACATTGTAACTTCAAAGGACGCTTTCTTAAAATGCATTTTTCTCCCTCAGCCTTAAAGTAGATCCCACACCAAACTGTACAAGATTTTGACAAAACGTACAGAGGGATTTTTTGATATCTAATTCAAAAACAAATGTATTGAAGTTATAAGTTAAAAAAAATAGGCGAAATATGAATTTTTAGGACAATTTTCAGTCCAATTTACTTAAAAACCAAATAAGAAATCCAAAATGTTCTCAGCAATTTTTTTGTAACTAATATTTGTACAAAATGAACCAAGAAATTTAAACCTGGTTCTGTCCATTTTTCAGATTTATATGTCCCAGATATGTGTATTTTTGGCCATGTTTACACATAAAACGCCTTATTTCTACATGAAAACATGACATGATGAAAAACCTGACATTTTTCCTTCTCATATTTATGTGAGTAAACTACAGGAGAAAATTGATATCTTTAAATTGAAGATTTTGTCCTATTCACCTGCAGCGTCTCACCTCAAACCGCTTCATCCTTCAGTGCCCCAACAGTCCCTGCGCCCTCTGCTGGCCTTCCAAACACACACACACAAACCCCGTGACTCTTTGCGCTCTTACACTCGGCGTATTTCGTTCGCGCTTGGTACGAGGAGCACTTAGAAGCGTTTATCTAGGCCACGGTGTTTCTGCGGCTCGTGAGCAGATCCGACTCGACAGCGGTTACCCTCCGGACACACGGAACCGACCACCCCACACGCGCGCCCGTCCCGCCCGCTCCCCGTCGTCCACGCTGCCTCCTCAGACTTTCATCTCACACTCGAGCAGACCACACAGATGGGCCGCTGCCTCCGCTGTTTGTTTTTTTGAGTGTGCAAAGAATAGAGCGTGCCGTTTAAAAGGTCAGCGCGTCCGTCGGTCCAGTCAGTGCGGAGGAGATAAAAGGAATTCGGCGCCGTTTCTGTTTGAAGTTTGTTATATTTTGCACTCCGAAGATGATTTCGTTCCTTTCAGCGGAGCAAAAATGTCATCAGGACGTTCGAAAGTCCAGAATGGAGGCGACATGAGGCAGAATGAAGGACATTTTCAGATCTAAACGCTAAAGATAAGCAACAGTTTAGAATTGTCAGTTTAGTTTCTGTCATGTTTTTACTCTTTTTGTGCCTCTACAACAGATTTGAGCTTCACAAAAAGTAATATCTGTAGATAAAGTGAGACATTACAGACAAAACTCTTCTTTTTCTTCAGTTTTTAGTTTTTTGGTCAGTTTGCTCTTTCAACATGTCGACTTTCATGTGGAAACAACAAACGTGTCCAATCTGCTCCTAAAGATCTTTAATTATTTCATTGAATCCACTTCATCCATAGATTTCTCTGGGACATTGTAACTTCAAAGGCCGTTTTCTTCAAATGCATTTTTCTCCCTCGGGACATAAAGATCAGCCTTAAAGTAGATCCTACACCAAACTGTACAATCTGGACTCAACAAGATTTTGACGAAACATACAGAAGGATTTGCTGATATCAAATTCTAAAACTGATTTATTAAAGTTTTAAGTAAAATAAACAACAAAAAATGTGGTGAAATTAGAATTTTTAGTAAAATTTTCAGTCAAATCTAGTTTACTCAAAAACTAAATAAGAAATCCAAAATCACCTCGGTAAAGTTTTTTGTAACTAATATCTTACAAAATGAACCAAGAAATTTAAATCTGGTTCTGTCCATTTTTCAAATATGTGCAATTTTGGCCGTTTTAAATTAAATACCTAATTTCTAAATGAAAACATGACATGATGAAAAACTTGTCATATAGTTTTTCTTACATTTATGTGAGTAAACTACAGAAGAAGTTTCAAATTGATATCTTTAAATTTAAGATTGTTTCCTATTCACCTCGTCGTCATGTCTTACATTAAAGTGCCCATGACAGGTTGGAGTCCTCATTTAATTAAAATGCAGTTAAGTTTCAAATCCTGCTAAAATCGTTACTACTTTTACCCCGGTTTAGCTATTTTTAAAGTTTTTAATTTTACTGCCTGTTGTAAATGATGACATCACACTAGGAAATGACCGATCTGTACAGTGCACCAAAGAAATACACATGAACTCCTTTTGGGCAATAAAAACTCCTTTAATTGAATGAATGAAGGATCAGTCTCATGTATCCAGTTCATATCATTCTGTGGAATCTTCCAGTCAAAGCAAAAACTATGTTATGAGAAAATCAGGTGACGGACCTCAACTAGAAAACGTACACAGTGCACCTTTAAACTCTCCTGTCGTCACAATGTTCAGAATTCTAGAATGGAAGGAAAATGAAGTGAACCTTATCACACTATCATTAGATAAAATGCTATTGGTTTTGGTTTTTATCACAAAAAAGAACATTTTTTTCATTTCCAGGGTATATGTCAGTTCACTTCTCTATTACAAAGGATTTTTGAGCTTCACAAAAAGTACAATATGTGGTAAAGCACAGAATCTGATATATCTGTGGATAAAATGTAAATATTGTTGGGTGGTGCAAATCCTGTACATGTAAGTATTTGTCTAGTAAAAATGCAAAGATCCATCTTAATCTTCTTTTACACACAATCATAAATACTCTGATGTCACTCACATGAGTCTGAGGCTTTTACTTTCTCCAGTGAAATCCCATTATGTTGCACTTCACTTTTGCCTCCGTTCTGGAGTTTTCTCTTCAAACTTTAAAAGGCTCTATTATTCAATCACCACAATTGGTCGCGATCCAATCTCTGCTGCAGGATGAGCTCCATTCTACTTCCATTGGTCTCTCAAAGCGTTTCACATCAATAAATCATTTAAATCCAGTGATGAAAGAACCCTCTCAGCTGAACTTCTGGCACCCCCTACATATTTAAATAATATTCATAGTCCAGCCCCCTTTGGCTGCAATCGCACTCAAGTAAGAGAACAGATACTACAAAATAATATTAGGAAGAATGTGCAACGTACAAGAAGAATCTACTATTACTCAAGTACAAAAAATAATAATAAAAAATCTAGTGTCTACAAAGCTTAGACACAAAACGTTAGAAAAACTAAATCAAATCTGACGGAGCAATGCAAATCACTTGTTTTCAGGCTCATTTATGCTCCATGTTCAGATCTGTGTTCCAAGTGTAGTTACTGTCACTTCATTAATCCTTCCTACTTTCTACTGTCACGGCTGTGTTCTGTTAAATAACCACCAGAGGGCGCTAAAAGTCTGTTTTGACAGTCAGAATTGACCCAAACAGAAAAAAACGCACAAGAAAAACAAACATGGAGGCATATGACACGCGCTTCTTTGTTTGTTCTGCAGCGCCATTGTTCCGTGTTCACTACTGTCCCCGGTGGTCAGCACATGCACTGCGTCGCTGCTACACATCTACAAGCACTGAGGGGGCGGACCAAATGAACGACAGAACAAGACAGAGGACGGCAAGAGGAAGCAAAAGTACTCAAGTAGGAGGAAAAGTATGTGCTCTGAAAACCACTCCGCAAAGTAAAATGTCATTTAGCAGTTACTCAAGTGCATGTATCTGAGTACTTTGCACCTCTGGTTATAATAAAACTTTAACCAAAGGATCTAAAGAGCAGAAATATTAGTCGTGTAATTAAGATTTAAGGTTTCAAGGGTCGTCATCTGGTTTTAGAAATCAAGACAATTCAGCTCCCGTTCTAAAATAATGTCCAGTCTGATGGAAATTGTAACAGCAGCTACAGTTTATACTTTTATGAGCTCTGATTGGTCCTGCTCTGAGGAGGGAGGAGTTAGAGCTGAAACTAGCCCTGCTATTTGTTTACACGTCTTACAATTTCACTCTGACAGCTTCGGTCATTAAGGCTCATGGCAATCCAGTGTCTCATTAGCATTGACTGGTTTGATTTCTACAAAGGTGTTAGAAGACTGTTGTAGACTGAGGGGAGGTTGTATCTCAGACGAGTTCTATTCAGGCCCGAGTCTACATAGGTGCAAGAATCCTTCAAGTACACATTTAAAGTATTTGCACCCATATCTGAGGTGAGTACAATAATGGCAGTTAATGGAAGATTATTGTCTTCCTTGGAAACTTATTTGCACGAGCCTGTTTCTGTTCAAAGGATGGTTTTCGTTCATAATGAATAACTTGCCCTTTTCACTCATCTTGAAAATCATCTCTTCTGCTTAAAATGTTTGCCTCACTGTCTTCAAACATGTGATTTGTGGCTTTAGATTGAGGTGAACGACACATTGTAAACCAGAACATGAGTGCCTTCTGTGTTGATACAGTCTACGGTAATTCTCACTACAACTACATTGCAGAGAAAAACTAAATGTCTTGATTCCTAAAATAGCGTCCAGATGACTACGTTTGAAACCTTGTGTGCGATGGATCAGTCCTGGATGAATGTCGGACCACGTTCACTTTCTGCACGCTAATGAACAAACGTCATTATGCGCTTTTGACGAGTCCTAACGTAATTTAAGACTTTTCCAGCCGTCCCCTCACCTCGCGTTCCTCGGTGGGCATGCCGGGGCGTGGGCCGTGCTCCCTGTCCCAGCCGCGGCGGTACGAGGCGAGCGTTAGTCCGGGCGGGCGGGGCATCAGGGCGTTTGGGCAGCAGCAGCACTGGGGGGCTTTGGTGAAGGCGGACTCCAGGAAGACGTTCAGGAGCTGGAGCAGCGACGGCAGGACCATGGTCCCGCAGAGGGGGGCCAGAAGGGGGGGTCGGGGGGCGGGGTCAGAGCGGGCCCCCGGCGATGGACAGGAGCCAGGGGCCACGGGCGTGTGCGGAGGTTAGGTACGCACTGTGGCCTGGACAGTAGGTCACATGTGAGCTGTGAGTCACTGGTGGAGGGTGGCACTGCGTCCCACTGTAAAGCTTTATTTTTTTTCTAACAGTTAAATGAATACTATTGTTTCCACAGTTTAATGTCGCAGTAGTTCATGTTTTTTTCAATTTTAATTTCAATAAACAAAACGCACTCATCTGAAGCACTGTTATCTTACATTATTTAGGTTATGTTTAAAATTTTGGAAAACTTTGGAAAAGCAATTCCTGCTTTAACAGTGTTTCCCAAAGTGGGGGTCAAGATAGGGGGTTACAAGATATAATTATATCTTTTTAAAAAAAATGTTTGAAAAAAGTGTACTACTAAACTAAACTGAATTTTTTCACAGACTTTTACAGGTCTGGTTGCATGTTTTTTGGGGTCCAGGACTGAAAAGTTTGGGAACAACTAACAACTAACTAGGTAACTAGTTAACTAACTATACATTTAAACATTTTTTACACAATATGGATCTAAAAATTCAAATATGATCAAACTAGAGTTATCAATATACTGTATTATTGATGTTTTCAGGATTCTTATTTCCTTATATGCTTAATCAATTTTTTTTTTATTTCCATATTTCCAGCTTCCTTAAATTCCTTATTTCTTTTTTAAATTTCCTTATTTATTGTTCTTTCTTCCCTATTTCTATCATTTCCTTCTATTCTGAAAAACAACTTAAAGATACATTTACATATTTGTGTGTAATTTTGCTTCATTACTCTGACATCATATGCACAATTTAAATATATTCCAGATATGAATAATTATTATATTGTCTATATTGCCTGGATGTATTTAGATATATTTTACTGACTTTTATTTCATTCTACAACTGCTGCATTTGTACTTTGTTTGACATTTTTCATTTTCTCTTCTGGATCAATAAAGTTTGTCTGAGTCTGAGTCAACACATCTCAGTTCCACATTATACATTTGCACGCACACTTGGAATATTATCCGCTATATTTAATTCAACTTTGTATCTTTTACTCATTACTCTTCCTAGAGACAAACAGTGCCAGCACATCCACACAGCTCATGCCACACCACGTCACATGCCACCACCAGATCTGTTTAACCTTCTCTTCTTTTCTCTTCTTCTTCTGGCTCGGCTCGCTCTCTTCCTCTCGTCCTCGATCCCCCCTTTCACTTCCTTCTCCCCCGAAAACACCGTCCGCTCCCTCGAACCGGCGGAAAACGTCTGCACAGAGCGGCGCGCGAGGACAGGCAACAGGCTCGGAAAGGCGCTCGGTGTGAGGAGAGGAGGAGCGCCAGGAGGACTGAGGAAAGAGAGAGAGAGGGAGGACCGAGAGAGACGCGCTGGTGAGGGTAATCAGATGGGAAGGGTCGAGGCTGCAGGAGGAGGAGGAGGAGGAGGAGGAGGTCTCGTATATGCAGACATGAGCTGCTGCGTGCTGCTGACACTTTGGAAATGTCATGTGCATATAGTCGCGGCGCTTAAATAAATGATGTACGATGTGAATATTTCAAATGTTGCAGGGAAGAAGAGCTCTCAAAAAGTCAAATGTACTCTTTTTCGTTCCGATCAAGAACAAATCATTTTAGACAAACGACTAACGACATTCATTTAACATTTCTTTATGATGATGACACTTTTAACAGCCTTAATGAAGCATGAACAAAGACTTAATGAATCATCGTTTGTTAAGAATGACTCAGGCTTTGTCACTACTTCATTATTACTGTATAACTTTAACGCACACTACACGACTTTCTCAGAAATGAGGAGGAGAAATTGAGGAGAGTCCACACTAGACGACTGTGATTCTGCATGAAACAGAAAGATTATGGATCCTGATGAGTACACGACTGTGACAAACAAATAAATACACTATAGTCCATAATAGGGACAGGACGATAACCAGTATTAAAGTATACCATGGTATTAAAATGCTACAGTATCCATACAATGAGGATGGATTTCCGACGGTATTGTCTGTGAAATAAGCAGCGTTAACTGCCTTGAGTTCACAAATAGATATTTTTTTGTCATAACAAAAGTATAACATAAGCAGAAAATAACCAGAATGAAATAGTCGCAAGTCTTCCAATCCATATATGCCTCTTTTATATGGACGTATTCATGGTAGTTTTGCCCTAACAGGAGTAATGCAGACACTTTTTACAGTTGAAAAGTGCCTTGTTTGTTATAAAATATGCTACAGCGTCATGTGACTCCGGACACACAAGTTGTGCTTCAAGTGATGTTAACTTACCCAGGATTCTGGACATGAAAAATGGTGCCAGGTGAAGAAACTGTACATGTTTCCTGTGTCATTTGGATCATTTACAAGAGACATACATGAGCTGCACGACAGGAGGAGGAAAGAGGAGGAGAAAAGAGGAGGAGGAGGAAAGAGAAGGAGGAGGAAAGAGAAGGAGGAGGAAAGAGAAGGAGGAGGAAAGAGAAGGAGGAGGAAAGAGGAGGAGGAAAGAGAAGGAGGAGGAAAGAGGAAAGAGGAGGAGGAAAGAGAAGGAGGAGGAAAGAGAAGGAGGAGGAAAGAGAAGGAGGAGGAAAGAGGAGGAGGAAGAGGACAGAGGAGGAGGAGGAAAGAGGAGGAGGAGGAAAGAGGAGGAGGAGGAAAGAGGAGGAGGAGGAAAGAGGAGGAGGAAGAGAACAGAGGAGGAGGAGGAAAGAGAACGAGGAGGAAAGTGGAGGAGGAGGAAAGAGGAAAGAGGGAGGGAGGAAAGAGAAGGAGGAGGAAGGAGGAAGAAGGGAGGAGGAGGAAGGGAGGAGGAGGAGGAAAGAGGAGGAGGAAAGAGAAGGAGGAGGAAAGAGGAGGAGGAGGAAAGAGGAGGAGGAAGAGGACAGAGGAGGAGGAGGAAAGAGAACGAGGAGGAAAGTGGAGGAGGAGGAAAGAGGAAAGAGGAGGAGGAAAGAGAAGGAGGAGGAAAGAGGAAAGAGGAGGAGGAAAGAGGAGGAGGAGGAAAGAGGAGGAGGAAAGAGAAGGAGGAGGAAAGAAGAGGAGGAGGAAAGAGGAGGAGGAAGAGGACAGAGGAGGAGGAGGAAAGAGAACGAGGAGGAAAGTGGAGGAGGAGGAAAGAGGAAAGAGGAGGAGGAAAGAGAAGGAGGAGGAAAGAGGAAAGAGGAGGAGGAAAGAGGAGGAGGAGGAAAGAGGAGGAGGAAAGAGACGGAGGAGGAAAGAAGAGGAGGAGGAAAGAGGAGGAGGAAGAGGACAGAGGAGGAGGAGGAAAGAGAACGAGGAGGAAAGTGGAGGAGGAGGAAAGAGGAAAGAGGAGGAGGAAAGAGAAGGAGGAGGAAAGAGGAAAGAGGAGGAGGAAAGAGGAGGAGGAGGAAAGAGGAGGAGGAAAGAGAAGGAGGAGGAAAGAAGAGGAGGAGGAAAGAAGAGGAGGAGGAAAGAGGAGGAGGAAGAGGAAAGTGGAGGAGGAGGAAAGAGAACGAGGAGGAAAGTGGAGGAGGAGGAAAGAGAAGGAGGAGGAAAGAGGAGGAGGAGGAAAGAGAAGGAGGAGGAAAGAGGAGGAGAAAAGAGGAGGAAAGAGGAGGAGGAGGAAAGAGAAGGAGGAGGAAAGAGAAGGAGGAGAAAAGAGGAGGAGGAGGAAAGAAGAGGAGGAGGAAAGAGGAGGAGGAGGAGGAAAAAGATGAAGAGAGAAGGGGGGCAAAAGAGAAGGAGGAAAAAAGAGAAGGAGGAGAAAAGAGATGGAAAAGAGAAGGAGGAGAAAAGAGGAAGAAAAGAGGAGGAGCTGTACGGTTCAAGCAAGGAGAATAATTTGCCTTGTCGATGCCATTATTTGTGCATTGCTCTTCCGAAAAGATGAAAATAGAACGTTTTAGCCCAAAAGTTGTTCCCGGTGTTTCCTCTGCAGCTTTTCATTGGCTGCTGGCTCCGTGGGCCTGTGGTATCATTAAACAGTACACTTTACAGCAAGAGCGTCTTCAAATTCAAACACGTTGAAATAACTGTGGCTGGATTCTAGTCACATCTTTCTGCGATATATACTTGACGATTCGAACATGACTCCAGTGTTACGACTGGAGCTCCACGCTACAACACTGAAGCAACTGAGTCTGATTTCAAGAGCTGACTGAGAGTGGAAATCTGGTGTGTCCTGAGGTTAACTCTTTAATTATGTAGTCTTTGTTCATGCTTTATTGAAGCTAATTAAGTTGTAAGTATCATAAAGTAAAGTAAAGTTTACTAAGAATGATGTGGTGGCGCTTATCCATCAACCCAAAGGTTAGAGCAGGCCTATTCAACTCAGGGCCCGGGGGCTAAATCAGGCCCCCCAAACGATCTTATCCGGCCCGTGATTCATCTTCCAAATACTGGTTTAATTCTGGGTTAGTCCTAGTTTATACTTTTTGGTCACAGTTCTTGTTTAATTCTGTTTTGACCTGGTTTGGTCCTGCTTTAGAACTGGTTTGATTCTGAGTTAGTCCTGGTTCAGACCTTATTGGTATCTTCAGTACTAGTTTATTTTCAGTGTTTATTTGGTCATTATTGAAACAGAGCTAGTGCTGTGGAGATTGCGCGACCCAAATTTGAATAAAGTGGTGCCATGTTGTGCACCATGACCTACCGGAAGATCTGGGGCTGAGGAAAATAAAGTTGAACAGCCCCGGGATAGAGGTTCTGTTCTGTTTTTACAATGAAAACATTCAAATCTAGCTTTTTCAAACTAAATTAGCCTTGGGTTTGTACTTGTTGGTTTTTATTTTAATATAACAGGCATTATTGAAGTCGACAATAAACCATAATGTCAGTCGTATTTTGATGATGGTTGTCGTTCTCTGGACTAAACCCAAAGACTAACGAAGACTTTTATAACAAAGACAGTGACATTTTTAAAGACAGATGGCATAAAAGAATAGACCATTTCTAACTTTCCTCAATTACACACTTTATTCATACATATTCACTATCTAGAAGCCTTTATTCACAATATTTCAACATTTATTTGGTTAAAAATGTTAAATCTACAATAGAAATAACCACTGATTAGTCGACTACTTAAATAATCGTTAGTTTCAGTCTTGTATTTAATGGTCCCATAACATGCAAAATTGACTTTTCAGAGGTTTTAACCTTCCTACAGTGCTATTTGGGCCTCGTATGTTGTGCCCAAAGTGGTTTTTTGATTGATTCCCACATGCTTTCTCTAGAGAACTGTCTTTTCCGTCCCCCTCGGCTGAGCAGCAGACGGGGGCTCCTCACAAGGATGACGCGCTTCACTAGGATGACACGGTGTTTAAGCCACGCCTCCAGGAAGCGCGCAGCCGCAGAATAAAAACAGCTAATGCTAATGCTACACAGTAATTACACGATGGATATGAGAGATAGAAGAGTTAGCTAGTTATTTACCAAACGACAACGTCCGTCGTTGAGGTACTGGAGCACGTCAAACTCCAGATCAGATCCAGGACGTAGGACTCAGCACGACGCACCGTCAGGACGGATAAAATGTTTATTCAGTGTTTGTGTATCGCTGTTTACCGGAGCACACGGCGCATGCACTATCTCCACTCTAGGCTTCGGCACGAGTTGGGAGGGGGAGGCGCGCGGGTTGGGCGGGGGAGGCAGACTGCTCTCTGTTCGGGGGGGTCAGATCTCAGAGTGACTCAGTCCAAGAAATGGGTGTTTTTTGGAAACTGTTATGTTATGGATATTGCACAACGCAAAAAATGTATCAACAAAGCCCTTAGAATAGACTGTGTAAAGGGGAAAATAGCAGAATATGGGACCTTTAAATATCGCTATAACATGGATATCGCAGATCATTTCTAACACTGTGCAGCTCTAATCTCCACTCGCTCACACGTTAAGTACAAACTGAGATTCACTGATCCACAAAGAGAGTTTGAGCCGTGATCAGGCTCAGTGTCTGACTGTGTGCAGCTCCTGATGGTGCTGCTTACATAACCACGTTCACAACTATTATCCTCCACCGCTCACTGCTCTTTCTGTTGGACCTCACACAAAACCAGTTACATTTGTCCAGCCTTAAACACGCCAGAAAACCCAAATACTGTCAGGACTTTGTATCGGATCCAATCGCACATAATAAAGTCAAAGTTAATGTTATATTATTCATAGCAACCTGTTATGCTTCACTTTGACCTTCAGACTTGGAATCAGGGGCATACATAAGCAAATTCAGTTATAATTATTATTTTTTCATTCCCTATTGCTAGAATATACACCTTATGGTTTCTACATACACACTAACTCCCTAATTTGTAGACATCTTGTGTAGCTTGTGTGTTTGCAATAACAACTAGACCAATTTCACAAACGTATTATTACCAGAAAAAAAAAAAAAAACAACAGCAAAATATATAGTCACCAGTTTTGTTTATTAAAAACTTGGATTCAATGTGAGCAATGATTTTTCCTCTTTTTTAAACAGTAAAGGGGCCCTCAGATCTCATGCAGAATAGTATTTAGTCTCTCAAGCCATTTACTCAACCAAGCCCTGGGCCCCCGGGAAACCAGTGCCCTTTAACCCCTCGTCCGACGCCCCTGCTTAGAATTCAAGGATTCTGTCTGTGTTCTGGCCAGAGATATTAACTCATAAACTCATAAAGCACAGAGAAATTGTTTTATACTTGTATACACCTAAAATGCACAAAATGTACTATATTGTATTTACTTGTATTGTTTGTTTGAATGTATTATCATTATATTGTAATGTGTGAGCTAGTGTCAGAGTAATGTCCCGTGGGGATGAAGCAAGTTCAACTAGGTCTAAATACATACATAACTAAATCAACTTTGACAAAAAATGTCAGATAATTCCTTGTAATTCCAAGAGAACAACTTAACTTTTTTTTTTTTATGTAATATACTTTCTGCATTGATATTTCCTACACCAAAATGCTGAGATCATCAGCAGTTTTGTCTGTTATGAAGCCCGCCTGGGCCTGTCACAGTAAGTACAAAATATCACGAAAATATGGAAACAAACACGCCACAAACAAAGCAACTCTAAAATAAATATAAATCCTTGTACAATATCTTTGAAAAACATGAGCTGTGACAAATAAAAAGCAGAATGAAAGCCTTTAGTCATTAGTTATCTATAATTTATCACAGAAGTCACTTATTTGACTTATCGCTAAAGCTCACATTTCATTGTGTTACACAATAATACATAATAGATTTGCAAAATGAAATACACACATAGTGAGAAAATATTGTTCCAGATATTATTTATTAAACGATAAGTCATCCAAATTATTGTAACAGCCCCACATCTGCCTTTTACCCAGTCTTAAAGATACACTCTGGACTTTTCTGGACGAGCCGCTAAAAATGTTGTGTTTCACAGTGTGGCATTAAACCTATCTCTAACAGGTGACATCAGCCGGCCAAGTTACAGGTCAGATCTGTGGAAAAACAACTGCGCTCACAGCTCACAGTAAGAAAGCGTGTTTTTTCAACTATACATTTTCATCTATAAAATACAATCAAACTGTGGAACATTACAGACAAAGCAACCTCTCAAAAGTTACACAGCACCTTTAAAGTGCACCTGACAGGGTAGACCACACATTCCACTAAACCGTGCTGAACATGATTATCTTTAAGATTTTACTAAACATTATCTCTATTTGTCCCCAGTTTGACAGTTTGTGTAAAGTTTATATTGTTACTTCCTGGTTGAACATGAGCAGCAAATATGACGTAGGTAGAGATAACTGCACAATTGTTACCTAGCAACCAGACTATAAACAAGGGCAAAAATCGAAATAAATTACACAAGAGTTAGGAATTGACTATACGTAATACCTGATAACACCTTTCTTTAGCTGAATGACTGTTTAAACTGTAAATTATTGCTGTATTTTCAGTGGTCCGTCGCCTATTGATGACATCACAGAGAGATGCTGTTTTAGAACTTAGCACTACTTCCTGTCATTTTAAACTTTTATAATTCCAAATTTCTTCACAAACCGCAACTTCACGGATAAATCTTCACCACAGGCACTATCCACCAAACAAAGACAGCGTTCGAAAAACTAGAAAAACAAGAGAACCTTCGCACGGACTTTAAATCCCTCTTGAAGCTGTCATTCTGGGCTCTCGCGGTGCACACAGAGGTATAGACCGTTCCGCATGTAGCTGAACATGGATAAACATGACGCTGTGAACGCGTCCGTCTCCTGACACTGGGCTAACGCGTGTGGACGGACGCTCCGGGGATCCGCTCTGCCGTGTATCATCTCTGACAGTTAGCGACAGTTAGCCTCGCTCTACCCCAGAGTTAGCCTGAGCGGGCCGCGCTGTAAGTCACATTGCAGCGTGGCCTTCATGGTGTGACCGTCCAAAAGAAAACGGTGGGTTAGCTCAACGCTGATATCCCACCTGACTATAGAACACTGGATCTGGGACGTAAAACTCCTGCGATGGAAACTATAGATGATACTGGACCATTGGAATGTACTTTTGGCAGCAATTACAAAGAAATTATGATGATACAGAATGAACCAACTGTGAAGGACTGGGCTAAAGTAACAATTCATACATATACAAAGCCAAGGACGTATGCCGGACTTTGTAAAAAAAAAGATTTCAAAGGTCGTGATCTGGACGCTGTATTGAAAATTCAAACGTTTCGCTTCCATCCCAAAAAGTTATGAAAGTCAAGTGGAACTGTCTGTTCAAAGCACCGTCCAGATTTCGACTTTTGAAACCTTTTCTACAATGAAACGCTCCTGGACGAATGGATTACACCGACGCATGCCTGACTTCGAGGATATGCACCAGCTGTGTGTCTTGTTCTATTGTTCCTCTCCGTAAGACTTAAAAAAAAAAAAACACATGAAGCTACTCCTTGTTACCAACTTTTCTGAATAGTTTTTGGAAAAGTATGTTGCAAGTTGCTAGTATTATGTCATTATAAAGCCGAAACAACAATCATAACACCAGAGAGAACAACAAACCCACACAGTCCAACGTCTGAGTCCAGTCCTTGATGTTTATTCACCTTATTCCGGAAGTTGCCGTACACGCCGCCGTCTGGTTTCCGTTGTATTAGTTTACATGGAGCAGACGAGCTCAACAGAAAATAAGTTCTACACGGACTAAAAAGCCGTTTTCAGACTGACCAGGAAATCTGTGCGTTGTTGACTTGTTGTTGCTCGTGTTCATTAAACATTTTACACAAATCAATCTACTTTATGTAACATTTTAGCGGTGAGACTTTTCCCTCGTTCGTCATTAGCTTTAACGGAGTTCTCGTCAAACGGAAGTGCGTTTACAACAAAAGTGCGTATCTGGCAAAAAGTGGGGCAGAATAAGGTGAATAGGAAAAGAAAATTGTAAGAAATTCTTAGTTGACTGATTAGTCGACTAAGTATCTCCATGTCACTGCACCCAACTGCACTGAAAAGACCAGAACTGCAAGAGTTGAGCATGTAAAAACTACTATTTTTACACGGAAAGTATTAATAAACAGTGCATTTATACAGTATTTTAGACTCCAAAATCTCAAGCTATATCACTCAGTATCATCTTGTTATTGCTGTTTTCCCCGTTTAAATCTTTTTAATGTAAATCAAATAATTCATTGACTAATACAAACGTTGGTCGGCTAAGACACCGTCGACTGATTAATTGTCTGAACGACTCTAGATATTTGGCTCAGTCTTTGTCAGCGCAATTACACACAGCACAATTATTTTACAAAAAGTTAATTTGAAGATAAACATTGAGATATCACAACAACAGTGTTAGCCATTCTAACCCACATTATATTATAACCTATAAGAGCATCACTGTGTTGTAAAGACAGCTGGAAAAGTTCTACATTTGATTGCTCTAACAGCACTAATGCATTTTCAATAGTAGCGTTAGCCTCCAAACATCACAAACTATGAAATGTGTTTTAGCAACTGACAACCACCGGACCCCGCGAGAGTAACACCAGAGCAGAGGAACAAAAGATTAGTGCTTTGTGTCGATTCAACTTAAGGCCCGGGGCCAAATCAGGCCCTCCACGTTACATGAGTGTTTAGACCTGGTTTAGACCTAGTTTAGACCTGGTTTAGTTCTGGTTTAGACCTGGTTTTGTCCTGGTTTAGACCTGGTTTTGTCCTGGTTTAGTCCTGGGTTTAGTCCTGGTTTGGTTCTGGTTTAGTCCTGGTTTAGTCCTGGTTTAGACATGGTTTAGACCTGATTTAGACCTGGTTTAGTCCTGGGGTTAGCCCTAGGATTAGGCTTGGGTTTAGTCCTGGGTTTAGACCTGGTTTAGTCCGGGTTTAGTCCTGCTTATAGTCCTTTAGTTCTGGGTTTAGCTGGTTTAGTCCTGGTTCAGTTCTGCAGATATTGTTAAAGCCTTTTGTGTCACATCGAGGCCTCAAGGACAAACCCATTCGAAAAATCTGGCCCTTGATAAAATAAAGTTGAATAGCTGAGATTTGAGAAATGAGTATCTATTTGATCGAATTTTGTGCTAAAAAGCAATTGCAAAAGAGACTGAATCAACTTATTCAACTATTTTACCGAGGGCCAGACTTTTGGATGGTTTTGTGTTCAGGGCCAGAACCAACACTTAAGAAATATGAAAAAATGTAATCCAAAAAATATAATAACATCTGCAGAACTGAACCAGGACTAAGCCAAATCTAAACCAGGACTAAACCAAATCTAAACCAGGACTAAACCAAATCCAAACCAGGACTAAACCAAATCTAAACCAGGACTAAACCAAATCCAAACCAGGACTAAACCAAATCTTAACCAAGACTAAACCAAATCCAAACCAGGACTAAACCAAATCCAAACCAGGACTAAACCAAATCCAAACCAGGACTAAACCAAATCTTAACCAGGACTAAACCAGGACTAAACCAGGACTAAACCAGGTCTAAACCAAGAGATAAAATATTATTTTTTATTATTTTTTTAGAAGACGGCTTGAGGGCCTGATCATATCCCTTGGACGGCCTGATTTGGCCCCCGTGCCTTAAGTTGAATAGCCCTGCCCTACAACATGTCAAATACAATTTAATCATCATATTTGCAAATAAACAATATTTAAATGAACATTAAATGCAACACAAAACTAGGGCTGGCCCTCTGCTCGCTTACAACATGTACATTTTGGAGGAAAAAAGCTTGGCTAGAGGTTGAAGTTAGATATCGACAGTTACCACTCGTTGGCAAATGTGATGAACATAAACAAAAACCACTACAAACAACACAAATACTGGTTTTAATTTGCCTCAAAGTGATTATGATTGACTGTTCAGGCCAGTCCCAGCTGTTCTACACACTCCACTGCTGGAAGGGTCAATGAGGGAGTTTGAGGAGTCATATACACCCCACAAATATCATAAACTAAGTGGTCCAACAGAGAGGACAGAGCGGTGACAGGTGAGAAGGGCTGCCGTATCCAGGGGCCGCTCAAACGCTCCAGTCGTTGTTGTTGGAAAGGTCAGGCTGTTGTATATGCAGCGGCTCAGGAGAACTCCAGGCTAACAAACACATTATGCTCAGCGAGACACCTAAAAATAGACGCTATGTTTTCTTCCAGAGTTTTGTCTCCCAGGAAGATGTGCAGCCTAGAACTGGACCGAAGCTCACTGCGCTGAGGGCAAACAAGGCTGTAAATATTCTGCGTTCTTTACTGACTAATGTTTTGGTCCATGCACACAGTTAATTCAGTCTCACATTGTTCTATAAAAAACTGACAAATGTTTCCAGGATTATGAAAACCGCTATGCCACCGTCTCAGCCACAATGTTTAAAGGTTCTATATGATGCAAGAAATACTGTATGAACACTAAGTCGAGCGTCTGTGAAATGTCACCAGCAGAGGGCGCATCGACTTGTTTTGTAAGTAATTTAATAGATAGTAATAACAAATAACAAATAACAACATTCAGATAATCATTTCACAAAGTAACAGGAATGTTCTCAAAAGTGTAAATGTCAAGGACCACACGCAATGTGTTGGGGCCGTAAAATGAACCACAAACGAGCCGACATTTTACTTTATATCCTTATTTAAGAGATTACACCTTTCTGAGGCCATTTATAATAATAACAATCTACTTTATAATAACTACATCTTCATTTACATAACAAAGCATTAACAAGGCTTATTTCACAATTAACAAATCATTTATCAGGAACAATTCAGCTTAGTGTTCATGTAGCCTGTGATTTCCTTTAGATTTAAGTTTTATGTTTAAAAAGTAGGATCAATTTCAGACACACACACATATACATACATACATACATTATATATACTGTATATTTATATACACGAACCTAGCAATAGTGTGCAGACCTTTGAGTTAGTCCAAGCATCCAGGATTCATCCACCATGTGCAAATGAAAGACAACTCCACCTATGTTTCTGATGTAAATGCAGTGTTCCTCCTCAATTAAAAACTACAAAAATGTCAGAATAAAGGACCTCTAAAATATTGCGAATACTTCTGTCGTCTTCTCTTGAATAGTTTACTGGTTTTATCTGTATCAGGAACAGCTGTACAGAAACGTCACACCATTGTCTGATGAGGGTGAAACGATTAAACCGGGACTTTTGCAGCGGTGGAAATGCCCCGCCGCCAATCGTTCCACGGGGCCACACAGTTTCTGGGCTGTTGCTCTGATGAGGAGGAGGCGGGCGCTGGCTTGTATGCGCCGCACACTCATAATGGGGCCCAGCTGCTCCAGATAAATTTAACTGATTGTGGACTTGTTGTGCTGCCCGTGCTATTTGCAGGGAGCGCACCTGTCTCCGGCGCACATGCCTCACTCTGCGGCCGCCGACAAATCAGATCCTAATGAGAGATTAGCAGGACGAGCGAGTGGGCAACTGAGCGAGCGCTGCAGGGCTTAGAGTCCTGGGATTCATTCAGGAGAAGTTTGAGAGGTCAAACTACTGCTGGGTCCAGAACAACTTGGTGGTATTGGTAGATATTCCACAGAATTTTTAAGCTTTTGACCATGTTATAACGCACACAGTGAATTTTTATTTTATAGAAGATACAGTACGCTTTTGTCTGGTATATAGTTGGAATCTATGACAACTGTGGATCATTATTTTGTATTCTGAACATAACAGTCACAATATTGATCTTTCATTCATTTATTTTCTAGCGCTTATTCCCGATAGGGGTCGCGGGTGACTGGAGCCTATCCCAGTGACTTTGGGCCTTAGGCGGGGTACACCCTGGACAGTGGCCAACTCGTCGCAGGGCTGACACAGAGAGACAGAGACAAGGACAGACAACCATTCACTCTCACATTCATACACTAGGGACAATATAGAGTTATCAATTAACCTACACAGTCATGTCTTTGGACGGTGGGAGGAAGCGGAGAACCCGGAGAGAACCCACGGTAACACGGGGAGGACATGCAGACTCCACCCAGAGAGATCATGTGATGTTAGGGTGGTTCGGAATTCGAAACCACGATGTTGGGGTGGTCTGGGATTCGAACCCACGATCTCCTTATTGAGAGGCAGAAGCTCTAGCCGCTCTGCCACCGTGCACACAATATTGATCTTAACTGACTTAATAAAAAAAACAACCTTAACCTCTCTGGGTGGGTGGAGAGTCCTTGCCTCAAGTGGAGGAGTTCAAGTATCTCGGAGTCTTGTTCATGAGTGATGAAGGATGGAGCGTGAGATTGACAGGCGGATCAGTGCAGCGTCTGCAGTGATGCGGGCGCTGTATCAGACCGTTG
This sequence comes from Rhinogobius similis, assembly GCA_019453435.1. Classification (NCBI taxonomy): domain Eukaryota; kingdom Metazoa; phylum Chordata; class Actinopteri; order Gobiiformes; family Gobiidae; genus Rhinogobius; species Rhinogobius similis. The sequence continues at coordinate 25,672,380 of CM033639.1, read as the reverse complement.
TGGTGAAGAAAGAGCTGAGTCGAAAGACAAAGCTCTCGATTTACCGGTCAATCTACGTTCCTACCCTCACCTGGTCATGAGCTCTGGGTAATGACCGAAAGGACGAGATCGCGGATACCAGCGTCGAAATGAGCTTCCTCCGCCGGGTGGCTAGGCGCTCCCTTAGAGATAGAGAGGAGCTCCGTCACACGGGAGGAGCTCGGAGTAGAGCCACTCTCCTCCATGTCGAGAGAAGCAGCTGAGGTGGCTCGGGCATCTGTTCAGGATGCCTCCTGGACACCTCCCTCAGAAGGTGTTCTGGGCATGTCCCACAGGAGGCGGCCCCGGGGAAGACCCAGGACACGCTGGAGGGACTATGTCTCTCTGTGGCCTGGGGATCCCCCCGGAGGAGCTTGAGGAAGTGTCTGGGGTGAGGGAAGTCTGGGAGTCCCTGCTTAGACTGCTGCCCCCGCGACCCGGCCCCGGATAAGCGGAAGAAGACGAAGACCTTAACCTTAAAGCTGTGGTACCTGACTTTTTGGGTGTGAGTAACTTGTAAAAGCAGCACTTTATGACAAAAATTAGACCTCTGCGTGCAGTCTGGATCTACTAATAAAGTATTTTGTCTCGAAGTAAGCGCTAATTATAATCTGATTGGCTGCGCTCGGGTGGTCCTCCCCAGTTTCACTTTGTTGTCCGAAAAAAGCTGTTGTAAAGTTGTGCACAGGACCGAAAATGAATGCATGTGAAATTTAACAATGTGCCAAAGGGCTTGTGAGAGTGAGGGACAAGTTAACACTTAAAAGACTTAAAAACCTACTTCCATTTCTGTGGTGTCAAAACCAGGTACCTCAGCTTTAAACTTAACCTTAATGAAACAAGTCCACTGACTTCTGGTGGAAAACTGAAAACACCTTTACGATACGTCACCGTAAACTTCAGCACAATCTACCTTTGATTTGGCATTCCATGTTTTAGAACCTAAAATAAAGTTTAAAACCACATGTGATCTTCAGGATTTGGTGTCAGAACTCCATCTACTGGCAGCAGAAGGAATACAAGCTAGCTTACCCCCGGCATGCCTATGTACGCAAGTGATCATTTATGGACTTAAAACAGCACAGGACCTTTGACATTATAAATCTGAGATATTTGAGACGGAGTGTTTTTGTGAGGTTCTGAGGGAGATGACCTCATAAGCAGGATTCATAAAATAGTCGCGAATGAAGCTAAATACATTTCAAAATACGTTTTTTGTGAGGAGACAATATTACATCATGGTCAAACGCTCAGAAAAGTCAATTCAGTAATAAGGACATCAACTGAACATTGAGGACTTAAAAGCTCTTAATAACACAAAGTGACACGGTTCCCCCCGGCGTACCTCTAAAACAGCTCCATCCAGAGGCCATCCATCCTGATCATTCTTCAACACTAAAACCATAACTCCAAAGCCAGTCAAACACCTGCTGCTGTCGCCGCATGCATCGCCTGGAAAACAGTCAGCGAGGACAGAGCTACTCCAGACGAACTGCAGGTGAGAGGAAAAAGTCTCTTTCAGTAACTCTGCCCACATTTGCATAAGCACACACTCCCAGGTTATGCAAAGTGTTTATGGAGAAAACGATATGTTGTCCACCTACAAATGCGCTCTGGTATGCAAAAAAATGTGCATGATTATGGCACGTCAGGCTGCAGTTCCAGGTCAGTGCTGTTCAGTTCTGTCGACTTTCACAAACGTAGACTCTTTCTGCAGGTTTAAAATGACATTTCAAATCACAACACAGACACAAAGAAAACAACATGACAGAATGCTCTGAGGTGCACTATGGAACTGCTTTTCTGGTGTGCCACCTGCTTGTCTCTGTGGAAATGTTCCTCAGTATGAAGTTAAATGTTGTTGTGATCATGCATTTATTCAATTACATGTGTTTTTATTGCCAAAACCTGTATTCTTACTGTGAGCAGGCTTGCCCCTCCACAGATCTGACCTGTAATTTGTCCAGACACCGCCACCAGCGTGCCTCCATGGAAAGTTACAGGACAGATCCTATACTTTTGTTCCGTCATCAAAACAAGCCTTTCATTCGCGCTTGTATCATTAATCCTGTTAATCCTAAATAAATCTTGTCTTTCCTGCTCCTTTTCTGAGCCTCACAAAAGACTTCGTTTTAAATTTCCCACATTTGTGATGTCAAAGGTAGAACTTCAAGGTCACCTGTGCTGTTTTTAAGTCCATAAATCCTCACCAGACTCTGAGCATTTCTGTCTCAAATCACGTTCATAAACAAATGAAATAAATAAATAAATACATGCTTTATGCCAAAATCGAGAAGTAAAAATCCTGTTGTTTTGATTCTTTCAGTGCAATTTTAACTGTGTTTCACCTGATGATACTTTTATTGTTTTGTTTTTTTGTCTCTAAGCAAATGTTAAAGTGTTAAACCAACTGTTAAAGTGCCCATGACAGGTTGAAGTATTAATTTTACTAAAACACAGTTAAGATGATTATATTTAAGATTCTGCTAAAAAATGTGTGATTTTTCTCCCAGTTTGTCAGTTTTTTAGATTTAAAATTTCACTTCCTGGTCACACTAGGGAATTATGTAATTGTAACCTAGCAACCGTGTTTTACACTGGGTGAAATATATCACATTATTTGACAAATTAAAATATATAAGAACAGTTTTAATTTGTTGAATTAATGTTTGAAGGATCAAAAAATGTGTTTATTGGTTGTAAATTGTCCCCAGTGTGTCTCCCTAGTGTCATGTCGTCATGTTTTGGAACTCTGCTCTTCTTACTGTAAATTTCAACATATTTTTCAACTTTTCTCCACAAACTCTCTCTTGATTGGTGCAAAGCTATCATATATATTTACAACAGGTTTCATTCCACCAAATAAAGTCAAAACTAGAAAAACATAAAAACCCGTCATACGCACTTCAAAGGACACACATTCTTCCACAGTGACTTTTTTGCGCTTTAAACCATGTTCTAACAATGTTCCATCATCAAAAACACACCTGAAGTAGCATTCATGCTGTTTTGAGGAATGTTTATTAGAAAATCCTCCCTTCTCCAAGCATCAAACACACTTCCTGCGAACTCCTTCTATCCGGGATGTATTTTCAGACTTCATACGTCACTTATCCGAGAATATTCCGCTATTTTTAGTCCTTGAACTTGTTCTGAGCATTTCTGCCTCTAAACACAATAACTGCTGCAGCAAATCCAAATCATAACGTCTTCTCAGCGCTAACTTTACTAAATTGTATATAGCGCTGGCGCCATCTGCTGGCAGGATGCACTCAGTAAGTGTCATTTTATAGTGACTAATGACACAGGTTTAAGAATGAATAAGAAACTTTTTTTGTTCTGTTTTAAAACATGAGATGGCAAATTCAAGGCACTCAAGAGCGTGTTTAAAGGCTAACAATGAAATGAAAAATGCAGAATATTTATCAGGGTGACAACTTTCGACCACGTTTCTGGACCCAAACTGCTCCTCCTCACCTGTTCTGGGATAGAATTACATTTCATTTGGCAATAGTCTCCAACTGTCTCCCATTCTCCTCGCAGATGACTCGGTCTGAAAACACGGAGTGGCTGCGAGTGTTGGAGGGCACCTGCGGGTTCCTCGGACAGGTGCGGGCAGGTTGCCAGGATACAGGGAGAGAGCCTTCTGCTAAATTTACCACCGGATCAGAGCAGCGTTTTTGGGAGCAGAAAGAGGAGAGCGCAACAGTTATGTCAGCGCGAAGAGGATAACGGCCGGTTCATCCAGTCGCTGCTTTTCACACGGCAGAATCAACATGTGAACCACTGCAAGGACAACAGTAATCGTTCATGACACAGGATTTCATGACTGTAACTTATGCATTTGTTCATAAAGTGAGTTAGATTCATGACAGAAAGGAAAAATACATTGCTATGATTGAGAAACTTTGATAAAACTATGCCTTTTCCCTTTTTACTCAATGCATAAAAAATACTACCAAATCTCTGCAGTTGTGCTTCAGCAGCAGGAGTAGGACGCTTGTGTGGAAGAGGAGGAGAACAGCGCCCCTCCCTGGACACATGATGACAACACACCACACACAAAATGTCCAAACTGCTGCAGCTTTAGACAACTTTCATCTGGATTAGTACATCAATTCAAGTGCATTGTTATTCTGTGATTATTATTATGATTATATATGTTATCTTTAAGTGTATATGGGAGACAGTTGGGGCTGGTTGTCAATTTTTTTTTACTGAAGAGCAAATAGAGAACAATCATCAGAACATCCCAGCTGTCATTAACGAGTTTGAAATAAGTAACACAACCCGTCTTATTTCTAAAAAACATTATTAGCCGTTAAAGACAACAAAACTGACTGTGACAAATTGCCTCCTGTCAGAGTCGGTTGTCAGTGTGTGGGTTGGTTGTCTCTGATGTCGTTAATGCGGTCAAAACATGCTTAAAAGAAAACATACTGTGCCTGTCGAGATTAAAACAATGAAATATGTTCGAAAAAATTTCATAATCATCACATGGTGTGTTCCAAAGATTAATTTGTTTTTGGTTTTTTTTACTTTGAATCTGTATATTCATTTTCTAAGCAATAACTCTCTCAGCAGCACCACAGAGTCTGCCCTGTGGTCCCTGCCATGTGGTCCCTGCTCTGTGGTCACTGCCCTGTGGTCCCTGCCCTGTGGTCCCTGCTCTGTGGTCCCTGTGGTCCCTGCTCTGTGGTCCCTGCCCTGTGGTCCCTGCTCTGTGGTCCCTGCCCTGTGGTCCCTGCCCTGTGGTCCCTGCCCTGTGGTCCTTGCTCTGTGGTCCCTGCTCTGTGGTCCCTGTGGTCCCTGCTCTGTGGTCCCTGCTCTGTGGTCCCTGTGGTCCCTGCCCTGTGGTCCCTGCTCTGTGGTCCCTGCTCTGTGGTCCCTGCCGTGTGGTCCCTGGTCCCTGCCCTGTGGTCCCTGCTCTGTGGTCCCTGCTCTGTGGTCCCTGCCCTGTGGTCCCTGCTCTGTGGTCCCTGCCCTGTGGTCCCTGCTCTGTGGTCCCTGCTCTGTGGTCCCTGCTCTGTGGTCCCTGCCCTGTGGTCCCTGCTCTGTGGTCCCTGCCCTGTGGTCCCTGCCCTGTGGTCCCTGCTCTGTGGTCCCTGCCCTGTGGTCCCTGCCCTGTGGTCCCTGCCCTGTGGTCCCTGCTCTGTGGTCCCTGCCCTGTGGTCCCTGCTCTGTGGTCCCTGCTCTGTGGTCCCTGCTCTGTGGTCCCTGCCCTGTGGTCCCTGCTCTGTGGTCCCTGCCCTGTGGTCCCTGCTCTGTGGTCCCTCCCTATGGTCCCTGCCCTGTTCTTGCCCTGTGGTCCCTGCCCTGTGGTCCCTGCTCTGTGGTCCCTGCCCTGTGGTCCCTGCTTTGTGGTCCCTGCTGTGTGGTCCCTGACCTTGGTCCCTGCCCTGTGGTCCCTGCTCTGTGGTCCCTGCCCTGTGGTCCCTGCCCTGTGGTCCCTGCCCTGTGGTCCCTGCCCTGTGGTCCCTGCCCTGTGGTCCCTGCCCTGTGGTCCCTGCTCTGTGGTCCCTGCTCTGTGGTCCCTGCCCTGTGGTCCCTGCTCTGTGGTCCCTGCCCTGTTCCTGCCCTGTGGTCCATGTGGTCCCTGCCCTGTGGTCCCTGTGGTCCCTGCTCTGTGGTCCCTGTGGTCCCTGCCCTGTTCTTGGTCTGTGGTCCCTGCCCTGTGGTCCCTGCCCTGTGGTCCCTGCTCTGTGGTCCCTGCCCTGTGGTCCCTGCTCTGTGGTCCCTGCCCTGTGGTCCCTGCTCTGTGGTCCCTGCCCTGTGGTCCCTGCCCTGTGGTCCCTGCTCTGTGGTCCCTGCCGTGTGGTCCCTGCCGTGTGGTCCCTGCCCTGTTCTTGCTCTGTGGTCCCTGCTCCGTGGTCCCTGCCCTGTGGTCCCTGCACTGTGGTCCCTGCCCTGTGGTCCCTGCCCTGTGGTCCCTGCTCTGTGGTCCCTGCCCTGTGGTCCCTGCTCTGTGGTCCCTGCCCTGTGGTCCCTGCCCGGTGGTCCCTGCTCTGTGGTCCCTGCCCTGTGGTCCCTGCTCTGTGGTCCCTGCCCTGTGGTCCCTGCCCTGTGGTCCCTGTGGTCCCTGCTCTGTGGTCCCTGCCCTGTGGTCCCTGCTCTGTGGTCCCTGCCCTGTGGTCCCTGCTCTGTGGTCCCTGCCCTGTGGTCCCTGCCCTGTGGTCCCTGCCCTGTGGTCCTGCTCTGTGGTCCTGCTCTGTGGTCCCTGCCCTGTGGTCCCTGCTCTGTGGTCCCTGCCCTGTGGTCCCTGCTCTGTGGTCCCTGCTCTGTGGTCCCTGCTCTGTGGTCCCTGCCCTGTGGTCCCTGCTCTGTGGTCCCTGCCCTGTGGTCCCTGCTCTGTGGTCCCTGCCCTGTGGTCCCTGCCCTGTGGTCCCTGTGGTCCCTGCTCTGTGGTCCCTGCTCTGTGGTCCCTGTGGTCCCTGCCCTGTGGTCCCTGTGGTCCCTGCCCTGTGGTCCCTGCTCTGTGGTCCCTGTGGTCCCTGCCCTGTGGTCCCTGCCCTGTGGTCCCTGTGGTCCCTGCTCTGTGGTCCCTGCCCTGTGGTCCCTGCTCTGTGGTCCCTGTGGTCCCTGCTCTGTGGTCCCTGCCCGGTGGTCCCTGCTGTGTAGTCCCTGACCTGTGGTCCCTGCCCTGTGGTCCCTGTGGTCCCTGCCCTGTGGTCCCTGCCGTGTGGTCCCTGTTCTGTGGTCCCTGCCCTGTTCTTGGTCTGTGGTCCCTGTGGTCCCTGCCCTGTGGTCCCTGCCCTGTGGTCCCTGCTCTGTGGTCCCTGCCCTGTGGTCCCTGTGGTCCCTGCCCTGTGGTCCCTGCTCTGTGGTCCCTATGGTCCCTGCCCTGTTCTTGCCCTGTGGTCCCTGCCCTGTGGTCCCTGCACTGTGGTCCCTGCCCTGTGGTCCCTGCGGTCCCTGCCCTGTGGTCCCTGCTCTGTGGTCCCTGTGGTCCCTGCCCTGTGGTCCCTGCCCTGTGGTCCCTGCTCTGTGGTCCCTGCTCTGTGGTCCCTGTGGTCCCTGCTCTGTGGTCCCTGCCCTGTGGTCCCTGTCCTGTGGTCCCTGCCCTGTGGTCCCTGCCCTGTGGTCCCTGCCCTGTGGTCCCTGCTCTGTGGTCCCTGCCCTGTGGTCCCTGCTCTGTGGTCCCTGCTCTGTGGTCCCTGTGGTCCCTGCCCTGTGGTCCCTGTGGTCCCTGTGGTCCCTGCTCTGTGGTCCCTGCTCTGTGGTCCCTGCTCTGTGGTCCCTGTGGTCCCTGCCCTGTGGTCCCTGCTCTGTGGTCCCTGCCCTGTGGTCCCTGCCCTGTGGTCCCTGCCCTGTGGTCCCTGCCCTGTGGTCCCTGCCCTGTGGTCCCTGCCCTGTGGTCCCTGCTCTGTGGTCCCTGCCGTGTGGTCCCTGCCCTGTTCTTGCCCTGTGGTCCCTGCTCTGTGGTCCCTGCCCTGTGGTCCCTGCTCTGTGGTCCCTGCTCTGTGGTCCCTGCCCTGTGGTCCCTGCCCTGTGGTCCCTGCTCTGTGGTCCCTGCCCTGTGGTCCCTGCTCTGTGGTCCCTGCTCTGTGGTCCCTGCTCTGTGGTCCCTGCTCTGTGGTCCCTGTGGTCCCTGCCCTGTGGTCCCTGTGGTCCCTGCTCTGTGGTCCCTGTGGTCCCTGCTCTGTGGTCCCTGCTCTGTGGTCCCTGCCCTGTGGTCCCTGCTCTGTGGTCCCTGTGGTCCCTGCCCTGTGGTCCCTGCCCTGTGGTCCCTGCTCTGTGGTCCCTGCCCTGTGGTCCCTGTGGTCCCTGCTCTGTGGTCCCTGCTCTGTGGTCCCTGCTCTGTGGTCCCTGCCCTGTGGTCCCTGCCCTGTGGTCCCTGCCCTGTTCTTGCCCTGTGGTCCCTGCCCTGTGGTCCCTGCCCTGTGGTCCCTGCCCTGTGGTCCCTGCCCTGTGGTCCCTGCCCTGTGGTCCCTGCCCTGTGGTCCCTGCTCTGTGGTCCCTGCCCTGTGGTCCCTGCCCTGTGGTCCCTGCTCTGTGGTCCCTGTGGTCCCTGCCCTGTGGTCCCTGCCCTGTGGTCCCTGCCCTGTGGTCCCTGCTCTGTGGTCCCTGCTCTGTGGTCCCTGTGGTCCCTGCCCTGTGGTCCCTGTGGTCCCTGCTCTGTGGTCCCTGCTCTGTGGTCCCTGCCTGTGGTCCCTGCTCTGTGGTCCCTGCCCTGTGGTCCCTGCTCTGTGGTCCCTGTGGTCCCTGCTCTGTGGTCCCTGCCCTGTGGTCCCTGCTCTGTGGTCCCTGCCCTGTGGTACCTGTTCTGTGGTCCCTGCTCTGTGGTCCCTGCCCTGTTCTTGCTCTGTGGTCCCTGCCCTGTTCTTGCTCTGTGGTCCCTGCTCTGTGGTCCCTGCCCTGTGGTCCCTGCTCTGTGGTCCCTGCCCTGTGGTCCCTGCCCTGTGGTCCCTGCTCTGTGGTCCCTGCCCTGTGGTCCCTGCTCTGTGGTCCCTGTGGTCCCTGTGGTCCCTGCCCTGTGGTCCCTGCCCTGTGGTCCCTGCTCTGTGGTCCCTGCTCTGTGGTCCCTGTGGTCCCTGTGGTCCCTGTGGTCCCTGCCCTGTGGTCCCTGCTCTGTGGTCCCTGTGGTCCCTGCTCTGTGGTCCCTGCTCTGTGGTCCCTGTGGTCCCTGCCCTGTGGTCCCTGTGGTCCCTGCCCTGTGGTCCCTGCTCTGTGGTCCCTGCTCTGTGGTCCCTGTGGTCCCTGCCCTGTGGTCCCTGCCCTGTGGTCCCTGCTCTGTGGTCCCTGTGGTCCCTGCTCTGTGGTCCCTGCTCTGTGGTCCCTGTGGTCCCTGCCCTGTGGTCCCTGTGGTCCCTGCTCTGTGGTCCCTGCTCTGTGGTCTCTGCTCTGTGGTCCCTGTGGTCCCTGCTCTGTGGTCCCTGTGGTCCCTGCTCTGTGGTCCCTGTGGTCCCTGCCCTGTGGTCCCTGTGGTCCCTGCTCTGTGGTCCCTGCTCTGTGGTCCCTGCTCTGTGGTCCCTGCTCTGTGGTCCCTGCTCTGTGGTCCCTGTGGTCCCTGTGGTCCCTGCCCTGTGGTCCCTGTGGTCCCTGTGGTCCCTGCCCTGTGGTCCCTGTCCTGTGTTTGTGTCTCACTACAAATATTCATAGTTTTCTAGATGATATAAATCCCCCTCTTGTACAAATGGCTCACATCATTAAACGGTGGCACTTACTGTGTTATTGCTTTTCCCTCTCGCTCATTTGTTGAGTCAGAGCTCCAATTTTCCCACAAATATAATCCACAGAACAAGTATATTCAACTTTCTTACTCCTTTGGAAACGTCTACTTTTCCTTTTCCTGCATTATAGCAACACAGTGTGATTAGTTTTCTCTGTTTTTGGGGAGCGCCGAGAGCACGTCGGTGTTGACCAATCACACGACAGAACACATCCGCACACAGCCTCACTTCTGTCCACTCACAGCCATGTTTACACTGATGCTGGATCAGTTTTTCAATCAAACATTAAAAATAAAGTGCAATGTGAATGGGGAGGAAAGTCTGTCTCCAGATCAGACCAATATTCAGCCGCGGCAGAGAGGACGGTAACATTAAAGGCCCTGTACCTGATTTTTACTCTCGAGATGCAAGAAAAACAGAACTGTTTCATGTTAAACTCTTTACATCGGTCACATTTATCTCTCACTTTCCTAATGCAGTCCCAGCATCCTAAATATTCACCATAGTGAGTTTATAAGCACTTTTCCCACGTCCAGAGCATCATGGACTGTCCCAGGTAAAGCTAACAAACATTAGCATGCTAACGCTGCACTTCCTGCTTCTCTCGTTGTATAAAACTCTCTATAAATAGATGCAGAGAAAGCGCTATGGTGTCATTTTTACCTGAATAGATGTTTTACAATATATCTGTGCTGGGGCAACACAGATTGGACTTTATTACGCGCAGAAATTGGGAACATGGACTCATTTTGTTTTTCCTGTTTCACAACAGTAAAAATTAGGTACAGCACCTTTAAAGAAGAAAATGTTTCAGCTTTGAAAGTAGTTTTTTACAGAGTTTTATTGAGTTTGGAATCATTGATCATACATTGTACAGGCGTCAAATTATTAATACAATAATTATCGTACAAATCAAATATCAATCTTTTTGTCCTCTCAAAAGTGTAGCTTTTTGGCACTTTTAATTATCTTATAATTGACTTTATATAAAACTGTCCTGAAGTAGTTTTATAGGTAATCCTGGGGAAAAAAACTTGTATATTTTTGAAATCCTGTTCCAATCAGACTTTACCAGACTTTGGTTGTCCCGGTGAGCCTGTCAGAGAATGACTCTGACACACAAGACAGAGCGTCATCACCGGGCAGCGCAGACTCGAATGGGGAGATGGATGGCAGGCGAGATTTTGGCACGACGCAGAGGAACTTTAGGTCCTCTTTGGGCTGTTACGGTAATGGGACAGCACTTAAAGCGATCAGGCGGGACAGGATGACGACTTGTTTAAATGAGTAATGCAGTGGGGACATTGGAGCAGTGCCCGGTCTGTGAGGTTAGAAACACTCTGACAATCCTTAAACACTCCTGAACAGACACAGGACTGTACCAACAAGCCATACATAATGTTATGTTTGAAACTTAAAGGTGCACTGTCACCTTTCTGGTGGACGGTCTGACACCTGCTTGTCTCCAAGAAAACGTGATAGTTTAGTCTGGAATGCTCCACAGGATGGTTTAAACATACGTCTTACATTTATTTTATTTCAGATGTTTTTTTGGTCAAAATACTTTGGAAAAACATGTATTGTTACTGTGAGTGGGGACGCATCTCCACAGATCTGACCTGTAACTTTGCCTGGTGCCGTCTGCTTGTCTCTGTAGAGACAGATGAGTTTAATGCCCTATTGCGAAACATTGTAGGCAAAGCAATACCGTCTCCATCAGTGATGGGACGCTCAGATCCCTGTCCCATACGACGTGCCCCTCGATACAGTTGCTGCGATCTCTTTCATTTAAGATGCATTTCTCACAACCAGCGATTCCATTTGAACTAACCTCAGATCACGATGCATCACGATTCACACAGCAATATGTTTTGGCTTCCAATATTTTATAGTTTATAATTTCCGATACTGATCTCAATCTGACACTGATCTTTTGAAATCTATTTGAAATGTTTAAATTTTTCTCTCCTTATTAACATAGTCTGATACTGTAGCCTGCTCCAAAGTTTGGATTTAACTTTTAAGGCTCAGTGAAGACAACAAAGAGGTAAAATGAATACTGTATGTCAATAACAGATACAGCGTAGAGCCTCCGCCTGAGCGTTTCAGTCCGTGTTTCGGCTGCTCTGGGAGTTAGCCACAGCATTAGCAGCGTCACCTCTGGATGAATCTACAACAAACAGAAAGTCCGACGCACTCGACTTTCGTCATTTCAGTTGCATCGCTGTATCACTTTTCTATGCACTCCCATCGCACACGTGCAAGCCGGGGCATCAGTGCTAATCGGTTAATCTCCCCATCACTAATCTACGGGGTCTACTTTAGAAAATAAAAGTGTAAATACAGACAGAAACAATGTGCCCATGTTTCATATCTTTGAGAACAGATACTTTGTTTCTTAAAGCCCATGTGCAAAAAGTGGAGGTCATAGTTTTGGCTCTGGCCTTTTTACAAATGTACATGAATATCTTTGAAATGTTTTACTAAAATTTACCACGTCACAACCCGTACTACTTCTACAACTACATATTTTTAGTCTGTATTTCGTCTGTAAAGTCTGTTTTGCTCAAATCCAAGAAATTCTTTTTCGACCAAAGACGACCTGAGCGTCGACAACTGTCAAAACTGAACCAAAGTGCACATGAAGCCACACGCTCACAGGAGTTCACTCAAAAGAACTATTTATACACAAAAGTATTTAATTGTACATTAATTATGCTGTTTATTTTTAGCACAGTTCAGTTGTTTTTTCACGTTTCGATGCTGTAACAGGTCCCAAATATGTCTAAAACGCGTTTACTTTTTAGTCTAAAAGTACATTTTCAATCGGGTACTTCAATGCTTTTACTTCACGCCATTCTTTTCACTTTTATTTGATGTTTCTATACTTTTATAAAACCGAATGCTTCTTCCACCTCTGATTTGATGTGTACATAAATTCACTCGCAAACCTCTCTAACTCTTGCCGATAGAAACGCATTCAAACGACTCAAAGCACGTCTGTGAAAAGGAGAGGCGACCTATGACTTGCACAAGGGCGTCTGTATCTAGCGCACAGAGATGTATGATTCATGTTTTACGGCCAGGAACACGGGCTCCGCAGTGATGTCAGGTCTGCTCAGCACGAACATCCAAGAATCGCCCAAATAAGAGTCTGAACGTCCTCGCTTACGCCCGCACTTCTGACTCTTCCACTCAGACCGTCGTCAAAAGTCCTGTTCCATCTCGTTCTAGCGCTCCACAACACGGAACACGAGTTACTGCTGTGTGATGTAACAAGAGAAGTCTGAAATCGACATCAGCTGGCCGCTATCTTTAGATCAAACGGTGCCAGGAGCGACATTCTGCAAAAACTTTGCTCAAAGCGTCTCCGTGTTAAAGTGTTCGTCTTCAGATACACGTTGGAACGGCTTTCAAACATTAGGTGTTTTTTACATTGTTATTAGTTATTAACATGCTCGTGGGTATGGTGAGTTTTTACAACGACAACAACAAAAATGTTATATAAAAAAAAAAAAATCCAAACAGAACTGTATCTGGAGTGTTTCCCCGGCACTTATTGAGTTTAGGCGCCATCTGCTGGCTGTATAGCGCTTACACAAGTTAATTAAAAAGTGTTATTATTCAAGGAACGGCAGAAGCTAATGTAGCCTAATGTTTTAACTCTTGTTCTTGATTTAGACCTGGTTTAGACCTGGTTACATCCTGGTTTAGACCTGGTTTAGACCTGGTTAAGACCTAGTTTAGTCCTGGTTAAGTCCTGGTTTAGTCCTGGTTTAGTCCTTGTCAGTCCTGGTTTAGACCTGGTTTGGTCCTGGTTTAGTTCTGGTCAGTCCTGGTCAGTCCTGGTTTAGACCTGGCTTTAATCCTGGGTCAGTTCTGCAGATGTTCTACAAACCTTTCACATACATTTCAAACCATTGTCATAAGCTTTGTATTCTTTCTGGCCCCGACGACAAAACCATCTGAAAAGTCTGGCCCTCGGTGAAATAAAGCTGAACATCCCAGTGCAGCTGTGGTTGTGTTTAGAGGCAGAACTGCTCAGAATGAGTCTGGCGAAGATTCAAGGACTTAAAAACAGTTGAGATTCTCAGACCAATGACATGAAATATTGGAAAAGCGTTATCCATTGAGGAATACAGCAGGCCCTGGTTTTAGTGGTTGAAGAACATTCCATTTAGAGCTCAGACATGATCCCTGTCTGTTCTAGATGACGAACATTGTGTTTTTATCAAATTATAGAATCAGTCAGACCTTCTTACGATTTAAGTTGGGAGTATTGTCACTCGATTATAAAACAAATAAGATTAATAATCTTCACTTGAAATGTCAAACCCGTGTCCAGTGGGTGTAAATACACAAACACGCTGCTCAAATGGGTTTCAAAATGAGCGTCAGGCTTCAAGAAACACACACAAGAGGTGCGTAGTGTCAAACTAAACTGACAAAAGACAACACAAGACAAAAAACAAGTGTCGCATCACACCCAGGACCTCGGGAAATAATTCATGGTGGACAAGGACAAGTTTATCGGCAAAATAGAGAAATATGAAATGCTTTACGACGTCAAACCTTCATTTTACAACCAGGACAACCAAAGAACAGAGAAGTCATGACACCAAACAGCCTAAACTTTGAGGTGAACAGCCCAAATAATGTAGACATGACCCTCGTCCTCTGATCAACTTTTATACAGTTTTGAAACATAATGGAACATAACCTGATCTCATTTGAAAGGTTTACACACATTTTCTTCAGGAAATTCAAATCTACATGTGTGTACATATGTTTTCACTCATTTATTTAACTTCCAGACTGGATACACTCTGAGTCTAGACATAGTATTTCTGTTGAGTCTGTGCGGTCTCATAAATGTACAGGACCAAACACAGCTTTAATTGTCTACATGCCCTTAATTGTATCTTGCAGGTGTAAATGACTCTGGTGACTGTGGCCTGTGTGACTATTAACACAATCAGCCAGTGCTGATCATATTAGGCTGATAGATTTAATAGGCAGTGCCAGGACAGAATCCAGGGCTGAGTCACACTGTGCTCTTTGTGCTGCAGCATCCAAGTTCACATCAGGAGAAGGAGATTTGTGGAAAGACTGTATTTCCCCCTGTTCCTCCCTCCTGTCACCATCAGCCAATCACAGCCGGCACAGTATTTTCCTTAACTATTATTGGTAAAACACCTCATTATCTTTGCTCCTTTTTGACTTGTGTTCCAGTGGTTTTAATACGGTGCTTATACCAAAAGTCTGTACTTCTGTGGCCCACTCCTCGTTTGATTTTTTGCTCCCAGTGATTGGAATGAGCTGCGAAAAACTCTGAATGTTTCATTTTATTTTTAATTTCATCTCTATGAAGCTTTCAAGGCCTGTCCCAAACATCAGTCAACATAAAATGTATGCACAGTTTTAAATGTAAATCATACAAAGGTGTGTGAGTCAAACCAAGAGAGCACGAGGGTTAAGGGCTCTTTCATGCTCTTTATTGTAAACAGACGAATGTCTGAAATTTTATTTAGTAAAAAACAAAAATTGTCAGAAACATGTGAGATAAAAAAGCTCATCTCTACATTTTTGTTTTGGAAGAAGAAAACTGAAAATGAGATTGAGTGTACCATAATTTAAGAATTAGTTTCTAAAATCGACTGTTTATTTTTTTGGATCAAATCAAATCAAATCAATTTATTTTTATAATGCCCAAAATCACAACAACAGTTGCCTCGATGGGCCACAGGTAAAAGCAGTTCAGATAACTGTCCCAGAATGCCCCTGTCCTTTGACCCTCCTTCGCGGCGAGGAAAAACTACAAAAAACCCCATGGGAAAAAGTAGAAACCTCGGGGAGAACCACAGTGAAGGAGAGATCCTACTCCCACGGACGGACAGGCTGCAGATGAACTAGGACTGACGCATCCACTTGGACTGTGGAGCCAGAACCACTCAAGAGGGAGGTGGCTTTAAAGAGTTCCTCCAGGCGGACGAGGAGCAGTCCACCAGTGTAGAGAGATCCTCCAGCAGGAGATGAGGGACAGTTCATCTAAAGTAGAAGGAGTTCGTCCAGGCAGACGAGGTGTGGCTAATCCAGCTGTCCAGGCGGGTGGCGCATAGATCGTCCAGACAGGTGGGGGTGGGGGGGTCGTCACTGGAGCAGCCGCCGCAGTGCCTGAAACAGTCTCCACTCCCCGGGGGAAGTGGAGAGAAAGAGAAACATGTGAACAGCAATGAACAGACTACAGTTGAAGTAATATTAAATATTGTTGATAGGTAAAGTAGGAAGAACCAGAGGACAGTGTTCAAGCTGCCATACTTCCCCCAGCAGAATTGCTCCAAGGGCAGCGTAGCTAAAACTGTAGGTTTTTATTTCTGTTCCTAACTGGCCTGACCATAAGCTATTTCAAAATTTGCACAAAAAGTAAATAAAAATGTACAAATCTACGCTGTCTGCAGCGTCATGAGGTCAATTCCGGCTCTGAATATTTACTGACTCGTCCTTCCCTCCCTCCACCATGTCCTGTCCAATAAAGCCTACAGGACAAAAGGAAAATAAATGATGAATCCCACGAGGTGTGATTTAATATTTCATTTTTCTTCTCTGACCGCATAAAAGCAGTGCACGGGTCAAACCCATCCATCTTCCTCCATAACAAGCCTGACTCATCACTGCTCGCTCTGTGGGGGCTCTGACGGACGCCCCGCCCCCTCCGGCTGTCCCTCGGGTGATTAATGGCCCCTCCCTCCGTCGCCGCGGTGATGTACGGACACTCCAGCGCCGCCGGAGGAGGCCTTGGCCGACAGCGACGTCCCGAGGCAGGAGCGCTCTTAATCAGGCGTCTGCTGCACGTGCGTCCCGGAGCTGTGTGCATCCATCACTCTGAGGGACTCCACGCTGCACCTGCTTCGGCGGCTGCTCCGGGACACTATTTACGCTGCTGTGAAATGGGAAGTGACTCACGGCGCGGCCCGGACCAGCTCCGCTCCCCCTCTGCATCTGTTACTCTGGCCACGCCATCGCTCTTGCCCCTTGTGTCCAGCTCGTCACACATCTGTCCAAAACTGCACAAACATAGTCTGTTTCTCAAATCTAAACGTGGTTGGGCATCCAGGTCATCACTCACACACTGAGTTATGTTCCAGTGTTTGAAAAAAAGTCCGTGCCACTGTCTGGTTCTTAAAGTTTGGCAATAGTAGTTGTTTTCACATAAATACTGTACATGTTTTCATGTAGAAATAAGGCATTTTATGTGTAAAAATTGTCAAAATTGGGGACATATAAATCTGAAAAATGTACAGAACCAGATTTAAATTTCTTGGTTCATTTTGTACACATATTAGTTAGAAAAAAAAAATGACTGAGGGGATTTTGGATTTCTAATGTAGCTTTTAAGTGAACTAGACTGGACTGAAAATGGTCCTAAAAATTCAAAATTTGCCTCATTTTTTTAAACTTAAAACTTCAATAAATCAGTTTTAGAATTAGATATTAAAAACATCCTTCTGTACGTTTCGTCAAAATCTTGTTGAGTCCCAGAGTTTACAGTTTGGTGTGTTTTTTATTTTAATTTTAATTTTTTGTGGGTTTCCTTTGCCGAGAAGAAGGGTCAATTGCCAGATATTGACACTGCTTTCTACCTGTGGCCCATCGAGGCAACTGGGTGCTGCAAAAATAAATTCAATTGAATCGAAAATTGAATGTCCCGAGGGGAAGAAAAATGCATTTTAAGAAATCAGCCTTTAAAGTTACAATCTCCCACAGAGATCTATGGATGATTCAATGGAAGAGAGCAGACTGGACAAGTTTGTTATTTCCACATAAAAACCGACATGTTGAGAGAGAAAACTGACCAAAAAAAGTGTTTTGTCTGTAGCGTCTCACCTTAAATCCTTTGCTTTTTTACACTTTACATTACCCATACTGCCCATAAAAAGCAGCATGGATTTCTACTGCTTTTGGACCAAGTTGAGTTTAATTCATAACTTCATAAAGAGTCCGTGGGCCCTTGGGTGAGCCCTCTGACTTTTCTTAATGCATTCCTTTTCATCCAATTCTGATTAAAGGGAGCTGTCAGCTGCTGGGCGTTAAACATTAAAGAAAGCTGTAACCCTCAGTGAAACGCACCATTCTGGGATGAACCAGGGTCAGTTTAGCTCCAAACCCCAAATAAAAAAGGACTTTCATGTGGACGCCTGGACTGGACTTTTCTTGAAGCTCATTTTTAGTTGTTAAAGAGGAATTGTCAAAACCCAACAAATGCCCAAACTAGTGTCTCTACCAACAGAAGAGCTGAAAGTATGTGCCGGACCCTGACTGGACCTGACAGGTATCATTTCTATCATTTTCCACTGCCTGCGTGTCCTTCGTTGTGCCCACAGGTGGCGTACTGTGGAATCATGTCGTTGTGTAAACTGGGCTTTTAAAACACCGTGAGGCAAAGTGCGTTCGTCGGGTTCAGGTCTGATTCTGTCGGGCTTCGGTCCTGCCGGGCCTGACTTTTAAGGCTTTACTCCTTCTCATATTTACCAAAGAAAATCTCTGCGGGGTTTAAAATGTGACATTCCTCTGAGCAGAGCGTGTGACACTTTTATCAGAGTCCAAAGCTACATCTTCACAAAGAGTCCAGACATTTGTTTGTGCTCGAAGGCTTCAGAAACAGCCTCAGTTTGAACTGGGCCTCATTTAAATCAGGCCTTTTAGGAAAAATAATAATAATAATAATAATAATACATCACACTTGTATAGCGCTTTTTTGGACACTCAAAGACGCTTTACATAAACATAGGCCCGAAGCTTAAAAGGATATTTATGATATTTATAATGAAAACACTTTTATTTATGCGAATAAATGTTTAAGGAAGATTTTAAAATGTGTTCCTTCAAATTAAACTTGAATTTTAAAACTTTTTTCTATTTGTTTTTGTGTTGTTGTCTTTTCACAAACTCCCACTAATGTGAATTCATCATAAAGGAACATACTTAGACCGATCCTTTCACTCACGAAGCAATAATAAGAAGATTTTTTGAAGTTTTGAGCTAACATTTTTGGCCTAATTTAAACCCCGCTACACCTCTCACTGAGTCAACTGCGCATTTCGGATGCAGAGAAACAGAACTCAACAACTTTCAACTCATTTTCTACATGCATTTATGCTTGGGTTATAAAACAAACAACAAGATAATGTGTGCTGAAGTTGTTCAAAAACCCTGAATATTACATAATACGCAATATTTAAATGGGTAAAAACCTGGTGGTACAGCTGCTGCAGGACAGACTGAAGTGTAAATTGTTGAGATTGAGTGGAGAATAATACATAATACATGGCAGGTGTACAGTTACTCTTCTGCAGCCAGACTGTATCTAGGAAACAGAGGGAATGTGACGAAGAGAGGAGAGAGACAGACAGAGAGGGAGAAGGATGGAGAGCGACAACAAAGGATGGATGGGAGGATGGGAGGAGAGAGAGAAGGAGAGGGAAATGAATGGAGAAAGACAGAAGAAGAGACAGGGAAGGCTGGCAAGAAACAGACAAAGAAAGAGGAGTTGAGAGATGAGGAAAGAGTGGGCTACAGTCATGTTTCCACTGGTTCACTTTGGAGCAGATCATTACGGTTTGAAGCTGCCTCACAGGTTAACCACGCTGGGCCGTTCAAGCGGTCCAGAGCGCCAGGCCCGGTTTCCAAAGCGGTCTGGACCTGGGTCTGCCTGAGCTCAGGAGGAAGCTCACACCAGAGCCAGAGAACACAGACTCAAGGCAAAACCCGCAGTTTATTCTGTGATAAACGACCGTATCTTCAATGATGGTGTTGAGCCCGTGTGCTTAAACAAAGCCTCGCTCATGTTGGCGTCAGCTGTTTCCCGTTTATTGACGCAGAACACTCGCATCAAGTCCAGTTGTCTGGCCAGCCAAGACCACACTCTGTGACCAAACTGACTGACAGGAGGGTCAATCAATCAGAGAAACGCATGGTTCATTTGAGTCTAAACAAACATGGCGGCTTCAGAAACTATGAGGATTTCTTCGGGATGAATGAGCACTAAAGCAGTAAACTCTTAAAGGACAAATATTATGCAAAATTGACTTTTTTGAGCTTCTAAAATTGTTCTGTCTGAAAATCCTCTCCCACCGTCAAAAACACTGTCAATTCTGTCGATGAGTGAGGTTTTTTTCGATAAGTGACATGGCTCCAACAATCTTCAACAAGCTCTGTTTTAAATCCATAAATCCTCGTCAGACTCGTTCTGAGCTTTTCTGCCGTCTGATCACAATCATTACAACTGCGTGCCAGCTCTATAACATGGCCGGTATCACAAACAATGTGTCTCAAATGGATGTAATTGCCTCTGCAGCCAGTAGTTGGAGCCACAGCTAAGTGACTGCCATCTGCCAAGGCTGTGCTAAAGTTATATTGTTCTCTGTAAAAACATTTTGTTTTTAGTTCTAAAGCTTGAGATGTCAAAGTAAATATACTTAAGAGCATGTTTAAAGGGTCAACAACAATCCAAATAATGCATACTATTTGTCCTTTAAATATGAGGTAAAAGAAATTAGACATTTTGTTCCGAACAAAGATAGTCAGAGAAGTTTTCCGCATTTGAGTGATACATACAAATTAGCTGTGGTTGGACTGTCCCAAGTTAGGTTTTTGACACCCTTTAATGTCGGCTGTAGACACGTATCGAGCAGAATGTATCAGGGACAGGCAGCTCGGGGAAATATTTCCAGGGCTTGATATGTCTAACATGCTTTACAGAATGAGACGTGAAAACACAGAGTATAATTCAGGGATGATTTAGACTATGTATTACAAAAACCTTTGTCATGTTTGGGTGAAGAGATCATTTAAGACAACGTATTATGCAAATCACCTCTTTGGAGCTTTCTAACTGATCAGATGGAAATTAGCTGTTTAGCTAGAATCTGGTACAGATCATCTCTGTCTTACGAGCGTAATGTCTCTGTACACTGTCCCTTCAAATAAATAAATAAATAAAAAAAGAAACATGCCTGACGCAGTTTAAATGTACTAACTAACTAACTGTACCTATCCGGATCCTATTTTTGAGCCGTTCTCCAGTGCTCGGCCCATAAGCACGACTCCGCCCACAAGCACAGCTCCGCCCACACACTAGGCTCCTCCCATGGTATTCCCAGGTATTCTGTGAGGGGAGGGGCGAGCAGGGGGATAGCCGCTAACAGCTACAACACGGACTTGCTTACGTTACTTTTCTGTTTGGCGTTTTATTGAAAACGTGTCCGTACAGGAAGTGCATTTGGATGGACAGAGGACACGTTTATTTTCATGTAAGTCGGGGAAAAGTGGCTGGAGTTTGCTTCAGTGAAGGACACCGTCAGAGAAAGCATATTTTGTCTGTTACACCATTTTACCAAGGACTAAAGTATCTTCTACAAAAAAACTAAAGACGGATTTCCTCCAACAACAAAGAAAAGTTTGGTGAGTGAGAATGTTGTTTTTGGCAAATATACAATTTTTAAACCAACAAAAAGTAACATGGTGATCTATAAATGCTGTGTGGTAACATTTAATACCCTATACAAGTGTAACACCCCTTCATTAAATAGTTTTCAGGAGCCTATTGCTGTCGTACTTTATTTTGCAAGTCAAGAATGTCCTGTTTGCACTTCAGGTTTATGTCTTTCTGAACTCAAATCTCTGCAGTAAAAATCCATATTGACTGTAATAAAATGAATATGTGGGTGGTGCAGGTGAAGGGGACTAGGACGTGCTTTCGGGCCCAGGCGGTGATGAGCTCCCCTGGGACTACCAGGCCTGCCTTGGGGTTCTGCTGGAAGTGTTAGCCGCGTTAGCATGTAGCGCCGGGAAACCAGGGCAACGTCAATGGTCTATCAGCAGGAGACTGGGAGGGCGAGAGGAGAGAATTAGCACCTTTCAGGACCTCCATCAGCCACCGTCAGCACCTCCATCAGCACCTCCAGCTCAGCAGGCGGCAGAGTAATGTGGAAGAGTATTAACCCCTGCACGTGGGAGTTATTCCCTCAGATATATCAAAACTCAATTCAAAATGTCTTGACGGTCCATTTTATGTCCAGGTTTGAACTAAATGGATAAAATCAACACACCACGGATCATTCTCCAAGTGAATTTTTTTTTTTTCTACAATTAAAAAGTAAAACATCACAACTACTATAAAAATGTCCCGTGAGTACATTGTGTTGTCATGGCATGAGGACCGAGCAGCCTGAAGGCTCTTAAAGTTCAGATTTTTCACAGTGTGAATGGATTAAAAGAGATAAGCTACGGTTGTTTCATAATGTGCGGATGTCATCGCTGATCAACGTGATAAAGAACGATGTTTGACACTGCAGCGCTCAACGCTGAAAACAAACATACTATGGAAGAAATGCAAATGAATTAAACAAGTACTAACAAGCAGCAAAGATAAGGACAAAGGAGAAGGAAATTCATAAAATAACATACAAAAAAGGGCAATGGGTAAGGGTAAACACTATTTCTATTATTTATGTGTTATTATTCTATTATTATTTATTTTTGCTTCATTTTTTAAAATTATATTTTTACCCTCTTTTTCCACTTTTTCCCTTCATTTACGTAATATTACACACTCTCTCTCTCTCTCTCTCTCTCTCTTTCTCCCTCTCTCTCTCTTTCTCCCTCTCCCTCTCTCTCTCTCTGTCTCTCTCTCTCTCTCTCTCTCTCTCTCTCTCTCTATATATATATATTTATATATATATATCCCCCACAAAATTTCATAAAAACTTGAAGCCTTCTAAATAGTGAATATTTGCAAATAAGGAGTAATAATGTAAAAAACACAATTTATTTTTTACATTTTGATTTAATGTAGCAGTATTTGTTATAAACTGTCTTCTGCATGTGTTTCATACATGTATAGTTCAGATAACAGTAACCATTATCAAAATACTAGTATGTTTTTAATAGTCGACTAGTCATGGTTATTACAGTTATTCACTGGAGCTCTAGAATATGTCTCTTAAATGTAGTAGTTGTGTCAGGGGTAGATGTATTTAGTTTGTAGTTACACAAGGGATGAATTAACTGCAATTAAAACCTCACATTATTAAAACTGCTTTTTTCCCCAACCAATTGTAAATAATGAATAAACACCATGAGGTAAGTTAAATAATATACTCAATTAGTTAACATGTGTGTGTTTTGCAGCAAAATGTTCTATACACACATAATACCTAAATTGAGACATAGTACATTGTGACGAGAAACACCTGTGGATAAGTTAATCAGAATTTCACCTCCGACAGTTTTAATCTTTGAGAATTAGCATTTTTGACGCACAGGGCACAGCAGGTCCATCCAGAGAAGCTCTCATGTTGTTAAGATTATTAAAAGATATGAAGCAGGAGCTCACCCACCTTTAGGACCTGAGACCAAGGACAGGGTGCATTTCACTTCACTTTTCAAGAAAATCAAATAGTTTATGTATAATTTCTACTTAAACAATGGTTAGGGTTAGCATATTAATTAAGCCTGAATAGTTCTTAGTAAATATTTGTTCATTACAAAATTAGATATAGTTAATATAAAGTATTACTACAAATGCTGTAGTAAATATAACTAATTATCACTATAAATATAAGTATCCATGTCTGATTACCACATGTTTCAAACAAAATCAAATAAATACTTCATCACTTGTTTTAGCGTTCACTCGTCTGTTCGTCACGGAGCACACTGTTGAACATGAGATCTCAAGAGTGTCTGGCTGCAGACCTTAATCCAGAGTCGCCAGCCCCGCAGACCTTAACCAAGAGGCGCCTTAACCCACAGGTCCGGAAGTACACATTGCGCGGACGATAAAAAAAAAAAAAAGGTTACGCCGCAATATTACTTTTTACTAACCTAAGTAAGAGGTTAGTAAAAATATGTTTAAAAACAATCAGAAAACATTCAAACTGAATGAAAGATTGGCAGTTTATGGAAATATTGAAAACACTGCAAATCAAAATATTGAACATTATAATCAGAAAATTAAAAAAAAACTGTATTGAAAAAATTTTAAACTTGAAAGAAAGATTACATGCATTACTCATTCATCTCATTACATTGACAAAAAAACAAAGCCCCTCCCATCCACCATGTCTTCCACACAAACAAATAAGATTTTAAAAAGCTCCAGCTCCTCCTCGTGTTCTTCATCGTCAGATTCCAGTCTCCATTATTATTGATGATGGATTTATATCTACAAATTCACATTAAATTTGAAATTAACAGTAAACTTCGCCCCTAGTTTTTCATAACATGTTACTTAAAACTCCACTTCAACGCAATTAACACTATATTTAAAAACACTTGACGTTATAATACAAGTTTGATTGAAACACATACAATAAGAAGCGATAACGTTAAGAGCGTGTGGTGCTGTAATATCTAAATATGCACTTCACAGCACGAGACAAATTCTAATCATTACATTTTGTTCAGATTAATCAGCGGATAGACAAATATTTCATTTAGTTTCTACCTAGTTATAAATCAACAAGAAGAGGAATGATTGAATTAAAAACATAAGGTGCCGTGCGTGTTGATATTGGTTATTTTTGACACATCCGGGCTCTGGTAGGGACCTCTGGGTTAAGGTACAGGTCACGTGGGCGCCTCCTGGTTAAGGTCTGCGGAGAGGCGACTCTGGATTAAGGTCTGCAGCCAGACGCCTCTCTGAGATCTCGCCGTGTGGAGCAGAGCTGGACCGCTCTCTGCTGCGCCGCACTCGTAAACACCAGCCTGAGTGATCTGTGCCCGTCTATGTGAGGACTGATCGATTCTGTGTAAAATTAACCTCATAGGGTTAACCTCAGATAAAGCCTCCTGTGTGATCTAAAAGAGCCTGTTTTGTCTAATCAAACTGTGTGATTAATCTGTGTCAATTTGTGATTCATGTGTCATTTTTCTATGATTAATCACATGAGTAAATGTATTAACTTTGACAGCCCTATTTTTTGCACACAGCTGTGTTAGGGCCATCAGCTCCCACCCCATTCACTCACACGTCAGATCCATCCGAGGCGCTGCAGGTGAAGTGCCGTCTCACTGTGGTCCCTGGTCTCCCATCCAAGCACTGACCAGGCCCAGCCCTGCTTAGCTTCAGCGATCAGACCAGATCAGGCTTTGAGATGCAGGCCGTACATAACTCATGTGTGATCAGTGAAAGAGAAGAGTACTATGGAGCAGACTGAGCGCTCCTTATGAGGAGAAAGGTTTGTGGAGATGTAGTGGGTCAAATGCAGAGGACAGCTGGAGTAAACATGTGTGCCCAGCCATGCATTCAAAAGAGAACATGTGATGTAATGACCGAGGTGAGAGAGGAAGGGAAAGGAAGAGAGGGAGAGAGGACTGTGACGTAATGTGTGACGAAAAACCTGCGTCATACCCCGCTGAGGAAGGGATGAAAGAGAGAAGAGAAAGAGGTATGGAGAAGTGAGAGAGAAAAAGAAAGAAAGGAACATCGAGTGAGGAGAGAGCGGAGGAAGAGGGTGAGAGAATGTAGAACGAAACAAAAGTGGGAGGGCGAAGTAGAGACGAAGAGAGCAAGAAAAGAGAAGGAAGAAAAAGGGAAGATAGTAGAAGAAGAGAAGTTAAAGAAGAGAAATGGACAGAGCGGAGAGGGTTAGAATGGTAAGAGGCAGAGAGAAAGAGGGAGACGTACATGAAGGGGCACGGGCAGTTCTCATTGGCCCACGGGCTTCGTGCTGGCCCGGATGATCAGAGGCAAAACTTACAGCAAAAGTAAGTAATTCTACTGTAACAAACATTTGTGCATTTGTGACCGGGTGTTCTGAACTTTAAGGCGCGGCGCTTCTGTCAAAATCTGATTGATTCATTGTCTGTGTGACCCTCCACTTCGGCCTTTAATGTAAAAAGTTTGAACACCCCTGAAATAGGAAATGAGTGCCGTAAAGTTGTAGTCGCAGCATCATAACAAATTCCAAGGTTAGGGTTAGTTGCGCACAGTTGTAACGATCGTGATTATCTGGGCTGGTGATGATTTATGGACTGAAAACAGCACAGAAGATCTCCTGGTCTCCACCTCTGACGTCACAAATCTGGGGATATGAAAGCAAGTGTTTTGAGAAGGAGCAGAGAAGACGAGCTCGTAAACAGGCTTTAACGAAGTGTGGATGAAGCTGAATACAACTCCAACCATGTTTCTGATGAAGGAACAATGTTTGAACATGCTTAAAGCTCAAAAGGGTTTGCATAATCGGTGTCCTTTAAGATTTAAACTGTTCAAAAATGTTTTTAAAAAGGATTAAACCCAATCCAAAGCAGGACTAAACCATGACTCCCCATGCAGCAGCACCCTTGCCCTGTCCTCTGCTCCTTCTTGATCCAAACCCCTCAGGACTCTGCCTTTTATGTCCCCTCACCCTTGGGTGTTCCATTCTCACCCCCACACATCCTCCAGCGGGACAGTCGTGACGCAAGGACCGGAAGACAAGAACTTCAGGGGCGAATGAGGACACTAGAAGGACACGATACAACAACAAGTCGCCCTCAAGCTGCAGAGTACGAAATCTGAGGCTACTGAAGAGGAGGTGTCATATTGATTCGAGTCCCGCGCATGTAAGGAAGAGATATTTCAACCAAACACAGCGTCAATATCTCTGAAGGCTTCATTATCAGTGATAGATGTAAATGGCAGACTAATGAGAGCCTGGTGTGTCAATATGAACCGACTATGTCCATTAGTGATAAGCAGAAGACATCAGGGATCGTTGAGATAGAGAGTGGAGAGAACTTGGACAGACGGGACTAAACTGGAACAAAACTTCAACACATTCCAGAATCTACAGGTTTAAATCAAGGAGTAAACCAAGATGCATTCAGTCATAAACCATAAATCTAGTCTAAACCACTTTATACTCAACAATGGGATTTTTTCGGTGTATCCTTTCATAATCCAAACGCTTCTGAGGAATTATTTTTGTACATTATTATTGCAGACTTTGTGATGAAAAAAATAGAGAAGGAGAAGGACTGGGCAATGTGATATAATCTGTATTTTGGTGAGTCAGAGTTTCTCTGTTTGCTGAAGCTCTGGACTAGGGCTATTCAACTTGCGGCTCGGAGGCCAGAATATTACAAAACATTATTTTCTCTTGTTTACTGGTTTAATTCTGGGTTATTACTAGTTTGAACCTGATTTAGCTATTGCTTAATTCCGTTTTAAACATTGTTTGGTTCAGGTTTAGACCTGGTTTGGTCCTGGGTTAGATCTAGTTCAGACCCGGTTGGTAGTATTGCTAGTTTAATTCTGGTTTTCGGCTGTGTG
Source organism: Rhinogobius similis (assembly GCA_019453435.1). Taxonomy (NCBI): domain Eukaryota; kingdom Metazoa; phylum Chordata; class Actinopteri; order Gobiiformes; family Gobiidae; genus Rhinogobius; species Rhinogobius similis. The sequence goes on along the minus strand of CM033639.1, from coordinate 25,645,878 downwards.
CAATGACTCTTGAGTGAGTCACTGAGTGCATTCAGCCAGCAGATGGCACCTAGCATTATACACAGTTTAGTTATGTTAGCACTTTCAGACACACGACGTTCATGCTAGCAGTAGCAGTTATCATGGTTAGATGGTAGAAATGCCCAGAATGAGTCTGGTGATGATTTAAGGATTTAAAACAGCAGAGGATTCTGGGATAAGTGATGTATGAAGACTGAAGAACGTCACTGATCGAGGAAGTTCAGCAAGAAGTGCTTTTGATGCTCGGAGGGAGAGGATTTTCTTATAAACATTTCTCTAAACAGCGTGAATGGAACTGAATGCTACTTCAGGTGTCTTTTTGTTGACGGAACATGGTTAGAACATGGTTTAAAGCTAAAAAAAAGTCACTGTAGCATATGTAGAATATGTGTTCTTTAAAAGTGAACCATTGGACAATCATCCAAGGAGCTCCTTCCGTTCATCTGACAGAGAACTGGGTGGTGAAGTATCTGCTGTGAGAGACAGTTGTGGGAGATACTGGTAGAGATAATTGTTTATTCAGTTGCCTCTAGGCTGTGGGGCCAAAAGGGGACAAGGGGAATTATGAGTCAAAATTAGGTCGTTTGACCAGAGTCTGTAAGTTTGGGAATTTTTATGAGGGGCAATAAAGAAACATTTGGGAGTGGGTTTCCTTATCTGAAAAGGGGTGTTGTCTCCTTTGAAGGAGCAGTTGTTCTACCATATATAAAGCTATGTTACACTAGAATCGGGGAGATCCTAGATTTGGCCACAGTGGGACTCCCAGACGAACGCTGCTTTCTGTAATAAACTTCCTTTAATATTCAGAAGCTAGGGTCCACGAGTCTTCTTCTACTGATTGACACACCGACCAACATCTTCAGAAACCACAATGGCCCATTAGGGGGGTATATCTCAGGTGACAGTGCCCACTTCACTAACAACAGGCTGTTAAAGACTTGTTTGTGTTAGTTTCAGTGTAGATAGTTACCCCTTCAGACAGACATAAGGCAGTGACTCTCCAGTTCTGCTCCTCCGATGAGCGGTGAAACACTACACTCTTAAAACGTTTGTCCAGTTGCCATCATTTAATATTTCTTTTGCTATAAACATTCTCTTGTATTGGCAGAACGTACAACAATTCTACATGTGCTGTTGTAATTTTGTCGAATAATCAGATACTTCCTCTGATTGCTTCACATACGTCTGAAACCTGAATATAACCTAATCAATATAAAAGAGAGAGCAGCCATCAGCAGTGTGCTATGGAGACACGATTTAGACTCCTATACGATCTGGAACTGATTTATTTGTCCACAGGTGCTGCGTGGTGCGTTCAAGGGCGCTGGGAGAGGTGATGGATGGGGATTGTTAGCGCCTGTGTCCATGTGGAGACGCCCCGCAGACGGAGAACACTAGTTTTCCCCGCGGGTCCTAAAGTGGACGCGGAAAAAACACTATTTGTCTTGGACGCGTTCACTGATTCGTTCGGCTTTGGGTTCAGTTCTGAGGCGCTTCTGTGGCAACTGGGAATAGAAAAATAAACATTACATTTATCCACAAAATGTAATAATATCTCTGAAAATAACAATTGAAACTTCTCTTCAACTTCAAACTTCTCTTCATACTAAAACTCAGTAAAGTACATGGTGTTACTTTTAACATTGAGCCTAATTTATCCAGTAGGCTATGTATCAGGACTTTATTTCACAGAGGGCCACATTTTTCGGATGGATTTGTCCTCGGGGCCTGAAACATGTCCAACACTTTAGAAATACGGGGGAAAAAAGGTAATACGAAAGGCTTTAACAACATTTGCAGAACTACAGGACTAAACCAGGACTAAATCAGAACGAAATCTGGTCCAAACTAGGTCCAAACCAGGACTAAACAGGACTGAACCAGAACTAAACCAAGACTAAACCAGGACTAAACCAGGACTAAATCAGAACGAAATCTGGTCTAAATCAGGTCTAAACCAGGACTAAACAGGACTAAACCAGAACTAAACCAAGACTAAACCAGGACTAAATCAGAACTAAATCTGGTCCAAACCAGGTCTAAACCAGGACTAAACAGAACTAATTCTGGTCCAAACCAGGTCTAAACCAGGACTAAACAGGACTAAACCAGAACTAAACCAGGACTAAATCAGAACTAAATCTGGTCCAAACCAGGTCTAAACCAGGCCTAAACAGGACTAAACCAGAACTAAACCAAGACTAAACCAGGACTAAATCAGAACAAAATCTGGTCCAAACCAGGTCTAAACCAGGACTAAACCAGAACTAAACCAGGACTAAATTAGGTCTAAACCAGAACTAAACCATGTCTAAATAAGGTCTAAAAACTAAGTCTAAACCAGGTCTAAACAAGGACTAAACCAGAACTAAATCAGGTCTAAACCATGTCTAAATCAGGTCAAAAAAAAAAAAAAAAAACAGGTCTAAAAACTAGGTCTACACCAGGACTACACCAATAAAGAGATCAAATATTTTCTATATTTTTGGAAGATGGGTTGAGGGCCCGATCATGTCCCTTGCAGGGCCTGATTTGGCCCCGGGCCTTAAGTTGAATAGCCTTGTTATATCAACACCATGCGCTTACTTAGAGCAGAGTTTTGATTGACACATGCCGGTTTGGGTTATTCAAACATGCACGAATCACTCAGAATACCACTCTGAGTAAAATAATGATGAGGGAACAGCATTGCATCCTCTCTGCACATACAGTATAGTCTGTCTGTCTCTGCAGTGTATGCTTTTGTCTGCAGTATACGGCTATACAGTTATACAATAATAATAATCCATGGGTGTCATAGATTATATTGTGGACATTTAAATCTCAATAACAATCTTAATAAAAGAAACATGTTAGCAGACTTCCGGTTAAAACTTGTGATGTGAGTTCACTGTTAACGTAATGACAACAAAGTACTGGACCATGCTAACACCCCAGAGAGCTGTAGATTATGAAAGAGAGCATCAGATTTATTGAATTTGTGCCAAAATGACTATGTAATGCTGCTGAATCCTCCACGTGTCGTCTTTTAAAGGACACATTCTGTTACAGTGACTTTTTTCAGCTTCTAACCATCCGCCATCAAAACCACACCTGGAGTTGCATTTAGCTGCGTTCATGCTGTTTTGAGGAATGTTCATCACAAAATCCGTCCCCCTCCGAGCGTCCAAAGCACTTCCTGCTGAACTCCCTCGATCCGGGACGTATTTTCAGATTTCATACGTCACTTATCCCAGAATCCTCTGCTGTTTTAAGTCCTTAAATCATCGCCAGACAGCATTTCCCGTCTGAACACGATGACTGCTCCTGCTAACCAGCAGTTAGCTTGTTTGGCTGGGCTTAGGTGGTCCAGCCCAGTTTCACTTCACCACAGCTTTTTTTTGTTATATAATGCTGTGCATGAGCCTGAAAATGAATACATGTGAATTTTAACGATGTGGCAAAGAGTCTAGATTTCAAATCCTACGTCTGGTTTTGCGGTTTGAAAATCAGGTACTCCAGCTTTAAGAGCAGTAAGCGAGTATGCAGGAGAATAAAGATTACTCACACATGCATGAATCATTCTAAATAATCACTGCAGTAAAGAGGGCATCTGACAAAGTTGTAGTTATCGTGATTAAACGGAAGAAATGTTCAGAGCGAGTCTGGCCATGATTTAAGGACTTCAAACAGCAATAGATTCTGGGATAAATGACGACAGCATCATCCACGTCACACGTCAAAGCATTTCAGAACACAGTGTTGGAGAGAGAGGATTTTCAATCGAGTATTCATCAAACAAACGTGAATCAAACTAAATGGTATGTTTTTGATGATGGAGAAATGTAAAATGGCCATAAGCTCAAAAAAGTCCTTTAAATGTTGATTCTGCTTATTTTGTGTCCTAAAACACTCGCCCGATCATTTCTTGCCGTCATAAAAGGATAATCCCAAAGTGCCACTTCACTCTTCAGTGCTCCAAAAGCTGGAATCCTTGTGCCCTCTGCTGGAGTTTAGCGCTCACAACCCTCAGATAAACGCACTTATTCTCTATAATTACATAAAGAGAAAAAAACAACACTCAAAACTATAGTGCCCAAGGACACAACAACACACAGCCACATATCGGTGCTACGCATACAACCGCTGCAGTGTACATTTTAACTCTCACTGTTTACTTTGCGTCTCAGATTCATAGCTGCGGTAAAAACACACAATGTGAATATTTTGTGGTCAGCAAAATGTGTCAAATCCTGTCAGGGAAGCTGTAAAATCCTACTATTATTACCCCATCTATTATTACTATCACAATGCAGCTTTATAGTGTCTGTCTGTGCGTAGTGAGAGAGAGAGAAAAAAACCCAAATACTTCAAAGTGCAGACCAAAGCAAAAGGTTTGTCAGCTGCCACCCTGCTCCACTTCTCCTCTGAACAAGTCGTTACACACACACACACACACACACACACACATGCACATGCACACGCACACACATAAACACACACACACACACACACACACACACACGCACACACACACACATGCACACGCACACACACAAACACACACACACACACATAAACACACACATACGCACACACACACACACACGTCCTTATGAAATGCTTTCTAATGGACGTACTCTGTGAAGGATTTTGTTTCTAAAAACGCAAGCTACGATTAGGTTTATGAGGTCTGTTCTTGTATGGATTAATTATTCTGATGAGACGTGATACAAACTGTAACAGTAAACACAGCCTAGATAACTAATTACCCAACCAACTAAAGAAAAAAACAAACAATTAACCACCGAGATAACAAACCAACCGACCTGTAAACCAACCAATCAACTGCACAATCAAACCAACGAACCAACAAACAAACAAAAAAACAAACCAATTACCCTTTCAACCAACTAACAAACCAATTAACCAACTATTTAATTAAACTATTAAATGAGCTGACAAACTAACAAACCAGCTAAACAGCTAAACCAAAATTACAAACCAACTAACAAGCCAACAAACCAGGAAACCAATCAACCAACTAACCAACAAATAAGATACACTTTCCGGCCAACCAAATAACAAACTAAACAACCAACCAACCCTCCGAGCACCCAAATAACAAACTAAACAACCAACCAACCCTCAGAGCAACCAAATAACAAACTAAACAACCAACCAACCCTCTGAGCACCCAAATAACAAACTAAACAACCAACCAACCCTCAGAGCAACCAAATAACAAACTAAACAACCAACCAACCCTCAGAGCAACCAAATAACAAACTAAACAACCAACCAAGAAGAAAAATAACCAACCAACACTCTGACCATCCAAATAACAAACTAAACAACCAACCAACCAACCCTCTGAGCAACCAAATAACAAACTAGACAACCAAAGAAACTAACTGGTCAACAAACAAAATAACCAACAAACCTTCTGACCATCCAAATAACAAACTAAACAACCAACCAACCAACCCTCCGAGCAACCAAATAACAGACTAAACAAACAACCAGCCCTCTGAGCAACAAAATGACAAACTAAACAACCAACCAACCCTCCGAGCAACCAAATAACAAACTAAACAACCAAAGAAACTAACCAGCCAACAAACAAAATACCAACAAACCCTCTGACTATCCAAATAACAAACTAAACAACCAACCAACTATCCAACCAACCAATGACAAACGTAGCAACCAACCAACCAACCAACCAACCAACCAACTAGACAATCAAACCAATCAACCAATCTACAAACTAGACAAACAAGCAACCCAACACATCAACCAACAATGCAACAAGCTAACAAATAAACTGATTCAATTCAAAATAAATTAGCTAATGGAGAAATCTGTTTTCAAATCTGGACGACAACATTAATGCACCCTGGATCTCTTTGCAGGTCTGGTCTTTATGACATGATGACTTAAAGGTGCTGTTCTGAGCGGTAATTAATAGATGTACAAGACTAGATTCAATTAAATTAGGCGACACTGCGGCGAGATGGCAGTCTTCCACTCTAGTTCAAACCAATCTTTTCATTTAGTGACGGTTACGTTATGTCATCCCAAGATTATTTCTCCATAAACATGTATCCCACACAGCCAGAGATGTACAGCAGCTGTCCATCATAATCTTTGGGGGAAAATGAATGTTCTCCTGTATCCGCTCCATTATGTAAACAAACAGCACCCATGGGACCAGATACAGCGTACATGAAAATACCATCAATAAGTGTATGTGCATCTATAGATTTGACATAAAGTGGATTGATAAAGCAGCTAGGCATAAATTGGAAGTAATTATCTTTATTAAAAATGAACTTTCCTGTTGGTTATTCACAGTTTGGCATCAACTGTATCTGTGTGTGCGGTGTCTCTATCCTCCATGTGAGTGTGAGACAAATAATACAATTTCCGTAGTGTATGGTTGCTGCTCCGTGCTGCTGCTACACTATGTTTTGATGAAATAACTGTGTCCCAAAGGTGTGTGTCCCATGGCCCCGAGCAACCACTGACCTGGACTCTGCCTGTCCCTGTGTGAAGGAGGGGTGCAGGAGGTCAGGTGAGGGGCAAACACGTGTAATGGCAAAATAACCACAGTTTTAACAAACACAGCAGACTTCTTTTGGGGCTGTAATAATACGTATTTTAAGCCAGAGATCCATGACACGTTTTTAATGTAATCTCAGTGTATTCATGCCAGTCACAGTAATGTGTCTGGTTGAATCAGAGCAAACGTCTCCATCAACTGAACTACTGAAGCACAAAATGTAGAGCCGCGTTGGTCCAGAAGCACAATAGCCCTGCACACTATGGACTAGAGGAGAAATAGTTCCATAGTTACTGTATATTCTAACTCTGCCTATGGGCTTTACTCTATACATGAGCTCTATATGCTCTTCTCCGCTCTGTGACACAACCACAGACCACTGGTGTTTTTCTTACTGAGGACAAAGCCAGACTCAACAATCAGTTCACTTTTTTTCCTCTTTATAAAAGTGGTTCTATGAAAGCGTCAAGGACCTTCAGCACTCATAATTCTTCATCAATGTCATGTTTGAAGCAGCAGACCTGAGTGTGTCAGTGCTGCTGTCCCTGATATGCCCCGCCCACCCTCACACAGAGGACAGGGGTCAGTATTCTGACAAAGCCACAATCATACACATGTAATCATACAGCCGCATGTTCTGCCTGATTACTACACACTGTCTGCAGGACTGCCCCTCCATCACACAAACACACGCACGCACACACGCACGCACACACACACACACACACACACACACACACACACACACACACACACACACACACACACACACACACACACACACACACACACACACACACACACACACACACACACACACACACACACACACACACACTCATCTGCAGAGATGTTTTCACCTTAAGAGCAGAACTGCATCAAACTTACAGTTGCAATCCTCAGACTCTGCTGCTGTAGAGGTTTCTCTAACTTCCTTCCGCTCTGTTCAGCGCTCTCCCACATTCCCATTAAACACAGCGTGTGTAACGTGTGTAAGTGGAGCATATGCGTGTGGACCCCTGGGGTTGCCCCCTGGGGCTGTACAGGTGCTCACCTCCTGTGCCACGAGGGATGATATCCGGACCGCTCGTCGGACCCTGGCGTTGCGGCCGCCCTCCTGGGGCAGGCTGTCTCTGCCGCTCAGGGACATCTCGCTCATGTGGTCGGCCCAGGAGCCCCGGCCCAGAGGGACCTCTCCCCAGCTGCCCCCCCGGGCCCCCCTGGCCCCTCCATCCGCGCTCCCCCGTCCTGCCACGCCGTCGGCCGTCCTCGCCCCTCCGCTCTGCCCCAGAGACGGGAAGGGCGAAGGAGGCACCACAGCGGGCACCGTGGGCACCGTCAGCGTGACCCCCGGACTGGTCCTGTCCCCTGGTCCACCTCCTCGTCCGGTCTGAGCACGTTCACTAACTGTCCTTGTCCAGGGTGCTCCTGTGGGTGCTCCTGGGTGCTCCTGTGGGTGCTCTGACAGTGGAGCTCAGGCTGCTCTCTGGACTGTGTTCTGATGTAGAGCGTGTTTCATTCTCCTCAGCAGTGGTGAGTGCACAGCTGGAGCCGGTCTACACACTCTGCCTCCTCTCTCTCCTCTGCACCTCTCTCTCTTCTCTCTCCTCTTCTTCAGATCGTGTCCTGGCTGCAGACTCTCCTCACCAGGCGCTCTTCTTCTCACTGCAGACTCTCCTCACCAGGCGCTCTTCTTCTCACTGCAGACTCTCCTCACCGGGCGCTCTCTCCTCACTGCAGACTCTCCTCACTGGGCGCTCTCTCCTCACTGCAGACTCTCCTCACTGGGCGCTCTTCTTCTCACTGCAGACTCTCCTCACCGGGCGCTCTCTCCTCACTGCAGACTCTCCTCACCAGGCGCTCTCTCCTCACTGCAGACTCTCCTCACCGGGCGCTCTCCTCACTGCAGACTCTCCTCACCCGGCGCTCTCTCCTCACTGCAGACTCTCCTCACCAGGCGCTCTTCTTCTCACTGCAGACTCTCCTCACTGGGCGCTCTCTCCTCACTGCAGACTCTCCTCACTGGGCGCTCTTCTTCTCACTGCAGACTCTCCTCGCCAGGCGCTCTCTCCTCACTGCAGACTCTCCTCACTGGGCGCTCTCTCCTCACTGCAGACTCTCCTCACTGGGCGCTCTTCTTCTCACTGCAGACTCTCCTCACTGGGCGCTCTCTCCTCACTGCAGACTCTCCTCACTGGGCGCTCTCTCCTCACTGCAGACTCTCCTCACCGGGGGCTCTCTCCTCACTGCAGACTCTCCTCACCGGGCGCTCTCTCCTCACTGCAGACTCTCCTCACTGGGCGCTCTCTCCTCACTGCAGACTCTCCTCACTGGGCGCTCTCTCCTCACTGCAGACTCTCCTCACTGGGCGCTCTTCTTCTCACTGCAGACTCTCCTCACTGGGCGCTCTTCTTCTCACTGCAGACTCTCCTCGCCAGGCGCTCTTTCCTCACTTCGGGGTCTCCTTGCTGGGCACTCTTTACTCACTGCAGAATCTCCTCGCCGAGTGCTCTTTCCTCACTTAAGGCTCTCCTCGTGGGTCACTCTTTCCACACTTGAGGCTCTTCTTGTTGGGCACTCTTTCCTCAGTTCGGACTGTCCTTGCTTGGCGCTCTCTCTTCACTGCAGACTCTTCTCACTGAGCGCTCTTTCCTCTCTTCAGGCTTTCCTTGCCGGGTGCTCTTTCCTCTCTTCAGGCTTTCCTCGCCGGGTGCTGTTTCCTCTCTTCAGCCTTTCCTCGCCGGGTGCTCTCACCTCGCCGGGCGCTCTGTATCCATGTCCTTTGTTCCTGCTCCATGTGTGTCTCAGGAGACTTTGAGCGCTCCTTCTCTTTCTTCGGAGTGTGAATGTTTTTGTTGTTGGTCTCCTCTTTAAGCCTTCCCTGTCTCTCTCTCTCGCTCTCTCTCTCTCTCTCACACACACACACAAACACACACACACACACGCACACACACACACACACACTCTCTCTCTCTCTCATCACTAACACATGAGATCCACTCCTCTTTACAAACCTTCCACCTTCACGATTCCACTGCGCTCAAAGTCTTCCTCATCATCCCGTCGTTTATCACCAAAACACACACTATTTCACAACTTCCCCGTCCCCGCTTGGCTTCTTTTGGTGTGTTTTGTTCCTAAATCTGCCCCTGCGTCAGAGCTGCTTGCTGGGGGTGCTGACCGCCCGCTGCCCCCCCGCCCCCCTCCCTTGGCTCTCTCGTCCCGTCTGTTGAGTCTCATTACTGCATGGGCACAGCTGGATTAGACTTTCCTTTCTTAACCAGGATTGTGCCTCGGCAGCGTTTGGGCTTTCGGTGTCACGCGCTTCATCTCATTCCAAACAGCAGCAGTCGTCGTTTACAGAAGGGGCACGGGGCGGTGTTATCGCGGTGTTTAGATCCCTGTATAATAGAGCTGGGCGATATGGCAGCTTTTTTTTTATCATGTTTTCTTGGGGCCAGATCACAATTCATGATCACTTTGTATTTTTCTGTTGCCTTTAATAGAGCTGCATGATTTAGGAAAAATATCCACTTAGCTTATAATAGTAAGATTCTGTTCAAATTCACATTTTAAACATAATTTTGTCGCTTTTAGTCACGCTTTTGTCAAGTTCAGTTGTGTTTGTCATATTTCAATGCATTTTTGCCACTTTTAGTTGTGTTTTTGTCACTTTTAGTTTTGTCTTTGTCGTTTTTAGTTTTGTCTTTGTCGTTTTTAGTTTTGTCTTTGTCGTTTTTAGTCATGTTTTTCTCACTTTTGGTTGTGTTTTTTTTTTTTTTTTCAGTTGTAGTTGTGTTTTTAGTTGCGTTTTTATCCACTTTTAGTCACATTTTTGTCACTTGTCACATTAGTTGTGTTTTTGTCGTTTTTAGTCATGTTTAGTTGCATTTTTAGTGTTGATTTGGTTTAATTGTGCAGCCAAGAGGTAAGAGATCATCTGCTCAGCGGCTTCAGAGGTTAAACAACAGGAGAAATAGTGTGTTTGAACAGACAGCTGCATTAAAGAGACAAATACTGAATCACGACACCATGATTTCACAAAAATAGCAGATTGTCACAGGGACCAGCTCACGATACGATTTTTATTACCGTATCACCCAGCCCTACTGTATAATATCTTCTTTTAAAAATGAATTTCTTTGTGTTGTTTATTTCTGAATGGGACATTTTTGAACCTTCCATTTATGATTGGGAGTGCACTTTTTTTTTTTTATCACACAAGTACGTACAGAGCAGTGGGTGGAGATATGGGGTAGGTGAAAACAGACATTCTCGGAGCACTAACGCCTCGAGCGCAGGACGATACAGGATTACTCAAACCACAACCCCGAGAGAGATAATAATGACAAGGTTAAAAGTATGTGTCGCCTTTAAAGTTCACATTGACGGCGCGGTGTGGGAGATTGTACGCCAGGATCCCGGCACTGGCTCGTGATTGGCCGAGAGGCTGCATATCAGATTGCAATTTGACAGGTCCACAGTCCTGAGCTGACCTTCAAACACAAAGGGAGGAGCGCATACGTCAGGACAGACACATTGTACACTAGAGTAGAATGCAGAGTCTTAAACCCGGCACGCAGACGCACAATTGGCATGATTCTAACTTCATTTGACCATCTTATATTGTGCCATTTACAGAGTTTCGTTCGCAAATTTAAGCTGTGCCCCTTGCGGTAGTTCCACTTCAACGTGTGCTGTCATTTAATAGTTGAGGTGCTCTGCTGCGTGGAGCCCTCACCTGATTGGGATTCTGATCATCCGAGTGGTGAAATTACCTAAGCAGCTATGTAAATGGTTTCCCTCTTCAAGCCATTGCGCCCTCTGCTGACAATCTTGGCCTTATGTATAGTTAAGGATATATTATGCTATACAGCGTGGATACTATGGGCCAGATACGCATGACACGCCACAGATTTGAGATCCACAACACTGAAGCTGTTTCAATAATGATACGATAACTGCTGTATTCGATTTTAGTGGAAACCTTGCTCTATTCAATTTCCAATACTTTACTGAACCTGAATTAATCTCGGACTTGACACCAACCCACTCTGAACCAGGACTAATCCAGAAGACCAAACCAGCTCCAAAAACATAATTAAAGGTCCCATATCATGCAAAATCGACTTTTCAGAGGTTTTAACCTTCCTACAGTGCCTCGTATGTGTGCCCAAAGTGTTTTTTTGATTGATTCCCGCATGTTTTCGCTAGAGAACTGTCTTTTCCGTCCCCCTCGGCTGAGCAGGCAGACGGGGGCTCCTCACTAAGATGACGCGCTTCACTAGGATGACGCGGTGTTTAAGCCATGCCTCCAGGAAGTGCGCAGCCGCAGAATAAAAACAGCTAATGCACAGTAATTACACGATGGATGCGACAGATCGAAGAGTTAGCTTGTTATTTCGTTGAGGCCCTGGAGCACGTCAAACTCCAGGTCAGATCCAGGACGTAGGACTCAGCACGACGCGCCGTCAGGAGGAGAAAATGTTTATTCCCGTGTTTGTGTATCGCCGTTTACCGGAGCACACGGCGCATGCGCACTATCTCCGCTCTAGGCTTCGGCACGGGTTGGGAGGGGGAGCTGTGCGGGTTGGGCGGGGGAGGCGCGCGGGTTGGGCAGCCTGCTCTCTGTTCGGGGGGGTCAGATCTCAGAGTGAGCCGTTTGCTTTTGCAAGGAGAGGGGCCAGTCCAAGAAATGGGTGTTTTTTGGAAACTGTTATGTTATGGATATTACACAACGCAAAATTTTATCAACAAAGCCCTTAGAATAGACTGTGTAAAGGGCAAAATAGCAGAATATGGGACCTTTAAACAAAGACAAAACCAGGACAACAGAGAAACAAGAGAAAATATATTTTCTAATATTCGGATGATGGGTTACAGGCCGGATCAGATCATTTGGAGGGCCTGATCTTGCCCACGGTTATTATATTGTTATATACAGTAGTTTATGACACCCATGGATCATTTTTCTGTAGTTTGGATATTTTAAATTGTAATCTTGATCCAAAATGACTACAGACTTCAGAATAATCAAGTCCTTTGAATCCCAGTTGAAAACTCTGCTGGACCATGCTGATGGTCCCGCCCCCTTCATGCACTTTTTTACATTAAGGTTTGGCAAAATGTCTCCAGTACATGATTGAATCCCACATGCAGCACAGATTAAGAAAGTGAAACCGGAAAAAATAAATACTACGCCGAGAGGGTAACTGAGAAAGAAAACAGGATGAAAAGCTTTAAAATTTGAATTAGCATAATGTGTCTGCCCTGAGACGAGTTGGCCACTGTCCAGGGTGTACCCCGCCTAAGGCCCAAGTCACTGGGATGGGCTCCAGACACCCGCGATCCTTAACAGGAACAAGCGGTAGAAAATGAATGAATGAATGAATGAATGTCTGCTAAACTGTGTGTGCTTGTGAAACACTGATGCTAAAATATCCAAAAGTTGTGGAAAACGCATAATGATAGCATCTTAACAGAAATCACAATGTCAACAACTGTAAATGGCCAAAAATACGTCTTGATTTTCAGTATCTTGAATAGACTTTGCACTTTGCCTCCAAAAGTTCTCGCCTTGGTGGAGGTCTGCGGTCATTTTCCAAACCAAAACAAACTAAGTGTCCTCCTGTGGCCTTGTACGTGACTTTTATCAGCTCCAAGTCCCATGCTTTTGAACAGAAGAGGCCTAACAGTAGAACATCACTGCTGCTGCTTATGTCCACACGTTCTCTACTCCTGTGGTCCCATCAGGAGGTCAGTGCACTCGGAGCAGGCTTTTGGCACTTTTCCTTGTATCAGCGCTTCAATTTTAGCCCCATTAGATCCGGCTAATAAAGGATTTGTCTGGGGGGGATTAAAATAGGCATGATGAATAATGGCTTCTTGAATTATTAAATATACCTGCTCTATAGATTCATAGCTCCATAGTCATAGAAATTAGAAAACGCTAGGCAACATGCTAAAAAGAACTTTTTTTTTTTTTTTTTTTTAAATAAAAGGATACATATTATGCATTATTTGTATTGTTATTGGTCTTTAAAAATACTTTGTCATCCCATGGTTTAGAACTTAAGTAATGTATGCATTAAAGACGACACATTACAGTTAGTGAATTATCACGGGGGAAAACTAAAAAACGCGGATATTTACCCAACGTGTTAATATAAGCATGCAGATGTAATGAATGCGATCTGAGGCAGAAATGCTCATAATGGGACTGGAGATGATTTATGACCTAAAGAACAGCACAGGACACCTCTGGACCTCCTTTGACATCACAAATGTGGGAAATTGTGCGCTGTATTGTACATGTGCATTGTCTGCCTGTTTTTGTCTGTAAGATGTGAGCATTCCTTGCTGTACCGGAAACAAATTGTTGTGTGGCCATTCATAAATAATTCTGAAATTTGGAGTGTGTGGTGTAGTGTAGAATGAATGAATGAAGAGGCCAAGTTGTTAGTAAAGCAATATGCACTTCATATTAGAACTTAAGTGCATCTCTTTATTTCAGTGCAACTGTATGGTTTTTTTGTGTCTTGTTCTGCACTTCTCTATTCCTTAGTGCAGGTGCGCCCTCTAGCAGCATGGGTAAGTATTAACAGAACACAACATTTCCTCTCTCTGTAAACAGTACATTCTCCTGTAATAACAAACAATAAAGAAAATGTGTCATAACTTGAACAGTAATAAGCATTTTCATTCACGTCCACTATTTAGACAAGCTGTTATCTTAGCATTATGTGAAACAAAATGAATTGCTTTGCAATAACCAAATAACACTGTAATAAACCAGGAACGTATAGTTAGTTGCATAATTATGCTAAGGCATAACATAGTCCTTGTGCCAACTAGGTTTGTATCTAGTACGTGGTTGTGTTGGACAGGCTGGAATAGTACATTTTTCAGGAGAAGCGTCATTGTTTGAGTCCTTTTCAATGGCTGGAGGACAGTAGGCAAGGTGAGTAGCATTCCATACTTTTCCGTCGCTCAGCAAGAACGAGTGTGTACCCACATTTTTCTGCACAATCTTTGGAGCAGTAAATCTTGGGTGTGCCTTTGGAACATGTTGAGGTTTCCTTACCCTCACTCTCTCACCAGGCTGAAAAGATGGTACCCGTGCACCACGTTTTGAGTCAGTGTAGCGCTGCAGTTTGGTCTGTCTCTTTAGAACAGTGTCTCGAGCAAACTCATTCATTGCTGAAGTGCTTGGTGGCAATGGCAGAATGTCTAACTTAGTGCGCATTTTCCTTCCATACAAAAGTTCATACGGAGACGTAGCAGTGGTGCCATGTGGTGTTGCACGGTAAACTTGAAGCCAGTTTATAACAGTTTGTTTCCACGGTTGTGATTGTTGGATGGCAGTTTGAATGCAAGATCTGAGAGCACGGTGAAATCTTTCCATGGCACCATTTGCAGCTGGATAGTAGACAGATGTTTTACTGTGAGATATGCCTCGTAACTGGAGGAATGAGGCAAAAGCTCCAGAGGTAAACTGTGTCCCATTGTCTGTTACTATGTTTTCAGGATCACCATGTCGACTGAAAACTGAAGACAGAAAGTGAACAACATCTTCTGTAGTGGCAGTACGTGAAAAGGCAAGTTCAGGCCACTTTGAATAATAGTCAGTGAGAGTGATGGCAAAGCGGCAATCAGGTGCAGTAGTTTCAAAAGGTCCAACTATGTCAAGTCCAAGTTTTCTCCATGGGCCATCAGGTAGTGGCACAGGTTGGAGTGGAGCAGGGCGTGTAAAAGCAGTTTTATCATTGGATTGACAGAGGACACATGAGGAGATTGCTGCATGTACTTGAGCGTCGATTCCAGGCCACCAGTAGAGGTCTCTCAGCCGCTGTTTTGTGCGGACAATGCCTTGGTGACTTTCATGAGCGAGTGAGATCAAGTTATGATGTAAAGAGAGTGGTGCAATAAGCCTGGAACCACGGAGGATGTAGTTGTCTTTAGTTGAAAGTTCATCTTTTAGTTTGTAGTAAGGTGCAAGCATGTCGTTAAGTGCTTTAATAGTAGCAGGCCAACCTTTCAGAATTTGTGCACGCAAAGCAGACAGTTCAGGGCAAGTAGCACAAGCACTGTCAAACTCAACTACTGGCAAAGATGACAGTGTAGCAGATATTTGTGCAACCATTTCAGGTTCAGCATCAAATACAATGTCTGTGGACAAGGGCAAAGGAAGGCGTGAAAGACAGTCGGCAGTGTAGTTTTGTGAACCTGGTCTGTAGACAACATTGTAATCAAAGCAGAGCAGACGCGCAGACCAGCGGGCAATGCGCATTCCAGCACGTCCCATTCCTTTTGTACTGAGCAGGGTTGTCAAGGCTTGATGGTCTGTGCGGAGAGTAAAGCCTCGTCCCCAAGTTCTCCATTTTTCTGTAGCCCACACACATGCAAGCGCTTCTTTCTCGACTGTGGAGTATTTACGTTCTGTACTTGTAAGTGTGCGTGAGGCAAAAGCAACTGGCTTTTCTGTGTTGTCAGGTTGAACTTGAGTGAAAACAGCTCCTAGACCATAGTCACTCGCATCAGTGGAGATGACTACAGGTAAAGCAGGGTCAAACAGTGTAAGTGCGGGGCTGTTAACAAGCAATCTTTTAACTTCCTCAAAACTGTTCTGTGCCTCAGGAGTCCAAATAAAAGAGTCTTTGTTGATGGTACACTCTCTCATTGGAGCTACAACTGTTGCAAAGTTTGGCAGGAACTTTGAGTACCATGAGACAAGTCCGAGGAATGACCTTAGAGTGGCAGCATCTGAAGGGGAAGGAGCTTTAGTTACTGCATCAATGTGTTCTTGGTCTGGAAGAATGCCATCTGCAGTATTGACGTGACCCAAGTAGCGTAAGCAGGGTTTTCTGAAATGGCACTTGTTGTCATTCAACACCAGTCCAGCGTCTTTCAGCTTGCGGAGGACTGTGTCTAGGTTTTGGTCATGCTCGTGTAGAGTTTTACCGTATACAATGAGATCATCCAAATAGTTTTGGACACCAGGAATATCTTTGAGGATTTCAGCCATCATTTTTTGAAAAGCAGAAGGAGCTGATGCAAGTCCATACGGCACTCTACAGAATCTGAAAAGTCCATGATGAAAGCAGTGAGGTCTCTGCTTTCTTCATGAAGAGGCAGCTGGTAGTAAGCATTGGCCAGGTCTATTGTAGAGAAGACTTTGGCACCATGTAGGTTTGTGAATAGCTCATCTACATGAGGTAACGGGTAGCAGTCCGTAATCACAGCTTTGTTTGGTTCACGTAGATCTGTACACATCCTTATTCCACCAGTTTTACGTCCAGTCACAACGATTGGTGAGACCCAGGGAGAAGCATCGATTCTTTCAATCACACCTGCTTTCAGAAGACGATTGAGCTCGGCTGAAACAGAAGCTCTGACAGCAAAGGGCAGGCGTCGCAGTTTTTGTCTCACTGGTTTAACAGTAGGGTCAACTTTTACCTTATGAATGAAGTTGTTCACACAGCCTATTTCAGGAGCAGCAGATCCTGAGTCCACTACGAGGTTCAAGTCAATGTTGGAAGACCTAGGTGTGCAAACAGAAACATTGCATTGTATTTTCTTTGGTGCATGGTCAGCATCTCTTAAGTACAGCACAGTCACTTTTGGTAAATGTATCTCATGCACATCTCTTGTCTTAGCTGAACGGCAAACACGAGCAAAATGGCCAACTTTTGAACAGGACTTACATTTTGCCTTGGCAGCAGGGCACTGTGGATAGCTTGCCAGGTGTTTATCTGAGCCACACCTGAAACAGCTCTGAGTAGGTGAAGCAGTAGTATATGGAGACTTATTTGGGCGCCTGTTTGGCTGAGTCTTCTTTTTAGACACGTAAGAACGCTGTTGTACTGCTTGTACTGGTGCTGGTTGGTCTGTTGCCATAGTTTTAGCTTGATGAGCAGCAGATTCCAGTTGTGTAGCGAGTGTAATTGCTTTATCCAAAGTCAAATCAGGTTCCAACAAAAGCCTCTCTCTGATGCGGGAGGTACTCACGTGTTACTCACGATTAATTGGTCACGGATCATTTCATCCATCTTATCCTCAAAACCGCATTTTGAAGCGAGATCACGCAAAGCAGCCACATATTGCACAATACTTTCATGTGGTGATTGTTTTCTTTTTCTGAATGCATGTCTTTCCACCACATTTACTTTTGGGGTAAAGTATTTTTCCAAAGCAGTGACGGCTGTCGCCATTGTATCACCTGTGTTAGGCAATGAGTAGAACAAACGTTGTCCCTCGACTCCCAAACAGTGTAGTAAAGTGGCTCTTTTGCGCCCTTCAGGCCAGGCATTTCCCCTGCATTAACCCTAACCCTAACCCTAACCCTACCAGCAAGTAGTTGTTGAACATTCGCATCCACGTCTCGAACGGCATAGTCGGCTCTCCCGGACAAGGCAAAAAAAGGAGACGGCGGTGGTACGTTAGCTGACATGTTGACTTCTGATTTCCCGAAGCAAAAACTGCACAAAAAAACTCACGGCAGGTTCACTCGTTGCCAATTTGTGGTGTAGTGTAGAATGAATGAATGAAGAAGCCAAGTTGTTAGTAAAGCAATATGCACTTCATATTAGAACTTAAGTGCATCTCTTTATTTCAGTGCAACTGTATGGTTTTCTTGTGTCTTGTTCTGCACTTCTCTATTCCTTAGCGCTGGTGCGCCCTCTAGCAGCATGGGTAAGTATTAACAGAACACAACAGAGTGTTTCTGTGAGGTTCAGAGAAGGAGCAGAGAAGATGAGCTCGTAAACAGGATTCAATGACAGAAACGTGAATGAAGCTTAAAAAACAACTCCAGATATGTTTTTGATGAGGGAACAATGTTAGAACACGGTTAGAAGGGAAAAAAGTCAAATTTGCACCTTGTTTCTTCCTCAAATAATCTACAGGAGTTTTGTTTTAATCAGATGAAAATGGACTGCTCCTCTGGGTTGAGTTGAAGTATGCCTGAGGATGAGTTCAAACGCAGGAGAAGTTTATGTTCATCAGTACAGGACCTGGAGACATGAACCCTAAGACGTTGCAATTGTGTGCATTCCAGTCTAGTCTGGCTGGCCGCTAAAGGGAGTAATGTCCCTCTGATGATGTCGATAACCAGAGCTGAGCTGGTAGTGTTTAACTGGCCATGCTTATGTCTTCCACAGTGTGTTTTTAAAGTGCACAATCCTTGTTTTGGTTTGCACAGATTTGAATTGTTTAATCCAAATCAATCTAGAATTTCACTAAATAAATGAATTGCCAAAATGGTCTAAATTATTATAAATTATTGTTGGAAAAAGTAGCATCAGCTTAGGAGTTTATGATGTTATTTCAACTTACTTAAGACGGGATGAGATTTGGGATTGATAGAAAATTGTTGGAGCCGGATTTGTACTCACTCTTTTAAAATCACAAAAAATTATATTCTGAAATCTCCTCGCGACCCCCACTTTGGGAATCACAGCAATCAACAACTTTGAAAATAGCAGCTACTATTTTTTATCTTAATTTAATCACCTTAACTCCCCACTGTCGCCAGCAGAGGGAGAAGGAACTACTCTAAACTTTTGGTATCCTCCAAAAACTACTGACTTATGTCTTCATTTTACCTCACTTCTAACCTTTACAGTTATAAATTATTCAGTGCCAATTCTAATTAGTATTTAATAAAAGCTGTTTTAAATCCAAAGCGGGAGATGCATTATGAGCAGAACAGCAATCAACGCTAGCTAAAAAGGTAATTCTTTGAGCGATTGCTGGTCTTAAAGAGCGAGTGTCCTTCACAACGATCTGCCGTGCGCTCGGGGCTCTTTCATAACAGAGGAGGCTGCTGTGGTTGACCCACATAGCACTTTGGTGTCCTACATGTGCACCGCAGGCACAGTGTAAAAACATGCTCAGCTTATGCTACCTGCACACTACCTGGAATGACCCGCGCCACGATAACGCTAACAGTAGTGCACGCTGCGAGGCTCATTAGAAAGGCAAAAAGGATTGGAGGCATTTCCATGATTACAGACTAGGGTTATCCAAAAACACTGATACACTAATTGATTAAGTATTGATACTGAAAAAACAAATTGGGACCAAGTTTTTCAACCAACCTTTCCTGAAAATTTTAGTCTTCACTTTTGAACCATATTAGAATTATTCCGTTCACACGCTCACCAAAATGATCTGATTTCTGGACTTTAAAGTGCATACAACAGTTTGACTACACATTTCACTAAAACGTAGACATGATTGTATTTAAGGTTTTACAAATTACATGTTACTTATTTGTCCCCAGTTTGACAATTCCTGCAAAGTTTACAGTGTTACTTCTTGGTTGAACAAGAGCAGCAAATATCACATAAGAATAATTCCACAACTGTTACCTAGCAACCAGACTGATTAGATTAGAGACATCTGTTTGTGCAAATGAACTCTACAAGGCTCAAATTTATATCTCTAAATGAAACGATTTATCTGAGTTTTTTAACAATTCAGAAATCGGAAATCGATGGTCACTCCCTAAAAGTTCCGCATTTTTTCCAGGGCAGCACGTAACATTAGAACAAATATATTGTTTCTTTTACACATGTTCTTTCCTTTCCATTAAAGGCCGGTGATGCTAGCACATGTATCACAATCACGTTAATGTATCAGGGTTGGTTTTAGGAACAGTTTATCGCTTAAGATCAGGGCCCGGACAAAACGCTGAACATTTAGGGCGTCCTTTTACCAACGCCAAGCAGAAGCAGAAGGCGCAGGGTGCGTGAGCCGGAGATGGATGAGTGAACATGAACCCACCTTTGCATAACCTCTCATTACACGGTCGTGCGCGGCGCCTGGTCATAACGATTTGGCACGCTGTTGACTTGTGTTTGATTTGTGAGTGTCCCTAAAGCCGCGCTCTGACAGCTCATCCATCTGACAGGCCGCCATCCACCTGTCCATCCGCTCCTCTTCTGATGTCTTTATTTACTTGTCCTGTCCGCCTGACGTGTGCCCCGAGGCTTCATAAGCAAGAACAATGCAGTCGTGGACGGAGAGCGTGATGGATGTGTCCAGACTGACCTTCTCAAGACGGAACGCAGCAGACAACTCGACTCCTAACTCACGATTCCAAATAGTAACAACTATTATCATTTATTTCCACTGTAATTTAGATTTAGATTAAAGTTCCTTATTAAACAATTTATAAGGTATTAATCAGCATTCGTTATTTGTTCATGTACTAATAATACCTTATAATTGTTAATAAGCAGATAACCAAAAACCAAAAACACGTGTTAATAAACCACATACACAGCTGCTTATTAATTATGTTTAAATAATCAGCTGATAAATGCTCGTAAAGGCCTTATACGTGCTCATAAACACACAACAAGTACTTATAAATGCATTATAAATAGTTTACAAAGGAACCTTAATCTAAAGCGTTATCGGTAATCTAATATCATCTTAACCCAAGTGAATGGAAACTGAAAAAAGAAGTTCTGTCGCGTTCTGTTTTGGATGAATGCTCTATAACTCAATAATATTTAATACGATATTTTTGTTGATACATATCGGCTTTTACGGCCCCTATATAACCAACAAGGGAGTTTGCATGTCCTACCTGTGTCTGCGTAGGGTTCCTCTGGTTTCCCCTTCCATTAAAACCATTTGCACTAGTATGTGGTGCATGAATGAGAGTGTGTTTGTAAGAGTGAATTGTGGTTCACGGCTGGAAATGAGCCATCAATCAAGGCTACAATCTGTCATGTTAACAGCATGTATGTCACGTGTGTTCATTAACATGCACTGTCTCAATCAAATAAATAAATCAAATAAATAAACAATAAACAATAATTATAAGAGCCAGGAAGACAAAATAAACAAATTACCCCCTTATTTCGAATGCCTCGAATCCCGCGGCACCATCTGAGATCCTCATCTATCAAAGCAAAAGTGAAAGCATTCAGAGAAGGGCAGCGTGTGTTGTAACCTCTGTGATCCAAAAAGCACTAAAACATCTCAAATCTTGTACCAGAGCCACTGACATCACTCAGAACCAGATCTATTCATCCAACCTTGGACCTTAAAACACAACACAACGTGACCCAGTATAAAAACTCTTATTTTCCTCATGGTCCCAAGCCAGACTTTGCACATCTCTAATGTGAGACACACTCCAGGTGAATGGGGAAAAAAAATAAAAATAAATATGTCAATTTGAAACTTCTCCTGTAGTTTACTCACATCAATGTGAGAAAAAAAAATATATATATTACAACTTTTTCCTCATGTCATCCTTAACTGTAGAAATAACGCATTTTATGTGTAAATATTGCCAAAAATACATAAATAAATCATAATCATAAATAAAATGTTCAGAGGGGATTTTGGATTTCTTATTTAGTTTTTAAGTAAACTAGATTGAACTGAAAATTGTCCATTTTTTTTTTTTTACTTAAAACTTCAATAATAGTTTATAAGTTAAATAGTTTATAAGTTAAAGAATCCTCCCGTAGGTTTCATCAAAATCTTGTTGAATCCAAGATTGTAAAGTTTGGTGTGTGTGTGATTTACTTAAAGTGGTAATATTTATGCCTATAGCGAAGAAAACAATATTTTAAGAAAACGCCCTTTGAATTTACAATGTCCCAATGTGTCTATAGATAAAATTGGACACGTTTGTTGTTTCCAAATGAAAGACGATTTGTTGAGAGAACAAACTGAACGAAAAACAAGTAATTGAAAAAAAAAATGGTTTTGTCTGTAGTGTCTCGCCTTAAAAGTTTGCTGGTAAAACTATAATATAAACACACTTTCTCTTCTCTCCACATGATATCCATATATTTGGAGTTTCATTTTTGCTCTATTTTCTCCTTAGAAACTACCACAAATACAATCACTGCTTCTACTCCTCCTCCTCCAGTCTTATTAAGTTGGTAGCATCCACTCTTCATCTCGCCCCCTCCTTTTTCCTCTAATCTAGCGTACAGTGCTATTATGATCCCGCCTCAGTCCAGAGAAGACGAATCACTGAAATAGGCAGTGGATGGGAGCCGAGCCGAGGAGTAGCAGTAATGTGGCTGATTAAAGATGAAATTATTCGGCAGGTACAGGACAAAAGAGCTGATGTGGGCCGACCCTGGTGCGGAGGAGGAGACCGATCCCGGGGAGAGCATAATTCACATGATGAATGATGTCTACGGGCCAAAAAGGAGTGAGAAGGGGAGAACAAGGGAGAGAGGGTGAGTCTGAGCCACTTCAAGAGGAGCAGAGGAGGAGCAAAAGGAATAGAGGAGGCTCAGTAATAGCTATAGTGTCCTTGCCGCGGGTCACATGTTGTCTGGGTGGAAAAAAAAAGTCTAAAAATTGATTTCTGTAATAAATATTGATTAAATTCATCTGACACATGCATTTATTGATAATTTATACAAGTTTTAGTTAACATGGAATACACGTTAAATATCCATTCGTTCATCTTAAGAGGGGACACTATCATCCTTTTAACATCTCAAGTTAAGGTAAGTGGCTAGCACTAGCAACTTTACACAGTAATGGTTTCTTTATTTTTTAGTGTTTTGTCCATAATCACTGCATTCCTTTTTCACCTCCTTGACATTCAGAGAGGAGTAAAAATGGTGTGACTTCTAACTAGACTAGAGCCCTATGTACAAAATAATGTGGACATCTTTCTCTGACCGGCTAATCTGCCTGTCAATCATGCCCACCTGAACTGTGGTAGATAAGAGGTCTAGACGAGTGGGCAACATGCTAGAAAAGGAAGCCTTGATTTTATCGCAATTTTCGTACACTTAATATCAACATTATGCCTTTGAGAGTTTAATTTAATTTATTTATTTAAAGTACAGTGTGCAGTTACATTTAAAAGATGGCTGCACCAGATTTAGCAAAAATGCTAATTTCCATCTGAGTAAAATGTTCATCTTCTGAAAATTCACACTTCCCTGTAAATGACAAATTTATTGTCCCAGATCACAATCCAGCCTTTAATGCCACATCACCCTGCCCAATATGTTCAGACTTCATACCTTCATGTAGTATTTAAGAAAAACTTGCGGGCTTGGCTGACCTGGGAACTACATAAAGCGCTAAAAATGTCAAAGTCAATGTATTTTTCTGCTCCTGGCTAGCTCGCCACATTTGGACAATATTGCGATAGGGATTAGATGCAGTAGTAGCAACGATATAGACCCTTCCAGTGTTTGTAAACAAAGCATCACACTGCATGGTACCAGTCCATGTTTTAGCTCTAATGCATTTTCAATGGGAGACTTTAGCCTTAGCCTCCAAACATCACAAACTATGACAAACCAAGTCAAACCGGGGCTGTTTTCACGACTGACAACCACTGGAACACAAGTGAGTAACACCAGAGCAGACACAGAAAACATTACGACATATAGAGGTGCTTTGTGTAGTTTGTTACCAACGATTAGCGCCGAAATTACCACACACACAAACAACAGTGTAGTAAACATTTCTTAAATCTGCCATCATTATGTACAATAATGCACAGAAAACATAGCAGGTGACAACAGTTTGACAGTAAAATTAATGTTTTGTTTCACCAAGTGCCACAAATCTTACTGTAAGTGAAATTTAGAAACTTGAGGATGAAGTTTATCATTTGTTGGTAAAGGTAATGAACATATAAACAACAACCACATGTCTGCATGGTCTACAAATAAAAGAATTACAGTTTTTATTTGCTGCTGTGTCAAAATGAATTGATAGAATGAAAAACACAAGAACCAGGCTGTGTGCACATCCTGGAACATGCGTCACTCCAGTAAGGGTCTATCTATTTCACCAATATACACCCAGGTATTTTTCTGCTCCTGGTTAGCTCGCCGCGATAGTGCAGCTTATACAATGCTGCAATAGGGATAAGCAACAATATAGCAATATTAGCAGTAGTAATATCATCATCATCAGAAGTAGTAGTAATTGTAGTAGTAGTAGCAGAGGTAATGGTAGCAGTAGTTGAAGCACAAGTTTTTGTTTTGGATCGGAGGAAAGGGGTGTGCTTAATGAGACGGAGAAACAGGATTTCGAGTTGCAATATAGTATAAGGTTTCACACATCACCGACCCTCTGGGTAAGTGAAACTGTAATGGGAATTCTTCTTGGAACACTATTTTCTTCACCACATCCTATTAAAACAACAAAGCAAGGAGGAGGAAGCGGTCTATCACTTTGAATTCAAGTCAACAACCTTTACATTCCTCTGTAGGTCCATTCCTCACTCCTCTGCGTTTGAAAGTGGAGTTTGATAGAGTGCTGTGCTGCTGACTCCAAAAGCGTTCTGGAGTTGGCTTTCTGATTACATTTCCCCACCTGCTCCTCTGCCTTTACACCATGGAGTTGTATGAAACGCTACTGTGATGGGAGCTAAAAGCTAGGGAGAATTTCCCACAGGCGGCACGAGGACTTTTTCTGCTCACACTTCAGATCGCATTAGGCGCCTGTCACTTACACCGGCACAAACGTTTAGTCACGGAAAATACACAGTTTAAATGGGAAAGTTGTGTCTGAACAAGATGAATTGCTCGGAACATATGCGGCGTCGTGCGAACTGCAGAGAATATTGTGGTTTCACTTTAGCGAACGTGCACAAAAGGCTTCTCCAGATGGGTGCTTCAAACTAACGTCCTGGGTAGACTACGGTTTAAACGTGAGGTGAACTGCTTTGTTTGTACTTAAAAGTTGTATCTGGGAACCACTACAACTACTACTACTACTGTTACCATCTGTCCAGCAGCACATAAATTACTCCCACTGTGCACACAATCTAGTCTAATCTAGTCTTTCTACATTACTTTTCTATTTTCCTTCTTATTCATGTTATCTGTAAGTATATAAAGATGTTATTATTTGTTTTGTTAATCATTTCTCTCGATAATCAATAAAGCTTGCTTAAGTACAAATCTATATAAACGACAAATATTACGTAACAAACTCAACAAAGTGGAAGAACATGAACTTCCTTGACGCCTTACACTTTCAACGAGATTTATTTATTTATTATTCAAAGGAAATTCCCAAGCTCCTGGGCCTGTGAAACATAAACAGAAAGCTTTAACTTTCTTATATTCAGTCAAATCAGCCATTCTGAAAAGACGCAGTTTATTCTCCAAACATACACACACAAAAGCCTAAAGTTCATAATATTTAAATAGCCTGGATATTTTTGTACTACTTTGTAACAAATCCCTACATCTCATTCATAGTGATATTGGTTTTAAGATTTTAAATGGGGATTGTTTAATGTGGCCAGAATGACATATGTTGCAGTCTGGAACAGGTCTCGCTGATCTTGGGAAAAGGCGGAACGTCATGACGAACATTTGAAGCTGATCGAAGCGTCACAGCAGTGGAACAAGCCCAGCAATCAAATCTGTTGTTAAATACAGAAATGCACAAAGCGTTTTTTTCCTGATGTATTTTTTTCTGCCAAAATAGAAACCTATTCTGCCCAAATTGGTCTGAACCTCTGGTGTTTCGGGGGCCAACAAGAGTTGATGAACTCTGACTGATAAGGTTATGAATGTCAAGACTCAGCAAATGCTCAGTCTATTGTCAGTCAAGTCCCCCAACAGTAGCTTTACTCCTAATATTCCCCCAAAAATAAACAAAAAACAAAACCCTCTTGGCGAGATTTGAAATCCTCAATGCAAAGCTTGTTACTACTTATAATTAGTGTAAACCAGACAGCAGGGGCCAAAACTGGAGTGAGAGCTTCACAGAGAGTTCAGACGTGTTTGTCGTCCAAAGAGTCCAGAAACAGATTCAGTTTGAAGTAGGGGTAATTTTAGTCAGGCGTTTTAGGAAAAATAAACCACAATAAAATAATGAATCCTGTGATCTCCAGCCTTACAAGACTGTGTTGTCATTTGAGCAGGTTTTACACTTGGCGTGACACCCTCAGGAATAATCTCACAGCCACATGTACCTGCTCCCGTGCTCAGTGCCAAAAACTCATGGCACGCTCTCCTGTCCGCCTTTGTTCACCCGTCCGTCTCATCATTAGCCTCACACCAGCATTCCCTGGCACAATGGGGCAGGCGGCCATGTTTCATTAACTGCGGGGCTTGGTTTCCACACGCACAAAGGAGCATGGGTTAGCGGTGTCAGAGGGTGGCTGAGGACATGACAGGAGAACATGGCTCTTTGTGGCACGTTTGAGCACCAGAAGGGGGAGGGTGGGGGTGAGGTGGAGGTGCTGGCAGCCTGCACAGGTGCTGCTACACCTGCTCAACATGGATCATGCAGGGCGAGCCACATGGACAACTGGACGACATGTAAGGAGTGAGGCAAAACAAATGAACATGCACTCGGACATTTAAAGGACACATATTCTGCTACAGTGACTTTTAACCATGTTCCGTCGTCAAAAACATACCTGAAGTTGCATTCAGCTGCATTCACGCTGTTCATTTGAAAATCTTCTCCCTCCGAGAGTCAAAAGCACTTCCTGCTGAGCCTACCTCAGTCGTTGATGATTTTCAGGCTTCATACGTCACTTATCAGATAATCTTTTGCTGATTTAAGTCTTTCAATATCAACATAAATTTTGTATAGCACTACGCCATCTGCTGGCCCGATGCGCTCAGTACATGTCATTTCACAGAGCAGAGAAATTCTTTTGGTTTTTTGTTTGTTTTTTTAAACATGAGATGGCAAATTTAAGGTACTCAAGAGCATGTTTAAAGCATAACAACAATATGTAAAATACATTATATTTTTCCTTTAAAAAAAATTATAGGTAATTATCAAAGCCTAAAACTAGTTTCAACAAGATGACGTACATTTAGACAAACATTTTAAACTTTTGTAGTTTACTTACATAAATATGTTCTATACAAATATGGCATTATATGTGTAAAACTGCCCTATTTTAGAGCTATAAATGTAAATGGAACTAGGTTTAAATGTCCTTGTTTATTTTGTTGACATAATAGATACATTTTATATATTAAACTGAACACTGGCATGGAATTATTTACCATAAAGTACAAGACTGTTAAATCAAAACAAGATTTAAGGACTGGTCTTTATGGGAGAAAATACATTTGGAAAAAAGGGCCTTTGAAGTTACAATGGATTCACATGGATTTAATAAAACATCTTTTGGAGCAGATTGGACATTGTTGTTGTTTCCAAGTGACAGCTTTTGTGTTCAAATAATTTTGACTGTAATGTAGTGTTTCATTTCTAAACTTTAGTAAAAATCTGCATTTTTGAACTGTCAATCATGTGTCATCATCAAAAGACACCTGAAATGATGCTCATGTTTAGTTTCATTCATGCTTCATTCATGTTTGACTAATCCTTCATTTTCTGTTTCTATTTTTTGCATATTTATCTTCCATCGTCTTTTCAAGTATAAAAACATTAAACACAAAACACAGAGAGTAAGTAAATCAAAGAAAAACATCCAGTCTTGTTGTCCAATGTGCTAGTCCCATTTAGTCTTTAGTGTTTCAAAGAGGTCCATTTTCAAACTGATAGAAACTTTGCTCAATTTCAATGCATCAACAAAATCATTATATAAAAGAAAAATAAAGTTCCCACAGTCTAGCAATGGAACCCATGACCTTCTCACCTTAATGAAGCACCACTCGCCACGACTGCTTTCACCAAAATGCAACACTATCTCGAACAAGGACTGGCCTCAGCTCCAGCCACGTCTTTGAATCCTTAAATATGATCATATTTTTGTCTCCTTGGGGCAATCAGTGATCCGGTAATTTTGTCTAATTACTGCCCTGGCTCCATCTGAGGAGGAGGACTGCTCAGCCTAATTGAGTGTGTAAATTAAACGACTGAGGTGGAATTCATCTAGGAGTGTCATCGCCGTTTTACAGCTCCATTTTCTTGATGGCGTCAGAAGGCTCAAACGGTTAAATGTAAATGGTGTCCTCACATAACTCCGGTGCGGTCCTGAATTAGACCCCGGCGTTGAAACGAGGCCCCGCAGAGAATATAAAGGAGGTTTGGACATGTTTCTTTATTAGCGTTCCATCCATCTCTGTCGGACATTAGTGAAGACAGATAATCATGACGCTATTATTACAGTAGGGGCCACATATAGCATCAGGGAAGATGAATATGAGCCCGGATATGGGACCCCAGTCCAGAGGTGAAGGGTTTATATGAGGAAACTTAAAGCAGACATGTTATGCAAAATCAACTTTTAAGAGCTGTCTATGATGCCATTTGAAGTTGTATGATCAGAATTTAAGAGGTTGTGGATTCTTTTTGTACACCAAGAAATCCAACGCATTTTACCAGATTCACAAAGTTCCAGAACGAGAAGCAACTAAATGGACTACAGTGAGTTAAGCCTCACATTTATTGAGCTACAGAACGTGTTTTTGTGTTGATCAGGCTTTTCATTTGGGGAATTATTTTATTATTTAGTTTGAAGAGAAATGATCATGAATGCCTTTTAAAAACACTGTTTGGATAATTGACTCAAACCAATTGGGTGTTTATTACACTGACACAAGTGAAGGCTGCTGTAATGTACAACAGCTTCACGTTAGTTAGAGCACAACATTATTTTGGTATTTTATCCAGATCAAATCCTTTTAACTGTCAATATCCATAAATGTTATCTGTACACAGTTTTACAATTATAATTTTATATGTTTATTTCTCACAAACATCTCCAGATAACTTTTGATGATGTTAGAAGGCGGCAAATGAACCAGATGTGCAGATTTTGCAGATTTTGGGAACAGTGGGGGTGCACGGTGGCAGAGCGGCTAGAGCTTCTGCCTCTCAGTAAGGAGATCGTGGGTTCGAATCCCAGACCACCCCAACATCGTGGTTTCGAATTCCGAACCACCCTAACATCACACAATCTCTCTGGGTGGAGTCTGCATGTCCTCCTCGTGTTACCGTGGGTTCTCTCCGGGTTCTCCGGCTCCTCCCACCGTCCAAAGACATGACTGTGTAGGTTCATTGAGAACTCTAAATTGTCCCTAGTGAATGAATGTGAGAGTGAATGGTTGTCTGTCAATGTCTCTGTCTCTCTGTGTCAGCCCTGCGACGAGTTGGCCACTGTCCAGGGTGTACCCCGCCTAAGGCCCAAAGTCACTGGGATAGGCTCCAGTCACCCGCGACCCCTAACAGGAATAAGCGGTAGAAAATGAATAAATGAATGAATGAATGGGAACAGTGTACACCAGGCCTATTCAACATGTGGCCCATGGAGCTATCGGTCCTTCCAAGCAAACTGACCCGGCCCACAGCAATCCAAATGTTAAACAGTATGTTTAGACTCTTTTACTGGGTAAACTCTGGTTTAGTATAGTTTATACATTTTTTGTGCAATGTTGGCACTTTTTACACAATCTGTAACATTCCACAATGAACAACATGTAATACATGTTTGTCTTAGATTTATGTGAGTAAACTACTGATATCTAAATGTAAGCTTTTTTCTTGTTCACCTTCAGTGTCTTGCCTTTTTTAGCCTTAAAACATTTAAACACATACCTTTAATTTACCATCTCATGTTTCTCATGTCAAACAAAAAAAAAGTTAAAAAAGTTTATTATGGAGTAATTAAAGCTTTTCTCATTTTATCAGTCTGGAAAGACACTTATTTACTGCATCCAGCCCAGTAGATGGCGCCCAGCACTTAGCCATATTAGCTCTTGAAGAGAATGCTACTCGCAATTATCAAGATAATAGTAAAAGTGATCGTATTTATATGGAAGAAATGCTCAGAACGATTCTGGCAATGATTTAAGGACTTAAAACAGCAGAAGATTCTTGGATAAGTGACGTAGATTATCTGAAAATATGTCCCAGAAGCAAGGAAGTTCCACTAGAAGTGTGTTTGACGCTTGTAGGAGGATGGATTTTCTATAAACATTCCTCAAAACAGCGTGAATGCAACTTCAGTAATGTTTTTGATGGTGGAACACTGTTAGAACATGGTTAAAAGCTCAAAAAGTCACAGTGGCAAAATATGTATAATATAATATATATAAGCTCTCTGCAGGGCGCTTGTAATAATACACTGCCAGTAAAAAGATGCCAAAAGCTTTTTTTTTTCTTTTTCACTCTTTTTTTATTGAAATAAAGAAGTTCAATCACATACAAAAACATATGATGTCGTCAAATATAAAAAAAGAGACAGTGTTTCTCAGGAGAGTTGTCTTCAGGTCGGCATCAGGAAATATTGCAAGGCTGGTTTTCAAATATATTTACAACCACCCCATTTACAAAGACGTTTATTAAGATAAAAATGTGACTTAGTTCTACTTTAAATCAAAAACACGGGTTTTTTAATGATTTTAGTCGCACACACAAGACTCCAGCTTCTCTGCCCTGTTTCTCTCTCCATTCAAACAACTCCATTGTTTCACCTGTGCCCCACTTGTGCCTCCGCCCTCCCCCATCGCTCCAGGTACAGACCCCCGCTCGCGTCCCCCGGGACCAGCACGACGCCCGCCGCCTGGCTCATGGGCACGGGGGCAGAGTGCATGTGTGTGTCCATGTGTGACAGAGGACATCCCGCTGCGTGCGTCACTGCGATGCTTCTGCGGTTTTACCCTTGAGTGAGAGCGAGCTGTGAGGAAGGAGCCGTGTGATACTCGCAAATGTGCTGCTCCATTTGGTCTGTGGAGGAGAGCGGGCCAGAGGAGCGGGCCCCACAGATGTTTAGTGCCACGTGAGCCGAGAAACAAGCATGACTTAGATAATAGTGACAAAAGGTGGAGTTCATTTTTTATATATAATTGTAATATTCTGTTAAAATAAGTCCAGAAAGTCCAAAAAGATGATAATATTTGTGGGTCAAATTGGGGTGGTCTTGTTTTTGCTGTGGCTTTTCTCCAGCCTCAACACCAGAACTTTTTAACACTTTGTAATTCATGCAAAAAGAAAACAAATATATCAATGAAAGAATAACTAATTGTGAGGTTGGTAGCTGTTGTACAGGTGACACCACTTTTCCAGACTCCATTGGTGCACATGATTACCAGTGTGTGTGTGTGTGTGTGTGTGTGTGTGTGTGTGTGTGTGTGTGTCTGTGTGTGTTTGTTTGTGTGTGTGTGTGTGTGTGTGTGTGTGTGGTGTGTGTGTGTGTTTTTGTTTGTATGTGTGTGTGTGTGTGTGTGTGTGTGGTGTATGTGTGTGTGGTGTGTGTGTGTGTGTGTATCACAGACATATGGAGTGCCCGGAGAGACACGGGAAAAGGAATAAAACTGTTATCATATCAAAGAATCATTCAAATGATTGATTAGATACATTAAAGTAGAATAAGTAACATTAAACGTCTTTGTAAGTCTGTGTGGTGGTTGTAAATGTATTTTTCGGGGCATTTGAAGCCCCCGCCGTCGTCCCCTGCTGTCTCTGCGAGGAAACCAGCCTTGCAACGCCGACCTGAAGACAACTCTCCTCTCTCTCTTTTTTATATTTGGTGACATGCAATGCTTTTGTATGTGATTGTACTTCCTTATTTCAATAAAAAGGAAGGGGGGAAAAATGTTTCTGGCATTTTTTACTGGGAGTGTATTTTCACGAGAGACCTGCAGGGGGAGCTCTGTTACTGAAGTTAATTTAGTTCTACTTTAGGCTTTTATACATTTCTTTTTAAAAGACAATTTAGTTGGACAACGGGACAATTAATTAGTAAATGCTTTTAGTAAATTTTTTGGGGGAATATTGTTTACATTTTTGAGTACGTGTTGAAAAAAACAACAACAACGTAATAAAAAATAATAAAGCATGATGATAATTCTCAAAGAAAACGTTTCCAAACTATTTTAGCTTCTCCAATTAGCGTTAGTGTGGTCCTCCTGGCTAAAGTTAAGATAATATAAATGCAAACTAGTAAGGAGCATTCTGATTGGTTTATAAGTTAGATAAAAATTGCTCATACCAATCAAAGAGCTTCTTATAGCGCCAAAACCATACTTTACTTGAGCTGGAGGGCCACAGAAAGCCTTATAAAGAAGCTCATTTCAGAATTGGAGAAGCCGATACAGTTTGCAAAAGGTTTTCCAACACGAAAGTAGGATTGTGAGTGCATTCAGTGGGCTAAATGTTTTTCTAAATTGCATTTTAAACTCTTTTAGTATTTGCTGTGCTGTACATTTTTAAATCATATTATCAGTATCAGGAAATTAACGGCTAAAGCAGCAAGACAAATACCGGATATCCTACAGTCAAGAAAGTCCCAGGTTCATCTCCCAGACTAACTTCCTGTGTGGACTTTGCATGCTCTCCCTGTGTCTGCTGCGTGAGTGTAATCCAGATCTCCTGATACTATATGCTTCTGACCAAAATCCTGGCTCTAATCCTGAGAAGGGTCCTGGTTGCGTTGCTGTAGCCCAGGGGCCGTAAGGAGAGAGGGACGGGTCAAACACATTTCCTCGTGGGGACAAAGCGACGCCAGGCTTGGACTTGATGGAGTTCTGGTGAGGTTACGGGATTGTAAACACGGCAGAGTCTCCTGATGGTTCTTTTTGAGCACTGTCCCAATTCAGATCCACCCCAGATTTCAACTCACACAGACACAAACACACAGACACACACCACACACACATTCCACCATCACAACCATCTGCTGCTACTGCAAACAGGAAAGAACTCTGTGTTTTAAACATTAGATGGCCTTGTTGAAGTTGCACTATGTAACTTTGCTGGCAGAGAGTTTGTTGAATTTGTTAGTTTGCATCAAGCTAAAAACAAGCAGCTAGCCAGAGTAAGTGTGGACAACATTGATAAAAACTAAAGCTTACCTACCATAAAATTTGGACTATTGAGCGCACCTGAGTATAAGTCGCACCAGCCATATTTACAAAGAAAAACAACTTTGTACTTGTACAGGTCGCACCTGTCGATAAGTTGAAGGTGTCCACGTTTAACATGACACATTTACACAGAAGGATGGAACACGCAAAGACGTCTCACCATCGATTCATTGATGAAGCTCACGTCAAGCTGACTGTCAAACTAGCGTATTCTCTTTCACCGGTCTGTCAAACTCTTGTGTTCCTGCTAGAGCGCCCCTAGAGGCCGTTCCCATAAAAATACATAAATTATCCGCATCGCTGCATAAGCCGAGGGGTTGAAATCATGTGAAAAAAGTAGAGGCTTATAGTATTTTAAATGTTATGTTCAGAAAAGTGGCATTACTTTGTTTGGATATCATTTTTTGTTGTGATATATCAACCCTTAAAGGACACATATTCTGCTACAGTGACTTTTTTGAGCTTTTAACCATGTTCTAACAATGTTTTGTCATCGAAATCACATTCAGTTGCATTCACACTAATTTGAGGAATGATCAGAAACTCCTCCCCCTTCCAAGCGTCAAACACACATCCTGCGACGCATTTTCGGATCTACGTCACTTATCCGAGAATATTCTGTTGTTTTAAGTCCTTAAATCATCGCTAAACTTATTTTCAGAGCTAACCTCTAGATTGCATATTGCGCTGGCACCATCTCCTGGCTGGATGCACTCAGTAAGTGTAATTTCATAGTGACAATGAAATGTGAGAATAAGAAGCTTTTTTTGGTTTTAAAACATGAGATTTAAGGCACCCAAGAACATATTTAAAGGCTAACAGCAGCATTTTTTAAGGAAAGATATTCTGCATTTTTCATATTGCTGTTAGCCTTTAAACGTGCTCTTGAGTAGCTTACATTTGCCATCTCATGTTTTGAGAAAAAAAAAAGTTTATTATGCACTAAATGAACAGCTTTCTCTGACACTTACTGAGTGTATGCAGCCAGTAGATGGCGCCTAGCACTATACACAGTTGCGTTACCAAGAAGATATCAGTCTATATCGTCTTGCCGCAGTGGTTTATGTTGTTGCTACCACCGCAGCGTCGATGGTTAAATTCCCGCCTTCAACCATTTGCTGTATGTCCTTACGCCCTCTCCCCCCATTTCACGCCACGACTGTCCTGTCATATAAATCCTAGGGGAAAAAATTGCATAACTATTCTAAACACATCACTCCTGGAACGGTCGATAACTGAAAATGACTCGATAAAGTCAAACGGTGCAACACGGAGAGGTCGACTGAGACAATACACTTGGTTTATCCTTTGATGTCGCAGTGGCTTTGTCGGTGGATTTGAGTGTTCCGACTGGATTTGTGGTGCTCCGGGGACAGAGAGGAAAGAAGGAGAGCCGGAGGTCAGAGGTCGGCCCAGGCAGGACAAGTGCATTGTGGGTAAACGTAAGCACGATTCACGCGGACAGCCCCCAAAGCAACACGACAAGCCAGAACAACCGCAGTCAGCAACAACAAATACTCAAAAGTACAAAAACTACCAACACTGGACAACAGAGGATGTGTATTTGGGTTACAAATAACTCTGGATATTAGCGATTTGATGAAGTCGGAGTATTTCTTATAACATATAATTCCCAACAGAAACATGAAAGAAATAACTCCACGCTCAGATCAAATATTAACACATTTTAACAACTAAAATAAATACTGAATAAATACTGAAGGGGGCACGTGATATGACACAGATGTTTTTGAGCTTGATAAAAAATGTTTTCCTCATCAAAAACATACCTGGAGTAGTATTTGACTCATGGACTGTGGACAGTGCTAACCGGCTCTGACTCTCATTCACTTTCTATTGAAACATCTGCTCCTCTTTCTCTGTAACTGAAACTTTAACTAACTCAAAATTCCAGCCTTAAATTATTGTTTTAAAAAGCTCTGCATGGTAATTGTGTTTTTATTCCACATTTGTCTTTGTAAATGATGTAAATGATTATGAACAATAATAACTGGCCAATCAGGCGGCTTCTTTCCCAGTGGTCTGCTCCGGCTGGTGTTGGATTGACAGCTTGCCAGGCTCATTACTAAGCAAACCTCACTCCTGATTGGCTCTGTGGCTGCTCTGAAACACACACACTGATTTCCAAATATGGAACTTGGAACCATATTAGCCGCTATAACTGCTAGCCACAATCTGCGTCAATTGACTGGAGCCAAACAGTATGGACCCCACGTCCACAGTCTGTGTTTTAGCTTCATTCACACTTGTCTGTGAGTCTGTGCACTGTGTCATCTCCCCCTCAGCACTCAGAAAACACTCTGTTTAAATTGTTCCAGATAATGATTTAAGGGGGGGGGGGGGGAGAGAAGATATTATGGTATAGAGCCTCTGCGCGTGTTGCCACGGCGTGACGGACAGGCAGGGAGTAAAGCTAAAGTAAGTTGTTTTTAATCGTTTGCCAGTTGATGAAGACAGAAGATAAATCAGGAGCACTGGAAGCACTCAAACTACTCACAGATTTGCATTGAGCACTTCTTACAAGGTGAGTCAATGATAATGTTACAAAACGATGAACATGAATATCTGAAATGATCGACGTCGCACGGCTTTAGCCATTTAGAGCCAAGTGAATGAAAATGAACTTGGATGAATGTGTGTACAATCCAACTTCAATGACATGGATTATATATTCAGAAACTACTTGCAGAATATTTTTTATTCAAGCAAACTCCAGTGAAAAGCTTTATTTATTTGTGAATTTGTGCATGTAGCCCGCCAAGTAGTACTTTAATGGGGCTCATTGATCATCTATCATTTCATCAATCAATAGTAACTTTCTTGAGCTTTAAACCGTTTCTAATCATGTTCCATCATCAAAAACATACCCAGAGTTGCATCTGACCATCAAAAACACTCCCTGCTGAACTCCCTCCATCCATGACATTTTTCCGATATTTGACATCACTTATTTGAAAATCGTCTGCTGTTTTAAGTCCTTCAAATCATCGCCAGACTCGTACTGAGCTTTTTTGCCATCTAAACACGTTCACTACAAACTAACCAGCTCGCTCTCATTTGCTGACAAAAGTGGTAAACTTGTGTGAGCGCTATGCAACCAGTAGATGGCGCCTAAACTCAGCAAGTGAACCAGATACAAACTATCTTTTTGTTCTAAAACATGAGAGGCCAAATGTAAGGTACTCAAGAGGATGTTTAAAAGCTAATAACAATATAAAAATGCATACTATTTTTCCTTTAAATGGTTTATTCCAAAGAAGCCTACACCTGACGCTTAACCAGCAAGATGATTTTTCAAACTTTACAAACTCAAGAATGTTAATACAATGACGACTGGGATGTTCTTGCTTCTGTTTTGTTTTTGAAAGAGGAGCAGAGGGAAGTGCTTTGTGCATTTGTGGACAGGAAAATGTCAGCGCTTTTCTCACAAATGGAGCTGACAAAGGTTTGATTTATCATCTTTCTCTGCTCTGAACATCTCACACTTCAGGTTCTGGGTCTTTGTCAAAAATCCTCCTGAATCCCCCAACCTAACACAGCATCTTTGCAGAAAAAGTACAAATACTGTCACGTATGTCATAACAATCGGCATGACAACGAGAGTGCAAGCACTTCACCGTCCGCGTTCAATGTTACAGCGGATTGTTGCGTCCAGCGTTCTCGCCTGCTCCACTCCAAATCCCAGGTGAGCTCAGAACTGTGCACCTTTTTGGTCAAACTCATGAACGCACTCGTGTGTCCTCCACAGAGTCGGGTCCACAGGTGGAACGTCTGACCAAACGCATGTGGAGCATCAGTCCAACCCCCAGAGGAACGTCTGACCTTAACCTTTCTTACTGAAAATATAAACACAAGCTTGACCCTGAGGGAAGATTGTTTCTGAGTACGAGGTCGGCTGCAGAATTATTTACATGAGCACAAAAGAGCCGACATGGATAAAGTAGCTGAAAGTTGTACTCAAGTGGGAGTACTGTTTCTTCTTAATCCTATTAC
Source organism: Rhinogobius similis (assembly GCA_019453435.1). Lineage (NCBI taxonomy): Eukaryota > Metazoa > Chordata > Actinopteri > Gobiiformes > Gobiidae > Rhinogobius > Rhinogobius similis. Next base: position 25,608,531 of record CM033639.1, on the reverse strand, counting down.
TCCAGTAGAAGTACAAAGAAGTGATCCAAGTTATAACTCTAGAACAAGTTGATGTCTGGGTACTTGTATACTCCAAATCTACACAGGTGATGTTTGGAGAGGGGCTACTTTTTAACATGAAGACATCAGAAAAGTTAGAAAAGTTGAAGGTTAGAGGTGGGCCTTTTAGTTTAGTTTATTTGAATAGGGACAAGTCTGCTTCATGAGCTCATGTCACACACTACAACATTTTAGCCAAGGTAGAAAGGGTTTCAGAGGTTGTCATCCGGACGCTGTTTAAAGATCGAGACATTTCGACTTTTATCCCAAAGTCATTGTCAATCAGAGAGCTGGTATGGGAACTTGGGCTTATATGCTACTAGTATTTTAGCCAAGGCTAATTCTCAATGTCCGTCCCCAGAAGGGCTTTTACAGAGAAAATACAGTACAATAAAATACACAGCGTTTAAAATACAGTATATTTAAAAACCAATACATACAACAGTGCAGATATTACAATATACAAATTACAACTACATATGGTCACATGTCTGACCGCTGATCAAATAATTTTTCAGTTTATGTTTAAAAAGGACCCAGGTCACCGCTCCCTTGAGTTCAGTGGGTAAACTGTTCCAGGCCTTAGTGCCTTGTACAGTGAAGACTGATTGTCCAAAAGTTGTTTTTCTCCTCGGGACCTGACAGTTCCCACTTTGAGCTCCTCTGGTTCTGGAGCCCACAGTCCTGAGAGGAACGACAGTCTCACAAAGAACCCGAGGAGCTTGACCGTGTTTTATATATGTGTATATATAAGGCCCAGTACGCACCAATCACCTGCCACCTGCCGAGGCGTCAGGGCGATGCACTGTTGCTCTGCGTCTCGTTGCGCTGGAACCAAACATGACAGAGCGTGATCACCAGTGCAGCCAAGAGCATGATATGACATCTGAGCAAACCTCCATGAGGGAGCCACTGATGTCTGTGATCTCCGACTCAGAAACGCCGTGGTCAAACACAACAAAAATCGTACTCAGTGTTTATGCATACCTGCGCTCATCACCTCTGTGCCATAGAAAAGTAAAGGAGTAGAAGTAAATCTGTTAAGACCGGGGCTGTCGCAGTTAAAGAGTTTCCCTTGTGGTAACTTTGCCTCGGCACCGCGGTGTGCAGTATGTGCAGTGTATAGGCCTATTGACCTTATTCTGCCCCGCCCACTTTTGCCGTTTTTTGCACTTTTGCTGTAAACGCACTTCCGTTTGACGAGAACTCCGTTAAAGCTAATGACGAACGAGGGAAAAGTCTTGCTGCTAAAATGTTACATAAAGTAGGTTGATTTGTGTAAAATGTTTAATGAACACGAGCAACAACAAGTCAACAACGCACCGATTTCCTGGTCAGTCTGAAAACGGCTTTATAGTCCATGTAGAACTTATTTTCTGTTGAGCTCGTCTGCTCCATGTGAACTAATACAACGGAAACAAGACGGCGGCGCGTAAGGCAACTTCCAGAATAAGGTGAATAATAATGCATGTACAGTGAGGTTGTACTAATAATAGCTACAATAAATAAAGTAAGCATAAGTGACAGTATGTGTGTGTATGTGGTATGCAAAAAGGCATCTTGAAAAGCACTAAAATATATTATTATAACTCCAAACGAAGCAGACCGGCGTCAGCTCACGGCGGACTCTCATGTGGAGTTTCACTGTTGTTTTCTCTGTACTCGATGCACAGCAGGTGCTCAGGCTTTCACTGCGCGTTTCTGGGTGGAGGAGGATTATAGCAAAGATTGGATAATATTTTTGTTTTGGTTACAACTTTACACAGACTCTGTTTAGCTGCATTTTCTCACTGGACTTTAACCATGCCACATTTACTTCTGGTTTGCATTTACCTGGACCGAGGAGGCTGATGATTACAGGATCAAAGATTCCAAACAATTTGATCGTAAAGAAGGCAAGCATGAAGTTTCATTCTGTTTGATCATGCGCTTACATTAATATTAGACAAACTGCTAGCATTTCTCCTGCACAGCGAACACAATGAATGATTTAGTCACAGTATATTACCGTGGCAGTCCCTCTCTCTACTTAAAGTAAAAAGCTTGTGGTGTTGGTACCAGGACTTTAAGCCCTGCGTCAGCACCTCAGAGCCTGTCCAGTGGAGCTAACAGTCTCCATTCTACTGTAAACATTTGCTTACCAGATTGAAAAATTCATTAACTATTTATTTTCTTCTGCTAAAATGGCCTCGATCCCAAATGCAACATCCAATCCATTTCAAATTTAACATATTGAATTCTGGAGATGTAACAATATATAAATCTCATGATACAATTTATTCCGTTATGGACCTCATGGTACAACATTTACTGCACCATAGAAGGCTCTGGACTGTACCTTGTGCTGTTCCGTGGCAGCAGCAACCTGTTGTTCTGAAGTTTAGAGCCCAGACTTTACTTTAATTCTGATGAATTTGTGGAACTTTTCCGAGTTTCATTTTGTCAACCAAATCCAACCAAATGGTGCTTGTATTTGCAGAGTATTTAACTGATCCATGAGAGCATCAACCGCATGCAGCTGTTGTTGTGTGGAGAGTGTGTGTTATGATCCTATAGGCTCAAGCAGCAGCTCTACTGATGACACAGCACAAAGGATCATGGGATAAAAGGTCATCTTTGACTTTTCTGCTGAAGTGATTTAAAAAAAGAAACTATTCTTTTTGATGCAAATTCATGTCGTCTAATACAGACAAGAACGATATTTTGTCTATTTTACTACCGTGATATCTTCAATTTCATTACAAACCCCTTTCAAAACAAATATATATAACCACATAATATAATTTATAATTTTGATACAATTCCTGATTAGAGGTTGCCATTGCCAATTATAGGACACATATTCTGCATTATAGGGATTCTCATTGGACTTTAAACTTGCTCTTGTAAACTTTGGCATCTCATTCATAGAAGGAACTACCATGGGGAAATAAACAAAAGCTAGCATTCCATAGATAGATAGATAGACAGATAGAGAGAATGAATGCAAAGTGTGAATGAAGCTAAGTAAACTCCAGTTATGTTTCTGAAGAAAGAACTTTTAAAAGTTAAATTTGCATGTGTTTTCTTAAACTTCAACTTGATATTGCCTTTAACCATTTCATTCTTGTGGTGTATAACAGGGCTATTGAACTGAAGGCCCGGGGGCATAATCAGGCCCTCCGAGGGATATGATCCGGCCCTCAACCCATCTTCTAAAATATAGAAAAATATTTTATCTCCTGTTAGTGTTTTAGTTCTGGTTTAGTCCTGATTAATCCTGGTTTAGTCCTGGTTTAGACCTGGTTTTGTCCTGATTCAGTTCTGCAGTTCTGACCCTGAGGACAAAACCATCCGCAAAACCTGGCCGTGGGTGAAATAAAGTTGAATAGCCCTGGTGTATAATGTTATAGAGCCATAAAACAACACCACTTAAATCAACGTTTGTCCTAGAAACTGTCTCACTTCTCACTCTTAATGTGAAACTGCACATCCACACAGCGACGCGGGAAAAGCCTGTGAGAGCGGCTGCCCGGCCCATCCCGGCGGACACAGCGGTGATTTGAAGTGATCTGCTGTGATTGCTGGAGCACTTGACCACAGGGGACAAAGCGCTGATGATGGTTGGATGTTCTCTGCCGCACCACAGTCCCACATAAACCCAAGGACACAGGGACGAGAGCTGCTATCCGAGCGGACACCTTGTGAGACGATCAGGAGTTAGACTTATGAGGCCTGTAAAGCGCTGAAAGGCTTTGGTAAATGACAACAACATGTTATAGCCTCTGTATTTTAGATTTAATCAAAGTCAGTAATAAGTCTGCACATGCCTGTAAATCAAGAACTGTGGCGGGGCTTTATTCAATACTTTGTTAATGGGAAGCAGCAGTGCGTGCATCTTATCTGGGCGGCGGCGCTGGACAGGTTACAAAACACCCCTGTAACCCCAGGTGTGCTCTGACTCTGGTATGGGTCCTGCAAGACCATTTGCCTGGTCCCCATTCTAATCTCGACGTATTATTCAATCCTGCCGATTAGTTTGGACGTGCTGCCACGCTATTTGACATCAGCGAGGCGGGACAAGCAGGCGTCAATCAGATGAAGAGCGGACTAACGCTTCCTCTGCCTGTGGTTTTAACGACACGTCCTGGTCTTTTAAAACCATAGAACTATAATAAAACCTGGAAGATGAATCCAAAATGGCCGCCCTGTTTATCCCTATGGAGTGTGCTCATTGGCGCATGACCCCAAAAAAGTTTCTTACTTCCGCATTTACTTCCTGATTCGGAGGCTGCCATCTTTGCTTTACTTCCTGATACGGAGGCTGACATCTTTGTTTTACTTCCTGATACGGAGGCTGACATCTTTGTTTTACTTCCTGATACGGAGGCTGACATCTTTGTTTTACTTCCTGATACGGAGGCTGACATCTTTGTTTTACTTCCTGATACAGAGGCTGACATCTTTGTTTTACTTCCTGATACAGAGGCTGACATCTTTGTTTTACTTCCTGATACGGAGGCTGACATCTTTGTTTTACTTCCTGATACGGTGGCTGCCATCTTTGTTTTACTTCCTGATATGGAGGCTGACATCTTTGTTTTACTTCCTGATACGGAGGCTGACATCTTTGTTTTACTTCCTGATACGGAGGCTGACATCTTTGTTTTGCTTCCTGATACGGAGGCTGCCATCTTTGTTTTACTTCCTGATACGGTGGCTGCCATCTTTGTTTTACTTCCTGATACGGAGGCTGACATCTTTGTTTTACTTCCTGATACGGAGGCTGACATCTTTGTTTTACTTCCTGATACGGAGGCTGACATCTTTGTTTTACTTCCTGATATGGAGGCTGACATCTTTGCTTTAGGGCGCCACGTGACGACAATCCCCCACTTCATATAAAAACGGTAATTTTGGTGATTTTAGAAACGGTAGAAAAGAACATTTCCTTCTATTTTATTTAAATACCGATAATAATTCAGAACTGTCTGCAATTATAATGTGCAATTTTAGAAAAAGGCTGGTTCCAAGAGGCTGCAGTACCTCGCACGGCCACTAATCAATCTGGGACACAGACAGAGGGGTCGTACCATATCCAGTTCTTTTAATACATCCATGTTTAAAATAGAGGAGAGCGCCCCGAACATTTTCTCTGTCGGACGCCATCTTGCTTGTTACTGCTTGTAATTGCGGCAAACAGGACGTGACATTCTCACGGCTGATTGGCTCACTTGTCACAGAATAGAGGAAGCAGGGGGTTTACTGATCATGCATATACCCACTTTCTTTCAAAATTGAAAGATATTGACAGATAGTGGGAATGGCTAGAAAACCATACCTGGGAGTGCGGCGTGTTCGGGAGCCACGGGCCTGAGATCATCCGTGCAGGTTCATGAGCTGCACTGTGGGTTCGGGAGCGGTGGAAAGAGCGGGATTAAGTGAGTTCTACGCACACTAGAACTGTCGGTATACCATACCATTATAACACACGAGGCAAGCAGTGATTCTAAAGCTTTATAGAGAAACCAAAGAAAAAGTAACACTTGCAAATTGACAGAAATAGGCCCACAGAATAACTGCACTTTATAAGAGAAGTTCCAGTCTGTTAAGCTTTTTATTCTAACACCGTGTTGTTTTGTTCTTTTGTTTTTGACATTCTTGAAATTGGAAGAATCATTATTTAAGAGAATATCCAGTTTTAAAACCGCATTGTCCATTTTTGTCATATTTCATGTTCAATGCAGAATAGGTAGCAAAGGAAAGCAGTTTATTAGACTTGTTAAGAAGTTAAAATTTAAGATGTGTGAAAATGTTGTAAAGTTTAATTCAAAATAAATAAATAAATAAAAATCTCGTCTCATTCACGTCTCTCGTTTCGTGAAAATTCTGTCTCGTTTACACCCCTAGTAACAATTTATTGAACTGCACTGCATTTAACCAAGTACAAAATTTATTTCTGTTCACAAACATGGCCGACTATAAACTCATGAGCCATATGCCCTGTACGGTCGAATGTTCAGAACGATCCATCACTGCCCTGCATGATGTTAGTGAAGCTGAGCACCTGCAGGGAGCGTGATGTTAGTGAAGCTGAACGACTGCTGGGGCTTTGGTTTTGGAGCGGAGCTGGAGGCAGGGCTTTGAAGCATGACTTAAAGGACACATATTGTGCAAAACTGACATTGTTTCCTCATCAAAAACCTTCCTCGTTGTTTTCGTTCAACTACAGCTGCTCCTCCTGTCTGTGCTCAGGACAAAGATAAAACCACACACAGGGCTTTGTCTGCTCCCAAACTGTGGAACGACCTGCCCCTCACTATCAAATAAACTCAGAGTAAATTATTTTAAAACATCACTGAAAACATACTTTCAGCAGAAGCTTTTAAAACAAGTTAAACTCCCCCATTTTAGCCTTCTTCTGTTGTTGAATTGACTATATTTTTCTGGTGTTTTCTGATGTGCTTTTGACACCGATCCTCACGGGGGAAAGGCTTCTCAGACATAAAGTCATGTGTGCTTTCTGCTGAAACACACATTCAGTTGTAAAACATGAGATGCCAAAGCAAAGGACAAATATTATACAACAATCCTTTTTAACCATGTTCTAACATTGTTCAAAAACATACCAAGAGTAGCATTTGGCTTGATTCATGTCTGTTTGATGATGCTGGTTTGTAAATCCTCTCTCTCCAACACTGCGTTCTGAACTCCTTTATGTGTGATGTACATGAGGAAGGCGTCACTTATCCCAGAATCTTTTGCTCTTTGCTGTGTGTTGCACTCCTTAAATCATCTCCAGACTCGCCCTGAACATTTCTTCCATCTGACCACAATAACTCCAACTTCGTCAGAATTTTTAGTTCTAAAACATGACATGTCAAACTGAAGACACTCAAGAGCAGGTTTAAAGGCCAACAGCAAATAATTCATTATATGTGTCTGTCCTTTAAAGGACAATAACAACACTAACGAAGTATAATATGTATCATATAATCTGAGCATGTGTGATAGGAGTATGATTGAACTGTATCAGAGCTGGACACACCAGGGACCATGATGTTATTGTATAATGAGAGGATTCAACACGTGCATGTATCCTGACAGAACCTTTTCCTAAATATACTACTGCCGTACTTTTAAGCAGGGGTTCCCAGTCTTTTCTGGCCGGGACCCCCAAAGCGAAATGAAGTGTCAAAGCGTGCTAAATCAGGTTTAATATTGGTTATTGGAATAGTTTATTATCTTATTAGACCCTATTTCACTAAAAGATACTGTTTTTAATTTGAAAAATAGAGCAAATACAGTGTCATATTTATTCAAACTAGATCTAGAAATCATCTCGCGACCCCCAGCTCATCCCCACTTTGGGAACCATGTCATTGGCCTTTAAACCTGCTCTTGAGTCTCTTCAGTTTGACACAACATATATATAACTTTATCACATTCTTGGGAGACGTCAGCTGTGGCTCCATCTACTGGCTGCAGAGGAAATTACACAGCTTTGAAAAACACATTTCTTGTTATGCTAGCTGTGTTATTGAGCTCTCACTCAGTTGTAATGATCATGATTAGAGGCAGAAATGCCCAGAGTGAGTCTGACAAGGATTTATGGACTTAAAACAGAGCAGAAGATTCTCTGAGCCGAGTCACACATCTAAAAAATGTCACTCAGAATGTCAGAGTGTTTTTGACGGTCAGACGGAGAGAGGATTTCCTAACCAGGATTCATCAAACAGGCGTGAATGAAGCTAAATGCAACTCCAAGTGTGTTTTGATGATAGAATAATGTTAGAATAAGGTTAAAATCTCAAAGAAGCCAATTTTGCATAATATTTGTCCATTAATGCAATTAAAATTATGACAATTTTAGGTCTAAACCTCTTCCAAATCACAAATAACAACTGAAATCCCTTATCCAGTCATTAATTTACAGTCTGAAAGTGCAAATATGAATTAATAAACAACGTTAGAAGTTTTACACCCACCACTACAGCGACATATGCCGGGCAACTTAAACGTGCATGTTTTTCTCAAACCTAGACCTCCATCTGAACCACAGCACTCAAAGCCATCACTGAAATGTAGGAAATATGTTGCAAACTGAGCGCTGTTTCATTATTCATACGCTCCTGCTGCCCCACGCTTGTTCTCACAGCTTTCCCCACATCGTTCCACTTTTGGGGGACTTTTGGGAACGGCACAAGCCTAGAAAGTGTCAAAATGTCCCCTAAAGCTGTTTGTTTTTGCCGCGTGGTAAAGGTTAAGTTGTTGTGGAGAGTGGGGCTGCAACCTGGGAGCCCAGAGGAGCTGTCGAGGAGGTGGTTTCTGTGTGGTCAGGTGGCTTTTAGTGCGGTTTTAAATAATGGAGAAATCAGGTAAGCAGAGAGACATCAAGTGAAGTTAATGTATGAGAGAAGTACAGTCAGTGAATATGGAGCTGCCGCAGGTTTAGGTACCGACATATTCATAATTTATTGGTGTTACGAAGTGTGTTTATGGGTAAAATGTTGTCCTTAGAAGTGTAAGATGGAGTTGGGTGAATCAAGAAATAACAAATAATCATTACACTTGTTTTTCTACTGATTGAAACCGATACACAGCCTTTTTTTCCGGTCTGAAATTAAACCTAAACTTAAAACCTTTAAAAAGTCCTAATTTTAGATCATGTTCTTCCTCTCACTCCATTTCAAATATTTCTGGAAAATACAAGGGATATGGATTTTTTTTGAGCCGATAACGATTCCAAAGTTGAGTTGACTTGGAAATGCAGATTACAATTCAAGCTGGAGCACCCATAGTTTTCTCTTTATAGTAAATTCTGCTATCACCAGAGAGTGTAAAGTAAGAGCAGAACTTTGTGAAAAAAAACTGTCCACTACAGGCTGTCTGCTCTAAATATTAACGTAGGGCTGTGGTCCTTTAGTCGATTAGTCGATTAGTCGGTCGATGGTATGGTACTCCCTGCTTCACTTCTGTTTAAAAAAGATGTTCTAAAGCTGTGCAAGTGGACAAAAATCCTACATGTGAAAACTAAAGATGAATCAAAGTTTGGGAAAGCGAGGAATGAGTTAGATAGGCCTTAATACTAACTTATTTCAGTGTTTTAAAATTAGGATCCCCAGCTTTAATTGTCTGATGTTTCCTTTGTGTTTAATGAATATGATTGTTGTCCATTTGCACTTTTTACCAGCGGTGGAAAGTAACTGATTACAAATACTCATGTTAGTGAGTAATTTTTTGAGTAACTGTACTTTTTTTGTGTGTAAGTTTTTGAATGTGTACTTGTACTTGTACTTGAGAATTATTTTAGCAATTGCAATGGCAATTCATGCAGTTGTAATTAGTTACATTTAAAACCACAAGTACTGAGTAAAAGTCCAAATCGTCTGAACGTACAGCTATCTGACCTGTGAGGCTTCTCTCTAAACTGTCTCAACCCACAAACAAACCCACAAAACACGTGCATCAGCCGCCCTCATTGTGCAGAGATCAAAGAATATGCAGATTGTCCCTCACTGTTTATTTAACCAAGTTTTGTATGAAATTATGCTGAAACCATGTTGAAAAGTAACTATAGATTTGGCAGTACTACTTGTACTTGTAATTGGGTACATTACTCATGTACTTTTCTTGAATACAAATACTCAGTACTCTTTCCACCACTGGTTAAAAAACAATTTCTTTGTTTAAATATCATTTATAACTTTGTAGTAACTCAAATCCTTGTACAGTTAACCAAAGTGCTCTTCACTATGAAAAAACACTTGAATAAAATCTAAACCTGTCTCTTTTTCTGAACTACACCTCTCATTTTAGTGAGCGTTTTTCAAAAATGTTGATTATTCACAAAAATGTGAAAAATTTAGAACATTTTGTGTATAATTTATGGTTTTTCTGTGCAAATGGAACAACCCCCCTGAAAAAACAAATACAAAAAAGACTTGAAAATGTGAGGACTGCAAAGAGCTGAAAGCGTGAGGCCTCTGATCTAGACTTGACTGAAACATTTTTAATGTCTCAAGTAAAATCAAGGAACTGGGGGAAAAGGAAGATGCCGTTCCTGAGCTGGGACTCTTCCATGTGTCCCATCAGCTGGACCGTGAAGACTCCAGGTGGTACTTAACCCTCCTCCTCCTCATCATTCTTCTCCAGATTTATTTGTACTAAGCATTTTCTGCACCAAACATCTGTCCGGAGCGTAGTAGTCATTCCTCATGTGCTCAGCAGTTGGGTTCAGACCTGGTTTCTCTGTGAATCTCTGCTTCCAAATGGATTTGTTGAGTGGATCCGCACAGCAGGCAGTCGTTTGTTCGCTCACAGGTGAACCATGAAGCTGCACGTGCCCAGATGGTGCTCGCGCCGTCAGCCAATGGGTTGGGTCAGGAGCCAAATATTAAACGAAAGAGTGTGTATTTGACAAAGGAAGAAATTGTGCTGTTTCTCAGCAGTTTGTGGGCACTATACGTTTGCTCTTACTTGAGTAATATTTTCTGTGACTTGAGTAAAGGTTTTGTTTGTCTTCCCCATTCCCCATGTATATAGCACTTTTCTACCTTCAAGGCACTCAGAGCTCTTTAAAGAGGGGTATTACACTTTACACTATGGGGCACATATTCTGCTACAGTGACTGTTTTGAGCTTTTAACTACTGTGCTCTAACAGTGTTCCGTCATCAAAAACACACTTGAAGTAGCATTTAGTTGGATTCACGGTGTTATCAGATTAGTATCAGATTTTAAATACACTTTACGTCCAAACTGTTATTCAGTAGTTTCAAATACTTTTTTTACTCTTACTCCTTGTTTATTTTAAAGAAATGTCACTTGGGAATACATTTTGGCTTCCCTATGTTTGCAGATGAAATACTGCACGGTTTGCTGCGTTTTCAATTTGGGCCCTCGGACAGGCCGATCCTTCTGGGTCCGGAAATGATACACCAGAAGATGTAAACCCCATCTCAACATTTTCAGTTAAAAACACCTTAACCAAGGAAAAAAAAGTTCAGAAACAAGACACTTTTAGACAGATAAAGTGTCCAAAACCTGCACACGCCTGATACAGATACCGTGTATGTTTGGATCAGTGTCGGGGTGCGTGCTTGCCCCCTCTGCACCCCACTGACATTAAACCGCAGTGGGTTTGAAGTCTGGGGTCCTCCCCCTAAACCCTCAGTACATCTGAGCGTGGAGCTGATATTTACCATGGTATTTGCACAGGCCCGGGGTCAGGGATAATGACTGGGTGTAAATGGCAGCCTTATGTGACGCTCCCCGGTGACTGTGAGCGGAGACGGCACTGGCTAATCCCTGGAGGACAGTCTAATAATGCAGGGAACACAGGGAGGAGGCAGCAGTCGATTCCACGCTCCGACCTTCAGAGTGAAAGAAAAGTTCAAGGAGGCGTGCGTTTGTTGTGGCTCGTGCGCTGTGTGCTGAAGAGAGACAGAAAAGGCATCAAACTAAAGCGCTTGGGTTGTAGGCACTTGTTGGACAGATCAAACACTAACACGTTCACCCAAGAGCGCTTTAGAATGGTTCTTTTGCTGCGTTCATGTGATCCCGGGAACTCTGGAAAATGGTTTTACGAGTGGGAAAAATGCACATGAACGCTCGCACAAGTCGGGAACAGAACTTGGGTCAAAAGCTACCGCCCGACTTCAGCCCTTGACGTCATCGGCCGTCATTGACGAACAGTACAACAGTTGGGGGTTGACTGTCAGTCCTTTACATCAGTGTTTCCCAACCAGGGGTACGGGGACACCAAGGGGTACGTGAGCAATGAACAGGGGGTGCTTACAATGATTTCAGGTTAAAAAATAAGATGCAATGTACTTTTATCTAAAAAAGTCATCTCTTTGTTGTATCTTGGACAATAAATAAAATACAATTTAAAATATAATAGTATAAATTGAAAATATGTAACTAGTAAACCCACTATTTGCCTGAAACTCAAGTTAAGGAGTTCTGTGAGTGTGAGACAAAGCTTAGACATAAAGATTGGCAACAACTGCTTAACATCATAAGAACAACAAATGTGTTCGACAGAAGACCCAACATTTATTTATTTGCCGACGTAATGTTAGCTAAAGTAGATATGATTTTTCTCCAAAACAAGGTTTGGCCCATGTTGCCTTTTGGGCAAACAACAGTAAATCTCACAGTTAGCTCTATTAAACTCTGTTAAAGAGAGAAATGTGTGATTTTATTATAGACCCTTTAAAAGTTTGTAAGCAAAAACAGTCTAAATTCTGAATGAAGTGCAACATAATGTGATTTCACAGGAGAAACTAGGATTAACCTCAGAAAATCACAGAATATGGAAAATTGAAATTATTTTGGAAAATGAAAAGTTCTCAGACACATGAAGGTGACATCAGAGCTGCTGCAGAACACATTTATGAGATTATATTTTACATTATGTTTTAGGAAAATATGACAATCTCTTTGCATTTTGCAGATTTAAGGGTTTTACTGGAAAAATACTCACAGAAATGTTGAACCCACAATACATTTTCATTTTATCTTGAGATATATTAGATACTATACCATAAATTAGATTCTTTTGAAGCTAAAATACAATTTTTAGGCTAGAAATGTGTATTTTGTCCATCCTTTGTAATACTAACTGACTTTTCTACCCTGGGAATTCAAATGTGTTTCTTTTTTCCAACACAAACACTTCAAACCAGTAGAATTTAGCTCTAATGTGAGCTAATCATTTAAAACTACAGTCAACTTCATTTTGCCTCCAGTCGCCTCCATCCTGGAATTTTGATGACATCACATTTTAAAGGGTCTTTTGGTGACATGAAGATCCCGATTTTACTAGATAAAAGGCACATGAATGCCAACAAATCATAACCCCGTCATCTCATCTCAGAAACCCGAGTTCCCGAGGACCACATGAACGCAGCATCAAAACGTGGGGCAACGGTCAGAGCAGCTGACGTCACCCAAACATACAACATTTACTTTATTTCTCAATGGAGCTCGAGATAGAACATCAAAAAACTGCCCTGTTTGCTGTTGGTGTGTTAAAGTTACACAGAAAAACAATGTCAAAGAGTGAATTTTTAAAAATCATGAAACCGATAAACTGCCGTGTCACTTCTGGTTAAAATACTTTTGAATTAAGGCTAAGTTTAGTATTTAGCATCTTAAAATCTCCATTGATTTAACATGGGGCCAACAATTCACAACAAGACATTTAATAATAGTATAGTAAGAATTATGTGGCTGTGAAACGTGCAAAATCTAGAGAGAACAGGAAACTACCCTTGGTCTCTCCTCAGCTTTTTCTGCATTTATTACAAAAAAGTTGTAATCGAGAGGTAACAATTAATAATTAATGGCAGCGTTTCTTTCAGTGTTTTGTCTCTGGACTAGAGCTGCCCACGTCAGTGACATAGGGTCATCTATCGACTTATCTGAGGATTTATTTTGGTCACATTCGAATTTTCAGGAAAAAGCGTAACAAGCTTCAGAGCGAGCCCCATCGCTCCGTCAGATTGTTTCCAAACTTTCAAGAGCCCTCTGCAAACGGCTTCATGTTCTGCATTTAAAACACAGCTTTAGTGCACTCAGACTCTCCCAAACTAACACTCGCTTCAAACACAGAAAGTAGTGCACAGATACAAATGTTCATGTGACTAAAGGCTGCAGTCACACACAAAACATGTTTAACCAGAGCTCTACAGGTCAAATTACATTAGAAGATAAGTCCACATTTTATTCAAAGACTGAAATACTTATAACAAGCCAATAGAAAAGACAAACTAATAAGAATGGGTCAAACTATTGAGATAAATACTCATTTTGATGTGTTGTGTTACGTGTTTGTTATGTTATGTTTATTAGCAGAAAGGCAGTGGAAATACTTTATCAAATTGTTTTAATAAAGATAATCTCTCTTTGATCTAATTGCTTATATGGCAGGGCTGTTCAACTGAAGGCCCGCGGGCCAAATCTGGCCCTCAACCCATCGTCCAAAAATCTAGAAAATATTTTATCTTCTGGTTTAGACCTGGTTTAGTCCTGGCTTAGACCTGGTTTAGTCCTGGCTTAGACCTGGTTTAGTCCTGGCTTAGACCTGGTTTAGTCCTGTCTTAGACCTGGTTTAGTCCTGGCTTAGACCTGGTTTAGTCCTGGCTTAGACCTGGTTTAGTCCTGTCTTAGACCTGGTTTAGTCCTTATTCAGACTGGGTTTAGTTTTGGTTTGGACCTGGTTTAGTTCTGGTTTGGACCTGGTTTAGTTCTTGTTTGGACCTGGTTTAGTCCTTACTTAGACCTGGTTTAGTTCTGGTTTGGACCTGGTTTAGTCCTTACTTAGACCTGGTTTAGTCCTGGTTTAAACCTGGTTTCAGTGCATGTCTTGGCTTCGGTTTAGTTCTGGTTTAGACCTGGTTTATTCCTGGTTTGGACCTGGTTTAGACCTGGTTTAGTTCTGCTTTAGTCCTGGTTTGGACCTCATTTAGACCTGGTTTAGTTCTTATTTGGACTCGATTTAGTTCTGGTTTGGACCTGGTTTAGTTCTGGTTTGGACTCCGTTTGGACCTGGTTTAGCCCTGGTTTTGTCCTGGTTTGGACCTAGTTTGGATCTGGTTTAGACTTAATTTAATTCTGGTTTTAACCTGATTTGGACCTGGTTAAGTCCTGGTTTATTCCTGGTTTGGACCTGGTTTAGCCCTGGTGCAGTTCTTGTTTGGACTCGATTTAGTTCTGGTTTGGACTCCATTTGGACCTGGTTTAGCCCTGGTTTTGTCCTGGTTTGGACCTAGTTTGGATCTGGTTTAGACTTGATTTAATTCTGGTTTTAACCTGATTTGGACCTGGTTAAGTCCTGGCTTAGTCCTGGTTTGGACCTGGTTTTGTCCTGATTTGGACCTGGTTTAGCCCTGGTGCAGTTCTGCTGATCTCGTTAAAGCTTTTAGTATTACATTTACAACAAAAATATATATATGTAAGAGTTGCACATGTTTCTGGCCCAGAGGACAAAATCTGTCCCTCAGTAAAATAAAGTTGGTCAGCCCTGGTGAACAGGTGAAATGTGTGTGCGCTCAAACAAAGAAAAGTGTACCTGAACCTTCACCTTTAAAGTGTGCGCGGTCAAACTCAGAGAGAAACTCCAGTGGTCCCCTTTTCTCCTCAGTGTCAGTGACCGAGCACCAGACATGCCCACCTCGCCTCACTCCACTGCCCCCAGATATGAGCCTCCTCCCCGGGCACTCCCACCGCCCGCACGCCCATGCTGCCCCTGGAGCCCGGTGACGGATGGGTCCGCTCCACACACACCTCAACGCCTCACCGACCCCACGCGGATACAACCTTTTCCTGAGCGCCGATGAGGAGGAATCTGTCAAGTGCTGAGGCCCGAGACGCTCCTCTCACTCAACCTGAGAGATCTGCTGCAGGACGAAGGAGCAATGAACTGCCACAATATAATCTTCCAGAGTCACAGCTGTCCTTGGGCTCCAGATGCACGTGGCCGCTCCGTGTGCCGCTCCCTCAGCGCCATCTACCGGCCGAGTATCAGGAGGTGAAGTGCACCGGGACACCGCAGTAGTGTCAGACGTATTTACCACGTCAAACTCTGTGACCACACTGACGCTTTGGTTATTCAGTATAAATGACTTACGCTGAATGATTTGATTTCTTACCTAACTGCTCGATTAATGTATGAAGCAAAAAGTAAGCAACTGCGATGAAATATTCAACTTTATTTTGTGAAAGGGAAGGAATTTATAAGATGTGTTTATAACTTTAAAGTTATAAAAGTGCTCGAATAACAAGGAAAAGTATTTATGTTTCCATTTGTGGTGTCAGCTTATGGAGTTAAATCGAGGAGGACCCTAAACAACGTTAAAACAACCATCAGTTCAAAAGTGCATTAAAAAGTATTCTTTCAAAGGAATAAACATGGGGACAAATATCAAACTAGCTTCCCCTGACATACAAATGTAAGCACGCAGCTGTAACTATTTGAGGCAGAAATGCTCAGACGGAGAATACAAATGCATTGTTACAGTGCTCCTCTGGACACTCTGCACTCTGGGGCTGAGGTACTGCTGTAGCCACACAGGCCTGGGGCAGACTGACGGGAGCAGGGCGGCCGATCCGCACCATCCCTGCAGGTCCCGCAAGACTTAGAAAGTGCTTCGGTACGGCCTCTTACATGACTTGGGAGCAATGGCCGTGGGTCTGTGGAAAGAGTCCACAAGCAGTCTATTTTCAGAGAAGGCTTCAATAATTAGAGGCGTGTTCTCGAGGGGAACCGTGTGAATCTGTGAGGCCTTCGTCAAATACGGATCAGGCCCCGTCATGATTAGCCTCTGAAATCTGACGACATCAGGTGCAGACAAGCTGCTGTGGCCATGTGATGATTAATGGACTTACAAAAGCACAGGAGACCTCCAGATTTTTACTAATGACGTCACAAATCTTAGACATTTGAAACCAAGTATTTTTCACTCTCAAAGCCATAAGACTTCGTTAACAGAATTAGTGAAACAAATGCGAATGAAGCTAAACACAACTCCAGCTGTGTTTGTGACGCGGGAACAATGTTAGAACATGACACTGGAAAAACTTTTTAAAAATGTACATTTTGTGTGTCTTTTAGGTTTTGGTCACCGTTGCTCTCAGAATGTGTTGGCAGTTTGGTTCTAAACAGTGCTGAGGCAGGTGCAAATACTCCCATCTTTTCTGTTTTATTTCAATGAGAAATGTCTGTGTGATTGTTCCCAAATGTTGAAAGTGGTCTCTTACATCAGTGAGAAGGTGCATTATCCAGCCACACAACAAAATCAGCACATGACTGCTCCCATTTCCTTTAAATATTACCGGCCTTGTGTTTGGTGTTATGCAGCCATACGAAACCCAACTATTCACTCTTCGGACCTTTTATATAATAAGCCCTATTTCCTCCAAACAGCCCATTTCCAAAAGGACCGTAAACGCGGCTAAATGAGCGACCGATCAATGGCTGGTTACTGTGTGGACCGCGGCGCCCTCAGATTCAATTACCCACAGTGTGATGAGGAAAAGGGAGGGCAGCCAGGCAAGAGGCAGCCCGGCCAAGCCCCACCGTCCTGTGATGGATGAGGTGAGGGCAGGGGAACTGGGGCATCCACAGCCCAAACCAGAGGAGAGCAGTGAAAGAGAGCCGGAGAAAATAACAGGTGTGCTCCAGGCAGGACGAGGGTCTCAGACTGTGGACCGCAGGGGAGGAATTCTTTTGGTAATACCTTTTTTTTTCATTATTATTATGTTCAGTTAACTGGCATTTAATTAATTGTTGTTAAGTCACAATTTTAGAAGGGTGTGTCAAGTCCTCAGGTCTCTCAATAAAAGTCTGGATAAGTGGAAACACTTCCAGGCCGTGCTGATCCTCTGCAGAGTGAACCAATGGAAACAAGGCTACTATCTAAAGTGAACTGTACTGGGCTGTTTGAGGGGTCCAAAGCGGAGCATAGGAAATACTACTTCCCAATGAGGTCCAGCCCTGTTTGGCTCTGGGTTCCAGCTCCGGGAGCAGTTTGGAAAAGCAAAAACACAGACTTAAAAGCTGACTGCAAAAAGCAGATATGAACAGAAAATAATCATTTTGAATCAAACACGGACTTGATCTTTGTGAATTTTAGAGCAAAACTACTAATACTACTATGTGTATGGATACAGTACAATACAGACATCTTACTCTTCTTGACATCTTGTACATTAGTCAGTCTATAACCTGTTCTAGCTTTGAACGGCTCAACAATGCGATGCTCTTTTCATTGAGTGACAAAATAATAAAATAATACAATTGCTATGTATTAGAACAACACAAATAATTGGAAATCTAATGGAACAAAATGTCAATTACATATAGACTTATTTAATATATACATATGTCATTTCTCAATGGCATCAAGGATCTCCTTCTCAGTTGTGAGTCCTGCTTTGACCGGAGAGGGCACTGAATGATCTCTCACAGCTACAGCTGCTAAAGGAAGGGGACATGTCATTATCTAAGAAACAGAGGAAACGTCTTTAATTGGCATTGCATCGCTCTTGTGTTTAAGGAACTTTTTAGCCACCATCACTTCCTCTTGTTTGAGCTCAGTGGGGTAATGCACAGCTGGGGTTTTCATAGCAGACCCAGACAAAAACAGGGCTGAGGTAAGACTGCAAGCTTGGGTTCCCCAACACAACTCCTTACTAACTCCAGAAAAGCACTCTCTGGTTCGCTCGACATTCTGTCCACACAAGGAAACAGTAGTTCTTTTTAACTCTTCTGAATCCGATGAACCATCTGCTTCGCTTCTTGCCCCACAGACAGATTCCATCATAATATCCTTCATAACCGTAGAATTAGTACATTTTCTGGAAAGTTCTGGGACTGAAACGCCACTTTCCTCACACACTTGTTATTGAAAAAGCTACTTTTGACTGCAACTACTGATGCCCAGCGTGTGGCTGAGAGTTCAGTCCTGGATTCATCTGTGCTCCTTAGAACTGGTGGTGGTTCATGAGTGAACAGCTGCAGAATGAGTAAAGGCTCTGAAGGCACTAAAGATATCGGTAGCTTTGGAAACTGCTCCAAAAGTGTTTAACTCATGGGCAGTGGACATGCATGGCCTTGGGTGCTGTTTTTTGTCCAGTGCTTGTACTTCTCCAACACATATCATGACTATCCATTTCTTCCAACTGACTTTCAGTTGTGCCTGCAACAGATGCAGCATTAAAACTG
The DNA here is from genome assembly GCA_019453435.1 of Rhinogobius similis. Lineage (NCBI taxonomy): Eukaryota > Metazoa > Chordata > Actinopteri > Gobiiformes > Gobiidae > Rhinogobius > Rhinogobius similis. Next base: position 25,589,782 of record CM033639.1, on the reverse strand, counting down.
GCGATCTCAACTAGAGCTGCAAATCAGCAAACTCAGCAGTCGATTATTTGGTTTTGGGTGGATGAGGAGAGATATAGTTTATTATTACATTTGAAGCCGATTTGTTACTCTGCAAGAATGGCTCCAACTTCTTTAAAAGTTATTTAAAAGAAAATTAGTTTTTATCCGCCTTTGTTTCCCCAAAAAGCATGTCACTGTAACTGTTTGTTCTAGATACTGTAGTCTCGCTTTCTCTTCTAGTGAATTGCCTGCTTCCACAATATTCCCACGAGAACAACTTGACTTGTATTCACTGTCTATGTGTAACTGGCCTGGTATTTGTGAAATTTGTCCAAAGCATCTTTTTTTTCTTTGCCAAATACCCTGCAAGCAAAGCAAAATGCAGCATTTTTATCTTTGGAATATTCCAGCCAGGTAAACGCTTTGAAACGCTCCCTTCTGTGTTCTGAGCTGGGTGAGAGGATAACCACCGAGCTCCAACTGTGTCCATGTTTCCTAAATCATATTCAGCTCGTGCAGAGGCTGATGTCCTGGGCTGGCTCTGCTCTGTGCTGTCCTGGGATCCCTGGACTGCTCCTCATTCTCTGCACTTCACATTCCACAGCTGCTGTTATGGATATCTAAAAGTTCAGCCATTCAAGTATATTGCCCAGCCACCAAATCAATGAATATTCATCTTTATGCACATGAAATACTTCAATAGAAACAACAACCAACTTTTTCTACACTGGAAATAAAAGACTGACATATGATAACTGGGACTTAGAACATAAAGTCTTAACATATGTGAGCTTTTTGTTTATTGTGGATCCCCATTAGTGCAATCACTATTCTCCCTGGGGTCCAGTCAAATTGAATTTAAAATACACACAAAATACTTCCTATTGTACAGTCAATACACTTTTCATGCACTGACAAAAATACATTCTACTTATATAACTAAACATTTATATTTTCATAAACTTCAAATCCTTTTCATCATATTAAACATATCAAACCATTTCAAACTCGTGCCAGTTCTTTCTCATACCTGTCCTGACTGCAATAATGAAAGAACGCTGAAGACTATTTGTTCAAATGCTTGTTTTAAATCTTTTATATGGAGATAAGTCTATTATCTAAAGTTCGGGAGCAGGACCACACCTCATCTACGCCCCTTCCGGTGGCCACACTATTTAAGTGTCCCGGTCACACACATCTATGTTCGTGTTTTCATGCACATACGCACCGCTCGGAAGAGAAGCGCACTTACCATCTTGCCTCATGGATCAACTCGTTCTCGCGCCGTCCGATGACGAGCTAATCAGCCCGACACCAGGGACATCCTATGCTAGTCCTACCGGGACTCAAATCGTACACGTGTTTTTCCTCTTGTTTGTTCGTTAATAAACTTTGCATCCATATCTGAGGTTGTGGTCCTTGCTAGTGAATTCCTTCTTGTGTTATTTTGTTTGGAAGTGTGTTCCATGTGAGCATCGCCCTACAAGTCAAACTTCATTACAGACATTTTGATTTTAGTAGTGACCTTGGAGCTGCTTCCGTACTCACATCCCAAAACCATACCTGCTGCTCTTGTTGAGATATTGCAGCATTACACCACATCTGTTCCCGTGTGAATAAATTAAGGAAAAAAAGTTAATTATTATCAAAAAAGTATTCCCATTTTGTGTGGCTCAGTTGCTCTTATTGTCATCTGTCTGGTGTTCTGTAGTCCTGCGTCATCACAGTGTCTTACCAGGATTAAAATGATTTCGATTATCCTTTTACAATATGTATAATTGCTTTTGTGTAAATAAAAACATTTGGGAACATACATACTACCATTTTCTCCCCGTAGGCTTGCTGTATCTTAGTTATATTTTATTAGTCCATTTATTTCAGCCTGTATCTCTAATAATGTTTACATGTGACACTGGGATCCATCTTCATCCCCTTCTTATGCGCTTTACCGTCTTCTCTTCCTCCAGTGTTTACTCTGGTGCAGCTGATGCCATGTAGAGCGTTACAAATGGCAGATCGATGGGGGTAGAATGCAGGAGGATACATCCATCTGCTTTACAACTCACAAACAGTCCATTTTACTGATATTTAATGTTTGTTTGTTCAGAGTGCGTCGGATTCAGGCCCAAAGATGGGAGCGTCGTGTCTCACCTTTACCTTGTGAGGTCAAATCTGATACACAAAGATGTTTCAAAGGCAAATTTATTCATCATGTGCATTGTTATTGTCCTTTAAACATTCTCTTGTCAAACATTGCTTTAGCGTCTCACGTTTTAGCACTTAAAATGATATATGTCCTGAAAGTCAATTATCAGGATTTGTGTGAACTCCTTTGACTGAGACGGGACATGACAGGAAACAAATCTATCTTGCCCCGGCACCCCAACGTAATAGTATTTGTAATTAAAGTGATCAAAATCAGAATCAAACCATGATCTCGTTCTTGTGATAAGACTTTGGTCAAATCAGATATCACGATTGTCTAATTTTCTCTTGAATTCAGCTTTATGCTTAAATTAAGACACTTTTCTTCCGCCAGTTTTCCTATTGGTCAGCTTCGAAATGTGTGAGTGGGATTGAACCAAATGCAATGAAGTGCAAACTTTCTGGAGAAAAATAAAACAAAAACAGATGACTTTAGTTTCCTCTTCAAGGCAATTTAAAGATGCCAAACAAATAAATAGTGCAGGGCCGGCTCTAAGCATTTGGAGGCCCCAAACAAGCCTTTGTCTGTGTCCACCAAACGACACACGGTTTGAATAAATGATCATAACGAGGGAATATAATTAAATAAAGACAAGAATGGACTGGAACAAAAGGGATTTGGGATCTACAGAGGGATATGCAATATTTATTTTATCCACTGACCCATTTTAATAGTTTTAATTTTACACTTTCATTTGAATCATGATAAAATCGGAATCTTGATCTGGCTCAAAGAAATTGTGATATTAATTTCTTGTCGTATTACCTACGTCAACGTCGCACATCTTGGAAGTGTTTTTTGTGAGGCTCAGAGAAGGAGCGGAGCAGAGAACCTCGAAAACAGGATTCATTAAACAAGCGTGAATGAATCCGTCGATGTAATCCCTCATTCGTCCAGGCGTGTTCCATCGTAGAAAAGGTTTCCGGGGTTGACAGCGTCCGGATGACAACCCCGGAAACCTTTTCTACGAAGCGTGAATGAAGCTAATGCAGCTGTGTTTGACGAAGGAACAAGGTCATTAGATGGTTAAAAGCTTTAAAAAAAAAAAAGTCAGTTTTGCATAATATTTCTTTTTGATATTTGCCTTTAGCTGTGCAATTTCGCAGCTCACTGAATTCTCAGAACAGATTTTTGCCTCACCTTGAAAGTTCAGCAGTAAAAGGTGCGCTATTTCACCAGGTTCTGGAGCTGGTATCCATGGAGATGTTAATGCTTATGGTCTGGAATGCTCCAAATAATGTTAAAATGACCAGTCTTGCATTTATACAATTACAAGTGTTTCTGTTGCCCAATAATAGCTTGAAAAATAGGTGTCGCCTCCTTGTCTCCATGGAAACAGGCAGTGACACTGTGAGGTTTACAGTGTGGCAGGTTCAAATAGATATTGTTGATCACTGAATTGCTCTCAGTCTTTATTTTCTTTCTGAACATATTTGACTCACGTATGTTAATGAAAAAACACTGAATCTCAGTTCAGTATTTTGTTTTCATTTTCCGTTCACGCAAAATAAGAGGAAGTAAAAAACACTAAATGTCCAGTCTGATATTTGAACCCGGGTTGTCTGTTCTGTGGATGGATGTCTAATCACCTGAGCTCACCTTCAAGCAGCCTCTTCACCTTAACATTAATGACATCATCTCTTTTCCGATCTTATCTGTGAACCGAATCAACACTATAGGCCTATTCTCCATAAAACATTTACTTGAAGTTTAACACTTTCTGGTTTAAACTTATAGTTTGTATTTGTTGTAAATGCCCCTCCCACTCACACGCCCTGCTCATGGTGTGTGGCTGTCAGAGTGCTCCTATCTCTGCACATTATATCCACTTCACTTCACATTTCACTATTTAAAACCACAAAACTCATCACAAATCACCCAGAAAGAATAAGTAACTAAATACAGAAAATGTATAAGGTATGTATTTAGTATTTTAAACATTAAGGAATCTTTTTCTTCCCAAAATGAATGGGTCACCTGCCTCCCCTGACCACACGTCGCTGGACATAAGTATATTTAATGTCAGGAAAGTTAAGTAAACTTTTACAGCAATACACTGTGGGTGAATGAGAAAAAACAACAACATAACTATGGATAATGCACATTTTCCACAATTTAATGTTTTCCAAATGAATCAAAGCGTTTAAACACACATTCAAACCACATAAACCTGAAAAGGGATACGGCCAAGTTTAAAATTCTTGGTTTTGAATAGGTCGAAGCACAATGTGTCGGCGCGCTAACCTTTGCTGACCTTGTGTCGATGTTTTTAACGCTCAGAAAGCTGCCCGCTGTGACCCGGGCCATGTGACGGATGACCTCAGCAGGACACGCACATACCATGAGCTGGAGATGGATGGGGTGGCTTCTGCATCATGCTTTCAAAAAATACTTCGCTTGGAAAGAAAAGACAAAACAGAGGCCGCCTGGCTTCAAATCGACTCAGCGTGTAACCTCACATTCACACACACGACACTACATGTACAAACATGTGCAAGGTCTGAAGTTAGTTCTTATTGTATGTATGGGACATGTGACAATTGCTTGGGTTAGTGTTGCTAATGCATGATATTTAGATGTAGATCATTTGTTTCCAAAATCTTCCCTTTAGGGCTGTACAATTACTCAAAATCGCAATTAGAATGGACACAATTGGCAAATCGCAAAGGCAGCCATTTTTGTAGTGCGACCAAAAGTGGTACAAACGTGACTAAAAGTGATAGAAACTAGACTCAAAGTGACAAAAACGCGCCTAAAAGCGAGAAAAACGTAACAAAGTTTGCTAAAAAAGACAAAAACATGACTAACAGTGCCAAAGTGTGACTAAAACTTTCTGAAACACATTATTTTTTTTTAATTAGTTTGTCACTTTAGCCTTTTTGTCAGTTCTCCTGGTCGTGTTTAAAGAAGAAGCAGACTATTAAAACATTTCAAATTTCACCAAGCTGGTCAGAAAAATGGCAATTAGATATTTTTCCCAAATCGTGCATCTGTACTTCCTTTAGAAGATCAACAAAGAAGACGCTCGCTTTGAAAAGTCCCACCAGGACCAGGACTGTATCCAGACTGAACCAGGTCTACAACAGGACTCATATTTCCCTAAACTCAGACCAAATCATGACTAAGCTGCGTGTTAATAGGTTCCGAACCAAGTCAATTCCATCTTAAGCAAACTGAAGTAAGTAAATACACAACATCAGAAGACCAACCAGAAGAGATGCAGACCACAGTTTGAGAAACATGGATTCATTTGACAGCTGTACAACCGTGCAATGTTGTCTATTAATACCCTATTCTTTTTGTATTCTAACTAATGTTTATTCTAGCGTTCTAGATAAATGTTTGGATTTAAGTCTATTTTTACTGTTCAGTTACTTATCTATTATTTAAATTTATTTCAGGATCAATAAAGATCAATCAATCTATCTATTTTATCTCGATTGCATATTCTATATTTACCTGCTGTTCTTGCACTTTGCGTCACAACGCCGGAATTTCCATTGAAACTGTGAGACAAATAAAGGTTTTGCTGTATCTTATCTTACTGTAATGTTTTCATTTTAAAGCAGGACGGTGTAACTTCAGCGACAGAGCTCCCCCTGCAGCTCTCTTGTGAAAATACACTGCTGGTGAAAAGAGGCCAAAGCTTCTCTTTTAAAATGTATTTCTTTTTTCTCCTCTTTTTTTATTGAAACAAGGAAGTGCAATCTAAGACAAAAACAAAAAACAAATATTACCAAATAAAAAAGAGACAGGGTTAGTTAGGTCGATAGTTATCTTCGGGTCGATAACGGCAAAAGTTGGTTTTCCACTTAAAGAAACCACGACAAAGATATATAAAGACGTTGAATAGAGTAAAAATGTTACTTTAATGTGTTTCAAATTTCAAACATAGGTTTTATTATTCATTTCAGGTTCCGATAAGTTATGCTCTATTTTGCTTGCTTATCACAGGATTATTATATACATATGAAGAAACCCTGTGTGTCATAATAACTTTTAATCATCCTGTTTTTCCATTATATTAAAGGTTTTTGCCAGAACAATTTTGCAGATACTTCCATTACAGACCGGTGTTGCATATTGAGCTAGAGATCTCCTCCTATTTCTCTCCATTCACGACAAAACTGCACAGCCCTAATTTATTCCTGCATAAGCATGAAGCACCCGTCCATTTTTAATAACAGCGACCTAAAATTGCCCGGGAATTTCTCATTGTAAGCTGGCAAAAATAGCCCACCAAACATTCATCAAATCCCTCATTTATGCAAGATCATATCATAATCCATGCGAAATCAGGGCAGAATACGACTACGGTAAACATAGCTCATCTTATTTCCCCATTCAAGTCGTGCGTCCAACCTAGATTCTGCGCTCTGTTAATGGAGGACCCGCGGTACATGTAGTCAGGGTAAGTGATGTTATGTGGATCGTCCTATATACAGTGCTAACAAGGCAGCTCCACCAGGGAAAGAAAAAAAGAGAGCTACAACTTCAAAACTAACTATAAAAAGCAGTTTGTGTTTTGCACCGTAAGCAGGAAGTGGTCTGAGTGAAAACTGCAGCTTGGGAAAAGACAGACAGTAGAACAAAAATAATTAAGAGTCTTTTTGCAAGCTTAGTTTCAGAGCTTAGCAAGCTGTTTTTGGAACTATTTTTAAAACCGTGATAAAGCTTCCTTCTTTGCAAATGCCAAACTATCCGAAATGATTAATCAGCTTGAAACACACTGGGAAATACAGAACAAAGGTCTCTCTATGATCAAAATACAAACTCACAAAATAATTTAGGCAATTTCCAAACTAGCAACTGCAATAAACTGCACAACTAAACTACACGCCCTTCCATCATGCACTTGCCTAACACTAAATTACAACTTGTTCAGTAATCTTCACAGACTCCACACGGCAAACTGCAAAATCACTGGATCGTTTGGACTTGGATAAACTTGAGTGCTGAATCCTGCCAGCAACGCCAAAATGTGTTGTGTAACTGAAGCTGATTTAGAGGTTATACACTGATATTCTTTTATTGAAAAATGCTCCTCAACATGTGGCAGAATTATGAGCAGCACAACTGACAAAATGTGTTTCTTTCCATTTTTGACATATTTTTTTGTCCTTGGAGCTCAAATTAACTTAAAACGCAAAATGTACACTGAAAGTAACATCTCTATTGTCGCTCGTAATTTGAAGAGTTTAACTAGCTGTTGGCAGTTGGAGATTTGGGACATTTCAACTGCTGAATAAGAATTAATTTCCTCAACAAGCAAACTCAGAAACTTTTCATTTAGGGAGAGAAAGGTAATAAGTTCAACTGTGTGTGATCCAAGTCTGTCTCAGTGATAAATGTGAGCGTGGCTGCAGTGTTTTTATCTGCTTTTCCACAACTGTTTACTGGATATTCTTCTTTTAGATGCCAGATACAAACTAAACATTGAGCTGAGTGGTAGGCAGTTACTTTGTGTTGTGTTTTTTGATTCAAGCTCAGTTATCAGCCAGAGCAAGACCACATGCTTTTGGTATGAAATCATATTCCGTCACCCGGATTACACATGGGCTTGACTGACAGGTGGGTTAACCAATCGCATAAATGCACGGTCCATTCATGCCTAAGCAAATGTCTGCAGAATCAGTCAAGCGAAGCACTAAACTCTTCTGTGTTTGTGGAAAAAGAATTGATGTATTTTGTTCTGAATGTTACGAGAATATTCAAAAAATGATTTGACAGTGGCTATCCTTGGCCCGTCCTTAATACGTTTTTTTTTAAACACCTTTTATGGTCTGACTTCAAACCTTTGTGCATTTGAACAAAATGTAAGAAGGACTGACTGACTTTCGCTCCATTGGCTTGATATTGCTGGAAAAACATCTTCAAAAAATAATCCAGGCCCAAAATCGATCCTGCTGAACAATACTCAAATTACAAATATTATTCTGAAATCCTTCATTTAAACTTGAGTTCTTTCTGTATTATAAGCTGTTTCATATGATTCCAAACCACCTTAACGCCCAAAATCAAAGCCAGACTACCTTCCATCCAAACTGCTCCTCAAGTCAACATCTCCAGCTCACCTCTGCAGGCCTCCCTTGCCTCCCACCTTTAGCCCCCACATGACCCCATCTCCCTACCACTTTGCTGGAGGCTGCCGTGGGAACCATCCACTGCTCCATGGTGCTCCTGCTGGGTCCTTTGCTGCCGCTGTTGCTGCTGTGGATCTTCTATCTTCTCTGAGATACAAGATCGAGTCTGCCGGAGGATGCCATGGACGAGGGCGGGCACTCAGGAATATTGTATGAGAGAAGAGAGTCGGATCAGTGCGGTGCCAAGCGGAGATTTCACAGTCGGGTAGAGATGTCCGGGGCAGAGACCGCGGAGGAGACGCCGCAGTGACACTAAGAGCTCGAGCCGTCGGCGATGATGGACGTTAAGACAATTGGTTCTGATTGTCGTGGATGTTCTAAAATTCATTAAGATTGTATGGATGAAGGAACATGCACTGGCAAAGCTGAATATAGAGCTATAGGCTTCTATCTGATGTGTTTAGTTTGGAAATTTTGTGATATATTCTTCCTTCATTCCTTGAATTTTTTTTCAATTTTTTTGTCGGGGTCACCATTTCCTTTTCCATTGTGCTCTATGAGGCTTCAGAAGTTCAGAGTAGTAGTTGCGTTTTGATACTGGTAATCATTATGTGGGCCATACAAACTCTAAACACATGGAAAGACCTTTTATTCAAATAGATGACTTAAAAGTAAAGCATATTGGGTCAAGAATCAAAATGAATGGTCACCTGACGGACCCACTGATTCTGGAAAGAGGAGGTGACAGCATGGTCTCCCTTATTATTCACATTGGACCTGAAAAGACCTTTGATAACACCACAAAGAGAATAAATTAAAATGTCAAAAAAGAATAAACAATTTTTGATTTTCATGAATAAAACATTCAAACCAAATCTCTTTATTTGAAAATATTTTCTCTCTTGAAGCATTCAGTCACCAGACTTCAAACTGTATTTGGTTGGTAATGCATTTAAAGCAGGCATGCCCAAACTAAGGCCCGGGAGCCAAATGCGGCCCTCAGACCAATTTTTCTTGGCCCTTAGACTTCCTGGTGAACTGGCCCACATTGTCCTGAGAAGCACTTTTTACAGCACATTTCAGATTTTCTACAATTCCAACCTAAACAACTAACATTTTGGTGCAATACAGACCTGATATTAAGGCAATGAGACTGAATGTCGATGTGGCGGCGCTTAAAACATGAAAAATGCAGCTTTTTTTAACGTTTCACGATTGATTTGTGGCCCTCCGCTTGATCTATATTTCAATATGTGGCCCTCGACGGAAAAAGTTTGGACACCCCTGATTTAAAGCATAAGCATAAGTACATTTTTACCTTATTAAACGTCTTTGTAAGTCCGTGTGGTGGTGGTTATAAATGTATTTTCGGGGAGTTTGAAGCCCCCCACCGTCGCCCCCTGCTGTCTCTGCACATAAAACCAGCCTTGCAACATTTCCTGACGCCAACCTGAAGACAACTCTGCAGAGAAACCTTAGCTCTCATTTTTATATTTGGTGATATGAAATGTTTTTGTGTGTGATCGTACTTCCTTAGTTCAATAAAAACGAAGGGAAAAAAAGAAAGAAAAAAGCTTTTGGTGTCATTTTACTGGCAGTGTATTTACCCAAGAGACCTACAGGGGGGGCTCTGGTGCTGAAGTTACTTAGTTCAAGTTTTAAAAAGCATCAACGAGCAGTAGAAATGACAGTTTGACGCTAAAAAAGAATCGCTTATAAGTCAACTATGTAAACCTCAACATCACAGAACTTCACCAAACGCAAACAGAAACGAAATACTGCGTAAAAAATGTGTTAAAAACAAGTTTCCTCGTTACACAGTTACACAGGCCCAAAGAATGTACAGTAAATGGAGCAGCAGTGGCTCAGCTGCGTCCTTTTCTGTGTCTGTCCAAAAGCGTGTTGAATGTTTTGGAGAACCGTGTTGAACGAGGAAGATAAAGCAAAGTGCACTGACTCTGGTGCCCACGTGTGAGAGTATCCTGACAGTGACTCTGGCTCGGAGGCTCGGGCACACGAGGCGTTCAAATGAGGGGGAAAATGTGCTCGCTCTGCTCTAATGTTTTATGGAACACTTGAATAATTCACGCAGACCCGCTCTCCATTCAGGGGCTTCCTCTGCAGCTGCGAGGAGGAGAGGGGAGAGGGAGAGGGAGAGAGAGAGAGAGGGAGAGAGAGTGGACTGGGCTGCTGCTGCCATCTGCTGGACAAACGGAGGAATGACACCGGGAAATCTACACAGTGTAATCAGAGCAAATGATGAAATTATTAACATTTTGAAAAATCCAGGCAAAACGTTGAAGGCATTACTCAAACACAAAGTGGTTTCTGGTTATGTTGAATGCCAAGCAAAAATCTGATCATGATGTGATTTCTGGAGTAATCAGATTATTGAATGAAATGAGATATAGGTCACACGGCCAGAAAAAAAAACAAAAAAGATAACTAGATTGTGGTTTGTGGCATTGTGGTTTTAATCCATTTTATTACTGTTTTGTAAAGAACTGAATGATTATTTTGGTAATCGTAATAGCATCTTTTTGGAGTATCTTGGACCATAAATATAATTAAAACAAAAATATATCAGTAATAATTGACTATACTGAACTAGTATACCTATCTCTTTGCCCAAATCTCAAGTTAAGGGGTACGATGAGTGTGAAACAAAGCTTTGGGGGTACTCCAGACAAAAAAGTTTGGGAATCATTTGACCCAGATGAAACTAAGATGACGCCGCTTTGGGACATCCTGATGTTGTCTGGACAAAACAGGGTTTTGACTGTCGCCTTCTGTTTTGGAAAGTCACTTGCAAATTTTGAAAGTTGGAGGTTTTGGGTTCCCTTCTTCTTCTTCTGAGCAGCACTTTCACTTTTTTTTTTTTCAGCTCTGTTTCATGATATCAGATGCAATCATGACTGAAATACAGAAGTTGAACGAGTTACCTGTTTTTTTGTCTTATTTCTATGGATCTTAGCTCGGTTGTTTTCGGCTGTTTTTCAGAGGTTTGGTCGCTTGTTGCTCACATTTGATCAAAAACACTAAATGATCACGGCTTCTTAGTCATTTTGATGTAATTCCTGATTTTCCTGAGTGATAAAACCTCTTCTCTGACCACATGGCACGCTTTGAAATCAGTGTATTATCCAGATAACAATGATTTATTATTAAATTAGTTGACAATTATCTCAATTGTCAATTGGTTGCGATTAATCAATTAACTTGTTTCAGATACATTTGAGATTGAATTTACACGCCAAAAGAGATCTGATCATCAACAGCTAATGTGACAGTTGATTTGTGGGTTTGTAGAGTGACTGTTGTAAGGCAAAGTGCAATGAGAACTTTCAATAATAACACTTTCTCTCTCATTTGTGTCCTTGTCACATTGTCGATTTTTTTTCTTGTCAAAACCTGAACAGTTGTGAACAATTAGAAACAATCAGGTTACTCACTTCACATGAAACTGTTTGCATGACGTTTCAATAATCTGATGACTCCGGAAATCAGATAATGATCAGATTTCTGGAGTGGATGTGAACACAGCTGATGACTGTTCAGGTCTTGTCGAGAAAAACTAAGCAAAAAAGAAGACAAAAATGGTTAAAGGTTGAAAGAGTTATTTTAAATTCACATTTATCTGTAGAACTTTATAATAACTGCACCTTAATTTGATTTTAATTTTGAGCATATAGTTTATCAAGCATGATTATGGCTTAGTAACTACTTAATTAAGGTTAGGAATTAGGCTTAGAGTATTAGTTAAGTTAGTACTAAGCCTGAATCTTTATTTCTTTCTTTTTTCATTCAAAAATAAACTATTTGTTGACTATGAATTGTCTTTTTTGGTGCTTTGATTTCTCTTCTTCTATAACCCCACACCAAAAATCTGATTTAATTATTGAGTTCCCTGATTGTCCTATTCCTATAAAGCCATGCTGACTTTAGGCCGTAAGATTAATGTGGCAAATCTGGAGACCCACTTCCTCCATTTGAAATTCACTTACAGCGGAGGCTCTTCTTTTGTGGATGAAGAGTGTTATTTATTCCACTGCCCTGAACACAGCTGCACTGATGTTTGTGTGAGGATGTGAAGGGTTAATGAGGCGTCCAACACACGAACTCCCCAGAGCCGTGGTCTACTCCCCAACGGCACCGCAGCGCAGTCACAAACACTCACCGATTCACAGACACTCACCGATTCACAGACACTCACCGATTCACAAACACTCACCGATTCACAAACACTCACCGATTCACAAACACTCACCGATTCACAAACACTCACCGATTCACAAACACTCACCGATTCACAGACACTCACCGATTCACAGACACTCACCGATTCACAAACACTCACCGATTCACAAACACTCACCGATTCACAGACACTCTCACCGAATCACAGACACTCTCACAAAATCACAAACACTCTCACCAATTCACAAACACTCACCGATTCACAAACACTCACCGATTCACAAACACTCTCACCGATTCACAGACACTCTCACCGATTCACAAACACTCTCAACAAATCAAGAACAGTCTCACCAAATCACAAACACTCACCGATTCACAAACACTCACCGATTCACAGACACTCACCGATTCACAAACACTCACCGATTCACAGACACTCACCGATTCACAAACACTCACCGATTCACAGACACTCACCGATTCACAGACACTCTCACCGAATCACAAACACTCTCAACAAATCAAGAACAGTCTCACCATATCACAAACAGTCTCACCGATTCAAGAACACTCTCACCAAATCACAGACACTCTCACCGAATCAAGAACAATCTCACCGATTCAAGAACACTCTCACCAATTCACAGACACTCTCACCGAATCACAAACACTCTCACCGAATCACAAACACTCTCACCGAATCACAAACACTCTCACCGAATCACAAACACTCTCACCGAATCACAAACACTCTCACCGAATCACAAACACTCTCACCGAATCACAAACACTCTCACCGAATCACTCTCACCGAATCACAAACACTCTCACCAAATCACAAACACTCTCACCGAATCACAGACACTCTCACCGAATCACAAACACTCTCACCGAATCACAAACACTCTCACCGAATCACAGACACTCTCACCGAATCACAAACACTCTCACCGATTCACACTCTCACCGAATCACAGACACTCTCACCGAATCACAAACACTCTCACCAAATCACAAACACTCTCACCGAATCACAAACACTCTCACCGAATCACAAACGCTCTCACCAAATCACAAACGCTCTCACCAAATCACAAACACTCTCACCGAATCACAAACACTCTCACCAAATCACAAACACTCTCACCGAATCACAGACACTCTCACCGAATCACAAACACTCTCACTGAATCACAGACACTCTCACCGAATCACAGACACTCTCACCGAATCACAAACACTCTCACCGATTCACAAACGCTCTCACCAAATCACAAACACTCACCGATTCACAAACGCTCTCACCGATTCACAAACGCTCTCACCGAATCACAAACACTCTCACCGAATCACAAACACTCTCACCGATTCACAAACGCTCTCACCAAATCACAAACACTCACCGATTCACAAACGCTCTCACCGAATCACAAACACTCTCACCGATTCACAAACACTCTCACTGAATCACAAACACTCTCACCAAATCACAAACACTCACCGATTCACAAACGCTCTCACCGATTCACAAACGCTCTCACCGATTCACAAACACTCTCACCGATTCACAAACGCTCTCACCGAATCACAAACACTCTCACTGAATCACAGACACTCTCACCGATTCACAAACACTCTCACTGAATCACAAACACTCTCACCGATTCACAAACGCTCTCACAGAATCACAAACACTCTCACCGAATCACAGACACTCTCACCGAATCAAGAACACTCTCATCGAATCACAGACACTCACCAAAGACTCTCATGCATTCACAAAAGCCTGAAGGAGGTGGAACAGGGTCATGTGACCAGGGCACGGGACGAGTCAATTTACAATTTACAAAACAATGTACAAAAAACAGCTGGAAACCCCACAAACCCCACAAAATACAAATCTGAAGCTCACATGAATACAAATCTGTAAGATGTACAATAAAATAAACAAGAAGCCAAGAAGATGATTGACAATATTGTGCTCTGGGCTCAGAAACTGGTGAAAAGTGCTTCTAAACTCATGGAGGTGAATATTTAGGATGCTGGGACTGTATTAGGAAACTGAGATATACATGTGACTGATGTAAAGAATTTAACATCAACTAGTTCTGTTTTTCACAATTCAAAACAATAACAATCAGGTACAGGGCCTTTAATGTGGGTGTGGATAAACAGGAAACAGCTCAGGCTAACGTACACATTGTTTAGCTAAGACTGTCGGCTGAACAAATAAAGCAAGTCAGAGTTTGGGGAGGAATTATTATTTTCTGTTCATATCTGCTTTATGTCGCTCCAAACATAAACATCAATTGGAAAAAAAAAAAATAATAATAATTGTAACATATTAAATGCGCGGTGCACGGTGGCAGAGCGGCTAGAGCTTCTGCCTCTCAATAAGGAGATTGTGGGTTCGAATCCCAGACCACCCCAACATCGTTGTTTCGAATTCCGAACCACCCTAACATCACACGATCTCTCTGAGTGGAGTCTGCATGTCCTCCCCGTGTTACCGTGGGTTCTCTCCGGGTTCTCCGGCTCCTCCCACCGTCCAAACACATGACTGTGTAGGTTAATTGAGAACTCTAAATTGCCCCTAGTGAATGAATGTGAGAGTGAATGGTTGTCTGTCCTTGTCTGTCTCTCTGTGTCAGCCCTGCTAACACCACTGTCCAGGGTGTACCCCGCCTAAGGCCCAAAGTCACTGGGATAGGCTCCAGTCACCCGCGACCCCTAACGGGAATAAGCGGTAGAAAATGAATGAAAAAATGAACATATTAAATGCAACCTTTTACTATTGTTTATTTATTTTGTTCAACGCAAGAGTTTTCTTTGAATATTGTTTTGTTATTTCAAGGACAAATTTATGCATTTAGAGTCTTTTTTTTTTCCTCATGTGCAGTCCATGTTTTAACTCATTGACCGCAGTGAGAAATAATCCAGGACTAATGAGTAAACAAATGTAAGCTGATAAAGCAGCTCTGGTTGTGTCCCTTTTCTCGGGGCATTTCTTTTCCATTAAGTTCTGGTCTGTGTGGGCTTAAAAACATAAACGGGTTAACATAAGCTTTAGAGTTTACATAACTTGTCAAATCACCGCACATTGAAGATAAAACGACTGTTAGCATGAACAAAAATAGAACATAATCCACCGGACTGTGGAGATTTGACGATTATTCACAATTACTGACACCATTACCTAACGACAACGAAATCCTTTGTTATTCACCATTCCACAAGTACCAGCTTTATGAAATCAAACTTTATTAATGAGATGGTAAAGTCAATGTGACATAAGTGAAGTGTAAATTGCATTGACATGACTTGAAGTTGCTTCAAAACGATCATAATATTATTCTTTAGTTCTAAAATGGAACCTGAAAATCATAATTATTGACAAACAGATTCATCTTGACAGCCCTGATTGAATTGTAAAATACATTCCTGACAAAATGCAGCCTTTCATTTCAATCTAAGCACAGGATGACATTCCTGACCTTAGACACAAGTATGATAGTCAGACTTCATGCCCCGTAAACTCAGCCAGAACGTGGAGAAGATAATGAAGTGTTTTACTGATTTAACTCCTAATACTGCTCACAATACACGGTTACACTCACACGGGTGACTGTGTGGGGGGGGTGTTGGTGTCCCCGGGGCCCAGGACAGAGTGGTCCTTGAAAGGCTAAATACAGTTATACATGAGGTCTGAGGGCACTAGAACCCTTCGAAAAAGAGGAAAATCATTGCTCACATTTAAGACGAGACACTATAGGCAAAGCAATTTATTATTTCAATTTTTTGTTTTTTGGTCAGTTCTCTCGACATATCGACTTTCATGTGGAAACAACAGACTTGTGCAGTCTGCTCCTAAAGATGTTTTACTCCTCCATTGAATCCACTTCATCCATAGATTTCTCTGGGACACTGGAACTTCAAAGGACGTTTTCTTAAAATGCATTTTTCTCCCTCAAGACATAAAGATCAGCCTTAAAGATTTTGACAAAACGTACAGAAGGATTTTTTGATATCTCATTCTAAAACTGATTTATTGGAGTTTTAAGTCAAAAAAATGAAGCGAAATTGGAAAATTTAGGACAATTTTCAAATCTGCTTTACTTAAAAACTAAGTAAAATATCATTAATCCCCTCTGTAACTTGTTTTTTTGTAACTAATATATGTACAAAATGATCCAATACATTTAAACCTGTACATTTGTAAGATTTAAATGCCCCAAATATGTGTATTTTGGACAATTTTTACACATAAAATCTCCACATGACATGATGAAAAACGTATAATATATCATTTTTTCTTACATCTATGTGAGTAAACTACAAGAGAAGTGTAGTGTCTCATCTTCTGTATCATATATAAGCCGGTAGCTGCACAAAATGTCTATAAATTAGCAAGTTATTGTTGAGCGCATGTAGAAATCATAGACGTATATTCACTTCAATAGTAAATGAAAAAAGTACAAAAAAAAAAGACAATTCTGAGAGAAATAAATCATATACAAAATGATGCATTGGGGCCCACCGAGAGCGTTGCCACCTGAGGCCTGGGATTTGGTGCTACGGCCCTGTTTACTGAAACGCTAAATATTTGATGCCGCACAAGTGATGTGTAAATGAGAGTTGAATGAGTGCTGATGGAGCCCCGGGAAGCGCAGGTGAACCCGAGCTGATGGGAGAGAGTTTAGCTTTGAAATGTGACGACAGATCACAGCAAAACACGCACAAAGACGGAAGAAAGAAATGCCAATCACGTCCTCCAGCTAGTGCTCGTCTTTTAGCTCGTTTAGCTGTTTTAGACATGAGCGAACACTTGATAAAGAAGGCGCTTTCTTTATTAAAAAAGGAACTTAAACCATAACTGAACGTTCTTGTCAAAGCCTTACCTGCATCACGCTCTCATTGATTGACTGGTCTACTATTGAAGAGAACGAGCAGACGGAAATGCTAAAGAATGTGTGCGCCGTAGTTTTTTTTACAAATGCCAGTGAGCGCACGCACAGGAGATGTTTAATTGTTTCACGAGCTAAGTGCGAAAGTAAAGTGGGAGAAAGAATAGTAGCATCAAAACAGACACATTTACAACACACCGCTCAGAAAGGCCAGCTCTCAGATCCCAAATCTTCACAAATAATAGTTTTAATCCTTACTCCACAGTGAGAATATAATCCAGCATATTGTTATTGACAGCAGTGCGTGTGTGCTCTGTCTATGAGGACAGTCTTCTCTCTTCTTCATTCTGACACTTTGACCAAAATATCTGTGTTTAAATTCATGTTCATTCTTGAGTTTCTCCCGTAACCCATAACTCAACGCTTGTCCTTCAAACATAGCCCTGACTAGTTGCATTGAACAGCTTCCCCAGAATTAAAACCAAAGTTCTTATCCAAAACGAACTCACAACTTCCCTCCAAAAGAACCAGCTCGCTCCACAAATCCATCCGACCATCTCAGAGCCCAGCAGAGAACCAGCAGAACCAGCAGAACCAGCAAAACCAGCAGAGAACCAGAAGAACCACCAGCACCAGCAGAACCAGAAGAACCAGAAGAACCAGCAGAGAACCAACAGAACCAGCAGAGAACCAGAAGAACCAGAAGAACCAGCAGAGAACCAGCAGAACCAGCAGAACCAGCAGAGAACTAGAAGAACCATCAGAACCAGCAGGACCAGCAGGACCAGCGAGTCTTACCTGGGTGACCTTCTCGGTGACGTTGTGCGTGCGGTCGATGAGTTTACAGGGGGCTATGATGTCCATCTCCCCGGAGGGCAGAGTGATGAGCGGGTCCGGCTTGAAGTCCACGAAGTTCAGGGTGATCTGGGGGATTTTGGAGATGGCCCGGTACCTCATCAAGTCCGAGTCCGACGTGGAGTTCAGGATGTTGGATTTGCTGTTGACGGCACCTGGAAGGCGAAGGAGACAACTGTTGATCAGAAAGAAAACTAGACTTGTTCTGTTCAGTTTGAAGCTGTTTGGTTCCTGTAGGTCAGACAGACGATGTCAGTCCATATTGCGTTCATATTATTCCACATCAGGCTCATTCCAGATTCATAACAGTACCACCACTGTTAGCATAGAAATACACAAACTTTGATTAAATTTTCATTACTTCAAAAGTTTTAAAGAGTTTAAAAATGTCAATTTTATGTTTTAAAGTGAAAATTTGAGATTTAAAGTCATAAGACATAAGACATGAGTTTAAAAGTCAAAATGTATAAATTATTAATTTTTGTCTTTTAAACTCATAATTATGACAAAAAAAGGAAAAAAATCAAATTTTTGAGTTAGAAGTCAACATTTTGAGTTTTAATTTTAAAATCATAATTATGACTTTTAAACTCAAAATTAGGACTTCCTGTGAGGCTTTTCTTTTTTATTTACTAGCTGTAATGTGCTTCATATCAGGGTGTACATATCTTGGTTGAAAATAATAAATAATAACTGACTACAGACTACAGACTATACCGCCACAGCTGCAACATTATAACATCATCAATCTAATGTTTTAGAACGTAAAATAATGTTGTAAATGCAAAAATGTTTTGAATGACTTTCTCTCAGTCAGCCGTTCTCTCGTTTTGGTGTAAGTACTCCATCCAGCGGCAGCACACAGACTTAACATAACTAAGGGAAAATAAACAAAAGCTTGCTTGCCACGACAAACAAACGTAAGCACACTGTTGATATGAACGCAATTTGAAGCAGAAATGAATGCGTCTGAAGATGATTTATGGACTTAAAAACAGCACAGAAGACCTCCAGATCTCTGCCTCTGACGTTACATATGAAGAGGACCTCATAAACAAGCATAATGAGGCTGAATATAACTCTATGCTATGCTATGTTTAATAAGGGAACAATTTGGCATAATATGTGTTGTTTAATTGTCAATGATGTAATAATGACTACTCAAGATATAAATTTGAAAATATTGTCAACTTTAGCTGTAACTATATTGCAAAAGCGTTTGAAATCTGCTATAAACAGCACAACAAGTTTCATAAATCTTCAGACATCCCTCCCTTCTCTGCGCTCCTGTGCTCTGCGGCCGCACATGTTCCGCTCACCAGTGCTGCCGGGCCGGATGCTGGTCCTGCGGTTCTTGCGGTCCCAGTCGGGTCTCATGGCCTCGATCTCGTCCACGGAGGAGGCCCTCCTCATGCTGTGGAAGCTCTCCCGGGAGCGGCTGTGCGACAGGGAGCAGTTGGACCCCGAGGCGTCCGGGTTCAGGCTCAGTCTGTGCTGGTGGGGGGCCACGCAGGGGGACGACTGGGTGAGGGCGTGGTGAGGGGGGTGGGGCGGGTGAGGGGGCTCTGAGGACAGTAAGGTGCGCTGGTCGGCCTCGCAGTCCTCCGACCAACCATGGTGAGCCGATCTGGGGAGGAAAAAATGACAATTGAATCATCTAGAGATTATTTTTTAAGGCGGGACACTGCAGGCAAACCACTTTTTTTATTTTTTGTTTTCTGGTCAGTTCTCCCAACATATCGGCTTTCATGTGGAAACAACAAACTTGTCCAGTCTGCTCCTAAATATGTTTTATTCCTCCATTTAATCCTCTTCATCCATAGATTTCTCTGGGACATTGTCATTTCAAAGCATTTGAAAGCAAAACAGGCTTCAACTGATGCCTCCGTTGCAAAGTTTCTGCTGGACAGGTAACTGTTTATCTGACTCTTTTTAATTTTTTTATACATTTTGAAAGTTTTTAAATCTTCTAACTTTTTTTGTAACTAATATATGTACAAAATGATCCAATAAATGTAAACCTTGTTCTGTCCATTTTTAAGATTGAAATGCCCCAAATATGTGTATTTTTTGTTGTTTGCTCAGTTCTCCCAACATACCGACTTTCATGTGGAAACAACAAACTTGTCCAATCTGCTCCTAAAAATGTTTGATTCTTCCATTGAATCCACTTCTTCCATAGATTTCTCTGGGACATTGTAATTTCAAAGTCCGTTTTCTTAAAATGCATTTTTCTCCCTCGAGACATAAAGATCAGCCTTAAAGTAGATCCTACACCAAACTGTACGAAACATACAGAAGGATTTTTTTTTTTAACATCTAGTTCTTAATTTGATTTATTGCAATTTTAAGTCAAATTTTAATTTTTAGGACAGTTTTCAGTCCAATCTAGTTTACTCAAAAACTAAATAAGAAATCCAAAATCCCCTCTGTACATTTTTTTGTAACTTATATATGTACACATTTTAAACCTGGTTCTGTCCATTTTTCAGATTTTTTGTCCTAAATATATGTATTTTTGGCCATTTTTACACATAAAATGCCATCTACATGAAAACATGACGTGATGAAAAACTTGTAATGTATTTTTTTCTTACATTTATGTGAGTAAACTACAAGAGAAGTTTCAAATTTAAGATTTTCCCCTATTCACCTTAAAATCTATATGACAGATCAGACCGCACATTTCACTAAACGTAGTGAAGATGATCATATTTAAGATTTTACTAAAATTCTGCCTGTTTGTCCCAGTTTGACAGTTTTCCTAATGTTTATACTGTTATTTCCTGGTTGAACTCAAATTTGAACACAAATATGACATGGAGGTGGAGGTAATTCCTTAACTGTTACCTAGCAACCATTTTGGAAACAAGCCCCAAAATCTTTATACATGATACAATAGTTACGGTTTGACAAATTATAATACCTGATAACGCCTTTATTTTGTTGAATGACTGTTTAAACTGTGAAAAAAATTGTCAGTTTTGTATAAATTGTCTCTGTATTTACCATGGATGTATTAAAAGAACTGGATAAGGTACGGCCCCTCTGCCTGTGGTCCCAGATTGATTAGTGGCCGTGCGAGGTACTGCAGCCTCTTGGAACCAGCCTTTTTCTAAAATTGCTCATTATAATTGCAGACAGTACTTAATTATTATCGGTATTTAAATAAAATAGAAGGAAACGTTCTTTTCTACCGTTTCTAAAATCACCGAAATTATCGTTTTTATATGAAGTGGGGGATTGTCGTCACGTGGCGCCCTAAAGCAAAGATGGCAGCCTCCGTATCAGGAAGTAAAGCAAAGATGGCAGCCTCCGTATCAGGAAGTAAAACAAAGATGGCAGCCATCGTATCAGGAAGTAAAGCAAAGATGGCAGCCTCCGTATCAGGAAGTAAAGCAAAGATGGCAGCCTCCGTATCAGGAAGTAAAACAAAGATGGCAGCCATCGTATCAGGAAGTAAAGCAAAGATGGCAGCCTCCATATCAGGAAGTAAAACAAAGATGGCAGCCTCCGTTTCAGGAAGTAAAACAAAGATGGCAGCCTCCGTATCAGGAAGTAAAACAAAGATGTCAGCCTCCATATCAGGAAGTAAAACAAAGATGTCAGCCTCCGTATCAGGAAGTAAATGCGGAAGTAAGAAACTTTTTTGGGGTCATGCGCCAATGAGCACTCTCCATAGGGATAAACAGGGCGGCCATTTTGGATTCATCTTCCAGGTTTTATTATAGTTCTATGGTATTTACAATGGCGTGTCGCTTTCTGATGACATCACAGGGGGACTCAGCACTACTTCCTGGTATTTTAAACTGTACATTTTCAATATTTCTTCACAAACTACAACTTCACAGATGCAAAACCATAATAAACATTTGCCTCTGGTGCCCTCCCATCAAACTAAGTCATAATCAGACCATTTTGAGCACCTGTCATGTAGACTTTAAACCCGTTTAGGTGCAGACTGCTCCAGGTGAAGCATACACCCGCCGGTACCTGTTTGCAGAGCCGTGGTCCTGCTGGTCTGGGTGTGCGGACGGCACGGGGAGGAACTCGCCCAGGCTCAGGGACTCGTGGCAGGGCTCGGGGTGCAGGGGCAGGGGCGTGGCTGTGGGGATCTGTCCCACCTCGGCGTCGTTCAGGGACATCTTACTGTTGGACAGGGAGCGCAGCAGCGGCAGGCGCAGCTTAAAGCCTCGAGGACGGCCTGTGGGGCAGACTCGGGGTAAATACAGACAGGACATGATACAAGCACAGCAGACAGAGCAGGAACGAGCAGACCAGTGCCATTGAAGTGGGGTTTGAACATACTTTTGGCTCTTTCTGCATTGGATTGGAACGTTTGGAAAAAAAATTTAGGCCACTATTTAAATTAAAAAATATATATATTTGAAAAACTAAAAGGCGGCTGTGTCTGTGTACATGTGCGTATATATGTGAGTATGTGTCTCTGTATGTAAATCTGTGGTCGTCTTCGGTTCTTTCAGGTGAATACTGCCGTTGTGTCCATGGGCAAGACACTTAAAGAGCCTATGACGGGTTGGACACTAATTTGACAAAAATGCAGTTCAAATTTTGTTAAAATACTTCACAAATTGTATCACGGTTTAGCTATTTTTTTTGTTTTTTTTGTTTACTTCCTGGTTGTAAATGATGACGTCACACTAGGAAATTACCATAGCAACCATCCTGAACCCTGGGCCAAAACTCATTTAATGTCACATATTTTTTTAAATGTACAAATAATAACACACGTGAACACCTTTATTTTGTTGAATCAATGTTTAAAGGGTCAAAAAGGTGGTTTCTTTTGTGTAAATTATGCATAACCTTCGTCTCCCCAGTGTGATGTCATCAGTCTGTTTACTTCCTGTAATTTTCAACATATTTTTCAACTTTTCTCCACAAATGGCTGCTTGATTGGTGTAAAACTAAAATGCATGTGCACAACTGGTATTAATGCACCGAATGAAGTCAAAATTAGAAAACCGTGAAAACCTGTCATACGCACTTTAACCTGCCTCGCCCCCAGTGTCTGTACAGGTCAAGGTCAAATGTGTGTGAATGTGAGTGAATGGGTGACCGGTTCCTTGATGTAAAGTGCTTTGAGAGCCTTCAAAGGTAGAAAAGCACTATATAAATGTGACCATGTATGTATAAGAAAGTGTTCTGGAGAACTATATCCTGCTGTAACTGTTTAATTGCGATAAAAGTGTAAAACATGTTGGTACAGCCTTGTCTCACGTCATACTGTCATATCACGTAACTGTATCGTTATGTAATGTATTATTATATGTACTGCATAATAATAATTAAAAAAACATCGACTCTAGAGTGAATCGATAATTGTGATAATTCATGTCACAATATAATCCTAAGAAGTAAAAAATAATAATCATGAGCACTGTAGAAAACAACAGTGAGTCATTTTAGTTCAATCTATTCTCCAAAAAAGAAAAGAACTTTTGGCACCACTTTACAACGACTTCAACAAGAACAGATAGTTTATGAAGTATGTCTCAGGCTTAGTAACTTCATATTTAAGGTTAAATGTTTCAGATTGATGGGCTGTATTTTGCCCCTATCGCTTTGACCAAGGGGCGGTTCCAGGTTGGGCTTTTGCTATTTTCACGGCGGTAACACCAGCGTGAAGAGGCTGTACTTGTCCTCTGGAGGGAGAAGGGCAGGGCCGCCGCTTCCATAAAGCACGTAACGCACAGCGCGTAGGGCACCAAGTGCTCTGAGGGGGCACCACATCGGCTGTGCCGTGGCCGCCTGGCCGTGGCGAAAACGAGCGGTTCGTTCCGGTGCCGCGTTCCGTTCCGGCGCCGCGCCGCGTTCCGGCGCTCGCCAAAGTGAAGCGCATGCACGTAATTTAATAAAACCGCGACGCCAAGGGCTCTCTCTCTTTCCTCCTCGGCTCCTCCTTCAGAGAACAGGGATGGCCAAGACCCCAGGCAAAGTTTGAGATGAAGACGAGAGAGAGTCAGCGGAGGAGCCTATTACCTGCCGCTCTGCAGCTAACGTCTGACTCTGAGGCGTTTAGGGGACATTTGGTGCGTGGGCTTTTATTGCACTTAATCCGTGAATAAATATGATGCCAATGATACATTCACAATGACAACAGTTCCTGTGCATTTCTTAAAACTGAATAAACTATTTTTATTCATTTTTTGCAAAAAATAAATAAATAAATTGTAGTAGTAGTAATCATTTACAGTTACGAATATTTCGTTTCTTTTACCCTTTGAACTCACCACCAATTGGCACAGAAGCTCTCATATGATGACTTGATAAACAACTTTGCAGCTAGAAAATGCAGACGTACACATTTGTAGGAGCCTGTTAATGTTTACATATACTTCACTTGTTGGATGATTCTATCTATATTCGTATTTGCACTTTTCTTGGGTGGTATTTGTTTTACACTTGAATATTTAAGTTTTATTTAGTTATTTAAGATATTTATTAATATTTTTTTGTTGGCAACTTACATTTCCATCTTGTGTTTATAGTACTATATATTGTGTATTTAATTTAAGATAATAAAATGAACATGGTAAGAAATGAAAGTAGGGGGGGGGAGCACCATCAAGACATTTTGCATAGGGCACCAAAAAAGCTAGCAGCGGCCCTGGAGAAGGGGCATGTGACAGTCCATATATGGTGAACACCTTTGAACCAATGACTGAGAACTGTGGCATTTAAAAGGCCGTCAGTGCAGAGATGTTTGCATCCAGGGCACATCCAGGCAGAGAAAGAAGCCAGCGCTTCACAGGAGACACTTCTCAAGTCAAAGAACGAGAGGGACTCATATAGAGGACAATAAAACAGCTCAGAACACCCATTCTGCAGCGGTTGTGATCAAAAAGGGGTGTGTGATGAATCCAGAGAGACCACTGTAGTGACCACCGCTCTGGAGCTTCTCTGACACCCTCCTGACCCTGAGCCCCTCAGGGTCTAATGTGCCGCCAAAGGCACTGCTCTGGCTGCTTTACTGCAGAGACAGCTTCTGTCTTTAACAAAGCCTCATTTATATCACTTGAATAGGCCTAATGCATAGGAACTTGAACCCGCTCTGATGGACAAATGTCCAGTACCAAACGTCTGTCACATGGACGCACCGTGGTCACGCCCACCTCTCACAGCCACGCCCACCTCTCACAGCATTCATTCATAAAGTCAGTTCCACAACGATCAGACACACACTTACACACACACACACACACACACACACACACACACTGTCACACACAGACACACGCTCACACACACGCTCACACACACGCTCACACACACACACACACACACACTGTCACACACACACACACTGTCACACACGCTCACACACACACACACACACACGCACGCACGCACACACACACACACACACACACACACACACACACACACTGTCACACACAGACACACGCTCACACACACTCTCACACACACGCTCACACACACACACACACACACACACACACACACTGTCACACAGACACACGCTCACACACACGCTCGCACACACACACACACGCACACACACACACACACACACACACACACACTGTCACACACACTGTCACACACAGACACACGCTCACACACACGCTCACACACACACACACTGTCACACACAGACACACGCTCACACACACGCTCGCACACACACACTCACACACACACACACACACACACACACACACAGTCACACACACACACACACACACACACTGTCACACACACACACACGCTCACACACACGCTCACACACACACACACACACACACACACACACACACACACACACACACACACACACACACACACACACTGTCACACACACACACACACACACATTTTCCAATTCACTTGTAGTGTCTCACTTTAATTCAGTCGATCCTTTGAAAATACTAGCTTTTGTGACTTATTTTATGTGTTAATGGTTCTTTTTCTCTTGGACTTCTACTTTGCATTTCTTCTTGAGTGTTATTATTTTAAAGTAATGGTACAATTACTGGCTGTTCTCTAAAGCACTTCAGCCCAAAGAGTTAACATGACGTGCAAATCTGTCCTTGACTTTTATCCATGGAAGACATTTGTATATTAAGCTAAAAAAACATCCAATAAAGCTTCAGAGATGTGTAGGGTCTCTTTAACAGTACTAGACTACACAACTGGACAGTAAAATGTAAACAGAAGATAGTGTCGTGTCGTGAGAGCAACGGCTTAAAGTCCCGGGTACAAATCTGGGACACATTGATTGGGCTTTACTTTTATCCCTGCATTTAAAAACATTTAGTTTATAATGTTCTGGCTCTCGGGAGAAAGGACGAGCAGAGAAGATGATGATAAATATTAAGCCGTGATCGGGGTCAGAATTCAAAAGCACAAATGGACTCCGAGGATCTTAGGCCACAATGAAGCATCAAACCTTCAAAGACAAAAGGAGAAAAGAGGGTATTTTTCAAGGAATTAAGGCTAGACACTACAGGCAAAACTCTTTTTTGTTTTTTGGTCAGTTTTCTCTCTCATATCGACTTTCATGTGGAAACAACAAACGTATCCAATCTGCTCTTAAAGATGTTTTATTCTTCCATTGAATCCACTTCATCCATAGATTTCTCTGGGACATTGTAACTTCAAAGGCCGTTTTCTTAAAATGCATTTTTCTCCCTCGAGACATAAAGATCAGCCTTAAAGTAGATTCCACAACAAACTGTACAATCTGGACTCACCAGGATTTTGACAAAACGTAAAGAAGGATTTTTTGATATCTAATTCTAAAACTGATTTATTTGAGTTTTAAGTAACAGAAATAAGGCAAAATTTTAATTTTTAGGACAATTTTCTGTCCAATCTAGTTTACTTAAGAACTAAGAAATCCAAAATCCCCCTCTGTACATTTTTTGTAACTAATATGTTACAAAATGAACCAACAAATTTAAATCTGGTTCTGTCCATTTTTCAGATTTAAATGTTAAATGATTTTTTCAATATTTTTTTTTACATATATAATGCCTTATTTCTACAAGAAAACATGACATGATATAACACTTTTTTTCTTACATTTATATGAGTAATCTACAGGAGAAGTTTAAATTCAAAACTTTTTATTCACCTGCAGTGTCTCACCATAAAACAAGCTTTACCTCAATCTGTCAAACTAGTTCTAGTTCACATTGTTAATATTCACATAAATTCATCTTAGGCACATACACTGCTTTAGACATAAAATGCTTTAATATTAGCCGTAGATAAACATGTTGTGATCTAATTTAGTCTCAAAATGCACCTTTTACAAGATACTCACAAACAAATACACAAAACACACAAATTGACAACAAAAAAGTGTGGTGCATGTGGTGAGTGTGGTTTATGTGGTGTGTGTGTGTGGTGCATGTGGTGAAAGTGGTGCATGTGGTGCATGTGGTGAGTGTGGTGCATGTGGTGAGTGTGGTGCATGTGGTGCGTGTGGTGAGTGTGGTGCATGTGGTGAGTGTGGTGCATGTGGTGCGTGTGGTGAGTGTGGTGCATTTGGTGAGTGTGGTGCATGTGGTGAGTGTGGTGCAGGTGGTGCATGTGGTGAGTGTGGTGCATGTGGTGAGTGTGGTGCATGTGGTGCGTGTGGTGAGTGTGGTGCATGTGGTGAGTGTGGTGCATGTGGTGAGTGTGGTGTGGGTGGTGAGTGTGGTGCATGTGGTGAGTGTGGTGCATGTGGTGAGTGTGGTGCATGTGGTGAGTGTGGTGCAGTTGGTGCATGTGGTGAGTGTTGTGAGTGTTGTGAGTATGGTGCAGGTGGTGCATGTGGTGAGTGTGGTGCAGTTGGTGCATGTGGTGAGTGTGGTGCATGTGGTGAGTGTGGTGTGGGTGGTGAGTGTGGTGCAGATGGTGCATGTGGTGAGTGTGGTGCAGTTGGTGCATGTGGTGAGTGTGGTGTGGGTGGTGAGTGTTGTGAGTGTGGTGCATGTGGTGAGTGTGGTGCATGTGGTGAGTGTGGTGTGTGTGGTGCATGTGGTGAGTGTGGTGCAGGTGGTGCATGTGGTGAGTGTGGTGCATGTGGTGAGTGTGGTGCATGTGGTGAGTGTGGTGCAGATGGTGCATGTGGTGAGTGTTGTGAGTGTTGTGAGTATGGTGCAGGTGGTGCATGTGGTGAGTGTGGTGCATGTGGTGAGTGTGGTGCATGTGGTGTGGGTGGTGTATGTGGTGAGTGTGGTGCATGTGGTGTGGGTGGTGTGGGTGGTGAGTGTGGTGCAGGTGGTGCATGTGGTGAGTGTGGTGCAGTTGGTGCATGTGGTGAGTGTGGTGCCTGTGGTGAGTGTGGTGTGGGTGGTGTATGTGGTGAGTGTGGTGCATGTGGTGAGTGTGGTGTGGGTGGTTCATGAGGTGAGTGTGGTGAGTGTTGTGAGTATGGTGCAGGTGGTGCATGTGGTGAGTGTGGTGCAGTTGGTGCATGTGGTGAGTGTGGTGCATGAGGTGAGTGTGGTGTGGGTGGTGTATGTGGTGAGTGTGGTGCATGTGGTGTGGGTGGTGAGTGTGGTGAGTGTGGTGCAGTTGGTGCATGTGGTGAGTGTGGTGCATGTGGTGAGTGTGGTGCAGTTGGTGCATGTGGTGAGTGTGGTGCATGTGGTGAGTGTGGTGCAGGTGGTGCATGTGGTGAGTGTGGTGCATGTGGTGAGTGTGGTGAGTGTGGTGCATGTGGTGAGTGTGGTGCATGTGGTGAGTGTGGTGCGTGTGGTGTGGGTGGTGAGTGTGGTGCAGGTGGTGCATGTGGTGAGTGTGGTGCAGTTGGTGCATGTGGTGAGTGTGGTGCATGTGGTGAGTGTGGTGTGGGTGGTGAGTGTTGTGAGTGTGGTGCATGTGGTGAGTGTGGTGCATGTGGTGAGTGTGGTGTGTGTGGTGCATGTGGTGAGTGTGGTGCAGGTGGTGCATGTGGTGAGTGTGGTGAGGGTGGTGAGTGTGGGGATTGTGGTGAGTGTGGTGCAGGTGGTGCATGTGGTGAGTGTGGTGCATGTGGTGAGTGTGGTGTGGGTGGTGTATGTGGTGAGTGTGGTGCATGTGGTGTGGGTGGTGTGGGTGGTGAGTGTGGTGCAGGTGGTGCATGTGGTGAGTGTGGTGCGTGGTGGTAGTGTGGTGCATGTGGTGCATGTGGTGAGTGTGGTGAGTGTGGTGCATGTGGTGAGTGTGGTGAATGTGGTGAGTGTGGTGTGGGTGGTGTATGTGGTGAGTGTGGTGCATGTGGTGTGGGTGGTGTGGGTGGTGAGTGTGGTGCATGTGGTGAGTGTGGTGCATGTGGTGAGTGTGGTGTGGGTGGTTCATGAGGTGAGTGTTGTGAGTATGGTGCAGGTGGTGCATGTGGTGAGTGTGGTGCATGTGGTGAGTGTGGTGTGGGTGGTGTGGGTGGTGAGTGTGGTGAGTGTGGTGCATGTGGTGAGTGTGGTGTGGGTGGTGAGTGTTGTGAGTGTGGTGCATGTGGTGAGTGTGGTGCATGTGGTGTGGGTGGTGCATGTGGTGTGGGTGGTGCATGTGGTGAGTGTGGTGTGGGTGGTGTATGTGGTGAGTGTGGTGCATGTGGTGCGTGTGGTGTGGGTGGTGCATGTGGTGAGTGTGGTGTGGGTGGTGTATGTGGTGAGTGTGGTGCATGTGGTGCGTGTGGTGAGTGTGGTGAGTGTGGTGTGGGTGGTGTATGTGGTGAGTGTGGTGCATGTGGTGAGTGTGGTGCATGTGGTGTGGGTGGTGCATGTGGTGCAGGAGGTGAGTGTGGTGCGTGTGGTGAGTGTGGGGAGTGTGGTGCATGTGGTGTGAACGGTGCATGTGGTGCATGAGGTGAGTGTGGTGCATGTGGTGAGTGTGGTGTGGGTGGTTCATGAGGTGAGTGTGGTGAGTGTGGTGAGTGTGGTGCAGGTGGTGCATGTGGTGAGTGTTGTGTGGGTGGTGCATGTGGTGCAGGAGGTGAGTGTGGTGAGTGTGGTGAGTGTGGTGAGTGTGGTGTGAATGGTGCATGTGGTGTGGGTGGTGCATGAGGTGAGTGTGGTGCATGTGGTGAGTGTGGTGTGGGTGGTGCATGTAGTGCATGTGGTGAGTGTGGTGCATGTGGTGAGTGTGGTGCAGGTGGTGCGTGTGGTGCAGGTGGTGCATGTGGTGCAACTGGTGAGTGTGGTGCAGATGGTGCATGTGGTGAGTGTTGTGAGTGTGGTGCAGGTGGTGCGTGTGGTGCATGAGGTGAGTGTAGTGCATGTGGTGTGTGTGGTGCATGTGGTGAGTGTGGTGTGGGTGGTGTATGTGGTGAGTGTGGTGCATGTGGTGCGTGTGGTGCATGAGGTGAGTGTAGTGCATGTGGTGAGTGTGGTGTGTGTGGTGCATGTGGTGAGTGTGGTGTGGGTGGTGTATGTGGTGAGTGTGGTGCATGTGGTGCGTGTGGTGCATGAGGTGAGTGTAGTGCATGTGGTGAGTGTGCTGAGTGTGGTGCATGTGGTGTGGGTGGTGCATGTGGTGCAGGAGGTGAGTGTGGTGAGTGTGGTGCGTGTGGTGAGTGTGGGGAGTGTGGTGAGTGTGGTGCATGTGGTGAGTGTTGTGTGGGTGGTGCATGTGGTGCAGGAGGTGAGTGTGGTGCATGTGGGGCATGAGGTGAGTGTGGTGCATGTGTTGAGTGTGGTGCATGTGGTTCATGAGGTGAGTGTGGTGAGTGTTGTGAGTGTGGTGCATGTGGTGAGTGTGGTGCAGTTGGTGCATGTGGTGAGTGTGGTGCATGTGGTGTATGTGGTGAGTGTGGTGCATGTGGTGCAGGAGGTGAGTGTGGGGAGTGTGGTGAGTGTGGTGCATGTGGTGTGAACGGTGCATGTGGTGCATGAGGTGAGTGTGGTGCATGTGGTGAGTGTGGTGTGGGTGGTTCATGAGGTGAGTGTGGTGAGTGTGGTGCATGTGGTGCATGTGGTGAGTGTGATGCAGTTGGTGCATGTGGTGCATGAGGTGAGTGTGGTGCATGTGGTGAGTGTTGTGAGTGTGGTGCATGTGGTGAGTGTGGTGCAGTTGGTGCATGTGGTGAGTGTGGTGCAGTTGGTGTGTGTGGTGAGTGTGGTGCATGTGGTGAGTGTTGTGTGGGTGGTGCATGTGGTGCATGAGGTGAGTGTAGTGCATGTGGTGAGTGTGGTGTGTGTGGTGCATGTGGTGAGTGTGGTGCATGTGGTGAGTGTGGTGCAGATGGTGCATGTGGTGAGTGTTGTGAGTGTGGTGCAGGTGGTGCGTGTGGTGCATGAGGTGAGTGTAGTGCATGTGGTGAGTGTGGTGTGTGTGGTGCATGTGGTGAGTGTGGTGTGGGTGGTGTATGTGGTGAGTGTGGTGCGTGTGGTGCATGAGGTGAGTGTAGTGCATGTGGTGAGTGTGGTGCGTGTGGTGAATGTGGTGAGTGTGGTATGGGTGGTGTATGTGGTGAGTGTGGTGAGTGTGGTGAGTGTGGTGTGTGTGGTGCATGTGGTGAGTGTGGTGCATGTGGTGCATGAGGTGAGTGTAGTGCATGTGGTGAGTGTGGTGTGTGTGGTGCATGTGGTGAGTGTGGTGTGGGTGGTGTATGTGGTGAGCGTGGTGCATGTGGTGTGGGTGGTGCATGTGGTGCAGGAGGTGAGTGTGGTGAGTGTGGTGCGTGTGGTGAGTGTGGTGAGTGTGGTGCATGTGGTGTGAACGGTGCATGTGGTGCATGAGGTGAGTGTGGTGCATGTGGTGAGTGTGGTGTGGGTGGTTCATGAGGTGAGTGTGGTGAGTGTGATGCAGTTGGTGCATGTGGTGAGTATGGTGCATGTGGAGCATGAGGTGAGTGTGGTGCATGTGGTGAGTGTGGTGTGTGTGGTGCATGTGGTGAGGGTGGTGCATGTGGTGCATGATGTGAGTGTGGTGCATGTGGTGAGTGTGGTGTGTGTGGTGCATGTGGTGCATGTGGTGAGTGTGGTGTGTGTGGTGCATGTGGTGAGTGTGGTGCATGTGGTGAGTGTTGTGTGGGTGGTGCATGAGGTGAGTGTGGTGCATGTGGTGAGTGTGGTGTGGGTGGTGCATGTAGTGCATGTGGTGAGTGTGGTGCATGTGGTGAGTGTGGTGAGTGTGGTGCATGTGGTGCAGGTGGTGAGTGTGGTGCAGGTGGTGCATGTGGTGCAGCTGGTGATTGTGGTGAGTGTGGTGCAGTTGGTGCATGTGGTGTAGTTGGTGCATGTGATAAGTGTGGTGAGTGGGGTGCGTGTGGTGCATGTGGTACAGGTGGTGCATGTGGTGAGCGTAGTGAGTGTGGTACAGGTGGTGCATGTGGTGTGGGTGGTGTATGTGGTGAGTGTGGTGCATGTAGTGAGTGTGGTACAGGTGGTGCATGTGGTGAGTATGGTGCATGTGGTGAGTGTGGTGCATGTGGTGAGTGTGGTACATGTGGTGAGTGTGGTGCAGTTGGTGCTGGTGCAGGCCTCACCAGTGACCAGCCAGGTGGGCAGACGGTGGTTGAGCTCAGCAGGTCCGTCGATCAGACTCTCGTCGGTCATCACCTCAAAGTTCAGGATGAACATGATGACCACGCCATCTTCATTCTTCACCGGCACCACGTCCACCATGCACAGGAAGCACTCGCCTGCAGGGGGCAGCACAGAGGACATGTTTAGGTGACAGAAGGTGGCAGCAGCTTTAGAGAGCCAGCAGTGGACGGTCAATATGTCTTTTCTGTGTCTGTACCAGTTTGTAATGACACCTTCATTAGCTCTGACACAGCATGAACATGATCTTATTTCAAAATGAACAAAGTAAGACATTAATCCAGTGGTTGTAGGATCTATTTTGTCCACGAATAACTATGAAACTTTTTCTAAAATGACAAAATAGTTTATTAATGATTCAAGCTTAGTTATTTCTTAATGAAGGGTTTATGTTTAGAGTATGGACCCTCCGGTGTTTGCAAACAAAACGAGGCGGTCCATTACCACTCCACAAGTTAGCACTGATGCAATTTCAATGGTAGAGTTAGCATTAGCCTCCTATCATCACAAACTATGAAAAACCAGAGCTGTTTTGGCACCTCACAACCACTCCAGCACCGGTGAGTAACACCAGACCAGAGCTAAAAACATGGACATTCTGCACAAACATTGTTTTGTGTAGATTGTTATTATTAACGATTACTGTCAAAATCAGAATACTTGCTAACAACCTCTTATTAAACATTATCTAACGTTATTCTGGACAATGAACCAAAAATATACCAAGCTGCAACAGTTTGACAATATTT